>JARHVA010001081.1:2447500-3194492 GCA_037957365.1 Torreya grandis
GTAGATTATCATATGTTTACTATTTCTATGGGTAGGACTGACTTTATTTTGGGAGTACAATGGCTCACCACATTGGGTACTATTGAGATGAATTTTCAAGAACTGTTCATGCACTTTAAAACCCCAGGTCTTTTACATCCCTTATCCATCCCTAGTCAATGATGGGAAGTGGTGTCTATGGATTTCATTATTGGGTTACCATGATCTGAAGGATGAAATTTTATCATGGTTGTTGTGGATGGACTCATAAAGTATGCCCATTTTTTAAATTTATCTCAACCATTGGTGTCTAGTACAGCTTCTGCCTTTCTCGATACAATTCATAAATTGCATACTACTCCCAAGATTATTGTCAGTGGTCAAGATCCCATATTCACTAGTAATTTTAAAACAAAATTATTTACATGTTTGGGAACCTGATTGGCTCATAGCTCATATATCATCCTCAATCTGATGGACAAATTGAGTTAGTCAACAAGTGTTTGGAAGGGTACATTTGTTGCTTTATGTCAGATAAACAAGATAAATGGGTTCAATGGTTCCCCCTATCTGAATGGTGGTATAATACTTAAGTGCATAGTTCATCCAAAATATCTCCTTTTATGGCATTTTATGGATACCATCCTTCATCCCTCACTTCACCCTTGAAGGCCCACCCAAAGGTGTGTGTAGTGGATGAACACCTTCAACATCAACAAGAAGTCCTTGCTAGATTGTATGAAAATTTAGCTTTGGCCCAAAATCACATGAAGCAGTAGGGATATCAACACATTAGTGAGAGGCATTTTTAAATTGGTGATTAGGTATTTGTTCATTTGCAATCATATAAGTAAATGTCCTTGAAGCAATAAAAAAATGATAACAATCTATCTCCAAAATATTATGGCCCTTATTAGATCTTGAAAACAATTGGTAGTGTGGCCTATAAGCTGGAATTTCCTCCATCCACTCGTATTCATCCAATATTTCATGTATCTTGCCTTAAGAAGGTCATTGGACACAAAGATACCACTCAAACCAAGTTACTAGAATTAGATGAGGAAGGGAGGGTTATTCTTGATTTTGAAGCGGTCCTTCAAATACGCACTAAGCAGCTATGGTCCAGAATGATTATAGAGTATCTAATCAAATGGAATAATCTACCTTCTGAAGATGCTACCTAGGAGGATGAAGCCTTCATGAAACAACATCTGAGATTGCTTTAATGTTGAGGACACCATTATTTTGAAGGGGAGGGACATGTTATGCTCTTAACCGTTGGCATGTCTATGAATATGTGTAAACGACTTGTGGCTTGCATAACCCTTTTGCATATTAGTTTACCTTTCTCTATGCACTCATATGCTTAGTAGGTCAATCTAGGGGTTGTCCATGGCCTTGATAGACTATAAATAGGAGGTAGGGTTAGTTTTTCATCATCATATCGGAGTATTCATTTCTTATTACAAGCATTTGGGAGGTTTCCCCCTCGAAGTGGCTTATCTATTATTCATATTTTATGTTCTATTTCCATATCATTGTGATCTATTGCTATTATTTTGCTTATTTGGTGAACTAATATCATTACATTCACACACCCTTTTCTTTGTGTTCTTGCTTTCCTTCCTAGGTGTTCTTATTCACTTGGAAATTATTTACATATTTACGTTGTTGTTTATGATATTCATGTCCAAAGATAAATTCAAGCTTCTTTTTGAAGTTAATTATTGATACTTACATCTTTAGACTATTAGACTTGTATTTCTGCACTAGATTGATTGAATAAGCCATGCATGGTACAATATTCATTCATTTTGATTCTCATGGCTTTGAATTTTATTAACAAAGGCACTTTCAAGACTGGACATGGAAATAATTCAATCGAACACACAAGATTGACTAAATGGAATGACATACATTTGCACTCCAATTTCAGAGCTTGGTAATGTCCCTATTATTTCCTTCTTGTTTTGTATTTTTCTTTGTAGAGACTCTTTAGGCAATGAATTTATTTATGATGGACCTTGTTCTTTGTTTATGCATACAACTAATTATGGTTGATAGACTCAACAAATTATGTGTATGGATTTATAGGTTTTATGTCCTCTCAAGGACCTTGTAACAAGGCACAATATTACTTGTATAGTGAATCCCCTAAAATAATAACATCAAACACTTCCCCCATCTGCTCTTGCCTCTATATTGTCTTCCTTGCAATTTCAACAATAATTAGTTTAAGCAAGTTGCCTTATTGTCATTCTTTTATAAATTCATTCATTTCACAAAATATTTTTGTAAGGTAAATATGCAATTACTCAATGTTTGAAGAATTTACCTTTTTGTAATGAAATAAAATGGTTTTAATTAAGTCTATGAGACCTAATGGTCTATGGGACTATAAATTATTACATCAGTCTCAATAGTTATTTTTTTAGTAAATTATTCTTATCAAAATGCTTTTCATTCATATTAATAGATCCCTTAACTGCTATTGCCCACTAATACCCAAGAAAAATAAGTCTAAAGAATGGAGATTTTACGATGCTTTGATAATTTTTACCTATTTTGGCATGCAGCTAGGAGGACCTACCTTGAATATGTTTCAAGAAAGATTAGATCGATTCATGTCCTCAACTGCCACAACTGAGGGGAAGGTGCCAATGCAAGCCAACTCATTCAAACATTAACACTCTAGATTTATATGTGCTAGACATGGTTATATTATTAGGAAGCAAAATTCAAGCCTCTTATTGAAGGCAATTATTGATACTTACATCTTCAGACTATTAGACTTATATTTCTATAATATATTGATTGAATAAGCCAAGCATGGTACAATGTTCATTCATTTTAATTCTCATGGCTCTACATTTTATTGGCAAAGGCACTTTCAAGACTGGACATGGTAATAAGTTAATCGAACACACAAGATTGACTAGTTGGGATGACATACATTTGCACTTCAATTTCAGATCTTGGTGATGTCCCTATTATTTCCTTCTTGTCTTGTATTTGTTCTTTGTATAGACTCTTTAAGAAATTTATTTATTGATGATGGACCTCGTTATTTTTTTATGCATACAACTAATTATGGTTGATAGACTCAATAAATTATGTATATGGATTTGCAAGTTTTATGTCCTCATAAGGATCTTGCAACAAAGCACAATATTACTTGTACAGTGAATCCCCTAGAACAATTATATCAAACACTTCCCCAATTTGCTCTTGCCTCTACATTGTTTTCCCTATAGCCTCACCAACAATTGGTTTTAGCAGGTTACCTTATTGTCATTCTTTTCTAGAGTCATTCATTTTACAAAAGCTTTCTATAAGGAAAAAATGCAATTGCTCAATGTCTGAAGAATTTACCTCTTTGAAATGAAATAAAATGGTTTTAATTAAGTCTATGAGACCTAATGGTTTATGGGATTATAAATTGTTACAACAGTCTCAATAGTTGTTTCTTTAATAAATTATACTTCTCAAAATCCATTTGATTCAGATTAATAGCTCTATTAACTGTTATTGCCCACTAATACATCTAAAGAATGAAGATTTCATGAATCCGTGAGTCCTCGGCAAAACTTGTCGAGCCTCAACCCTATAATTTTATGTCTTTACATATGTTTTCTAAGTTTTACTTTGAAGTTCATAATCCAAGGCCAATTATTATTTTACCCCATATTTTAATCACTGATTTATTTTAACAAGAAAATTTTCTAAAAGTAAATGGATGGGTGTGTTTGGTAATGATGCCAAGAGCACCAATATCCCTGTCGAGACATCTAAAGTGAGCTTTGGAGAAATTTGGAGATGTCATTATTCTTAAATTTTCAACTCTTCATAGGAATTGTTGACACATCTATACTAAACATTGCCTTCCACTTAGGAATATAGGATCTATTATGATTAACTTTGACTATTTATTTTCAAACTCCAGGTGTTAGACACACTTTTTACATGGGTAGACCTACAAGCGAAACAAAATAATGAATTACTTAAAAACTTAGGTAACTTTGTTCATCGTGCCTTGAGTTTTATTGAAAAACCTTGAGGCGAGTATGGGTTTTGAAGTGTTTGGGCTCTTTTAATCTATCTCAAGTTATCTCTTAATCTTTTTTTATGTTTTAAGGATTTGTTAACATTATAATGTTAAATAAATTTATGGTTCAACGGAGACGGGTTTACCTGTAATTTGTAAGAAAGAAAATTTAGAATTATTTTCCAGTGAAGTGGTAGGATAAGAACATGTCAATGGACATATAATTCCATCCAAATTCTCATTAAAATTAATTCCCAGAATCCGAAAACAAATATGACCTTGATTGGCTAGAATTTAAAAAGAAAAAGAAAAAAATCTTGATTGACCGGAATATAAAAATAAAAACAAAATATAATGCTGCTGGAAACATTTTGAGCATAGAAAACTAAAAAATGACTTTTTCATTCAATGCAGCAAGTAACGCAGATTGACCCTATTAAATAAATCGAAGAAATTTGGGCTTGGTTTTAAAGGAAGCAAAATATTGATGATATTTAGTTCCAGTTTTACCATGAACATACAAAGAGGCCCCTCTTTCAATTAATACTTATAGGATTCGCTCGCCAGTTGCAAGATCAGAGTTAAGGTTTTCCTTTAAAGCTAGATAATCCGGATGAAATACAAAATATTAGGTGAGCGCTTTCCAAGCTTGTTTTGTGATTTCTTAGAGATCATTTCAGATTGCACTGTGCACATTGGGCATAATTTATATGTCCTTCCCTTGTTTTTTTGTGTATTAGTAATATTCAGAAGCTATGTCATGTATTGGAATTTAAAGTATCTTACCTAAGGCGAATATGAGGATAGTCTGTGACTCTCTTCATCTGTGTGGTGGTGGGGTTGTAATTTTGTTGGTAATCACTTTGTTTACAGCACTCTTCTGTGATGTGTAGCAATGCTTTTTACAGCAGCTCAAAACAGCCCTGTGTTTAATTCTTCTGTAGTTTTTAAAATTCTGGATTATCTTAATATAATCTCTTCTCTTGGTTGATATTTTATCTTGTCTAATATATCATCTGATCTCTTACATTGCCTATAGAAAGTACATAATGCATTCAATTTATAATTTGAACTTTTGACTCTAATCCATCACTATCAGTTACTCACATGGATGAGGGATGTCCACAGAAGTAGCTCTGTATTTGTTTAAGATCCTTTGCTAAAAGTTGTCTGGATTTTTATTGAAAATGATATGCAATTTACAAATGAAAAAAATTCAGTGCTCTAATTTAATTTTTAATAAAAAATTCTACCATTGTAAGTTCTTAGCAACAGAGGAAAGCGAGAGACCCCTAACTTGTGAGTGATTTGAGGATGGAGGAATGTACGATGATTTTTTTTTTGTTTTATGAATATATATTGCTACATTTCATCATCTTTACATGGGTATGATGGCAGGCTACTTGTGGTTCATGTTGGGCATTCAGCACCACTGGAGCTATTGAAGGAGCAAATTTTCTTGCCACTGGAAAGCTCTTAACTCTCAACGAGCAACAACTCATTGATTGTGATCACAAGGTGAAGTTCACAATATTTTTATCCACTTCTTTTTCCGGCCCTGTTTTCATTGCCCTTTTATACATGTATTCTAATTTGTTTACTTTTTCTAGAAGACCAACATTTCTAATGTAACCTTTTCCATTCTGTCAGTTTGATCCTCAAATTAAAAATGCTTATGATAATGGCTGCAATGAGGGATTAATGACAAATGCATACAAATACCTTATTGAAGATGGAGGCATAGAAGAAGAGAAGAGATTGGGACTCTAGGGGAATGCAAGTTCAAACCTGATATGGTAGCTGTGCAAGTCAAAAATTTCACTAATGTCCCTCTTGATGAAAAGCAAATTGATGCCAACCTAGTGAAGTGTGGAATTGTGATCCAATATGACTTTTACTATATGTAGTATGTACAGATAACCTATCCATTACATAGCAATTTATTTGTTACAATGTTATTCCATTAGTCATTATGATTTATTTGACGGTGTTCTCTATTCCGTGTCATTTATTTTAGACGAACATAGGATGTTTTCTTCTCCAACTCTATCACTTCCATGGTAAAATTGGCAATGTTGAACATTCATACTAATTACATTGCATGCATTTCTAAGCAAAACATTTTAATGCTACATTTTGAGGTCTACAAGCTCTTGTAATTATGTCAAACTAACTTTATATCTATCAAGTATTTTTTTTTTTTAAAAGGTTTATGTACATAATTTTTTTCGTAGATTTTAATAAATATTTTCAAGATAATTCAACATCAATCTTGACTTTATCAAGATTCAATATTTTCAACCTTAACAAAATTTAAGAAGGTTTGAAATGTTCTCTCTATTGTTTAAAATGTTTTATCCATTGTATGTCAAATGTTTTCTCTCCTTCCACAGGGACTTGGTGCTAGCGCCCTTGTTTTATAATGGCATTTTGAAGGGTGGTGGTGGAGTGTAATGTCTTGTGATATGCAATTGTCTAATATTTTAAAAAACATATTTTAACTATGTTGATAATAATTTTACAATGGCATTTTGAAGGGTGATGGTGGAATGTAATGTCTTACGATATGCTAATAATTAATGGTTACTTTAAATTTGACATCTATTTGACTATTATATGATAATTTAGGACTTTAATTTAATGTCCATTGACCAATCATATGGAAACTTTTTCTTATTATTTGAAGAAGTCGATAAAAAAAAAAATAGTATCTTAGGCATAGAGTGGAATTTGGAGCATATTGTTTTTCCTAAATGAGGTTTTTGAGCCCGACAAAGTGCTACAACTAGATTGAGGTCATTTATAAATAATAAGTAATAAATGTGACATGTGACAAATCCATAAGTGCTTTAAGATTGATATCTCTATGCATTTTTAAGATTGATACATGTATTTAAGATATTTATATTAATTCATAGAACAAACTTAAAAAACATTGATAATGAAGAATAAATGGATAAGAAACAAATATTATGCCATTAATGAATTAAAATACTAATATGATAAGATAATAATATTAATTTCCATGATTCTCAAATGAGATGAGCTCAAGTGATAAAAAATTATGGTGCTTTCATAGTGGAGACCCATGTTTAAATCTTTAGGAGGCATGCTACATGCTGAAATGTATAAATGTTGAATATTGAAATTAGATAAACTACCACATCCAATTTTAGGTGTGATGTACCCCAATAGACGAGGCCAAGGGGAGATCCTAGGTAAATTTTGTAATGCAAATAAATTTGTGCAAATGGATTGATTTATACAAACTTATTACTTTCCTATACAAAAATTTAGCATACCTCTAATTTTGAACCATTTAAATAAAAATGCAATTCAAATAAAAAAATTATACCTACATTATGCGTGCATCTTCACAAATTTTATGTTTCAAACAAGATTTTTTTTAAAAAAAAGACTAAGATTAAACATGATTAGATTTGGTGTTAGATTGCCTCAAATAGACCCAATTTTTTGACAACATGATATTGGCTTGATAAATTGACTTATGGACAATGAATTATTAGAGGATTATGGACACGATTAAATTATTGGATGGATTAATAGATTTTAGCATGGACAATAAATTATTAGAGGATTATGGACTCAATTAAATTATTGGATGGATTAATAGATTTTAGCTTAATATATCTCATGCATATTCAACTCATTATCCCAAATAGAAGGAGATGGTAGGTTTAAATAGAGAAAAGGGAGGGAGATTTTATGGAATTTAAAATTCCATGGAATTCTCTAGAGATTTATCTCTCTATAGAATTAGAGGAATATTGGAGCAATCTAGACTCAATTAGAGGAGTCTAATGGGGATTAATGGAGGTTTAGCTAGGTTTATAGGATAATTAGGTTGAGACTAGGTACTAGGCACGTAGGAGAGCCTAGGAGATAGGTAGGATGGAATTTTAAATTTCTAAATATAAAGGATAAATGGGATTAGTTAGTAGATAATGGGATATTAGGTGAATTAATTAGGTTATAGGATGCTATAAGGTTATTAAGTGACATGAAAAATGAAGAAGGGGTATTAGATCAAATGGATAGAAGAGGATTAATAAGATGAATTAGATGAAATAAGGTGAGATAGATGATTATTGGATGGAATTAGTGACAGAGGGAAGTGACAAATTTAAGTGCATACAAATTTGCTAGAAGATATATCCCTTGGTTGTGTAATCTAAGTTGAAGAACAACCCATAAGGGGAATTCCACCAAACACAAAATATAACATTAACTAATAAGGGTGCGCATCCAAGAGAAAATATGTGAAAAAAATCATATCCTTCAATGCCTTACAAATCACACCATATTTACAATTTGCATGTGATGAGGTTACTTCCTATTGAATATTGAAAAAGAAACAAGGTGATCGAAAGAAGCAATCCTATAAGTGCATATTATTGTCGAAGAAAAGTCTTTGGCCAGACCTTGGAAAATATCAAACATATCTTGAAATAAAATATCCAAAAATATTTTATCCTCATTAGCCATGAAACTCTAAAAATTTATGTGAGTCTCTAAAGAGCAAAAAAAAATTCCCCTAGATCTCATAGTAAGGAGAATGTCTAAATACAAAATAATCACCAGTTTCAAACCCCATAAAGCCAATTTGAAAAATATGATGCACTTAAATAATATGGTGATTCATCTCTATATGGATGTTATATACACATAATATTTTCAACCTTTTATCAAATATTGATGCTTTACATCTTGTAGGAACCCATCGAGACTCAATCTCTCTAAGTGCACACCCTAAGGGGTGCATCGGGAAAGGGGTGGGCAAACCTTTGGTGCTTCAAAAAATTGTTGTCCCTTATTGCCACATTATTACCAATCCAACCAGATCCCAAAACCATTCCCTAGGTTATTTCTCCTCCCTTGTATATTCCTCCAATCTTTTCCTCTTTTCATCCCTCCTTTTCTTATCTTAAACCCCTTTTGGATAGTCAGATGTATTGGGTCAACTGGGTTGACCCAATAAATTTTTGGGGTATTCTTCACTTTCTTAGCTTGTTAGCCTTTCGACCAACCTAGCTCAAACCTAGTGAATTATCCCTGAAAACACACTGGGTCGACTGGGTCGACCCTGTACAAATGATGTTCCTGAAAAGATTCAGGACAAGATCCACCTATATATACAAGATCATTTCAATCATTATTCATATGTATAATCAAGAGTTATTATTTTCTCGCACTTCTTTACAATATGCTCTTCCACCATTCTACTTGAGGAGACTTAGCTTAGGTTTTTTATTTGGAGAAGTCTTGTGGACAAGTCTTGGATGCTTTGAAAATTTTTAGTTATCTTTACAAACCACAAAAACCTCTTGCAAAGCCCCTTTGGCCAAGGAAGAGATTGAGTCTCAATGGGTTCACATTCAGGTAAGTATATTCTAACTTTGTTCTCCTCTCTTTTAGTAGATAGAAGTAGCATAAGTGTTGACTCAAATAATACTATCTTTCATATTTTATGTGTTAGGGTGTTACTCATACTTACTTTAATTGAAGTTTCATATACATGTTTGTTCCATTATTTTTAACCCCCACTTTATGCTACAAGCTTTGGTGTGCACTAGATTAGATTTTACTTTCTTGTTATTAGAATGGAGTGAATGCTTTAAACCTTAGGTATTCATTAGGTTTGTTGTGTGATTATGTTAGACTATAGGGTTTGGAACCCTTCCTAGCATGATATGTTGTGACAAGTGATCCCCTAATAGGATCTAGTAGATCTCTATATTGGTCATGCTCCCGCTTAACAAGTGTATCACCAATTAGAAGTGTAGGTATGCTCTATCTTCTCTAAGCCAGGATTGATTTATAGACATGATGCATTTTTTATTGCATACATTATGGTGAATCCAACATGAAACTAACCCTTACAAGATTTATGTCACCTTATTTTTTCATTTCTTTTGATCATCATTTTTATCATATATTTTGACATGCTGGATTGATTCTATCAACCCAACTATTTATTTATGTGTGCACATTTCCAAGAATAAGGAACTAGATCGACCCAGTCAACCCAATATAGGTTTCCAGCCTTTCAAACATCTAGTCCAACCTTGTAGATTGACCTAGTCAACCCCTTACAGTTTCAGCACTTTACGATAGGTTTTTGTACAGCTTGATCAATTCTTTTGACCCACAATAGAGGGTAATTACACTACACATAACAAGTTAAAGCTAAAGTGCAATAGAGATCTAAGATAAAGCAATAAAAAGTAACATTCAAATCTGATATAGTGCATAAAATAGAAAATGAAAGTAAAATCAAATAATAGAAAAAGAATGATAATTAAAGCCAAAGCCAAATAGAAAAATAGAGAAATAAATAATTATAATTATCATGCCTAAGATTGACAATGCGAAATGCTAAAAAATGACTATGAAATGATGCAAACTAAGATCCTAAAGCTTTATGATGTTTTTTTTAAAGGGAAATAATTATAATTATATGGGGCTTATGAAGGATCACTATAAATTTCTAACATGGTACTTAATTCTGAATATAAGTGCCAAAAACACTTCCATTTAGTGTCAAATTCACATATCAAAACCATGTATACTTCGTCATTATAATATGCCAAATAAAAAAATTATTTTATAAAAAGACACATAAATATTCAACACACTACACTAATTATGTAAAATATGGAGACTAATAAGATCTAACTAAATAAATTAAATCAAGCATGGACTAACTAGTGTAAAAATTGAGAATTGGAAAGATTGATAATTAAGACACAGAAAGGAAAAACATGGATAATGAGATGTGTTCACCTAAATTAGACATAACTAATTTCTATAAAATGGCTAAGATGTAAAAAAAAAAAAAAAATTGTAATAAGTAAAAAAAATCCCAAGATGCAGACCCAACATTGATAGTGGCCAAACCACTTTCATATGACTGAATATGGAAGTTTTTTTTGAATTTGGAAAGAACATAGTTCTATTGATTCTTCATGTTTATGTTTTAACAAGTTATAGGTAAGGGGTAATTAAACTACATGTTAGGTTGTGGAGCTAAAAGCTTCAACTATGCAGACGAAGAGGAGGACGCTGAAGTTCCAGAAGTACTGACATCAGCAATATGACCAACGTCGGTCATGATAAATGCAGAAGGCAACTGGCATCGGTAGGGAGTCGGCTGACATCGGTCATCACCAGTCAAACAGGGACCGACATCGATCACCTGTGTGTTCCATAACTGTTCGTTGCACGAATAGTTAGTTTGTTGAACTGATTGTTTGCATGTAAAGGCTATTTCAAGTCTTGAGCTGCGTGTCTATTATTAGTAAACTAAGAGTCTAAGTTATTGTTTAAGTCTGGGATCTATTTATAGACCCATTGGCATGTATTGTATAGATGAGCTAAAAAGGAAGGCAAGGAAGATCCTTCCATTGTAAGATCATTGAGTTGCAGGTTGTTGCAAGCTCATAGGAGATTTACATGTGTAAGTATAGTGTGTTGAATTGCAGGTTGCAGGTTCATGGGAGATCTACTTGAAGTACTTTAGAGTGCTTGGTGTACTGGCAGGGTTATTACTGACTGGTTGGAGAGGTGAACACCAATTATGTGTGTGAGTTGTGTGTTGGGACCGTTTTTGGTAGGAGAGTGAACTTTTGAAGAAGAATTACTGTACACTTGAGGTGTGGGAAGCCTCTGGAAGGTGGGAGAAGAAGTGGCATCTTCTTTATTGTATTCTTTTTTGTACGAGTATTAATACAAGATTGTATATTGTCTCTCATATTCTATGCTATTTGTGAATTCTAGTTACTTGTACTTCTGGTTAATTCTGCATGTTTAATTGCTTGTATTTGGTAATCATATTGTGCTCTTTCTGAGGAGCAAGATCCTAACAAGTGGGATCAGAACAGGTGTGTTGTTCTTGGATTCCCCGACAACTGGTATCAGAGCTTTTGGTTGGGATACTAACATGTTGGATTAGATCTGGTTAGTGTGTGTTGATTACAGGTTACTCACATGGGTTTCTGTTTGAGTGGGAGTAGAGCAATGACAGAAGAAAGTAAGCTACGAATGGAGAAGTTTAATGGCAAGAACTATCAATTATGGAGGACACAAATTGAAGATTATATGTATCAAAAAGATTTGTACTTACCGTTGGGTGGGGTTGATTGCAAGCCCTAGGATATGAAGGATGAAGAATGGGAGCTTCTTGATCGGAAGGCTCTGGGATCTATAAGGTTGAGTCTTGCATCATCTGTGATTTCTAAATTATCACACGCTAAGACAACGGTAGAGTTGATGGAATCTTTGGCAAATTTATATGAAAAACCCTCGGCTTTGAATAAGGTATTTCTTATGAAGCAATTATTTAATTTGCAAATGTTGGAAGGTGGATCTGTTCATAGTCATCTTAGTGATTTCCATGGTTTGGTAAACTAGTTAAGTTCAGTCAATATTGATTTTGATGATGAAATTAAGGCTCTCTTAATCTTATGTTCATTACCTAAAAGTTGGGAGAGTTTGGTAATGGCAGTTAGCAATACTGCGTCTGCTTCAAAAATCTTAAAAGTGGATGATGTTGTGAGTGTAATCTTAAATGAAGAGATACGCAAAAAAAGCACAGGTGAATCATCAGGGAATGCTTTGAGTGTTGAAGGCAGAGGAAGGCAAAGAGAGAAGATAGAGCATGGGAGATCAAGGTCAAAGATAGGAAGGAGATCCAAGTCCAGGTATGGCAGAATAACTTGCTGGAAATGTGGAAAGCAAGGGCACTTAAAGAGAGATTGCAAGTCGGGTGAAGATCAGCATGAAGGACATGAAGAAGAAGCAGATGTTGCAGATTTTGTTGCACAAGATGCTCTGGTATGTTCTTTAGATAAAGTAAAATCTTGGGTTTTAGATTCTGGTGCCTCTTTTCATGCATCCCCAAATAGAGAATTTTTTCAAGAGTATGTCCAGGGAAACTTTGGAGAAATTTGTTTAGGGGATGGTAAGCCTTGTCAGATGGTTGGCAAAGGGAAAGTGAAGCTGAAATTGCAGACAGGTGACACATGGGTGTTGAAGGAGGTCATGCATGTCCCAGTTCTGGAGCGGAATTTAATTTCTGTAAGAAGTTTGGGTGATGAGGGTTGCACATTAACTCTCACAGCGGACTCTTGGAAGGTTACCAAGGGTGCACTTGTTGTAGCAAGAGGTAAGAAAGTAGGTACGCTTTATCTATCTACTTGTATTACTGATTCTCTTTCTGGGTTATCTACTTCAGCTATAGATTCGAAGATGTGGCTTAATAGGCTTGGTCACATGAATAAGAAGGAGATGCATGTTCTTGAGTCAAAGGGTATGCTCTCAGATTTAAAAGGCATGAATCGAGATTTTTGTATGCAGAAGAAGAAAGTGACGTTTCTTGAGAGATCCGATGTTAGTGACAAGAACAGGAAAGTCTTGGTTTTCAAGGAGAAGGTGACGGATAGAGTTCAGCACAAGGGGCAGAAGAATTTTGAGCAGAGCAAGGTTGATTTGGACAGTGTTTTGATCTAAAAAGAGCTCGTGGGTAGAAGTCAGTTCTCACAAGAAAAACACAGAGACCGATGTCGATTAGAAAACTGGCGTCAGCATCCAGACAGGGACCGATGTCGGCTATGTGCAGCCTGACGTTGGTGACTTAGGGATAGATAAACACCAGCGTCGGTCAGGGGGAACCGACGTCGGTGATGAGGCAGTCGCATGGAACCGACGTCAGTCGGGTGCAGACTGAGATGAGACTGGCATCGGTCACTGAGACGAATTTTGGGTGGATAACAAGCTGTCAAAGAGTCTCAAGCACCCATATGGAGGACTTAAAGGGTAAGTAAGCCTCAAATTCATCATTTCCCTTCTTTACACTACTTGTTGCTCACTGATGGTAAAGAACCAGGAAGTTGTTAAAGAAGCATAGCAGGTAGATCCAGGAAACAATGGGAGCTTGGCATGGATGAAGGATGTGATTCTTTGGAAAAGAAATAAACAGGAGTTTTTGGTGGAGTTGCCAGCTGGAAAGAAGCACTGAGAGACGAATGGATGTTCAGGATGAAGAAGAGCGGAAATGGACATGTGAGACGGAAGGCCAGGGTATATGGTCTTGAGTAAGCTACAGGACAATAGAGGTTTGATCATTGTATTTCTCTTTACCATGTTGGATAATATTAGCTACATTATCCTATTACTGTATGATGTGCTTGTTGCAGGGTTTCATATACAGGGAGTTGCTGAACTAAAGGTAAAGCTAATTCAGAAGTATGTCATGAGGAATCTGGGAGCAGCAAGATTCTTTGGCATGAGTGTATTTTAGGGACATGGAAGGTCACATGTTGACTTTGTTTCAGGATGATTGTGTGAGACCGGTTAGCATGCCGATGGTTGGACAGTTCACATAACAGTGTCTTGATTCACATAATGAGGTTAAGTGCATGGTATGTACTAGACCTGAGTTTTTCCAAGCAGTGGGAGTTGTCACAAGTTTGGATCCAATCTGGGAAAAAAACATTGGAGGGCATTTTAGTGGATTCTTAGAGGGACCAGCAGCAGGTGCACATGCTATGCAGGGTCAAGTTATTTTCTACATGGGTTTGTAGATGTGGATGTGGCAGGTGATTTGGATGACAGGTGTTTCACCACAAGATTTGTGGTGGTTGGTCTTCAAGAGTGATCTTGAAGAGGGATATAGAGCCAAGGGAACAAACTAGATGATGTACAAGTACAGGTACAGTTGCAGTTGTTTATCTCTAAGTGGGAGATTGTTAGGTTGTGGAGCTAAAAGCTTCAACTATGCAGACGAAGAGGAGGATGCTGAAGTTCTAGAAGTATTGACGTCGGTAGTATGACCGACGTCAGTCATGATGAATGCAGAAGGCAACCGGCATCAGCAGGGAGTCAGCTGACGTCGGTCATCACCAGTCAGACAGGGACCGATGTCAGTTGTCTGTGTGTTCCAGAACTATTCGTTACATGAACAGTTAGTTTGTTGAACTAATTATTTGCATGTAAAGGCTATTTCGAGTCTTGAGCTGCGTGTCTATTATTAGTAAACTAAGATTCTAAGTTATTGTTTAAGTCTGGGATCTATTTATAGACCCATTGGCATGTATTGTATAGATGAGCTGAAAAGGAAGGCAAGGAAGATCCTTCCATTGTAAGATCATTGAGTTGCAGGTTGTTGCAAGCTCATAGGAGATCTACATGTGTAAGTATGGTCTGTTGAATTGCAGGTTGCAGGTTCATGGGAGATCTACTTGAAGTACTTTAGAGTGCTTGGTGTACTGGCAGGGTTATTACTGACTGGTTGGAGAGGTGAACACCAATTATGTGTGTGAGTTGTGTGTTGAGACTATTTTTGGTAGGAGAGTGAACTTTTGAAGAAGAATTACTGTACACTTGAGGTGTGGGAAGCCTCTGGAAGGTGGGAGAAGAAGTGGCATCTTCTTTATTGTATTCTTTTCTGTACGAGTATTAATACAAGATTGTATATTGTCTCTCATATTCTGTGCTATTTGTGAATTCTAGTTACTTGTACTTTTGGTTAATTCTGCATGTTTAATTGCTTGTATTTGGTAATCATATTGTGCTCTTTCTGAGGAGCAAGATCCTAACAAGTGGGATCAGAACAGGTGTGTTGTTCTTGGATTCCCCGACACTACACACAACATATTAAAACTAAGGTACAATAAAGGGTAATTGCACTACATACAACAAGTTCAAACTAAGTTGCAATAGAGAGATCTAAGATAAAGCAATAAAAAGTAACATTCAAATTTGATATAGTGCATAAAATAGAAAATGAAAGTACAATCAAATAATAGAAAAAGAATGATAATTAAAGCCAAAATCAAAGAGATAAATAAATAATTATAATTAGCATGCCTAAGATTGACAATGCCTAGAAATGATGAGAAAATGGCTATGAAATGATGCAAACTAAGGTCCCAATGCTTTATGATGTTTTTGTTAAAGGAAAAAAATTAGTGGTTAGTTGATTATGACCCAATACATAATCAACCGTCGATTGTGACTTGGTATAAAATTAGTTGTTGATTTTGACCTAGTACATAATTATCCCCTGATTATGAATAGATAAAAAATTGGCTATCAATTATGACCCCTTCCTGTTGATTCTAACCCAAGTCCATGTTTATGTCCTCTATTGATTTTCAACACCTGCAACTTTATGGGATCATTCATCATCATCCTATGATCATTGTGCCATTCTTAGATTCATAAAATGGTGCTAGCGACTATCAAGATTATTTATCTATTGATTCAAATCTAATTGGCCTAAAAACAAATCAATACATCTAGAAAAACACTTTGATTGTCTTCTTTATCTAATTATCCACAAGTACATTGAAATCCTTGAATTTGTTGAGAACTTTAGATTTATTTTGGATGAAGTATATCTAGGTCTTGCGAGAGTAGTCATCTATGAAAGACATTAATATGTACCTAGGGATACGCTATGACAGTGTATATGGGTTGGTGGACTTATTGACATGTGGCACACATCCTACTTAATTAGTTTTAAATTCAAATGATTAATGTATGGAATCTGTTACATTAGATAGTGAGTCAGCTTACATTGGAGTTCCATTTTTAGTTATTATATAAAAAAAAGATGAATAGAATCATAAAAGGATATCAAGTAAGTATCGAGTCTTCTATTTATTAGAAGGATATTAAAGGTGTCCACCTCAATGTGGAATTGTGTATTTATTCCTTCCCTATATTGTATGATGTCTCTTTACTTTAAGGGCATTATTCTATTTTTTATATATTCCATTTGGGTATATTAGCCCACCAATATCTATTAAGTTGTATTGAACTAAATTATATCATATATAGTTATATTATTATATGTGTGGATCTTACCAAATAATTTAAGAGCTTCAATTTGGGTAAAAGTTTGGTCATAACCCTAATTTTATAAGAATTAAATATATATCATAAATAATTATGATTTTAATACAATTCTTTATTGGCATCGGAGCATCATTCAATGAAGTTATACAAAATAATTTTGTATTTTTTTTAAATCATTTTGAGTGAGTTATTTGTAGTTTATGGGTTTTCATAAATTCACTTTATCAATTGTAATTTCAAGCACTATTCTATATTTTTTTATTTATTGAAGTTGTTCAATATTTCAAGAAAGCTAGACTAATTTTTTTAGGTTGTGTGGTTAGTTTTGAGGAAGTTATTATGATTGTATGGTTTCATGAATTCACTCCACATGTTTAAATTTTAGATTTTTTTTCTGATTTCTTTATATTTTTGGAAAGCTTTAAAAAATATAATGGAGGCATATTCTTTGAATTTTTGGTTTTGAGGCGGACTTCAATCTGAAACTGTTCGGTCAAAGTTTAGTCAGAGGATATATTCAGATCTACTTGTTTACAAGTTTTTATTATCAGGTTTGAGGTAGAAAATTGAGTTCTATTAAATATTAATGTTCTTGAAATCTAGTTTTTGTGGATAAGGAGATTAAAAAAAATTCTATCGATAGGATGATATTGACGTTAGAAAATTTTGGATTCTTTTTAGAGAGAGAGTTTCATACAAGTTTGTGGAAAGTAAGTTTGTTACTTTGTTTCATGGGGCTTGCATTGCATATGTCTGGTTAGGTAGGTGAATATCGATGGAATTTTTCAAGGAAGAAATGTAATAGGTTTTCCTAGATTGATGGTACAGAAGAAAAAATGATAAAAGAAAAAAAAGAAGAGGAATAAAATAATGATAATGTTGGTAATAACGAAGATAATGTACGTGACGAAGAATTAAAAAATGAGGAACATAATGATGATTATATCAGTCTCAAAAAGAAAATTTTAGCGGTAAATAAAAAAAGAAAAAAGTTTGCTGGTCATTTTAGAGTTCAGATTCGAAGACTCCTTTTGCCAAGCATAAAGATTCTCGTTATCAACAGAGAATATTTTGCATTGTGTATGAGAATTTATCCATAGCCAATTCAGGACGAAACTAGATCCAAGATTCTTTTTGGAGCGGTAATATATTAGTGTTACTATGATGCTTATTTTCAAAGCAGAGTTTCTTTTTGCAGTTGGCAGTACCTTTATTTTTAGCAAGAAGATCACTAGAATTATAATGGAATGCACATAATTATCTTATCGCTTCCCAATGTTCTGCTACAATTTTGCTGCAACTTTGAATATCGGAATCATATCCTCAGACTAATAAACCAGACCATAGATCCCAACGTTTATATTAAATAAGATTGAACTAATGGTTCGAGTATTTCAGTAATTTAAATAAACATCTTTCCAATGTCAATGGCGCAGGATCTGCTCCATATTAAGGTAAGAAAATAAAAATAAATATCACAATTTGCAGTCAGAAAAAAAAAACGAGGATATAATTGCGTAAAGCAAGACGAGTTCAATGATATTAAGAAAATCCATAGATTACCTGTGCTGACTGCTGTGGAAGCGACTGAAGCAATGTTGCCATGTTTACAGACAGAAGGTTGGTGCAATTACCGCATCTCACCGTCACAATAGTGAATAATCTGCTGGAGGGAACGCTTACCTGCACATCATAACGCCGTTTAGATCCTTGATCTGCCATTTTTCTAGTGACGGACATTCAAAACTCAAAATTTTCCGACTAGGGCAAAAATCTTGGATTCAATTGCAGCAGTTATGGCAAAACTTGAATAAAACAGTTAAAAAAGGCAACATTATAAAACGATTATTCAGTCTCCTCCTTCCATGATCCGCTAACTTTAACCGACTATTCCGTCCCCATTCACGAGGCAACTGACAAAGCGCATTGCGCAATGCTTAGCTTTTAAATGTGTAACGATTTACATCGCTAACATGGTTTTTGCTTGCACATTTACGCAATAAAACCACATTTTCACTTTCGCAGGGAGTCTACATACAACTTTAGAAGTCCCGTTCTACAGGAGGCGTCCAAACCAAGGCGACTTTAAAGAAACGAGAAAATAAACTTAACAACAGCAACCTTTTGGGTGTCAATATATAAACAACATCTTAAACCTAAAAATACAGACTCGTTACAGATTTAACACAGACTGACGGGGGTATCAATAATAATAACAATTATGTGACAATACGTTACCGCGAGGACAGTGTTACAGATGTTGCAGTGAACGTAGCACAATTGTTCCGACCCCATATCGAATCCGCTCGACATCTATTAAAACCTTGGAGTGAAAAGGAGGTCCTAGCCGAGACTTTGGTTTGTTTCCATATCCCACAACAAGAAAACCGCCCTGCCTCGACTCTGTGACAACTAATTAATTAATAAGGCGGGTGTCCGGAAAGCGAGGAGGATGAAGAGGAATGGCGTGCCTTAGAGCCGAAGATCTGCGGGGTTATAAACTACCCCCGAGGGAATAAAGCGCAGTATCCCCCAGACCTAATGCATGCATCCAAACATGGTTTTGTATAATGGCCAAATAGATGTGTAATGATAAGGGAATAGTGCTTGGATATGATGGAATGGATTTGCGCCTGCACTGGAGGCCTAGGTTTTAGTCGCATTTTTAGCGAGTGGATGAGGAGGGGGACTAGGGGTTAAATTTGACGGTCACTTTTATCTGTCAAGAAAAAATTTTGTGACGGTTTTTAAATCAGTGTCAACTTGTATATGACATTTATTTTTCATTTTTGATTTTCATGATTTTTATATAAATACAAAAATATATATTTTCATTTAATAAAATGATATAATAATAGAGATATTATTGATATAAATAAAATCATATTATATTTTAAGCATGTGTAAATGTATCTAAGAAATAATATAATTTGATGTAATATTTTTGATGCATTTAAAATATAACCCATAATCATCCAATGATCACATACAATTCTTATATTATATCTAGGAAAATTTTATTTACTAAATTCATAATTTTGACCTTATCAATTTGATTATTTACTAATTTCATAATTTTAATCTTATCAATTTGAAAAATTATAATTAACAAGATATTCATTACATGTTGTATTTTTTACTTCCTCCTCTTTTCATAATAATCTATCCCTTCTATGGAAAAAAATTTGAATAAATTTTCCCAATAAAAAAGATTCACAAGTGTTCACACCAAACATAATTTAAAAAAATTAATTTCTCCCATTTATTACTTCTCAAGTAAACATGACCTAAAATGATTGGGATCTTATCATCCCCACTCCAGTTCTCTCTCTTAGAGCCCTATGTTGTGGATGAATATTTATAAAAAAATTCAATATCATTATAAGGTTATTAGAGATGATGCGTTGAGAACTCCCCTCATCTAATCAAAGTTAGTTGCACTTTTACATTGCCATTGAGGCATTATAGTCATTTGTGGGCATTAACATAGTTGGCTTTATTTTCAAAAAATACCAATTCCGAAATATATGTTCATATTACAAGGTTTGTTCAAAAGTGCCATGATTGTGCCAATATAATACTATATGCGAAGTTGTACATAATTGACTATTTTCTTACAATCTTATTTCAACCGCAAAACTTAGTAACATTCTTTTAAAAGTTCAAGTAAGAAAAAGAAAATAAACATGAAAATCTCTAAATTGTAAGAATAATAAATCATCTATTTTATCAATTAGTGGTGGGCAAGCATAAAATTTATGGTGTCATGAATCATAACCAGACAATATGTGAAAATGACGAGCAGCTTCAATTTTATTTCTCATGTTGTTGTAAACAATAGCAAACATGAACCTAAATAGGAAGTCATAAATCTTTATGTATCTTGAAAATAAAATAATGTATTGAAAAGCTCTAAAGATCTAATCATGCCCATGCTCCCTAAGTCAACTAATGATAGAAACAATTTAACTTAATATTCAATATTACATGTACCATAAAAGCAATTTTGATAACATTTTTATAACTAACAAATTTTATGCTTGCCATGTAGATAAATACTTATAAAAATCATTTAAAAACCTTAGCTCTGTCTTTAAAAAAAAATTGGTAAAATCTCAAATAGGGTTTATAATAAGTATCGGGCAATAATGGAGGGAGAAGAAATATGTGAGAAAGAAGACAGAACAAGCCCTGAAAGAATATCTCTTGTATCGCAGTACAAGAGATACTGCGATGAAAACTTACGGCCTTGGCGTAGGTTGTCGAATCCATAACTTGTCTAAAAATAAAATCTAACACAAATATTATGGACTAACATATGAACAAATAAAACAGATAAAAATAAAAATAAAAGTTTCATAAATACCCTCTGAATCTTATAATTGGGCAAGTGAACTTCTCCTGCTACCATTAACTGAGAAGCAACAAAAACACATTATGATTTCAAATATGAGTGTAAATGTTCTATCTCTATTCTTATAAAAAATCACTCCATTCACATTCTATTTATTGCAGAAGTTCATTGAATCAGCTGCTCTTGCGAAGAACTCCAGATGGCTACAGATACCATGAAAACTAGTACTAGCATAAGCTGCGCCTTAGCCATATCTTTGGGCTTCTTATTCCAGTGTGTACCCAATGAGTGTAGTAATGTTGCAATAGCCAGAGAGGATATTATATAGGTAAAAGATGGGGTTGATCTTTAATTATAATAGATGGGCAGTTATAGTTTTGTTTGACAGTGTGCCTTGTTCTTATGATTCATGAGATGAGAATATAGGTAATACCTACTTAGGCATCCAATGCGCATTGATTTGGAGGCTGCATGTGCTTTCTGTGCCCAAGCATGGCAAAAATCTCTGCATCACGCACCCATTTCAGACATGTCACATAACTCTGCAGCTTTTAACAATAAGCTATGCATACAAAAATCATGGAGCCTTGTATTGGTCAAATCTAGCATTTAATTAACATCCGTATTCACTAAACAGAATTGGGAAAATAAGAGAGAGATGGAATTGTCAGTGGGCATCAGGGGTTAAATTTGACGCTAGTTTAGGTGTTTTTAGCCATTTTAAACGTAAAATACAGGTGGATTTTTTTTTCAAACGTATCAAGTGACAGGTAAATTTGTTTGAAGACTGTCATTATGATGTCCAAGTTTTAAAAATGGCCATTTTATATAATAAGTAATAAGGTCTTACTACTAGCTTGCTACTGCTACTGCTAGTGAGTCTACAACCTATAGCCTACAGGTCTAGTCACGCAGGGGCTCCATTCTTCAATGCAGACTGTGGAGTCATGGACTGCAAGTTGCAACATTAAATTCACTTTAGTCTTCCATTCTCCAGAGTCCAGAGTCCAAGATATCTTTCGCCGATACTCATACAATGAAATCATGAACAGTGAGATTCTCATTAATGTTATATCCTCCGCAGTCCACTGTCTGCCTCCCTGACGCCACAGGTCCTCATTCTCATTCCGATGTAGTCTACCACCATACCACGTGTGCTTAAGGAGGGGAATGAAAATAACAGTTGGTTCATTGCCTTGTCCATTTATTTTCTATCAGCGATCGCCGATAGCCTACAACCTACAACCTATGCATTAATGTGTCTTGGTCTCTATGCAAGCTACAACTATGCCCAAAAATAGACTTTGTTATTCTTTTTAAAACCTTGTAAGCCTCAGATAGTAAATTTGCTTACCCTGCAGACTGCAATCAATTACCCATTATCAAAGTGAAGATGGAGCAAGGTCGCATATCCGGTAAGACTGCAAGAAAAGTAATTTTAAGATGAGGATTGCTCTTTTGAAAGCATGAAAACTTGTCAGGAAAGCTAGACGCCCTAGGAAAAGAATAGAAAAAGGGAAAAAGGTTCAGCATGGAAGTACGTAGCAGAAGATGTTTAGGGGCAAAATGAATGCTATTTATCAAGAATAGTTCACCATTTCCCCTCTAAGGCAAGTGAATCTCTGTACTGTATTTTCTTGTGAAATGGTTTGATATAATTCTTTAGGACATTCAAATTTGTGTATTTACAATAATTTGTTTGCATGAAATGACCCAGGCTAGGCTACTTTTAGAATTCTAGAGATTGAATAATGGATAAAATTGTCAAAAATGTTTATGATGGTTAATATAGTCATAAAATAAAAATCTTGGACCAATGCATCTCATTGTAGAAATTCCTAAAGCCATTGGTGATTCTGTTACTGCATAAAATCAAACCCAGACAATTTCTCCATTGAATTTAAGTTACTACTAATTCATAGGGAAAAAATTGTTTATCTCTTACAATTAGCAGTGCAAGGGGTTTGTCTAACAAAAGCACTCTTTCCTCCTATTGATTTTGTCTTTGTTACACACTTCTAGAGATCTTCATTAATAAAATATAAAAATCAAATTGGAGTAACTACAAGATTGTTGTCAAGGCTTTGAACATCAGTCACCTCCTTGCAAGGAAAAATGTGTCCAAACATCAAAATGCCTTTAAACCTCACAGGAAAACGTTTGACACTATTGTATTTTGCATGTAAGCTCTAGAAAGTCTTCAAAAGATGCAAAATCTGTGAACAAGTCCCAATGCAGACAATGTGGCCTATTTGATATTTTCCTTGTAATTAGATCTTTGTTTATGAACATTATTAATTACAAAAATCTTGGTGCCCTTATAATTTCATGTGGCCTATTTGAATTTTAGAAAGCAAACTAATGAGGCTTGAAAGTTATATTATGTAGGTTTATAATTGGTACTTTGAATGGGTCTTTGTTTATAGGTTACGTTTTAGATTCTATAACAATATATTTAAGTTTACTTGGGTAACTATTATATTTTTTTTATCATTGTAATATTTTATTTTATGTGATATATTATTTGAAAGAGACACATAACTAGAACACAATCACTCACCTCACCAACTTTTTTATCTTTAATGTTGTGAAAATATTATATGGGACTGTGTGGATATATATTTATTGGCTCCTTATTATCTTGTTTTTTTATTCATGTAATTAATTTTTTATTTTGCATATATGAATCCATTGGATATTTTTTCATAATGAATGGGTGGAGTACCACTATTCTATGTCATTTGAGTGATTTTCAAACAAGTGGTTTTCATGGGTTATTATACTATAATAAGTGCAGTGTCATTAAGCATGGAAGGTGGGAAAGGTCACCCTTAATCATGGGGATATAATTTAAATGTCCAATACCAAATGTGTTCATGATATCCATATATTATCCAAGCCCACATGGTGTAATTTTTTTTTTTAATAATTGCTCATTAATGTGATTAGGGTCATAATTGTTGTTTGTATCATAATTAACTTTATTAGATTTTTTTCACAATGTATATATGCATTTTTATATGTGAATAGGCTACTAAATTTATATGACCTTTTTTGAATCATGTTAAGATGTGGTATAACAGAATTTATAAGTTCATCATGTTTATAATATAGGAAAAGAACATTATGTGTAATAAAAATGTATACACGACCCTAATGTACAATATATATGTATATATATAATGTGGAGAGTATAAAATTGATAGTATGAATCCATGGTTTTCCCAACAAATTTTATAGTTAAATTCATTAGAAATCACTTGGAATTTTTAGTTAAAGTTTTAGGCCTAAAATTTATGTCCAATAAAATTGCTTCCAATGGGATCTATGCTTGATTGTCGAATCCTTTGATAATTTTACCTAAAGTTGAAAGATATTTACAATCAATGCCTAGTGCATTAAAAATGTCATATTAAAAATATTCAATTTGACAAAATTTTCCATAAGGACCCTCTTAATTCTTGAATGATATACTTTTGGCTTGAATGTATAAAAGAAGGTTTTGATTAATATTATCTCTAGGTGGTATATGCTCAAATTTTAAGGTAATGAGGTGCTCACTATTTTTTAAAGTGTTCATAATGAATATAAAGTAATCAAGCTCATTGTTGGTTAGAAAAGTAACATCACACAAAGCATCTCTCAATATGTCACTAAAATAATTGATTATTTAATCAATTCTAAAAAGGATATCTTTACTTATGTATTTTCTAATTGTTCCACTAGATCATATGGTTTGTTAATCTTAACCTTGGAAGGAGAAGTGTGGATATTAGAGGATTATATATAAGTGATATAGGATTATATATAAGTGATATAAGTGTGGATGGTTAGTGGAGGTGAGGAGGCACAACCCCACTCTTTTGTCATGTCATGCAACTACAGCATCAATTTTCAGCATTTAGGCATCACAATTCTAAGGATAAACATGTTTTTAAAGCATATTTCTTAGAGGACAGCAAACGTACACACAAATTATACTAATGACATTCTTACAATCTCTCCCAGTTGGTGGAGATTTCCCAGTTCCGAGTCCCACGATTGAAATGTGACTTGTGGCTATTGTTGGAGTCTGGAGCAGTGAGCTTATTGAGGGTTGGTCATTTCTTATTTACAGCTATGTATTTATTAAAATTTAAATCAAGTAGTACTCATTTGTGTTTAGTTGTTTATCTTTTAATCTTTATTTTATGACTCAATTCTTAAGTCACATTGTTTTTTTGTGTTTCATTAAAAAAAACCATTAAATGATCAACTTATATTAATTATCATTTTTTAATCTATAAAGGTTTATTTGTAATAATTTATGTTGATAATTTATGAAGTTTATATAGTTACATGAATATTTAAATTTTTATGTTTAATTATTTTTTATTATTTGGTTTGTATAGGTACTAAAAACTATAAAAAAAATGTCTCAAAACAAAAGGAACCAATCTTCAATCAATTTTTTTTTTGCATGGTCTAGAACATCGAAAGCTTCATCGCAAGACAATCAGAATTTTGATTTAAATGAAGACTTAAATATATTGGGGTGTGATGACAACTATGATGAAGAATTTGAAGAGGGGGAAGCTTCAACACAAAACAAGAAAAGGGCTAAAGTAAATAGAGTGTTTAGAGATGAATGGAAATTTAAATTTAAGTGGTTAAAGTGTACAATGCATGAAGGGAAAATAGTCATGAAATGCATATATTGTGAAAGACACAAGTCTGCAGGACCATGGGGCACTGGAACTGGTTGTACTACTTTGCAACATGATGCAATAATTCCTCATGCAAATTCAAACAACCATAAAATTTCACAAGAAAAATGGATATGTGGAAATGAAGGGAAAGCAAAATCAATTCCAAGACACATTGCAAGCATTGATGACACCAATAAAGAAAGAATCATCACAACCATGAAATTAGTTTATTGGGTTGTGCAAGAAGACTTACCCCTTTCAAAATATGAGTCCCTTTGCTCTCTTGAAATGCACTTAGAAACACCAAACATGCCAAAAAATAGGGACTATAAATCATATACAAATCATATGGCTACAAATGATTTCCTTTTTTCCATATCTAGTTATCTTGAAGAGAGACAAAGTGCAAAAATGTTAGATAGTCCATACTTCTCTTTGATGTTAGATGAAAGTACAGATCGAAGCTTAGAGAAACACCTTGTGGTTTATGCTACTTTTTTAGACTCAAAAGGGTTGGGGCCATCTATTTCACAATTCTTAAAGCTCATAAATGTGTGTGATGGTAGAGGGAAAACAATATATGATGCAATATGTGTTTTGAAGAAAGAAAGGGGTCTTTCAAATAAAAGTTTGATAGCAATTTCTACATATGGTGCTTCATCAATGGTGGGGAGTGAAAATGGATTTGTTACACTTTAAAAAAAAGATGTACACAATCTTATATGTATTCATTGCATTGCTCATCATGAGGCTTTAGCTGCATTAGAAGCTGCTAAATTTTTTTCTGAATTGATGTTTGTTGAAAAGTTGGCAAATAAGGTATATTCTTGGGTCCAAAATTCTACTAAAAGACATAATGAACTTGTTTCTGTTCAAGAACTCATGCAACTTGAAACACTTCAAGCTCTTCAAATTCATGGAGTTAGATGGCTCTCAAGAGGGCAAGTTATTGAAAGGCTTATTGTGTTGATGCCTCCATTGTTGACTTTGTGGAAAAGTGAGAAAAGAGACTCATGGTATGACAAGGCTAGGATCTTCTCAGTACAATTTTTCTTACATATGCTTGCAGATGTATTAGGTGAACTAAACAAGTTGAATAAAAAATTTCAAGAAGAGAATATAGATGTTACAACTTTAGGGGCAGCCATAGATTCTACTATACAGAATTTAAGTAGGTGGTTTTTAAAGCTTGACACTTTTGCAAATGGTACAAGTTATTTGTCTAAATTTTTAGAGAGCTCTAAATATGGTTATTTAGAGATTATTGATCAAGATGGACACATTCATAGGCATGAATTACAATTTGTGGCAATTCCAAATGTGCGTGATGACTATGTTGATGCATCAAAATAGAGAATGAAGCCTTGCATTGATGGGTCACTAGAGACCTGCAAAAATCTTACTAAAGAATATGTTCAAAAGCTTGTAGATTGTTTAAATGAAAGATTCCCAGATCTTTCATTTTTCAATTCCATAAAGTTGTTTAGCCCTTGTCATTATTCAGAGGATGCACGTACTAGAGAAGAAAATTCAAAGCGGTGGCTACTCAAAATTTTTGAACACTTACAACATACTTTGTGTGAGGAAGAAAAGCCTTTATTTGATTAAGAAGGTTGTTTAAAAGAGTTGTATAATTTTGTTGATACTCTTCGCTTTAGTTGTGAAGGATTCCACATGAAGGAAGCTTGGAGGGTTTTTTGTGCTACAGATTTACATACAGGGTTCCCAAATATGATAAAACTATGGCAAGCAATACTTACCATTCCAGCAAGTACAACAGCATGTGAGAGAGGATTTTCAAGACAAAATATAATAAAAGATATACGAAGAACAAAACTCTCATTGGATACATTGGATGCCTTGATGCGAGTTTCATTGACAGGGCTTGATATATCAATGGTAGATTGGAACAAGGTTTATGAAATTTGGAAAGATGTCAAACAAAGAAGGGTTTAAAATATTTCAGAGTATTTTCTATGGACATATTTGTAATGGTATTGTATTTCATATGAGCCAATGAACACTCGAGCTTTTGTTTAGATTACTTTTTAATAATGCTTTCTCCAGTGATAATTCAGGTACTCTATACTAAACTCAGTAGATTATTTTGTTATGGGTGGAGTAAGGTTAATTTAATGCTCTATGTTTTTCATCTTGTGTTGTTAAGAAATTTAGAAGCTTTTTTAGCATAGAAATTTCATGGAATTTTATTTGTTTTTTATGTTGAGAAATTTTAAAAGATATTTTGAGAATTATATGTAAACAAGTAATTTATATTTTTACCAGTTATAAAATCTTAAAAAAAATCATTATACTAACCTATAAAAAACTTTAGTTGGTTTCTATACAAAATTATGAAAGTCAAAAATAAAAAATGAACGTCACATGCAAGGTGACATTAGTTTGAAAACCGTCACAAAAAAATTTCTTGACGGATAAGGGTGACCGTCAAATTTAACCCCTGGTGGGCATGGAGTGGGGGTATATAAGGTCTAGGCTTAAGCTGTAGGGTGTAGGGTTTCCGCAGCATTATATTATAAAATGGTTGTTTTTAATTTTTGAACGTTAATTTTTTTTTTTTTTGGGCTGTAATTTACGAGTAAAAAGGTCAAAAACGCCTGCCAAATTTAACCACCGGGACGAGACAGATTAGCAAACCAAACCCTACTGATACACAGGGCTACGGCCGGGCTGTACGAGTGGTTGTCTGTGCCCGTGCTAGCAATGCGGCTCTGCGCGGCGCCTTTCCCGAAACATCCCCCACAACAAACCCGTTTAACAACAGATTATTAACCTAAATTTTCACTCGGACGCCGATTAGGGCCGATCCGCTTTACGGTGGACGCTGCCGAAACTTTCCCGGCGGGGCACTATACGTCGGCCGTCTCAAGCATCGTTATTACCCAAAACTAGTAAGTTTCTGTCGGCTGGTACTTCCATTTATCCGGACAATAAAACCCTAACCAAAGTGAATCCATCGGTTTTGACTGGCTTTGTCAAAAGTGGTCAGCAGCAGATTCCGCAGTGTATCTCCTTGTCGACACATTGGAGAACAGAATGAAGCCCAAGACCGCTTTAAGTCTTGCACAGTCTGGCACTTGTGATTAGACAGCTGCTTCACACTTGCTCCACTGGTTTCGAAAAAAAAGTGTGTACCAGCTGCTTCAGGACTTCTTTCGGCCATGGCGCCCACATCTGGCAATGGCTATCCAGCCATCAAAAATACATGGGCATCCGACATTACCATCCGTCCGCCTGCACGTGAATGGATGCCAATGAAATGACCGCATAAAATAATGCACAAAGAGGACAGGCTGAAGTCCTAGGATGTACGAGTGTCAGAACACGTTACAGTCTCTCTCAGAGAGAGAAAGTCCCGTGACATCAGAGGGAGGATCCGTACACATCGGCAAGCTAATAAAGTCTCACGGCCGTGCCAACTTCAATTTCCTCTGCCCTCCCTACAAAATAATCATCCAATTTTTAACCGCAGTAACGTCTCGGTAAAGCCGTGTACAATGTGGTTTACGCAGCGAAATAAAGTAATTTTATTAAAATGAAAATAGAAACAAGAGAGGAGATTTTACAAAGGAATAATTATTTTTTAATATATATCATTAGGAGTTGTTTTAAAAGTGTAAGTTAATGTTATATTATGAGAATTGATTTTATTAAAACAAGTCTTTATGTTTATTTTTATGTTTGATGCGTAGTTCGAACCAATGATGTAATGTTGTTATTGTGGAGACAATACATTACGATCCCAAAATCTATCTTCTTGTTTCCATTCATCCATGTTACCAATATATTGACAGCGAAAAACAAACAATTACATCTCTTCCAACATTCACCAACTCTTATGACCAGAGATGTAATTATGAAGGTAGATAGAAGCATAAATGTTGCATCTACCTTGATAGAATATGATGCTTGTGATGTTATGGATTGATATGTTTGTATCCTTATTATTGCCATGCACTATTGTAATATATAAAATCACACACAAGGATTAAGACATTATCTATGTTACTAGAAGTGAGAAAGGCAATAATGTTGTGGTTGCATATAAGAAATGTGTGTGTATACAAATCATATTTATTTACATAAAAATAGTGCAACAAATAAAATTATATACTATTATTACCATAAAAAATCACTCTAAGCACTTGTTGCTTGCTTACATTGGTATTGTTTAGCTCCTTAATAATAATAATAATAATAATAATAATAATAATAATAATAATAATAATAATAATAATAATAATAATAATAATTTATATACATCAAAAAAATAAAATATATAAATTTAGGTATATAATTTGGTACTTATATATATAAATATTAAAATAAAAACATGTTTGCTTACATTTGTCATATTTAACTCATTACAAAAAAATAAAATAAAAATCATAAATTTAGTTAAAATGCATAAAAAATAAAGTATATAAATTTAGTTATAATTTAGTATTTATATATGAAGTAATAAAAATAAAAACATATTTTTGAAGGCTTTCGAGTTTTTGTCCATTGAAATGGATGCATGGAAAAAATCAATTTCCCTGTAACAGAGGGAATTATTGAACAAGGGGCACGAAGTGCCAAGTCCCTATGAAGCAGTATCAATTTTGCTAATATAGATCCTTCTGCTTGAAGAACACTAGAACCCTGAAAATTGTCATTGCTAATTTTGCAAATCCATTGAACATATTGGTGATGAGGCTGAAAAAGAGTGCTCCAAGATACATATTTGCATCACCAAGAGTTTTATGATACATTTCAGTGCTCAAGAATATAGTTGCTCTAATGAAAGCTATAATTATAATAGGTCATTAAACAACTCACCTGCATAATTCTGGAGATGTAAATGAATGAATTATACTTGACCAGAAGCCATTCTTTGTCAGAGTAGGTTTTGAAGATCTCCATTTTGGGTATAGAGTTTTTACTAAAGACTAAAGTTACTTTGTGACTTATGTTCTTATCATGAGGGATTGATAACTCGTTTACCAACTGCAGACCTACATGAAACTACTTGAATCTAAATACAAATTCCCTGATAGGTACATACCAATAAAACAAACCTGTGATTGATTGGCTCATGGTGGGTAATTGTTAAAATTATATCATCAACCATTTAACAGAATAATTACTGCAAGATTTATGTTAAATCTAAAATTATAAGAATAGAGATCAGTATTAACCAAATTTTAAGTGAACATGAGCAGATCACTAAGAAATCTCTAAACAATTAATATTTCATTATTTATTAAAAAAAATTAGAAGAGTAAAATCATTAAATACAGGGGTTTAAATTACACATTGCATTTATGTCTTTCCAAACTTGATAAAGTCTCTTAGCTAAGGTCTCCATATAGCCTAGATCATCAATGATACCATAAAATCTACACAATTTTCTCTAACAAATTGTTTATGTCTGTAACTAAGCCATTTTGTAAATGGAAGCAATGGTAACTTAAATCCACCCCATCATTTAAAGATTGAAATGAGTTAAATTATAGAGAGAAGCCATATGAGATCATTAAATAAGTATCAAACCAATTATACCTAAAAATAATACTATAATCTAAATCCATTGGTGAGGGAAAATCTTATGATAAGGATGACAAAGAGGTTTACGTAGAGATTTGTAAAGAAGACAAAGACACTCAGTGTATGACCTTTAGAAAAGATCAATGACAATCGTTCTTTGCATGCACATAGAAATTGTTGAAGTCCTCAAATTAACTATGCAACCACAGATTTGAGAAAGAAGATTGGCCCAGACGTGGAGTCGTTAAGGGGTGGTTATAGATGCCAGTTGAGTCTCACTTAGAATAATAATATGTGCATAAAAACATCAAAGCCTAAAATGTAACAAAAATAATTTGTCCAAGAAAAAAACAATAACAGATGAAATACAACTTATAAATGGTAAATTTTTTACTATTAAATATGTTTATTAATTTTATAAACAATTACTCAATTCCTATCTCTAACCACATTTCTATACTTAATAAATTTACTATTGTTTATATTAATTACATAATGTAATTTTACACTTTAAAACTTTATCTATGTTGATGTGTTAAATGTGCATATCATTGTAGCTTCGGAGGATCAACAAAATATTAGAGTACATATATTACCTTTTTCTATTGATCTTAACCAAACAACAACAATAGATACAATGCAAATTGGAGATGGTATAGAACTTATAGAACACACTTCAATCAATTTTATGTCTTTAATTTGTAAATTAATTTTGTCTAAGTTGATTTGTTAAATGTGCATGTTTAGATGATCAACAAAACACCCAAAAATATATGTTACCATTTTCTATTGATCTTAACCAAGCAACAACAATAATGAATGTAATGTAAAGTAAAGATGGTAACAATATGGTAATTTAAGATTTCTAAATTATAGTAGACAAGTTTTTATTTAGTGGCCTAATTTATTTACTATTGAGCTAATTAATCAAATTTTTGGTTTGACTTGTTATTGTGCAGTCAACTTTTCATCCATCAAGTGGCATGAGGAGGCTAGATTTTGATGATCCACCACAAGTTTAGGACTTGCCAGAGATACAAGATCAATTGGACTATTAGGATTTTAATGTGTAGTGATTCAAAATGCACATTGTATATTGATCCTGAGATGACATATAAATCTTGAGATGGCATATGCAATATTTTGTAAAAAATATTTTGAGTTGGTATAAATGCCAATTTTGTATATGTCTAGAGAATTATTCTACATTTTTTAAATATAAAAATCAATATGCAATATAATTGCTCCTTATGTGCATATTTTTAAGCTTTAAACATTTAAATTTGAATGTATAGTCACTTTAGAATGGTTGAATTATAAATAATAACATGTTATAGATTTCTTTTTTGCAATATTACTTTCCATGATGACTAAAAATTAATATACAATATAATTTTTCCTCATGTGCATGTTTTCCATCTTTAAACATTTAAATTTGAATGTATATTCACTTTCTAATGGTTGAATTATAAATAATAACAAGTTATAGATTTATTTCTTGCAATCTTACTTCCCATGATGGTAGTCATAGTAAAATATATGATTGTCTTATAATAACATGTGACCATTTCTCTATCAAAATACCATAATTAGTAATAATTAATAAAAAACAAGCATGATGACAATCATATGAAGTATACATTTATCATTTTATTTAAATTCATGCTAGATTATGGCATATTTATTGAATATTTAGTTATGCTAAATTATTCTATCATGTTATGGGAATGTTAGGGCATTGAGATTTATTATTATTTCTTGGTGCTTTTGGCATTTTGATTATCTTTTGAGCTTCCTAATATACCTAATCAGGGTCACCATGATCCATCATATGATGGTGTGCTTTGATTGGTAGAAATAGGGGCATATCTTGGCTTTTTGTGATTGTGTTTTCTTGGTTGTCCTATGTTATTCCCACCAACAATCATCACAATCTTGTGTTATGCTAGGGAATCCTCATGTGTTTGTGGTTTTCCAACATCGGCCCCACCAAAGCCCTTTTGGACTTTGTGAGATGTTGGACTAACCTTTATTGTTTTTTGTGTTAGTCTTATGCATGCGATATGAAGTCACTTTGGTTCATCATTCCTTAGTGCATAGTATCCCATGCTATATAAAATTAAGTGCTCACTACATGCAACATAATGTGTAACATCAATTTGCTCAATCCCCCATCCTACCATATACCATTCCCATTCCCTCATATTCTATCTCTATTCCTATTATCTCATTCCTAATTATTGGGTTTTGAATATGTAAGTGTGTCCCCCCATGGCCTTCCCCATTAGGTTAGTTCAATTTTGGCTAGTGCACTAGGGTTAAATCTATCATCTATCCATATTTTCACCATTGCATAATCATTTCACTTGCATTAAGTTGTTTAGGATTTATTATTCTTCAACTAAATAATTTGATCTACATATGCTTCCTCTATTTTAGGTAGTAACTACCTTGAAAACTCCTCTTCATGTTATCATTTGGTTCAAAGTACATAATCATCGCATGGTAATATGCTCCTTTAAGAAAGGCTTGGTTAAGAATTTTAACTTGGACTCGTACCCAAGCCTTAGAATAAGATGTGTTCAATCTAAAGAGAGGTAGCCACTTAATTTTGTACTCGATTATCTAGATAAGCATAGAATAAATTTTGGTGGAATATCAAATACCACTAAATTTTGTAGGACTATTATATTTGAACAAGAATATAAAGTAAGGAGAAGATATTTTGTGATACCCATTATTTGTATCATTTTCCCATCTAACTATATGATCCATTTTTCTATGTGTGAGTTATAATACATCAATAATTTTATTAGGCATGAAAATAATACTAGAAATGGATTATAATATAGTTTTATGAACATTTTTTTCAATAATGAGTGTTAAATAAAAAGGCATTGGCTTTATTTTAATAATCTTATTATTCATATAATCAAATATGGTTGGCACATTAGTTGCTATCTTTTATTGATTTGTATTATTTGTAGTTTGAGTGGTCCTCTTAGTCACATTATCAAACATAATCTTGAGGAGTTTAGTTTGTTATTAGTTCAACTTTCATCACAACAATGATTGTTTTGAAGTCTATTTGAAAGAAAATAAAATTTACGTGACATGACTTTACTTGCACTAGAGCTTAACCTCAAAAATAATGAGAGATATTTTAAGATTCAAAATCTAAAATGATTTGGACATAAAGGGTAAATTATAATTTGAGGAAAACTGCCAAGTACAAACACTTTATTATCTACTTTGATAATTCCAATATATCGTTTAATAGGGATAGTTATAAATAAGCATTTCCTTCTCAAAACTATTACTTAATAATATTTTTAAAAAATTAGTCTCATATTTTTTGGTTATTAATATTTCTCTTGAATTGGCTAAAAAAATTTGGGGTGTTATGGGTGGATTTTTAGGGAGGTTGATGGTAAACTATTATTTTGGCATTTTTTTTGGAGTGGATTTTGCTCCTCTTATACAATTATTTTGACATTTTTTTGTTTCTCCGAATGCCTCACAACTTACCTCACAAAGTGTAATTCAATATGAAAAAAATTACCCTCTCCTTTCCACACATACCTCGTAACTTACCTTTTTTATTATCATTTTAATCACAATGGATATTTAATTTTGCTCACATATATCTCCCTTAAGGATTGAATATATTTCATTTACATGTATAAATTGGTTACAATCTTTTATCAAATAGTCTATGATATTTAATTAATAAATTAATTATTAATCACTTCACTACGATATGTCTAAATTTTATGTATTTTATGATGCTAAAGCTTATGTTAGTTATAGTTTATATATTTAACCTTTTAATAAACATTATATTCAAATAGAATTATATTTATATTTATAAATATATATTTATAATTTTAGGCTTTACTAATTTTCAATTATTTTATTTTATGTACATTATATAGTTCATCATATGAAGTTCTATTTTTTATTTTCAAGGATTAGAATTTTGGAAAACCCTTTTGATTAATAAAAACTATTTTTATTTACTTAGGAGTTATTTTATTTAATTAAAAATTATATTATTTTATTTTAAAAATATTTGATTTGTTTAAACATTATTTACTAAAGAGATATTTTTATTTATTTAAAGAATTATTTTATTTTACTTTGAAATTATTTTAATTTTATTATTCAAAAAACACCATTCATTATTTTAATAATACATGTGTTATTTCTTAAAAAATTAATCTAATAACTGTAAATATCTTTTAAGTTATATTAATTATAGTTTTATTTTTAAATGTAAAAGGCTTTCTCAATAGATATTATTTTAAAAACAACTTTCAACAAATGTTTATTTCCATGTTCGGACATGACATATATATATATATATAATGTATATGTATTATGGTCATGTTTCTTTTTGGGAGTGCGAGCCACTTCACATCTGATTCTTATGTTTAACAATTATATCATGAAAACAACTTTCTTCAATTCTATCACCAGTTTCATTATACGTTGGCTGGTGCATATTTGTTTTTATATTATTACACGGTGGACTTTATTCGAGACCCACATTTAGTATAGTGCTGCATAGCCATTGCCATCAGATGCCATGTCATTTTGATGGCCGGATAACCATTGCCCACACATCTTACTTAATGGTTATTAAACTACAATCCTTGACAAGCGTTGGGGCTTGGGCCCCCATCATCCCTGAACCTTGATGGAATATTTCTCATCAATTTTTTTCTCCTAACAAACTATTATTTAGATATTTGAAACCCTCTTTTTCAAATATAGACCGTCAAAGGTTCTCCCTCCAGGTAGAAGGAAAGGGGTGAAATTACCCCATGGAATTCAAATATTATGACAAGATTTATCTCTCAGAGATTATCTATGTGGGATTTATTCCATATTCATTTAATCCCCCAAAAAGAAAAAAAGTAAGTCAAAGAGATTCACCACAAAATCAAATCCATCCATTCCCATGAAGGTATATTATATTAGCTTACTTTCCAAGTTAGTCATGAGTGGCATATCATATTTTGACGATCAGGGATTTTAAAAGTAACAAATGCATGTGTTACCTAAAAAACATATTTGAATTCGTAATGGCCAAAGATCTTATATTTTTCATGTGGGCCCTATTGTAGGCTAGAATTGCACCCTTGTGGGAGAATTTTTTAGGTTCTCTCACTCCCATATACAATATTGGAACAACCTCAGGTTGTGGGTATCCTGTAGTGAGGTTGAACCTCTAGGCTTTTTAATGAGGCTAGCTCCTCAAATGCTTCACTTTGACTTGATTCCCATACTAGAATCTACTACTGACTAAGGAAAAGGGAGAGAAAGATAACATGAAATGGAAATCTAAGCTAAGGAGGGTGATGCACCACATATGGAATGATCCACTTTCAACCTGGAAGCTTTAATGACTACTAATGAATTTAATCAAGACACAAACTAATTTGATCCTATCTCAAGACCAAAAGAATAAGTATTTGTGTGGAGGTCAAAGGGAAACCCTATAATTTGAAGGATAGAAAGAAATAGGTCTGTATGAGACACTATAATCTTGTGACACTTCAAGAAGGCACCAATGTCCAACACTTCACATGACCTACAAGGGAGCAATAAAATTAAGTAAAGGTGCATCAAGGACTCACAGATGATGAAAAGAGACATACATTCTACAAGTTAAAACCCCAATAATGCACACTTCGCTCCAAACTAGAATAATTTTTTTTATCTTATTGCTTCAAGAGAGTGTTACAAGGCGATTTGATAGAGTAACTCTATCACTAGTCAAGGGATCTATTTTTTTGGCTCAAAAGCCTCTATAGATAGCAGAAAGGGATGATAGAAGAGGGGGCTTGTATGAGAAAATAGAGAGGGGGGTCATAAATGGCTGCAACCACCACTATAGTCCTTGAGCTCTTTTGCATTCAAAGCATGTAACTACCTTGATCTTGAGATGAACCGCCTAAGATCACCACAAATCTCCTCAAGGCCCTCATGCATTCAAGTCTCCATTTTTGGAGATGAGAGAGCCATGTCAAAGGTAGCTGCATGTCTCCATCAAGTGTAAATGATTTGATCCTTGCATTAAAAACTTGTCGTGCTCCTTCACTTTGCATGTCCTACATGTATAAGGATGAAATCCCTATATCTTTGAATCTAGACCAAGCCATGTTGCTTCTGCATTGAGTAGCTATTTGTTGGAGATGATGGCCATGTTGAAGGATGAGGGCCTTAATTGCATATACCAACTCTTGCTTTGAAACTTGGACTAGATCTTTCTTATAGATGGAAAACCAATCTAAGGATAGTAGTTTTCCTATATCCATTTATGTTGATGTAAAATTATAGATTGCATGGATTCTTTTGATTTTTATTAGTTCTAAAAGGCCTATTTTATGAGACCCATCTTTGACATTTGTGCAAACATTTTAGGCTTTTTAAATCCAAATGGCTACTTGCAGGGGTTCAGATTTTGACATTTATAGGTTTGTCATGGAATATTTGAATCCCAATGGCTATTTGTTGAGCTTGAACTTTAACATTGGCGTGAATGTCTCAATAATTTCAATCATTTTCCCATGGGTTTTTTCTTTAGCCAATTTCCTTCCCCTTAATTCTTTTGGGCCTTTTATTTTAGATAATTTTCTTTAAACAATTAGGTCTTCAAAACTTTTAAAAATGCCCTTTTTCGAAGGGAAGGTACCTTTCAGAACTTTGTAAAAGAACACTTTCCTTTTTTGAAAAGAAACCTTTAGATTTTTTGAAATGGATGCTTTGACTTTTTTGAAAAGGTCTTTTTCTTCAGGACAAAATTTTTGAAAGAAATCTGCCTTCAGAAAAATTGTCTCAAATATTTTTTCCAAAGGAAATGTGTCCTTTAAAAAATTCCTTTAGCCTTTTTGACTTTGGCCTAATTCTTTCAAACTTTGTTTTTGTCCTTTCCCTTTGGAAATGCCTTTTGGAAATTTTCTTAATGCTTTTCAGAACTTGGAAATGGGTCATCTGCTTGAGAAAAACCCTTCAACTTTTCCATTTTGGATGTTCAAAACTTTGTAATGGACCATTTCCCTGAGAAACAAATCCTTAAAATAAAATGAATTGGGCCATTCCCCTAAGAAAAATACCCTTAGAAGTTTTGAAAATAACATTTTTGCCTTTGTAAATTCCCTTTGAAAAAATGAAAGTGGCCTTCGGCTTCAAAAAAGTGCCCTTCAGAAGAAATGAAAATGCTCTTTGGCTTTGAAAAGAACCTTTTCCCCAAGAAAAGATATATTTTAGAATTTTGAAATGGACCCTTTCATTTGAGGAATTGAAAAGTACCTTTCATAAATTATTTTAGACAAAATGTCTAAAATAATTTCTCAATATTTGAACAAAAAAGCTGAAGCAAAAAAATCTTGAAGAAAGAACACGTAGCCAAAAAAGAAAATATTCCTTTGGAAAATTGTGTTGATAATTTTCCTAAAAGGAAACTACAAATTAAATTAAAATTAGGTCTAAAACAAAAGAAACACTTAGTCCCCACAAAGTCCAAAATAATGAATGATCTAGGAATCAATTCAAGTGACAATTCGGGTGACAGTTCTACCCCAATTGATGATGAAACTTCCAAGAGCCATAACTTTTGCACCGTAGCACCAATTGACTCCCCGTTTGAACTGTTGGAAAGCTAAGAATGAGGAAAAAATGATGAGATGGCATTAATCTCTACTCAATGGTTTTTGACCTCTAAAAATCCAATGGAAGTTCCCCAAATTTCAATTTTACTAGTGCAATCTAAAAATAGTAAGTTTCTAAAAATAGTAATTCCTCAAATTCTGTATTATTTTAAATCATGGAAGTCAAACCACTTAATATCCCTTGAGATTGGTTACCTTACACATCTTACTCATACTTTCAAAATGTGTATAAATGAAGATGTAACCTAAAATGGAAATCAAACATCTCTTCCCAGAGATAAGCATATAGTTGTATTGCGATATTGAGTAATAAAACATCTCTTCTCACAGAATTCATTTTTACTATGTTATTTTTGTGTTCTTGAAATATTTTTCAATCAAAACTTCTATGTTTTGGATCAATGAACAAGTAAACACTTAGCTGAATAAAAGATTTTATACTTAGATTTTGGCTTGTAGGCTTATCCTTGAAAACCTTGCTTGGATCCTCTCTATTTACAAATGTTTGATCAATTTCTAAGCCTTGGTATGTGGGCCAAAAATGGCCAACATTTTTGGTGACTCATAGGAAAGCATGCCTACTATGCTTGAGAAACTAGCTCATTTGCCTCATTTGATCCATTGGGCATGGAGTCATTAATTTATTTGACATGGTTGACCCTATCTAGAAAGTCCCCTTGAAGCAATAAGGACAAGAAGAAAAAAACAAACACTGTGCTCAAGGCACTTAGGGAAGGGAAACATACAATTGAAAAGATGTGCACAAGGCACTTAGGAGAAAACATGAAAAACTATACAAACTATACAATATATACAATGGATATAAACTCTTCTAATAGCAAGGATTTAGATGAATCCCATTGATTGGGATGGGTAGTACCTCTCTATCTAGTTGGGCTAGCTAAAAATCATTATGTTGTTTGCATCCATGGATTAAATAAGGACCACTCCACAAGTTGTTAAATTTGGTATGGTTGCCTGCCTTGGCCTTATTTGAATCCCACTTGAGGACTAGATCCCCTTATTTGAAGTCCCTTGCTATGGCTCTCTTGTCAAAGGCTTTCTTGACTTGAGCTTGATGTGACTCTAGTGTTTTCATTGCAAGGTCTCTCATTTCTTCAAGCTCCATGAGTTCTTTCAGTCTCACATGCATAGGCTCATCTTCCTTCAACTCTAGCTGATGGGTTAGTTCTAATGTAGGTAGCTCAAGATAAATGGGCAACTTAGCCTCCCTTCCATACACTAATACATATGGAGAATTTCCAATGGCAACTTTAGGAGTCACCTTGTCATTCCACAAGGTTATCTTTAGTTTAGTGTGTCATGTCCTCTTATTCTCTTCCATAGTTCTCTTAATGGTTCTTATCAAATTTCTATTTATGGATTTAGCTAGTCCATTTCTTTGAAGATAATTATTGGAAGAGGTCCTGAGGTAGATGCCCATCTTGAGAGCCCATTCACTCATTTTCAGACTGAGGAATGCTAATGCATTATCAAAAATGATAGTGGATAAAATACCAAACCTGGTCATAATGTTCTCATAGATGTCTAGGACTGCACCTTCATTAGCTTCTTTCAATGCAATGGCTTCCACCCACCCGATGAAATAGTTAGTTATAGTAAGCACCCATATATGCCCTGCACTTGATGGAGGGTTGATCATTCTTATGAAATCTAGTCCCCATTGCATGAAGGGTTGCTCTACCTAAATTGGGTTGAGATGAAGGGCTACCAATATTTGATTACCCATAAAGAAAGAACACTTTTGACACTTTCTTACCCATGCATACGTATCTTTGAAGAGGTTGGGCCAGTAATAACTAGCCCTCATTATCTTTTCTACTATGGTATGGTTTTAGGTGCAAAATGGCCTCCTACATGTCCATCATGAAATTGGTCCAAAATCTTGGTCACTTGGTCATTATCTATGCACCGAAGGAGTACCCCATTTAGGTATCTTCTAAAAAGAGTACCATATTAATATATAAGGTATGGAATGAAGTCTGAAATATCTTTTTTTCCCCTTATCTAGACCCTGTGGGCATTCTCCTGTTAGTAGAAAATGTACCATATCATGGAGCCAACTCTTATGAAGTAGAGGTGCCTCCACCTGTGAATTATCTTGTATCACCATGGAAATTTTTTTGTCCTCATGAAGGTCATCAACCATATGCTCACACAAGCCTTTACCTCTTACCAGCTTAGTGACCTTGATCTCCATGTCATACTCTGTGACCTTGGTAATCCAACTAACTCTCTTTTCATTCAAGTCTTTGTTAAGAAGGAAGTCTCTCACTCTAGGATGAGACACCATAAGATAAATTTTACTATATGATAGCATTGGCCTAAACCTTTTAAGGATTATTACCACTACAAGGACTTGTTTTTCTATGAAAGTATACCTCACCTCATACCCCTCAAGCCCTTGACTAAAAAAGGCTATTGGCTGCTCAAGTCCTTCACCATTATTTTGCATCAACATAACTAATATATTGTCAATATTGGCAAAGGCATACAATATGAAATCTCTTAAGAAATCAAGGTTCATGATTGTGGGTGCTTGGGCAATGGCCTGCTTGATAGCCTCAAATGATGATTTACCTTCATTTGACCAAGTAAACACTTGGTTTTTTTTAAGCATGGTAGTGATGGGTTTGACCAAGTTTGCAAAACTAGGTATAAACCTTCTCACGAAGTTTATTTTCCTAAGGAAACTCTAGATTCCTTTCTTATGCTTGGGTAAGGATAAGGTCAAGATGGCACTTATTCTATTAGGATCAATATATAACCCTTATTTTGAAATAATGTGACCCAACAACTTACCTTCATGCATGGCAAACACACACTTCTTGGGATTTAAAAAGATCCCATACTCTCTACATCTCTCAAAGATTAACCTCAAGTGGTCCATGTGTTCATTGCCATCCTTGGAGAAAACTGTGATGTCATCCAAGTAGACCAACACCATTTAATTCAACAACCCTTGGAAAGCCATGTCCATAGCTCTTTGGAAAGTTTCGCCAGCATTTAATAAGCTAAAAGGCATCTTATGATAAGCATATGTGCCTCACTTTGTGGTGAAGGCAGTCTTGTACTGATCTTCTTCTCTTACCAGCACTTGGTTGTATCTGAGTACCCATCCAAAAGAGAGAAGCCTATAAAATCTCTTTGGGGAATCATGGTAATAGGAGGAACTATCAAGAGATTGCTTTTAAGGGTAGGCCTTGAGAGTAGGTTAGGAAAAGGTTTCCTTACGTATGGCAGAGTATTGGTGAACCTTAACCTTTTGGCTGAATTTAAGGGGAGCTCAACAAACTCAAAAGGAATAGCTCTAGAAGCTGATCTTGTAGTCACCTTTAGCATGAAAGATAGTTACTATTCTACCACTAGATTTTTGAGTGCTCTTCAAAGTTGCTAGATACTAAAAGATGAAAGCTATAACTACTGTAACTTGATCAAAATAGCATAAAACTTGACTAATCTTCCTTGAAAGTGGTCCCACCGGGCATGCAATAAATTATTGTAGGCTAGAATCACAACTTTTTGGGAGAGATTTTAGGCTCTCTCACTCTCAGCTATAAAATTGGAAAAACCTTAGGTTGTGGGTATCCTATAGTGAGGTTGAACCTCTAGGATTTTTAATGAGGCTAGATCCTCAGATGCTTCACTTTGGCTTGTTTTCCACACTAGAATATACTACTGACTAAGGAAAAGGGAGAGAAAGATAATATGAAAGGGAAATCTAAGCTAAGGATGGTGATGCACTAAATATGGAATGATCCACTTTCATCCTAGAAGCCTTAATGACTACTAATTAATTTAATCAAGACACAAACTAATCTGATCCTATCTCAAAACCACAAGCATAAGTATTTGCATGGAGGTTGAAAGGAAACCCTACAATTTGAAGGATAGAAAGAAATAGGTCTATATGAGAAACTATAAACTTGTGACACTTCAAGAAGGTACTAATGTGTAACACTTCACATGACCTACAAGGGAGAAAAAGAACTGAAGAAAGGTGCATGGAGGATTCATAGATGATGAAAAGAGACATACATTCTTCAAGTTAAAACCCTAACGATGAACACTTCGCTCCAAACTAGAATCAAAAAAGTTTATCTTATTGCTTCAAGAGAGTGTTATAAGACAATTTGACAAAGTAACTCTATCACCAGTTGAGGGATATATTTTTAGCTCAAAATCCTCTATATATAGCAAAAAGGGATTGTAGAAGAGGGGGCTTGTGTGAGAAAATAGAGAGGGGGGTCATAAATGGCTGCAAACACCACTATTATCTGTGAGCTCTTTTGCATTCAAAGCATGTATCTAACTTGATCATGAGATGAACCACCTAAGATCACCAAAAATATTCTCTAGCCTCTCATGCATTCAAGTCTCCATTTTTAGAGCTAAGAGAGCCATGTCAAAGGTAGTTTAATGTCTCTGTCAAGTGTAAATGATTTGATCCTTGCATTAAAAACTTGGAGTGCTCTTTCACTTTACATGTCATGTATGTATAAAGATGAAATATCTATATATTTGAATCTAGATTGAGCCATGCTACTTTTGTATTGAGCAGTTGTTTGTTAGAGATGATGGCCATGTCGAAAGATGATGACCTCTCCGTTAATTACATATACCATCAAAGGCTTTGAAACCTAGACTAGATCTTTCTTATAGATGGAAAACCAATCAAAGACCATTGGTTTTCCTAAATCCATTTATGTCAATGTAAGTTTATAGATTGCATGGATTCTTTTGATTTTTATTAGGTCTAAAATGCCTATTTTATGAGACCCATCTTTGACGTCTGCACAAATGTTTCAATCTTTTCAAATCCAAATGGCTACTTGCAGGGGTTCATATTTTGACGTTTGTAAGCCCATCATGGAATATTTAAATCCCAACATCTATTTATTGAGCTTGAATTTTGACATTGGAGAGAATGTCTCAATCTTTTTAGGCACTTTCCTGTGGGTTTTTTCTTTAGCCAATTTCCTTTAGCCTAATTCTTTTGGGACTTTTCTTTCAAATTATTTTCTTAAAACAATTAGGTCTTCAAAATTTTGAAAAATTCCCTTTTTCGAAGGGAAGGTACCTTTCAGAACTTTGTAAAAGAACCCTTTGATTTTTTGAAAATAAACCTTTGGATTTTTTGAAATGGACCCTTTAGCTTTTTTAAAAATGTCTTTTGCTTTGGGATAAAGTCTATGAAAGAAATCTTCCTTCAAAACATTTGTCTTGGATAATTTTCTCGAAAGAAAGGTGTGCTTTAGAAAATTCCTTTGGCCTTTTTGACTTTGGCCTAATTATTTCAGACTTTGTTTTTGTCCTTTCCCTTTGGAAATGCCTTTTGGAAATCTGCTTAATGCCTCTCAGAACTTGGTAATGGGCCATTTGCTTGAGAAAAACCCTTCAAATTTTTGTTTTGGACCATCAGAACTTTGTAATGGACCATTTCCCTGAGAAACAATACCTTCAAAAAAATGAACTAGGCCATTCCCCTAAGAAAAATACCCTTCAAAGTTTTCAAAATAACCTTTTCTCTTTTGGAAATGCCCTTCAAAAAAATGCAAGTGAATTTGGCTTTAGAAAAGTGCCCTTAGGAAGAATTGAAAATGCCCTTCAACTTTGAAAAGAACCTTTTCCCTGAGAAAATATATCTTTCATAATTTTGAAATGGACCCTTTCCTTCAAAGATCTAAAAATTACCTTTCAGAAATTATTTTAGATAAATTTTTTGAAACAATTTCTTGATATTTAAACAAAAAAGCTGAGGCAAAAAATCTCGAAGAAAGAATAATTAGCCAAAAAAGAAAAAAATCCTTTAAAAAATTATGCGGACAATTTTCCTAGAAGGAAACTGCAACTTAGCTTAAAATTAGGCCCGAAAGAAAAGAAACACTTAGTCCCCATAAAGTCCAAAACAATGAATAAGTAAAGACTTAGTTACATAAAAGATTTTGCACTTAGATTTTGGCTTGTAGGCTTATCCTCAAACACTGTTATTGGATCCTTGAAAACCTTGCTTGGATCTTCTCTATTTGTAAATGTTGGATCTATTTCTAAGCCTTTGTATGTGGGCCAAAAATGGCAAATAGGCCCAACAACAACCTTTTCCACTTATATTTGAGGGGAAAGGACCCCACTATCCACCAGTCCATTCAAGAGGGTAAACACTCCCCATACTAGTTAGTGTATGAGTTTGATTGCTTAAAATCAAAGTAAATGTTAGACTTTCTAGTGGGTTGGACTTTTGATTTACTTTGTGATGTAAGGTAAGGGTCCACATCACATCACCTTCAAGTTATAGGGGGTTCATTTTATATTATAGTAGTCGATTCTAAAATGTTTGATGAGATGTTTCGATTTCTCTTTGATGATGATGATGATAATAAGAATACTAATAATAATAATAGATTTTGTATACTCATAAATGGTGATATAAAAAGTAATTATGAATTGAATTTTCAATAAAAATATTCCATCAAATTTCTATAGATGCCACCTTGATATGATTTGGGTATCTATATTTGTATCTATAGAGAGTCTAGTCAATATATTTGTATAAATGCCTATAGATAAAGCTAGATCTATATTTTATATGGGTCAAAAAAACTATGGATGTATTATTTTGTACAACTAGCAGAAATATGTTATGATGGAAACTATGCAATGGATATTATGGAACCATCCAAAGATTTCAATGGTTCAAATAATTTCTATACAAGAACTAGAGACAAGTTAGTGTGGCACGGAGATCTGACAAAATTTATTTAGCCTTGATTTGATTGATTAAACTTCTATGTTATAGCATTAAAGAACAAAACAAAAAGAACATGTATATAATATTAAATGTAGATTATGGTTTAGTTCCATTGGCTTATCACTATGAAAAGGTCATTTACATGTTTTCTTGTTAATAAAATGACATTTCCAACAAAACAAATGTTTTGGCATAGTCTTGTATGTGACTAAGAAAATTTTGCTAAAAGTTTTAATTTTTTTTTCATTTTTTAATGAAGGATGATGAAATTGTTGTCTTCGAGCTTATCAAGGAGTTTTTACCCATGATAGATGAGGTATAACCATGTTAACTACTTCAATTATTAGTTTTACTCAAAAAATTATTCAAAAATTAATTAGATTCAACATAGCACTAGATAGATTTTATACTCTGCTTATAGAGGTTCATCTCATAGTTAAGCTTTATTATGTATGGGTATTTAAGTTATTGGAGGATAAAGAAAAGAGAATACCAACAGTTATGGTAAAAAATAAGAAATTTTCTATTCCAGTACATTTTCATTGTGTACACAACAAAGTTATTGTTTTTTATTTTAATCCTTGTTTGAATGCATATTATTACTAGACTCTCTCATGCAATATTTTGTTGATAGATATTGAGATAGGAGTATACACTATCGTACTGCAAAGCTGTAGGTCATGTTTTCAATTCAAAACTTAACTGAAGTTTATTTGCAAAACTGTACCTATAGATACAAGCCACACTAATATTCTTTGTATTTCTATTTTTAGATTTCTATTTCATCCTTTTCAACTATTACTATGTTGCATCATACCTGATCAAACTATTTCACATTTTGGATTATTATTTAAAAGGTTTGAGTTGTCTCTCGACATCTATGTAATATACTTATCCTAGATGTCATGTTTTGGTATATAGTTTATAGAATTATATGAATTTGGTCTAAATAATGGAAACTAACTAGAAATTTAGGGTAATGTGATTGGCTACAAGAAAAATATCCTTCCAATTGACATTGAATTTATTTTAAATGAATACATGCTATCAAAATTTATAAGCATTCAAAGTATCCTATCAAGCAAACGAGCATGAATAGAACAACTGGCAATTAAGATGATTTTTTTTGAAGTTAAGATTTTATGTTCATATTCATTATCATTAATTTCTTGACATGTCTATATTGTTATTTACATACAGATATGTCATTGGCAAACATAGTATAGCTGTATTGTCTTCTCTATATTCTAATCTTATATGCTACATCACTCTAAAAAAATTATACATCTTTTATTCTTGTTGATTACTATCTATGCCACAATGTTTGCTTTCTGCATATGTATTTCTCAACATTGATTCATCTATTGTTAATATGTAGGTTGCTTCTACTACAAATTTCACATACATTACAACCATCATTTACTACAACTAGGAACTTGACTTTAATTTCAAAGGTGAGGCATTCAAAAACCTAAATCATTTCCTCATTTCATTATCAGTAGCCTGCATACAATAAAAGAAACATGGATCAGTATTAGACAAAAAAGATTTCATAGGCAATAAGCCATTGTTACTAAACATTTAACATGCAAAATCCTTTTCAAATTGTTGACATGGATAATTCGGAGACTATTGCATTTCCATGCCCTTTGACTTTGAATCAGTCTATGTCGAAGAAAGACTTATGGAACCATTTAGCTCTAACTTGGAATTAGTCTTCAAACTGTTGGTCAATTAGATGACCTGGATTAGTGCACCAATAATAAAATATTAGGATTTTACAAAGTAGAGTAGTGAGTTTTTTAATAAAAAACAAAAAGAAGGTTATTTTGTGCAAGGTGATTGGCTGATTTTCTTTTTCATGTAATTTCCCACCTCACTTTGATTGAGGCTAGGCATTAAATTCTCTTCTAGGTTTGTACAATGAGGATTTGAATGATGTATTTATTAATATAATGTGGGCTACTTGGTTTGATGGAATCACATTGAATACTGGATTAATTCATCAAAGAACATGGCAACAGGTTATAAATAGTTAGATGTTTGTAGAAAATTGTTACTATTTATTGGGTGCATATGCACAATGGTGTAGATAGATTTCCATTTTATGTTATTCCCTCTATTTGGAAGCTTGAGTAGACCACCGTGCATAAAGAGCTAGATGTTTATAGAATTTTCTATTATTTACTATGTATATATATATATATATATATATATATATATATATATCACTGCACATGGTTGTGATGTGTTTCTATAGCTAAAGTATTGTTTGGAACTCTTTTTTTGTAATTGAATCAGGAAAAGTTGGGCCCTCTAGTTTCTTTAACTAGCATCAAGAATGAATAACTTGAAATAATTTTCAATTTCATTCTAAAAGACTGCTCTCATACTAGCATTCAATTTTCCAAATGATCCATCCCAGTAATATGAATTTGAAAATAAATAAACACTAACCATTTTCAAATAAATTTGCAAGAAAATCACACACACACACACACACACACACACACACACACACACACACACACACACACACACACACACACACACACACACACACACACACACACACACACACACACACACACACACATGTACATAAACACCTCTATATGTATATGCGTGCGTGCGTGCGTGTGTGTGTGTGTGTGTGTGTGTGTGTGTGCAATTTTATTTGTCCAATGTTGATCCACTCATTTTTCTTATGCAAGTCATTTTTTAACACAACAGGGCTGCACCTGGACTTGTCAGTTGGCATACACTATGCCTAACAAGGTTAATATAGTATCTTCCTCAGTTTCATCACTTAATCATCTCTCATAGATTTTAAGTTAAAGATTATATGCCCAAAAAATCTAAATTTTGTACCTCTTAAGATCATCTAATTTGACTATTAAGGAACACATATTGAAATATGACTAGATATCTTTGATGCTTCCTATTATGTATCATTTTCTTGGTTTATTTTATATCTGATATATACCTACATTTCATTATTATGCCCTTAATCATTGACATGTCTAAGGATATGTATATATGACTTGTGGCTTGCATAACCATTTTGCATATTATTTTACATTTATCTATGCACTCATATGCTTATTAGGTTGGCCTATGGGTTGTCCATGGCCTTGGTAGACAATAAATAGGAGGTAAGGTTAGTTGTTCATCATCATATCAGAGTATTCATTTCTTATTACAAGCATTTGGGAGGTTTCCCCCTTGAAGTGGCTTATCTATTATTCATATTTTATACTATATTTTATATTATTGTGATCTATTGTTGTTATTATGCTTATTTGATGAAGTAATATCATTACAAGTGGTATCAGAGTGTCAATTGGGCCATAATCAGGTCAAAAACCCTTAGATCTTAGAATTTGGATATATCTTGCAAATGGTTGTAACTTTCTCTACAATTATTTTACTAGAGGTGAGAAAACATTCTAGTAAGCTTCCATTAAAATTTTAGCTCATTTAGATTTTTTTTTCAAAATTTATCGCCATTTTATGGATTTTCATAAATTCACTCCATAACTCATAATTTGTAGAATTTTTCAAATTTATTTACATTTTTGGAAATCTTGTAAAAAATTAGTTTGTGTCTATCCTTTGATATTTGTGATTTGAGGCCATCATATTTAAACAAATTTTTGGTCAAAGTTGGGTCAATAGGGCAAAATGAAGTTCACCATCAAGCCTTCTTATGGCTGGTCCTACCACTCGTGGATGGGGGAAAGGGAAAGACACCCATAAAAATCCTTTAGGGGATGACATGGATTTTGAAACCTCGGATATGATGTCTTTAGAGATGATTTCTCAAATTTAGTCAAATCTACATGGATAGATGTAGAAGGATGTACAAGTCTAAAATAAAATGTTAGTAGTATAAGGGGATCTTAATGGTGTGAGAAATTAGTTATAGTAGATCACAACATAATTGGATACCATTTCATCTAATTTTCCACTCATCAAGCCTCCATTTTTTCATTCTAGTCCTCCTTTTCTTAACACTAATCCTGCCAATACGAGGGTGAAACTGAAGTTACCAAAAGTGGACTTGCACAAGTTTGATGGTAAGGATCCACTCACTTAGATCACTCAAATTGAAAATATATTTTATTTTCACCAAAACCCTAGATCTCAAAAGGTGGTGGTGGTATTTTGTATCTATAACCCGAGCCATTCATTTGGTATCATTAGTTATGTGCTCAAAAGAAGACTGGTAATCCCATTACATGGTCAATATTCTCTAATAAACTGATGTATAACTATTAGGATAATTTTTATGAAAAATAATTCATCCAATTAGCCAAACTGTGACAAATAGGAATAGTGAAGGATTATATTCATCAGTTTTAAAATCTATCCTTACATGTGGAAGACATCACTAAGGTAAATCTAACTTACTTTTTTCTGGGTGGACTAAAAGATAGTATTCAATTGGAGGTTAAAATGTTTAACCCAAAAACTATATCTAAAACTATACTAAGGGAATTCTTAATAGAATAAAAATAGATGAGAAAATGTCATCCTTTCACTACTAGCTGGGAATGCACCTTCCCAACTTCATCATTGCCTCAACCTACCAGATTGACACCACAACAAATTGATGATAAGGGTACCAAAGGGTTGTGTTATGGTTGCAATAATAAATGGATCAAAGATCATCAATGTGATAAAAATAAGTTATTTTACATTGAATGGGCCAAAAATAATGAATAAGATGAGGAGGCATCTAGTGAGGGTTTTGAAGGACCTGATGATGAAGATGTAAATTCTCAACCTATTATCTCTTTCCATGCCCTTACAAGTATTTCTAATCCTCATAATCTTAAGGTGGTGGGTTTATTTAAGAAACATAAGGTCAATATGTTGATTAACTCATGAAGTACACACAATTTCATCAATATTAAGTTGGCAACTCACTTGAATTATAACAACTACCCATCCCCAGAATTTCAAGTCATGATTGTAGATGGTGGTATAATTAATTGTTCTATAAAACACCACAATATTAAGTTAGAAATGGGGGACTATTTGGTATATTATCCTATGTTTTCTATTCTTATTGGTAGGACTAACATTATTTTGGGAGTATAATGGTTCACCACATTGGGTACTATTGAGATGAATTTCCAAGAAATGTTCATGCACTTTCATTCTGAAGGCAAGCTAGTGGAATTATGGGGATTAAGATTTAAATCTCCAAAAGTGGTTAGTTCACATAAGATGATCAAAATGATGAAAAAATGTGTTGAAGTATTTGTAGCACACTTATTTTCCATTAATGTTTAAAAAACTAAGGAATCTACCCATCTTGATCTACAACAAATATTGGATGAAAATTAAGTTGTTTTTGGCCTTATGCCAAAAGGTCTTCCTCCTAGCCATACCCATGATCATGCCATTAAAATAATTACTATAAGTACACCACCCAACATCATACCATAAATATATCCTTATGCCCAACATAATGAAATTGAAAAAATGGTACAAGAGTTTTTGGTGGTAGGCACCATTTGCCATAACCAAAATGAATATTCTTCTCTAGTAGTCATAGTGAAAAAGAAGGATGAAACTTGGAGGATGTGCCTAGATTATATAGAGATCAACAAGTTCACTATCAAATATAATATTTTTATTCCTATAATTTATGATTTTTTAGATGAATTATTTGATGTTGTTCATTTTACCAAATTAGATCTTCGCTCTGGGCATCATCCAATCCAAGGTAACTAAATATACTTTTGGAGTCTAAGAAGTGGAATATTTTGGTCATATTATATCACATGATGGAGTAAAATTTGATCTTAAAAAAATCCAAGCCACAATAAAGTGGTAGATTCCCAAGACACTCAAGCAACTAATGGGATTTCGGGGGCTCACTAGTTACTATCATAAGTTTGTCAAACATTATGGTAGCATTGCAACATTGCTCACTTTGTTGTTGAATAAATAATCCTTCTAGTGGATTGATATAGGTACCAATGCATTTGAATAACTAAAAATATATTTGTGCACCACTCTGGTATTGGCTACTCCATATTTTTCTAAAAATTTTATGGTTGAATGTGATGCATCTGGATATGGTATGGGTGTAATACTCATGCAAGAGGGTAGACCTATTAAATTTTAAAGTTCTTAATTTAAGGGTAAAAATTGGCTCAAATCCATGTATGAGAAAGAGATGATGGTTATTATACATGTAATCAAATAATGGAGACCTTATCTATTGGGTCGTTACTTTTAGGTAACGTCTGATCATGATAGCCTTAAATATTTTTTAGAATAGTGGTGTCCTCTAAATAAGAACAAAAATAGGTGAGGAAAATGTTAGGATTTGATTTTGAAATAGTCCACAAGAAAGGAAATTAAAATGTGGTGATTGATTCACTATCCAGATGAGATGAACCAGTTGAGGCATTATTATGTACCATGACCATTTGGTAGGTAGACCAGCTTGAGGAAGTAAGGTCAGAATGAGAGAATGACAATGATATTCATGCATTGATTTAGAATTTACAACATGATTTAGATGGGATTGAAAAGTTTACATGGAAGTGGAATGCATTATGGTACAAATATAGATTATATATATGCTAGAATCCTCTTCTCAAATAGAAAATCCTTCAAGAACTTCATGTATCTCCACTTGGTGATCACTAAAGATTTTTGAAAACCTATCTTAGAGTCAAGAAGGATTTTGTTGAGAATGAATCAAGGGGGATGTAAAAAAATATGTGGCAAAACGTATGGTTTGTTTGCAAAATAAAGGTGAAACCATTAAAACCCTAGGTCTTTTACATCTTTTATCCATCCCTAGTCAATGATGGGAAGAGGTGTCTATGGATTTCATTATTGGATTACCATGATCTGAAGGTAGAAATTTTATCATGTTTATTGTGGATAGACTCAAAGTATGATCATTTTTTTAATTTATCCCAACCATTCATGGATAGTACAATATATTTTGCATTTTTTGATATAGTTCATAAATTGTATGGTACTCCCAAGATTATTGTTAGTGATCGAGATCCCATATTCACTAGTAATTTTTGGACAAAATTATTTGCATGCTTAGGAACCCAATTGGCTCATAAATCATCTATCATACTCAATATTATGGATAAATTGAGGTAGTCAATAAGTGTTTGGAGGGGTACCTTCATTGCTTTATGTCAGATAAACAAGATAAATGGGTTTAATGGTTCCCCCTAGCTGAATGGTGGTATAATACTTTAGTGAGTAGTTCATCCAAAATGTCTCCTTTTATGGAATTTTATGGGTACCATCCTCCATCCCTCACTTCACCCTTGAAGGCCCACCCAAAGGTGTGTGTAGTGGATGAACACCTTCAACATCAACAAGAAGTCCTTATTAGTTTATGTGAAAATTTAGCTTTGGTCCATAATTGCATGAAGAAATAGGCATATCAACATAAGGGTGAGAGGAATTTTTAAATTGGTGATTGGGTATTTATTTGCTTGCATCCATATAAGTAGATGTCCTTGAATTAATAGAAAAAGGATAAAAATATATCTCCAAAGTATTATGGCCCTTATTAGATCTTGAAAAAAATTGGTAGTGTGGCCTATAAGCTAGAATTTCCTCCATCCACTTGTATTCATCCAGTATTTCATGTATCTTACCTTAAGAAAGTCATTGGACACAAAGTTACCACTTAAACCAAGTTACCAGAATTAGATGAGGAAGGGATGGTTATTTTTGATTCTAAAGTGGTCCTTCAAATGCACACTAAATAGATACGGTCTAGAATGATTATAAAGTATCCAATGAAATGGAAGAATCTACCTTCTAAAGATGTTACCTAGGAGGATGAAGCCTTCATGAAATAACATCTGAGATTGCTTCAATGTTGAGGACACCATTATTTTGAAGGGGAGGGGTATGTTACGCCCTCAACCATTATCATGTCTACAAATATGTATAACCAACTTGTGGATTGCATAACCATTTTGCATATTATTTTACATTTCTCTATGCACTCATATGCTTAATAGGTCAACATAGGGGTTGTTTATAGCCTTGATAGACTATAAATAGGATGTAGGGTTAGTTTTTCATCATCATATCAAATTATTCATTTCTTATTACAAGCATTTGGGAGGTTTCCCCATCGAAGTGGCTTTTCTATTATTCATATTTTATGTTATATTTCCATATCATTGTGATTTATTGCTATTATTCTGCTTATTTGGTAAATTAATATCATTACATTCACACACCCTTTTCTTTGTGTTCTTGCTTTTCTTCCTAGGTGTTCTTATTCACTTGGAAATTATTTTCATATTTAGGTTGTTTTTTATGATATTCATGTCCAAATCTAAATTCAATCCTTTTTTTGAAGGTAATTATTGATACTGACATCTTCAAACTATTAGGCTTGTATTTCTGCAATAGATTGATTGAATAAGCCAAGTATGGTATAATGTTCATTTATTTTGATTATCATGGCTTTGAATTTTATTAAAAAAGGTACTTTCAAGATTAGACATGGCAATAAGTCAATTGAACACACAAGATTGACTAATTGGGATGACATACATTTTCACTCCAATTTTAGATCTTAGTAATGTCCCTATTATTTCTTTCTTATTTTGCATTTTTTCTTTGGAGAGACTCTTTAGGCAATGAATTTCTTTATGATGGGCCTTGTTCTTTGTTTATGCTTAAAAATAATTATGGCTGATAGACTCAATAAATTATGTGTATGGATTTACAGGTTTTATGTCCTCCCAAGGATCTTACAACAAAGCACAATATTACATGTACAGTGAATCCCCTAAAATAATAACATCAAACACTTCCCCCATCTGATCTTGCCTCTACATTATCTTCCTTGTAGCTTCAAAAATAATTAGTTTTAGTAGGTTGCCTTATTTTCATTCTTTTTTAAAGTCATTCATTTCAAAAAATATTTTTGTAAGGCAAATATAGAATTACTCAATGTTTGAATAATTTACCTTTTTGAAATGAAATAAAATGGTTTTAATTATGTCTATGAGACCTAATGGTCCATGGGACTATAAATTATTACATAAGTCTCAATAATTATTTTTTAAGTAAATTATTCTTCTCAAAATGCTTTTGATTCATATTAACAAATCCCTTAATTTCTATTTCCCACTAATACCCAAGAAAAATAAGTCTAAAGAATGGAGATTTTACGATGCTATGATAATTTATACCAATTTTGGCATATAGCTAGGAGGACCTACCTTGAATATGTTGTAAGAAAGATTAGATGGATTCATGTCCTCAACTACCACAACTAAGGGGAAGGTGCCAAGAGCCAATGCCAATGTAACCCAACTCATTCAAACATCCAATGCTAATACAACCTAACTCATTCAAATATTAACGCTCTAGATTTATATGTGCTAGACATAGTTATATTATCAGGAAGCTAAATTCAAGCTTCTTATTGAAGGTAATTATTGATACTTACATATTTAGACTATTAAAATTGTATTTATGTAATATATTAATTTAATAAACCAAGCATGGCACAATGTTCATTCATTTTAATTCTCATGGCTCTATATTTTATTGTCAAAGGCACTTTCAAGACTAGACATGATAATAAGTCAATCGAACACACAAGATTGACTAATTAGGATTGCATACATCTGAACTCCAATTTCAGATCTTGATAATGTCCCTATTATTTCATTCTTGTCTTGTATTTGTTCTTTGTATAGACTCTTTAGGAAATTAGTTTATTTAAAGACCTTGTTCTTTTTTTATCCATACAACTAATTATGGTTGATAGACTCAATAAATTATTTGTATGGATTTGCAGGGTTTATGTCCTCATAAGGACCTTGAAATAAAACACAATATTACTTGTATAGTGAATCCCATAGAATAATTCTATCAAACACTTTCCCCATCTACTCTTGCCTCTACATTGTCTTCCCTATAGCCTCACTAATAATTGGTTTTAGCAGGTTACCTTATTGTCATTCTTTTCTAAAGTCATTCATTTTACAAAATCTTTCTATATGGAAAATATGCAATTGTTCAATGTCTAAAGAATTTACCTCTTTGAAATGATATAAAATGGTTTTAATTAAGTCTATGAGACCTAATGGTCTATGTGATTATAAATTTTTAGAGCAATCTTAATAGTTGTTCCTTTAATAAATTGTACTTCTCAAAATCCATTTGATTCAGATCAACAGCTCCATTAATTATTAGTTCCCACTAGTACCCAAGAAAAATAAGTCTAAATAATGGAGATTTTATGAATTCGTGAGTCCTTGGCATGACTTGTCGAGTCTCAACCCTATAATTTTACATATCTTTACATCTATTTTATAAGTTTTGCTTTGAAGTTCATAATCCAAGGCTAATTATTATTTTACCCCATATTTTAATTACTAATTTATTTTCACAAGTTTTTTTTTTATAGTAAAGGGATGGGTGTGTTTGGTAATTATACCAAGAGCACCAATATCCTTGTTAATAATTATTAGTGGTCAAGTTAATAATTAATGGTTACTTTAATATATAAACTTGACCACTACATTATATATATATATATATATATATATATATATATATAGCTAAGAGTATTTGGAGCAATTTTAAAATATCATTTAATAAAGCAAGTGTTTTTCAAATAAACATGATATAAAATATTTTAAACAATATAAACTATCATTGTCAACAATATAAACTTAGAAAAGTCATCATTTTTGTGATTGAGACTCTCCTCCCTCTAGCTACTTGCCATCCCCACCCATGGAAACCCCTCTATCTAGACCTACCTGTGAATCCTCCATTATCACTCCCTCCTTATAAATATCCTCTGCAGTAGAATTAATTTGTGCAAGAATCACCTTCTCCTCATTTACTGCATCTCCTGTTGAAATAAATGTAAGATCCAAATCTGTTTTATGCTTCAATAAAATGTTGGGATCCATACCATGCTCTTTAATTTTTTTCTTCAATATGTTGTTCTGTTTATTTAACAGAACCAACTTTTCCTTCAATGCAATTATTGAGGAGATACTTTTGTGGGTTTTTTCAAATGCACATTAAGAAGATGTGCTTCTTGCTTCAAATTTTCATATATTTTTTTCAAACAACAAATAATAGATTTGTCAAGCACATATAAAGGTATTAAAAAATAAATGTTAGAGATAAAGAAAACTTGCCACCACTTTATCCTTCTCTGCTTGGGCAATGGTACCAACGTTGATATCTTTAGCCCATTTATTGAAATATGTTTGGGATTCTCCATTTAAATTTTCCAACCTATTTATCATAATATCTAAAATCCTATCATTATAAACATTTTCCATAGAGATCAATCCAGAACAAAGTGTCAATCTTTGAGGGTTCATTTTGAACAAGAGAAAACAAATTCACTCTTTCAGAGTGGTTATGATAGTGGGTATTAATTTATTTGATAAGGTATTTTCCCCTTATTTACCTCTTTTTTAAATCATTAAATTCACCAATATCACCATCCTTCAAATTCAGAAGATTTTTTTTTTAAACTAGATTATCCAATGAAAAAATAGTGATAGAATCCTTAGAAACATTGACATTATCTGTGTGGGGTGGGGAAGAGCTAGCTGGTGAAGAGGGAGCTATACGAAGACATTATATATTATGAAATTTAATAAATTGATGTGTATTGAATCCACTAATAGTCAAGGATCTACTTTCAATGCCAAGAAACTCCTCATTCAGATCAATCTACTACAAACATGTAAGACCATTTGTATTCAAAAGGCCACCAACATAAAAATTTGAGAAATCAAAAATTTGTAATGTGCCTCGACTTTATGTAGGGAAGGAGATGTTCTTCCCTCTTCTTTGAATCTAGATGGGTGGTGGGGGTGGTGGCATACTCCAAGGTCTCCTCACATATGTAGGGTGGACTACAATTTTTTGTATTCACAAACAGTTAATTTAATTGGAATCGATTAATGTTATTACCTGTAGGGGTGATTGCATCATCCATTTTGATCATTCTTTCTAGAGTTATCTCTTCCCCTCTTGGCATCCTTGTAGGATTTGTCCCTTGCCATTTCAATGTGCTTGTGGGAGAGACATTGGTAGTTTTAGAAGTGGCTACAAAGTAATTTGTGTAGTTAATTAATTGAACAATTCTAACAAATTTCAAATCAAAAATAAAGTTGTAATGGCAAACATTGATGGTGTTGTGTGAAAGAATCCTCAACAATAATGATACGAAAGTCAACTATAAAAATAAAAACAAAATAATATGAATATTATTTTTTTCCATTTAATAGAATATGAAAAATACATCAAAAGAAATTTGGGGGAACTTGAAAGTGAAGACAAAATAGAATTAATTCTTAGGCATTTTACAATTCAAAAGGAATTGAAGGAGGACTTTATGGATTGGGTATCTCCAGAGCCCTCTGGAGTATGCCAACCTCTACTTGTAGCTTATTTTCTTGTGTCATAAACATGCACTCTTGCCTGTAACAAACAACAGGGTAAAAAATATTAAAATTTGAAATATATATATAGAAAAAAATGAGACTCAAGAAAACTAAACTTAACTCATGTTCCTTAATAGACAAAGCATTAAATTTTATTTTTGGAAGGGTAGTGGGAATAACAATATTTTGGATTTCATATAAGGCCTCAAAGTACAAGGCCAAAATGTAGTTAGAAGAGGAAATTGTGCAAGTGTCTTTTGAGAAATCAAAATTCAATTTTGACTCAATCTTGCTGGAAATAATGATGCACCAGTCACAAAAAACACCTGAAAAAAAAAAGAATATAGTAAACAACATAGAAGGGAATGTTCGATGGTCTTTCTTGAAACATAATTCTTTCTTGAAAGAAATGGGCAATAGATTTGAGAAATGGATTGCTAATATTTTCTATGGGGATCCCCCTATGATTTTGACTAGCTAAAATGAAAACAAAAGTAAAACATGAAATTGAATTAGGATACCAAAATATTTATAATAAATGATTCAAAAATAATTAAGAAATGTCAATTTTATTAATAAATTGAACACTTACCATTAGGGTTAATGGACAATTTGTAAATTGACTCTAAATAATTTTTATCATCATTAGATAACACCAACTTGGTGCTAATAGGACTTGCATTATAATTTGGAAGACCTATTAAATTATGGATATCCAATGGTAAGGTGCCAAAGGATATGGTTTTATTGTTAAACCATATGTAGAAATGGCTCTCGCTCTGGTTAAAACACCTAACTAGAGATCGTAACATCTAGTTGTTGATATCCAAATCATATTGTAGCATTTACACCATGCCTCTAAGCTGGGATCGATCAATCCACTCAACAAAGGATATGGAATCATCTAACATGTGGAGAAAATATAGACACAAGATTTTTGAAAACACAATTTTGGATCACCCTTGGTTGACTGTGAGTTTCCATGGATGTGGAAGCCATTAGAAATAGGTTAGTGGAAGTAGGTAAGTTGAGTTAAAAGTAGGAAGGTTAAGGTAGGATGAGAAAAAGTTTAAGCAAAGTGTAAAATGAGGTTGATGTAATATTATTTATAAGCAAGGTAGGGAACTAGAGCAACTGATTAGTGTCACTGGGGACTAATAATAGTATGGTGCCATGTCACACCATACCACTATCCCATCAGGTGATAACACTACTAGTACATGATAACATGCTATCATACAACAACATTGCACTGTGTGATAGCATAACACCACATGATAGTATGGTGTCATGTAGTAGTAAGGGGTCACATGGTATTATGATACTGTGTGACAACAAGCCATCATGTGACATTATGGTGTCACATGACAACATGGTGTCACATGACATCATGATGTCACATGATAGCATGGTATCACATGAGATCATGGTGCCACATGATAGCATGGTGTCATGTGGCACCATACTACCATGTGACACCAAGATACTACATGGCACCATGCTCTCACATAGTACCATATTGACATATGGTAGCATACTGCTAATATGTTACCACCTAGCAACATACTAGCACCTGATAGCATAATGATGGTCAATAGCATAATAATGTTTGATGACATAATGATGCTCAAGATCATAATGATGTTTGATATAAAAATGATGCGTAGGAACAAAATATCATCCTAGCCCTTTTATTGTTATGACACCACTAGACAACACAGGCTGAGTTTTCACATTGCTCTATGCATTTTGATTCGCCAACGAAGTCAATCCAATTTGCCTAAACAAATCCAAGGGGGTTTGGGTCAAGGCCTCTTAAAGTTAACCCTATCTTAGGCATAAAGTGGATTTTGGAGCATGTTATTTTTCCTAAAAAGAGGTTTTTGAGCCTAGCAAAGTGCTATAACTAGATTGAGGTCATTTATCAATAATCAATAATAAATGTGGTATGTGACAAATCCATAAGTGGATTGAGATTGATATCTCTATGCATTTTTCAGATTGATACATGTATTTAAGATATTTGTATTAATCTTTAAAAACTTTAATAACGAAGAATAAATGGATAAGAAACATATATTATGCCATTCATGAATTAAAATACTGTTATGATAAGATAATACTATTAATTTCCATGATTTTCAAATGAGATGAGCTCAAGTGGTAAATCATTCTGGAGATTTCATAGTGGAGACCCATGTTCAAATATTTAGGAGACATACTACATGCTAAAATGTATAAATGTTGAATATTGAAATTAGGTAAACTAGCACATCAAATTCCAAGTGTGAGGTACCCTAATAGATGAGGCCAAGGGGAGGTCCTAGGTAAATTTATAATACAAATAAATTTGTGAAAATGGATTTATTTATACAAACTTATCACTTTATTACACAAAATTTGAACATACCTTTAATTTTGAGCCATTTAAAGAAAAATGCAATTCAAATAAAAAAATTATTCCTGCATTATACCTACATCTTCACAAATTTTATGTTTCAAACAAGATTAAAACAAAAACAAGACTAAGATTAAAGATTATTAGATTTGGTGTTAGATTGCTTCAAATAGACTCAATTTTTTCATAGCATGATATTGGCTTGAGAAATTGACTTAAGGACAATGAATTATTGGAGGATTATGGACTAGAGTAGATTATTAGATGGATTAATAGATTTCATGCACATTCAACTCATTATCCCAAATAGAAGGATATTGTGGGTTTAAATAGAGAGAAGGGAGGGAGATTTTATGGAATTTAAAATTCCATGGAATTATCTAGGGAGAGAATTCTCTAGAGAGTTAGAGGAATATTGGAGCATTCTAAACTCCATTAGAGGAGTCTAATGGGGTTTAGTGGAGTTTTAGCTAGGTTTATAGGATAACTAGGTGGAGACTAGGTACTAGGCATGTAGGAGAGCTTAAGAGATAGGTAGGAGTGAATTTTAAATTCCCAAATATATGGATAAGTGGGATTAGTTAGTAGATAATGGACATGAAAAATGAAGAGGGGGTATTAGACCAAATGAAAAGAAGAGGATTAATAAGATAAATTAGACAAAATAATGTGAGATAGATGATTATTGGACAAAATTAACAATAGATGGAAGTGATTTAATTTAAATGCATACATTTTCCCCATCTTTGAAATGGCATTGTGATTGAATTAAGTAAAAGGAGTGATCTTTCCAATAAGAAAGACATTCATGGATGAATGTTAGTAAATGATGTTAGCAGACATGATGCACCCTCAATGGGACATACATAGAAGAATGAGATGGATGGCCACTCAAAAATAAGAAACAAGGGGTGGAATGTGCGAAGATACAAGGGGTTGTGATGCTAGATGTGAGATTAATGATGAAGAAAATGAACTTAACATGATCAGTGAGCTACAAATTAATATTCCACCTAGTAAAGACATATACATAGGGAGTGAAAATGATAGTGTCATAGTTCGTGTTGGTAATATTTGGCCCACATACCAAGATATGCTCATTTTATCAGTAATCCTAATGTAAAATTCTTAATTGAGCATTCAATTCAAATTGTCTAGATAGGCTCTAGATGATGTGGGCAGTGCGAAGTGGTCATGAAACTCACAAAACTTCAAAATTATAACATTAACTATATGAAAAATTAGGGAGTGCATGGAACTTATATTCTTTGGTCACTCCATCCATATTTTGTCCAAACATTTGGTCCTAGTAGTAGGAGAGGATAAACAACTATTTCAGTATTGCTAGTTTTGATGCATATGGATAAATCAAGGAAACTTAATTATATGGGAATCCTTTCAAGCCAGTGGATCAAATGGGTTTTCTACTTATAACATTAAATCCATCCCCTAAAAGTTTTGTTCCTTCACAAGTTCTACACTTCAAGTTACAAGTCTACAAAGTTGGGCAAAATATGAAAGATGTTCGCACAAGTCTCAACTTTATACCCAAAAAAACTCCATATGAGCTTAAAATTGATAGACTAAAGAATGTCAAAAACATTCTTGTAGATTTCAAGTGACATTTGTGTGAATGCCAAGTTTAATCTTTGATAACTAGTCATTGGGGTTTAAAAATCCTTATTGAAGATCTAAGGAAAAGTAAGTGATCGACAAATGTCAAGACCATGAGAGCTTGGATCAAGTCAAAAGGTCAGAGGATCTTGATAAAAATAAGAAGTAGAGATAAAATCAATGGGTACAAAAGATATATGGTCTATGATTAACCAGGTCTTAGGATCTGACAATACATGATGGTCAAGGTGTCAAAAGAATCTAGTCAGGTCATTGCTAGCTAATGGCTAGGGAATGAGTTAGGGTACTTTTGCAAAGGATGACCAAGTAGGATAAGCCTAACTTCATATACTAAAGAACCCAAAATCAAGCCCAAACCTAGAAATAGAGCTCTATACAAACTCATATTGGATTGATTATTAGGCAAAGTGTTATATTTATAAGAAAACCTATATTCTTAGATTGGTTTTCCTCTATAGTTAATTTGGTTCAAGATCCAAAGCAAAAAGTAGGTTTGAAAAGATTATTTCTAGTCATGCCTTGATAGTCCTCCATTTAGGATAGACATGATGTGTCTCTGGTAGTTCAAAAACTTGAATATCTTACCCTCATGATAATATCTAGTATAAGATCAAAGGATTAGAGCTTGGCAATCTGGAAAGTAGTTGGAGAATCTCTTTTGGTCGGATCATAATTCGATAACTTTGGCAAACTCTTTTTTTCTAGTGTAGTTTACTAAAATTATAATGATTCATAGGCTATATGAGTAAATGATGAATATCTCATTCATAATGACTTGATCGGACTTGAAGCATGATAAAACATCTCAAAATCTTACAACTCAATAGTTATCAAGAACAACAAGCTTTCTAACTTCCCCCTTCTCTCTCTCTCTCTCTCTCTCTCTCTCTCTCTCTCTCTCTCTCTCTCTCTCTCTCTCTCTCTCTCTCTCTCTCTCTCTCTCTCTCTTTTCTATAAATGGAGGCCTTGGGGAAAAGAATAGACATCTCTCACTTATTTAGATAGATAATTAGATCTCTATCTATATTTCTCTCAGTTCTTTCTCTTGGTTAAACTAGACTCTGCCAAGATGGAATTTGTAACCTCTCAAAACAATAGAAGGATGTGTTTTAATTTCACTATTCTAGTATAGTGTGTATATGTCTAATTAATGTATACGGTAGAAATATCTCCCTTGTCAAATTATGATTTCACCTAGTTACTATTCCATCTATTCATGCACATCATGTTTAGTGTAATTTATCTCTTGGTCAAGGCCTACATGAAGATATTGTGACTGGTTAGTGTCTTAATTTGGACCTCTCCTTCATTCCCCTCAGCCTCAACCATTTGGTGAACATTCACATGGATGTATAGTAGATATTTAGATTATGAACCTAGTCTTTACTTATTTCCTTAGTGTTCTTCGAGTCAAGTAGGGAGGATCAACCTATATTTTGGTGCATCACACTTGTAACCTTCTTAGGACCCCTCATCTCTTTCTAACCATTTAACCATGAAGCACTAGGATTATTTTTAGTTTTAGGTGAGTATAAAAGAGTAATCAACCTCTTCTAGAGGTTTAATCCCATCATAGGCAACCCACAACCTGAGATTCTCCCCATTTTATGACTCAGCTAGGGGAAGCTCAAAGAAATTATCCTAAGGGTGCAAGGTGAAAGCCATAACAATTTATAACACACATAGTGGGACTAAAGACTAAAGTAGAAAAAAATTATTTTGGTGTTGTTTTTCTACATACTAGCATTTAGAGGCATTCTGTAAACACCAATGGTGACTCTGAGCATCTCTCATCTAGTTTGAATAGTCTAAGTGCCTAACCCTCATTATCTGGTATGTAAAATCAACCATACTCTTATAAATGTGCTTATTATATGCCTCAATATCCCTCTTATTAGGTGGAAAACATTTATAAGTTCCCTCCAAGTGGCCCTCATAAGGCTTGTCAGCCTTATCATGACCTCTGCCCCCTTCTTACCCCTTATCAAGACCAAATCTACCCTGTTACATCCCTGTTAGGAGTCAAGCAAGCATTATCAACCTATATGGGGTTGATAAGAGAGATTGGTAGGGGTTTAGAGTTTTTTCCAGTCATCCCTACCCATATTCTAAAAAAGGTAAGGAGTACTTTCCAATTGATCGAATACAAGTGGTCTACCCTCAAAGGTGAATAATGGGTAATAATAGGGAGTTTGATTCAAGATGTAGGCAATATATTAGTATCCTTTAAAAACCATTAATCCCATTTAAACCAAAATTACATATATCCTCAAGCCCAACTCCTGAAGATCCTAAAATAACCCCCTAATCCACCTGGTCAAGTCTCATCTTCACCAAGAACCAAGATGATTTTAATAGAAGAAGAGTTAATCATGTTATGAATGGGTCAAGAAAATATAGCCCAACTCAGTGAGCTTGGTGTTCAAGAGTTTAGAGACTCTCTTTCCTTCTCTCAAGGAATACCAAAAATATCCTTCAAAACCCCAAAATGGAAGGATACTCTCATAATCTATGAGTAAGGAGAACTTCTTCACCCTCACACCATCTCCCTTTGGGGCTAAAATCTTGTTGTACAAAAGATGGAGGAAAAGATCACAATCATAGGTAAACTTGAAGAAGATAATTTAAGTATATATGATGGGGAGATCATAATAGGCAACTCATTTCTTTTAGAGGAGGGAGAATCAGGTTTATAACAACCTTCTTGGCATGGTTTTAACACTAGCAAGCTATATCTCAAGGAATAAAATCCTTCAAATGAAATTCTGAGTGAATTTGATGAGGAACATATCTTGAGCACTAAAGAGATACAGTTAGAAGGACCATAACATTAAGATAAGGAGGACTTTGAGAATAGGAAAAAATGTCCACATAGGCATGATATTTGAGAAGACCATGATCTGATTATGCCTGAGAAGCATGATGATGAAATGACAAACCATAAAAGTGAGGTAAATTCTGATTGCTCAATGTGTGTATTGAAAAGAGGATGCCCCATCAGGTACCTAGATTAGTTAGAAGATTCCAAGGAGGAGCCATCATAGGTTGTGCTTAATCTAGAACACAAATTTGAGCTTCAACAAGAATAAAATTAGCTTGCTTGTTTACTCCATGAGGCTTACATATCTAAACAATCAGATTAGAAGAGTGAGTTCATTTTTATTCTTTTTTCAGGAGAAGCATACCATCAATTTGTTGAAAATCTAGTACTTCTCCATTTATGTTTAGTATCCCTCAAGCATGTAAAATATCACATGTTCTTGAGAAAAGGCAGCTACTTTATATAACTGGTTAATAGTTTTGTATAGTTTCATTCTACTTGGTTAGTTTAGGATAGGTTAGATTTCATGATTTTCTATAAGTGCCTTGGTTCACATCTATTTAAGACCAGCTTAGAGAGGTGACTCTATTCCCAATGGATCAGACTAGCAAATGGATTGGGTTCCCAAAGCAGAGTAGGCATGCTTCCCTATGAGTCACCAAAAATGTTGTGCATATTTGGCCCGCATACCAAGATGTGACCACTTGCTCAGTAATCCTGATGAAAAATTCCTAATTGAGCATTCAATTCAAATTATCTAGATAGGTTCTAGATGATGTGTGCAGAGCGAAGGGGTCATGGAGCTCACAAACCTTCAAAATTGCAACATTAATCATATGATAAATTGGGGAGCACATATAACTCATTTTATCCACTCACTCTATCTAGATTTTGTCCAAATATTTGGTCTTAGTAGCAGGAGAGGATAAATCACTATTTCACTATTTTTGGTTTTCACGTGTATGGACAAATCAAGGAAACTTAGTCATATGGGAAGCCTTTTATGCTAGTGGATGAAATAGGTTTTCTCCTTGTAGAATTAAATCCATCCCTTGAAATTTTGGTTCCTTCACATGTTCTATGCTTCAAGTTACAAGTCTATAAAGTTGGCTAAAATATGAAAGACATCTGTGCAAGTGTCAACTTTATGCCCAGGAAAAATCCATATGAGCTTAAATTTGATAGACTATATAACATCAAAAATGTTCATGTGGAAATCAAATGTTTGTGCAAAAATCAAGGTTAAACTCCAAAAACTAGCCATTGGGGTTCAAAAATCCTTGGCATAGATCTAAGGAAAAGTGCACGGTCAAGAAGTGTCAAGACCATGAGAGCTTGGATCAAGTCAAAAGGGTGATGGATCTCAATAACTAATAAGAAGTAGAGCTCAAAGTAATAGGTCTCAAAGATCCATGATCCATGATTAACTGGGTATCAAGATTTGATAATGCACAATGTTTAAGTTGTCAAAGGAATCTAGTCAAGTTATTAATAGTTAATGGAAAAAGAACAAGCTAGGGTATTTTTACAAAGGATGACTAAGCAAGACAAGACCAACTCATCAAGTTGGAGAGATCAAACTCAAGCCCAACTTGAGAAATAAGATAAATAGAGCTCTATATGGACTTATATTAGAATGATTATTGGGAAAAGCACTATATCTATAAAAAACTAATATTCTTATGCTAGTTTTCATTTATAGTTGATTCAATTTAAGATCTAAAGCATAGAACATATGTGAAAAGATTATTTTGAGTCATGCCTCAATAGGCCACCATTCAAATTAGACATGATGTGTATCTGGAAGTTCAAAAACTTGAAGATCTTACCCTCATGATAAGATCTAGTTGAAGATCAAAGGATCAGAGCTTGAGAATTTGGAAAGTAGTTGGAGAATTTACTTATGGATGGATCATAACTTACCACCTTTGGCAAAATCTTGTCTTCTAGTGTAGTTTGCTAAAATTAGAATGATTCATAGGGTATATGAGCAAATGATGAATATCTCATTCATAATGATTTGATTAGACCCAAAGCATGATAAAACATCTTGAAATCTTATAACTCATTAGTTATCAAGAACAACAAGATTTATAACTTTCCCCTTTTCTCTCTTTTTTTCTATAAATGGAGGCCTTGGGGATAATAATAGATATTTCTCACTTCTTTAGATATATCATTAGATCTCTTTCTGTATTTCCCTTAGTTCTTTATTTTAGTTAGACAAGACTCTGCCAAGATAGAATTTAAACCCCTATCATTTTCTTACTAATATTAAATTCAATTTTCACATGACCATCAAAGATGCCTTGTGACCATTAATGATGTATACATGACCATTCATGATGTCGATGTGACTGTCATAATTTAATATCATGCCTTTCAATTACTAAGCCTAAATTTGATGTTTGCATGATTGTCAAAGACATCCTTGTGATCATCAATGATGTCCATGTGATCATCAAAGTTTAAACCTGTGTCTTTTAGTTATTGAGCCTAATTTTGACATTCACACGACCATCAAAAACATCCACATGACCATCACATCGACTTAACTCCCTAAGATCTCAATACTTATCATTTCTTGGTTCACTCTAATCTACAATCACAAATGAAAAGAGGACTTAGCATAATACTTTTGTCTATATATATATATATATATATATATATATATATATATATATATATAAAGGACCCTACATGAATATTCTAGCCTAATGTCTTAGTTGTATGAATAAATTATGATTGGGACCTAGGATTAGAATATATAAAGGAACTCATGCATTTAATCTCAATGGCCTAGCATAGAAAATGATTAAGACCTTGGTTAAAATCTTAAATTAAGCTCAAAACATAGTAAAATGCTTTCTAAGCATGGGTACCACTTTGTAGTATGGTATTTGTTTTGGGGTGATTATTGTAGGGGAAATGTTATGGGATTTTTGTGTGGGGCATGAATTCCATTGGGGGAATTATTTCAGACAAAATGTCTACAAAAATTCTCCTAAAGACCCAATTTCATCAGATAAAGTATCTGAGGCAATTATCCTGAAGGGTCCCTTGGAGGGCAAATTGTTTGGGATAAAAGTCCTAAAGGAATTGCATTTTTTTGGACAAAGTGTTTGGGGTAAAACTTCCTAAGTACATGTGCAAAAGGTCTAAAGGGTCTAATTTATGGTGAAAATGCCTAAAGGGTCTACTTATTAGGGTATATTTAGGTGGGGAAAGGGTCTCAGACAAAATGTATGAAGGAATGTTCATCGGGCAAAATGTCCTAGACAAAATGTCCAAAGGAATGTTTATCGGTCAAAATGTTTGGGATAAAACTCCCGAAGGGTAGGTTCAAAAGAGCAAAGGCACAAGATAAGAGCCCTGAAGGGTATTTCAAAAGGACAAAGGTGTAAGACAAAAGTACCAGAGGGTAGGTTTAAAAGGGAAAAGACACATGACAAAAGTCTTGAAGGGTAGGTTTGAAGGGGCCAAAGGGTGATTGCAAAAAATTCAAAAGAATGTTCAAAATTCCAAAGGGAAAGTTCAAAAGTCTGAAGGAAAAGTCTATTTCATTGGGAAAAATGGCCGTAGCAAAAATCCTATAGACCTAATTCCATCAGGGGAATTGTTTCAACCAAAATGTTCACAACAATATTATCAACAAAGATAAGTCCATGATACAAACCCTGAACAAAGAGTAAATGCTTCAGGTAAAATGTTTGATAAAGATAAGTCCAATAAAGATAAGTTGGACAAAAGACCTAATAGAAAAAGCCCAAAAACATGAAACCCAAAAAGACAAATTGTATAAGTCTAAAAAGATAAGCCTGATAGAAATAAGTCAAAATGCAAACACAATACCAATGCCATCTTACCAAATTATGAAAGGGCCAATAATCAATCTTCTCCCAGATCTTTCATAAAAATATAGAAGAGGGGCTCAAAGTCAAGACTGTAGTCTAAAAAAAATAGGTACCCATTTCCTATGGAAAGAAGGGGGATGTTGGGTACAACAAATGGTGAATTACAGGGGAATACTCCTAAGTATTCAATAACCTAGAACTCTAGTTTGAAATATTAAATCATTCATGAAGTGTGTCATAAAATAATACTTAAGTCATAAACATGAAAGAGATTCCTAAGTTCCTTCACATCACATACTTGCCTTTAAACTTCTTGGATCTATGTGTGTCAAATGTGTAGAGTATTTAACCCTTGCTTTGATGAGATTTTCAAAGGCTTTGATGAGGCTATAGGTTTTGTTCCATTATATATTAAAACTCAAACATAAGGGGAGCTTAGGCATTGCTCTACTACCAGCCAAGTCCATAGCCCTGATAGATATACCTTGGGCTCCTCTTCTCTTTCCATTATTTTTTAAATCACGATCCATGGTACATTGAATTTATGTCATCATGTTATCCTTTTGATTTTCTTTAGATTTTAATTTGCTCTTTTGAACTCATTGGTTCTTTTATTCTTTTATTTTTCTTTCATTCTTATTTTGTTCTTGAATGGAAAAGAGAAGATTTGGAGCCACAGTGAGATGGTATAATTATAAAAAAAATATATTACTAGAACATCACTACCAACCACATCTATTCCTAGAATTGACATTTCTACAAGTATTTAATGTGATAAGTGTATTTGATCCAATAAAATAAGAAAACTTTCTAAATTTGTATGAAGTACTCTAAGAGCAACTTCCACATGCCTAGTAAAAGTATTTAATTATGATACCCCCAGAATAATCCATGATTACCTACCTTCATCATAAAAACTTAAAAACACAAAAATACACCTAATTTTATGAACTAGTTCTAAAGTGTCAAGATTGTAATTTTTCCCTTTTATACAAACCTTAAGATTAGTTGGTTTGGATTTTAAATTGGTTATAGTCAGAGTAAACATAATTTTGATCATTAGAGGAAATAAAAGAACAACTAATCTAAGAAAGTAAGGAACTTAACTAAGAAAACCCTGAAATCTAATTTAGAAAGCATGAAGTGTAATCTATGAAAGAGTAATATTGAAAGTAGGAAAGATTAATCTAGGAAGCAGAAAAATAATCTATGAAAGAATAGAAATCTTATCTAATTCTATAGCTACATTCATTCATCTTTCATAAATTAATAATATCCACAGATGACACAACCAGAAATTAATGCTTTAGGAACTGTCAGTTGATTAGATATGTAAAATCATTGCCTTGGAGGTCCTTCAAACAAAATGTGTTATTTCCCATGATCTTTGAATTTTGGTATAGTCCAATCCATAGTGGGAAAAACTTATCATGTTGTCCTTTATTCTCATGGGCTTTATCCCAAAGTATCACCAGATCTGAAATCCTAAATGCTTTGACCTTTGCTCTTTTATCAAACCACCTCTTGACCACATCTTGATGTTTGCTAAATATCTGTAAGGCCTCATCCCTTTAATCTTCCATTTGTATTATATCCAATAGTATTGATTATACTTTATCACCTAGTTCCATGTAGTCCTATATAAACTGATAAGTGGGTAGCTTCAACATGATAGGGAATCCTAGTTTGCATCCATACACCAATAGGTAAGGTGAAGCTTTAAGGGCTTGTTTGTATCTTGTCTAGTCTACCCAAAGAGAACACTTCAATAAATTATACCAGTCCTTGGGATTATCCCTAGCTAAATTATTAATTGCATCAATCAGATTCTTGTTCATTGATTTTTCTAGTCCATTTCCCTGAGGGTGATGGTTAGAAGTTGACTTGATAATAATCTAGTTATCATATGCCCACTTAGTAGATTTTGCTTATATGAAAGTTGATCCATTTTCACAAACTAAAGAAATGGATGTGCCAAATCTTGTGCTTTGTAGTTTTTATGGCTATGCCTTTGGTCTATCTAGTGTAGTAGGCTATAGCAGTAAGTATAAAATTATGGCCTATCAAGGAGTTTGGGTTGATGATGCCAATGAAATCTAAATCCCATTAGGCAAATGACCTTCCTTCAACAACTAGCTATAGAGGCATTATTGCGTGTACTTCTCTCTTGGATAGAGATTGACATTTATGGCATATTTTGATGTAAGTATAAGTATCTCTAAAAATTGTTGGCCAATAATAGCCCATTCTTAATATCTTATGGGTTATGGTATTTCTAGAAGGATGACCACTACCTATCTTCTGATGTAAGTTCTCTAAGATTTATTTAGCTTCATCTATAGATACATACCTGAGATAAATACTTTGATAATTTCTTCTATAAAGGACTCCCTTTTTGATCATGTAATGAGAAGTTTTGAGCCTCAAATATCTCTTCCTCTCTCTATTGAGCTCCAAAGAACAAGTTCCTGTAAGTAAATATTGTATTATATCAATATATAATTCTCCTTTAGATGCTTGAGCTTTACATACCTCTTCAATGATGGTGCATGGATCTGGTTCAATTATAAGTTGAACAATGCCTTAACCTTGAATGATCTTTGTAGACATAATCTCTATGTCAAATTCTTGGAGGTTGGACATCTATTTACCTTAGTGTTCTCCTAGCTCATTCTATGATAGGGTAAGCTTGATAGTAGGATTGGGCATAATGATAATGATTTTATTCCTTGAGATGTAATGCTAAAACTTATTCATTACCTTGATAAAGGTGAAAATCTATTTATCGATCATAGAATATCTAAGCTCTACATCTTTTAGATTTGTGTTAATAAATGTGATCAGATGTTAGATCTTGTCCTTCTTCTATGTGATGACAATTGCAATCATATGCTCTAAAGAAAATGAATACAAGTAAAAATATTTAATAAAATCTAGACTAATTAATACTATATATTGTGCTATCACATATTTAATGTCTTTGAAAGACTTGTTGGATTTAGCTATCCATTCTATTTTAGCATCCTACTTGAGCATGACATTTTGAGGTCTAACAATTTATACAAATCTTAAGATTTACTTACTTATGAAGTTAATCTTTCTGAAGAGTGATTTAAGCTCATTCTTGTTGTTTAGTGGCTAAATTTTTAAAATTTCTTGAATTCTATTTAGATCAATGGTCATCCCATCCTTGGTGATGATGTGCCCCAAGAGCTTACCTTTAGTCACTCCAAATATGTTCTTCTTTGAGCTTAATGAAACATCAAACCTTATACACCTCTTGAATATGGATTTTAGGTGACTTATGTGGTCTTTTCAATTCTTCAAAAATATCATAAGATTATCCATGTAGATGATTATGCATTTTCATATCAATCCTCTAAAATCATGATCCATGGTACTTTGAAAGGTAGCTCCTACATTTATTAGGCCAAATGGAATCCTCTTATATGCATAAGTTCCCCACTTTATGGTAAACACCATCTTCATTCTATCCTCAAATTATACTAATACCTGATTATAGCATGAAAATCCATCCAAAAAGGATATCATTTTAGAACCACTCATTATTTGTATCACCTCATCTAGAGAAGGTAGGGGATAATTATCCTTTTTGGAATATTTGTTCAGTATATGTTATTGGAGGATTATGGACTCAAGTAGATTATTGGATGAATTAATATATTTCATGCACATTCAACTCATTATCCCAAATAGAAGGAGATGGTGGGTTTAAATAGAGAGAAGGGAGGGAGATTTTATGGAATTTAAAATTCCATGGAATTATCTAGACAATTAGAGGAATATTGGAACATTCTAGACTCCATTAGATGAGTCTAATGGGGTTTAGTGGATGTTTATCTAGGTTTATAGGATGATTAGGTGAGAACTAGGTACTAGGCATGTAGGAGAGCCTAGGAGATAGGTATGAGGGAATTTTAAATTCCAAAATATAATGGATAAGTGGGATTAGTTATTAGATAATGGATTATTAGGTGAATAAATTAGGTTGTATGATGCTATAAGGTTATTATGTGACATGAAGAATGAAGACGGTGTATTAGATGAAATGGATAAAAGAGGATTAATAAGATAACTTAGATAAAATAATGTGAGATAGATGATTATTGGTTGAATTTAATGACATAAGGAACTGAGTAAATTTAAGTACATAAATTTTTCCCATATTTAATATAGCATTGTAATTGAATGAAGTGGAAGGAGTGAAGATCTTTCAAATAAGAAAGACATGGATGAATGTTAGTAAATGATGCTAGCAAATATGATGTTAGAGACAAGGGTTGGAATGCTAGATGTGAGATCGATGATGAAGAAAATGAACTTAACATAAGCAATGCTATATAAATTGATGATGCCCCTAGTAAAGACATATGTATAGGGAGTGAAAATGATAGTGTCATAGTTGGTGACACATCCCAAGGGGAATAAACTGTAACATGATGATGATAAGACAAAAGGCCACAAGATTTTGACATATCTCAGGCAAGGACATATGTCAAGGAGAGCCACAAACCAAGATGATAAAATCCATCAATTTTTGACATATCCCAAGAAAAAATGCATACTGGGAGAGTATCTAGCCAAAATAAGATAATTAATTGATAAGATTAACAATGAGTGTAGCTCAAAGCTGAAGTTAAAAGATATGATGAAGGAGATGAGAGAAAAGAAACAATATGATCGAGTGGCCAAAAGATGAAAGGGAAGAATTAAACCATAATACATCAAGTCAATCATCCATAATGTGATTAATAGTGATGATGCTCCTATAAAAGACACATGCAAGTGAGTGAGAGATGATAATAAATCTATGGTCCTGGTCATGCCCTAATCGAAGGAAGAAACTATAAATTTTAAATGATGAACTGACCAATTAGTGCTAATGTAAGCTTGATGGAAGAAAAGATGGATCTTATGATTTTTTGGGCCCCATCAACAAGTATGGACAATTGAATGAGAAGATTATGGATATGCTTGTAGGAATGGTGATTGATCAATAAAATGATTAATTAATGATTAATATTATAGCTTAGGAATTTGAATAATTTAAGACTTGAGGATGATGAGGGAAAAGAGAGAGAGTGATTTGACGTCAGACACACCATGTGACTAAGCACTACCTACATAGTCTGAATAGACCTTAGGCCAATGTAGTTCAGACTAGATGATAGATGACAAGATACACTAAAGGAGGAGGATGAAAATGACTGTTAGACATGTTAGTTTTTAGTTAGAGAATGCAACTCAAATGTTAGACATGAGGATAAGGAATAGGAGAAATTATGGGAGATGAGATGATAGATGTTGATGACTAGAGAGATGATAGATGAATAAGTAGAGGATATAAATGGGATGACAAATGGCTCAGAGGAATGATTGGACATTAAATAAGTGTACTGAGATGATCAAATTGATGATAGGATTAATATGATTAGACATGTGAGAGAGGATAGGTGAAATGATGAGTGCAATCCATTTTCAATCCATCATTATTGTAACATGTATCATCATAGTCTAAACAATCTAATGTAAATATAGCACTAGGTAGTGTGCCCCATGCTATAAGTATAACCAAGAGGATGTTGTGCCAAATTTCATGATTATAAATGGGGCAAATGATGAACTCTACATAGGGAACCCAAAATCATTATTATATATTTTTTGGCTCTATCATAACATCCTCATTCATTACACCCTTGACAAAAGAGACATGATGTAAGACTAATTAACATATTAATAAAAGAAAACAAATAGAGAAAAGAAAATTATCATATGTAGATATATATACATGATAAAAGACATGCAAACAAGTCAAATAACATAGAGTGTACAAGTAACACACACAAGTATCTACATAGAGATGTGTTATGATTAGTGTCTTGTCTGTTGTCCTGATGAGATTCATCGGGATGATTGATCAAGTGATGAGTTGGACTAAGATGGTCATGATAATGTGAATTTGGATTATTTGGATAAGTGTGTGGAGTTGAAGTAGACTAGGGATTTGGATTAGGCTAAGTTTATGGATAAGGAATTGGTTGACAAGATGTTAAGATGACTAAGACATAAGATCAAATGACTATGATATTTAGGACATAGGGAAAGATGGCATATGTAAAGATGATTGAGATGTTTTGGGATTTTGTGGATTTTTAAAATTTTAGGGGTTTTCAAGTATTTTTAGAATATGTATATACATTATACATATGGGGTTACTATCAAAGGGAGTACCAATCCTAGAAACTAGGATAAGGATGGATGGAATATGGATAGGATGACAAAATGATGAGGGTGATAATAAAAAGGGGATGAATACTAAGGAAGAATGGAATAGGGATTGCCAATAACCACAACATGAAGGAACTACATATCTAGTTTCCTGAGTGTCCATTAGAGGTTATGCCAAGATGATTTTAGAACATGTCTCAACACATATTCACTCCCTTATGAAATTCAAGACTTGAGGAAATTATAAACATAAAAGGATGAATGATATGATGGCATATTATGGGTAGAAATAATGGATAGAGGGATAAGATAGACAAGGATGACATGGAGGGGATTGACAAGGATATTATGTGGATGAAATAGAGTTGCCCTCAAGTTTTGAGGTATAACGTGGACAATAAACTATTTTGCCATGATGCTAGAAACTAGTTTTCATCATAATATTTACCCAAGGCACCAGAAGATTGGTTATCACCATTAGATGAATGATTTTTTAAAAACTTTTAGCATCTCAATTTAATAATGATAGGTGTGAGATGCATGATGTAGACATTTTTGTGCTCTTCATCCAACACCTATTCTAGAGATGTGTGATGTTAAGAACATGTTGGATGTATTAATATCCTTGTGACCTTAGTTGAATCTGGATTGATACTCTTTAAGACATCTACACTAGGTGTCTTCATCACTCCTAAGAGAGATAATGTTTCCTGGGTTTGTGAGGTGTGGAATGGATGAATTTAGGACTTAGATTTGATGGTGATGATTAGGACTTGAATGGATGATAGGATCATGATAGGGAGTTATGATGGGTGATTAGGAAGTAGGACTCATAGTTTCACACACCATTGGACATGTTGGATGTTCCATAGTTTATTGGTGTCATATGACAAGATTTTAATAGATCAAATACACTTGACTTTGATTTTCTTCTTTGATCCTATTATTTAAAAGTGTTTTACCCATATTGATAGTGTTATTGATAATGATTTGATTTTGAATGTCCCTTGGTGCCTAATTTTTAGCTTCACCAAAGGAGATTGATCTTTAATTTAGATGATGATTTTTTTGAATTTGATGGTCCCTTAGTGCCTCAAAGAGGGTTTCACCATGGGAAGACACTTTTTGATTAGGTTGATAATTTGAGTTGCCTTGATTGTGACTTGTTAGATCAAAGGTGATTTGATCATCATGTATGACTTTTTGAATATATTATTAGAACTTTATATTTATGGAACATATTATGTTTCTCAAGGAAGGGTCTAGTGATGTGTGATCCCATTCATCCCAATACAGGGATGTGATTAAATAATTATTGATGGTAAGAAAATGATCTATTATGGATGGAGGCAATAATGATGGTAAGATGAGGTCAATGAGTGGTGATGGGGAATCATGGTCCTCATAGGGGTTCTTAGGACACCTAGTTTCAACATCAGATAAAATCTCCTCAAGATCAATAAAAGGATCTAAAAGACTAGATGTAGTACATGCATCCAAGGTAGGATCACATTTAGTCTAACAATCTTTGATAGATAGAGATTGTAATAAATTTGTTATGAATTCATCATCCTAGATGGGATCAAAAGATATACATTTTGATTTATTGACATCTAAATTAGAAGTATCCTAAAAAATATGGGCATAGTCATCATCTACAACATTAAACATTAATCAAGGATGATGATTCTAATAAAATATTTGATTTAGATACTAGTGTTTAACATGATCCTAATGCAGATAAGAATTGTGTTAACTCTAATGTTGATGTTGATGAGGTTACATTAAATGTTGATGAAAAAATGTTGCTAATATAGGATTATTTGTCTATAGGTGAGCTCTCCAAATGGGGTCTTTGATGTGATGATGGGGAGATAATGGATTCGATAAAGACAAGCCCATGGAAGGACTCATAAGAGAAGGGAGGATCAAGTTTATGGGAAATAAACTCATCATAGATGGAGATTTTTTTGAAGATAACTGGACTATAAAAGATGGAATCAATGTATTGAACTTGGCTTGGAAAGGGATTGGATTAATCATGATTAGAAAAATAATCTTACTATATATCTTATTGTTCACCTTTGGATGTAAACCCATTTGATTCATTCTCAATTTTGATGTCACCATGGTTGATGAGGTCTTGGACATAGTTTTGGAAATTATGACATCAATTAATGATATCCCCTAGGTTCAGTGACATGTATAGTATTGCTTTGATTTGTACTAAGATGGATTAGACTTGGTAGAATCAAGATGTCGTATGAGTGGATAGAACATTATGTATGTGGTAATAAGTTGGTGGAAGAGGGATTCTAGAGATATAGGAAGAGATGTATAGGGTGCCTCTTGACTTCATGACTTGAATGTGGAAGCATTATATTTTATATTAGATGGTTTTTGATGTGACTAGGTGGGAAAAATAGTAATAGATTAAGTAGCTAGGATATAATTCCCTTTGCTAGTATAAGAAGGGATAAATGACTAGCTATGACTAGTGGATGGAGGATTTTAACAAGACCAAGTGTTATGGAGGCTAGGAGTATACTGATGTGGATGGATGTGGACTAGAGGTAATGTTAGGTGGATGGGATCTAAGTTTATAGGATGTGGAGTGATCAGCTCAAGGAGGCAAGAAAGAAGTACATACCTATTGGCCATGAGGCATTTCTTAATCATGGTATCATCCAAATCTATTTTGAATGCCATGGATCAAGATAGGAGAAAGTATGGATGACATGATTTTCTAGCCCCGCTTAGTATGTGTAGTGGATCGAATGGAAAGATTAAGGGATGAATATGGGATGTGTGGAACAAATTTGGGTAGAGGCTTGGTTTATTCTAATCTCAAGTTTGATTGGATGTTTCAACATGATGTGATGTTTAACAGGGTAAGACAAGATCAAGTAGACCAAATTAGGATGTGAGCTAGACTTTTGATGATTTAGACTAGATTTGACTGAGTGAGCTATGATAAGATCTAGGACTTGATAAGGGGCTAGACTAGCTTGAGAAACATGATTTTGACTAGGGCTGACTAGATTTGAGAATGTAGACTAGCTCAAGGCTAATATAATCTACTAAAGTTAAGTGAGATGACTTGGTTGATAAGATAAGATGATAGGGTTGTGTGGTGTGTATGACTCAAATTTGATTAGACATAAGTAATCTTAGAATCAGGACCTTGATGTGGAAAGAGTTATTTTCTAATGTAGATGAAGACCAATGTATGACTATAGAATTGATAAGATGACTAGTATAAATAAGGGGATGGGTTGGACTATGAATAGGACTAGGTTGTATAGGCAAGGTGATTAGGCTAGACAAGGTCATTATGATTGGCATGATTAAGATGAGGTGAACAACACGTTTATACTAGAAACTTAAGGATGAGAAATACATGATGAAGTGGGGATGAGAGGACAAGATGGACTAGAATATGAAAATATTAGGGGATGACTATAATGTGACTAGGTCCAAGGAAGATGACTAAGAGTATATGATAAGGTCTAGGACAAGGGATGATGATGATGATTGACCTATAGACTATGTTTGACTAGGGGATAAGATTATGTTTGGTTTAAGGGATGCAAACAATACAAGCCTCCACAACCCACAACAAAAATAAGTAGGCCATAATCCTAGATTTAGTGACTAGCTTAGGAGTATAACTCAATAACTTCACTATCTAATGGATTTATGGGTGAGTCTATAAGCTAGTGACCCATTACAAAATATCCCAAACCCTCTCAATCCCATCTATGCATAATGTTCACTATGAGAGATAATCTTGACTCTAGCATCAAGTCACCTATTATAGTTTATGGTCCTATTTAAGGCTATACAGGCTCTCAAAGGGCATCCCCAATATATGCCAGGTATGTTGGACTCAAATTCATATAGGGTGTTGTCTGATGTTTGGGTCAAATAATTAACTCCTCACCTTTATGAGATACTATATGGGGTCTCCCATTGGCTTAATGATAGTTGTCCCTCTTTTTATACTCTATCATAACATGGAGTATGGTTAAATGTGTAGTGATGAAATCTGCATCACCAACCCCTAATACTATAGCAAGTACATGGTGATCAAATCCATGTTATGTTACTATTCTGGTCTTGATTTATACCCATGGGGGGAGTTATTTAGGTTCCCTCCAAATAAGACACAAAAATGGGAAAAACCTCAGGATGTGGGTGTCCTATGGTAAGGTTGAGCCTCTAGAGAAGGCCGAATTCCTTTTGGATATATCACCTAAACTAATATCTAACTTGGAAAAGGGAGAGAAATATACAACAATGCAAGAAAACATGTAAAGGAGTTGATGCACCAATGTTTTTAACACTTATGCCTACACAAGATACAGTATGAGACACTTTCAAGACTATTAAACACCACTTCATTCACTTTTTGATTAGCTTTCACATAAGTATTTCACTAAAAGGTAAGAACTAGATATTAATCTAGCATGGGAGGGAAATTATCCACTTCTAAACTTATCAACAAACTATATATGCACTTAGAATGACCTATGAGAGATATCAAACACTACATGAAAGTGAGAAAATTTAGACAGAGGAAAGGAAATCATATATTCACTTATCCACATCAATGAATTCAAAGGACACACTTAAATTTAGATTATAAATGGAGGAATTAAATATTTATTAAATCAAATAGGTGTTATAGTATAAATTTGATGTAGCCAAAGTATAAGAGTCTCTATCTCTAAGAAAGATATTTGATAGTTAGCCCTTTTCAATGGGAAAAAATGGAATATATAGAAAGAAATGGAGAGAGAGGGAACTTAACATATAACCCTTACTAAATATGACCCAACCACCTTTAATCAATTAACATCGATCTGAGGATGCTGAGTCATAATCCATCAAATAGGAACAAGTCCCTAAGGACCTTGAAACACTCCATGCCCCACTATCTTCTTCAATCATGCTTGATGTTCTTCATGTTATCAAGTAGTTACTAAAGGTTGCTTATTGATGTTATTTCTGACATTCTTTGTGCAGTCACCATTTTGCCATTGCTTCCAAATATTGAATATAGATCTAGTATGGATGAAAACCAATCACCTTATTGGTTTTCATATAGTCATGATTGTAAATGCAGATTCAGAGGTTCAGTTTTCTTGAATTTGAATGAGCCATAAAACCTATGTTTAGAAGTTATTGAAAAGTTTTATAGGGATTTAATGGCATTAGATGGATTTATATGGTCTATTCTTGGTAACTTAGGTCACATTTGATCTTTCATTTATGTATTCTACCTGTTCAGGGTAGCAAAATCCTTTATCCAATGTGTCTGCCTTCATGGCATCCCCTTGAAATATTTTTTCCTAGTTCAACCTAAATCATATTCAACCTCTATTTAAAGTCTCTAGGCTTCAACTTTTAATATTGACCATTGATCAACTTGCTTGCACACCATTAGATCTACTTTCTCACATACCATCGATCTTGCTTTGTATGGATTGAATGCATATCATTGATTTACCTAGTAGTTAATGCAATCATGACACTTGGTAGCTTCTGACTTGTCTTCAATATTCACTAACCTTTTGATTTTGATCTCACCGTTGATCTTGGGTGCATGATAAAATGCACTCTGTTAGATCTTTGGGATTGATTGATGTCATTAATCACCTTCTCATCATTGATCTACTTTGGTGCGATGGATCATGCATCATTGATCAACTTGGACCCAATCTCTTTGTTAGTCACCACATGCTATTAGATATTTGATGCATAATTAAATGCTCACCATTGGATCTTTAGGAACATTTGAATTCAAATATCTATTTCAAGAGGCTCAGATTTGACGTCTGCACACATGTCCCACTCTGCAAGTTCAACTTTTGATGTTTATATCTTGAGATAGAAAGCTCATCAAGATATAAAATTTGTAGAAGATTATCTAGGCATGAAATACATCATGCCCATACAATCTTTTGGCCTAAGAGGATTTCCATGTGAATCTATGAAATGCATGACTAACTTTATTTGCTCATTCTTGCATGACATGCCATGATGGTATAGTTCCTTGAGACTACCAAATTTACACTTTAAGCCTACTTAAATTATTTCGGAAGCTTTGTAAATGACTTTATCCTCTCCTACAAACTTCTTTCTCTTTCTTCCATATGATCACTCTTCAAATAGGACCCTCTTCAACTTCAATCCTATACCTAAAAAATTTGGTATGGAGGCCAAATTTGGCCAGTAATTACACCCTATAAAAATAAGGGGAGGGTTTATTATCAGTTTTTGATCCTTTAAGACTCACCATTAGGATGTATGGAGGAGAAAATACACCATTGTAGCCCTCAAGTATAGACAAATAGATAAAAGTTGATTAACTGATTAATTAAGTGTGATATATATATATATATAAGATGGTTTTAAAAATGCTAAAAAACTTTGACAAACATCGAAGAAATTGGTTAGTAGTATCAATTTGCCAATCTCAAAGGGCAACCTGGAAGATAAGATTTTAAACAAAAACTAAAATGTGTCAAAATGCAATCTATAAGATAAGTGGTTAGTTTAAACTGATAGGTAAAATCAAGCAAGACAAAACTAACACCTAATTTTCCCCAAAAATGTTAGTTTAATAAGTCTCAATAAAAAAACTTAAAAAAATCATGGGTTTTGCACTATAACTCTTTGAATGAGGGGATAAGCCATGGGGGTCTGGGGGTAGTAGCCCCTAGCAAGGTCAAGGGGTAGTATCCCTTGTGGGGTTAATGGACAATGCCCCTTATGGGGTCTAGTGGAAAATCTAATGACACAAAAAGAAATGTTGGACTTACGAAACCCTTAGAATGACTCAAAATTAACCAAAAATGATCTAAAAAGGGAACTAAAAAGACAATTTTTGAGGCAAAAAAGGGCAATTCTAAATTTAAAATATCTAATTTAGTAATAAAAATCAATTATACATAATTAGTGTTGATTTAAAATCACATAAAGATATTCAAAATCGCTTATGACAAGTCAAGATTGTAGATACAAACAAGTGATAATGCAAACTACAAGTAAACTATCATGGTTATCGGGTGGTTAGTTAATTTCAAAATTCACTTATAATATCTACAAAATTATGACTAGAAATAAGCATTATTTCAAAACCATAGATTACAATCAAAATAAAAAATTTGTACAAGTGATATTGCCAAAAAGTTCAAAATCACTATCTACCAAAATCATGATTTAGATTTACTTGATAATTGCAATATTGCACATTATATAAATAGCCTAGAGATAATAATATGACTAAATGCGTAAAATAGAATGTATAATTTTCCTTCAATGAGTATATAGATGTTTTTTAATCAAGTGATATAGACAATGGGAAATGATAAAAGCCTTATGATGCAATATTATGAGATGCAAACCAGAATGATTAATTAGATCATTTTTAAAAAACAATCATGACTATTCATACCATGTTCCTACAAAACCACTAAGTTATAAATTTTATAGGAATCCATTATAACATTATGAGTTGATAAAAGGTGTTATGATTGAATAAAAACATATTATAATAGTTTCCAGCACATAGTTTAGGAGGATTTCAATATAATTCAAAACTACAACTATAGTAGTTGCGATGCTACAATGGGATGGGAAATAATTAATTAGATGTGACAAATCCTTCTTAAGAGCCTTCAATACCTAAAAAATACAAAATTAGAAATAAGGAAAAAAATATTTATAGATAGTGAGTAATATTTACAGAAAGATGATAAGCAAATTTTAGGTTAAAAATATAAAAATGTATTAATGTTTGAAGCCATAAATAAAAGGGTCAAAGTCATAATTGAAAATCAAATTTGTGACTAAGAATAAGCAATTTTTAAAATAACTTCAAATCTTGATAGTTTTAGATTATCGAAAGTTCATCCCTTATTCCTATAATATAACAAGTCAGACAAAATGCTAAAACACCCAAAAAATTTGATTATAAAGTCTGTCAGTATGATCAAAGGCAATTTATGAATTAAATAAAAATTGTAACTACATATTCAAAATTACAACTAGAACTTAAATATCATAATTGTATAATAAGTGATTTTTATTGAAAAATAACATAGTCAGAGAACCTAAAAGCTTCATGGTGGTTAAGTTCAAAATCATGACTATCAGATGCAAAATCATGACTGCAAAATTGCTAGTTGTAGAGTAAAATCACCCTTCACTTGGAACATGCAAATTTTAAAAAATTTGAGCCCAAATTATTCCTAAATCTGACCTAAAATTTAAATTAGCTTACTTCATACACATAAGGTTGACTCAAAATGAACACTCCCACTGTGGTCACCAAATTTAATGCAAAAAATTTGTGCAAATGGATTGATTTATACAAACTTATCACTTTCCTACACAAAATTTCAGCATACCTATAATTTGGAGTTATTTAAATAAAAATGCACTTAAAATGAAAAGATTATACCTACATTATGCCTGCATCTTCAAAAATTTAATGCTCCAAAAAATATTAAAACAAAAACAAGACCAAGATTAAATATTAGTAGATTTAGTGTTGGATTGTGTCAAATAGAATCATATTTTTGATAACATGATATTGGCTTTATAAATATTTAAAATTATATGTAATTCTTTAGAGATATAACTCTTTAAAGAGTTGGAGGAAGATTGAATCAATATAAACTCCATTAAATGAGACTAATGGGTTTTAGTGGAGGTTTAGCTAGGTTTATAGGAGAATTTGGTAGAAAATAGGTACTAAGCATGTAGGGGAGCCTAGGAGATAGGTAGGAGGGAATTTTAAATTCCAAAATATAATGGATAAATGGGATTAGTTAGTATATAATGGGGTATTAGGAGAGTTAATTAGGTTATATGATGCTATAAGGTTATTATGTGACATGAAGAATGAAGAGTGGGTATTAGACCAAATGGATAGAAGAGGATTATTAAGATGAATTATATGAAATAAGGTGAGATAGATGATTATTGGATGGAATTAGTGATAGAGGGAAGTGACCAAATTTAAGTGCATATAAATCTGATAGAAGATATATACTTAGTTATGCCATCTAAGCTGAAGAGCAACCCATAAGGGGAATTCCAACAAACACAAAATATAGCATTAACTAATAAGGGTGTGCATCCAAGAGAAAATATGTGAAAAAATCATATCCTTCAATTCCTCACAAATCTCACCATATTTACAATTTGCTTGTGATGAGGTTATTTCCTATTTCCTATTGAATATTGATAAAGAAACAAGGTGATTGAAATAAGTAATCCTATAAATGCATATTATCATGGAAGAAAAGTCTTTGGTCAGACATTGGAAAATATCAAATATATCTCAAAATAAAATATCCAAGCATATTTGATCATCATTAGTCATGAAACTCTAAAAATTTATGTGAATCTCTAAAGAGCAAAAGGATTTTCCCCTAAACCTCATAATAAGGAGAACATCTAAAAAATAATCACCAATTTCAAACCCCATGGAACCAATTTGACAAATATGATACACTTGAGGAATATGGTGATTTGTCTCTATATGGATGTGGTGTGAATGAACTATGAATTCTATCAATGGAACCCTCGAATTGTAGGATAATTTGAGCCTAATTTAACCATGAGGTTAGATGAGCCCATCCTAAAATTAAAGATACGTATTCTATTAGTCTTTAATATTTTAGGAAAGAGTTTCCTAAGTATATAACCATTTATAGTGAAGGTAGGATCCATATATCTCATCTTTAAGACCCTTATTTATCTCCCTTTTAGATAAATAAAGTGTATAAATTAAAACATTGTGTAAAATAAGTATTGTTGTCACTTGGATTTGTACCCTTTGGGGAGATGAAAATATCTCCTCATCCAAGTGGTATAATAAAATTAACTCTAAGCTTGTGGGTAGCCTAAGGAATGACGTAAGTCTCTAGATAGGGCTAGCTCCCTTGATGTACCACTTAGGATTGAACCTAGAACTAAAATTTGGGGGGTGAAAAGGGAGAAAGATAACTAAAATCAAATATAAACTAAGGAGGTGATACACCAAATCAATTTTATGACTCCCAACTAATTGCATTCTACACTCGAGACCAAGAAACTAACAAAAAACATACACATTTCCAATCTAAGTCTTCTTGCATCAATAGTAGATTATGAGGTTATGGAAGAATGTCTTATGCTAGGAGGACCAAAAAAGAGGCCTTGAATGACTTTGATGAAAATAAAAACTCATTTAAACATGGACATTTCCTGGAGCACTTGACATGCCCTACAAGAAGAGGCAAAAAAATAGGTGAAATAATGCGATAACTCGATAAGGAATCCATAGTCTTCACTAAGAAAACCCAACATTCAAGTAAAACACACTAAGTAAAACCATGGAAGAGATACAACTTAGTCATTTTATTGATCAAAAGGTATACAAATGATCAAGTCTTTTACATACAATTCCAAAATGGCAACTCAGAGAGAGAGAGAGAGAGAGAGAGAGAGAGAGAGAGAGAGAGAGAGAGAGAGAGAGAGAGAGAGAGAGAGAGAGAGAGAGAGAGAGAGAGAGAGAGAGAGAGAGAGAGAGACCTATAAATATAATATAAATATTTAATTGGATATGTGAATAGGATGTGGAATGAATCATTCAAAGTTTGGAATTTCAAGCGTCCATACAAGTCATTAAAGTTATGTAAAGTGGCACAAAACTCCTTTTGCATAGAAAAATTACCTTCATGATTGGGCCTATTTTAACATCTTGTAACTAATGAGGATTAGTTGAAATTATTATAATGGAATAGAATGATATCATAAATTAATCACTATGCATTGGTTGCATGCATTGTCTTCTAGAATCATCCCAAATTGAGCTATCATCACCTGTTGTTTAGAAAACTTCCCTTTCATGAACCCTGCACACTTGGCCTCAAAATTAGTATCATTTATCCATGAAAATACAATGGATGGAGTTGATGAAAATTTTAAAGTACATAAATATCCTTAGAATCATTAGGGCCACCTTAAAATGAGTCTACAAAAGTTCTTCATCTTCTTCACTAGCTTGCCTAATATACCAAATTTGACTAGCTGAATTGAATCACTAGTTATGGAAATTATAAATTGTTTCATGGAATTAAATTAATATGGGAAGTTATCTTAAGTATTAATATTCCATCCAATTTTTTTTCATCTATTGAAACCTCCTACAACTTGAAAAACACATAAAACAATGAAAAAAACTATTTTTGTCCCCATCCATATAATTTTGTACAACTTAAAAGCATGTAAATCAGCCTCAGAGAGTCATCTAAAAGTTTCAATAGATATCTTGATCAAAATGGTCCATCTAGTTGCATCTCTAACTCTATTTTCCAAAACTGGTCCTAATTAGGGTTTAACAAGGGTTTTAGCTAGGTTTTTGGTCTTAAGGTTGGTTCATAAAGATCCAAAATCCAAGTTGCTAACCAGTTGCATAAATTAATTTTTTAGTACCTATTATAAATTTACTAAACTCCTATGTCTCCCATGCATATCCTCATGAAATATATGATCTTCAAATGGCATATCGAGCTTATCTTTCTTGTTTTCACAAGCCTGAGTTACTTTTGAACCCAAAAATGGCTTCTCCAAGGTTTATTCTAAAGTCTGAGAGTTTGAAAACATATTTAGTGACCTCATGAATAATTTACCATAGTTTTTAATGAATAAATAATGCCAAAAGTGTGAATGACCTTCTCTTTAGGCACTAGGTTTGATCTTTCCTAGTAGGGTTGACTGCACTCTAAAGCTCCAAATGATCTTTGATGGTTTTATTTGGCCCTAAATATATTATAAACTTCTAATTTCATCCCAAAAAAATGATACATTAGGGTGGAAATATCATTTTGAGGTGGAGGAGTCAATGCCTTCTCATTTGGACCTTTAGGTCTGCTCATGCCTAGTAGGCTCACCTACAAGTCTAGTATTTTAGATCATCCTGATAGTTCCCCACTCTTATGGGGTATTATTAACATGTCCTTGATTATACCCATATAAAAAAAACTCATTTATGGGTTTTATTAACTCTTGAAGAGTCCTTTTGGCATATTTCTTTAAACTGACTAGTTTGTGTATGAGGGGAAGTACCCCCTATCTCAGACAAAATAGGGGGTACTTACCCTATTTTTATAGAAAATTTTTCCGTTATAGTGGATTATATAGGTTAAAATTATTCTTTACATAAATAAAAATTATTTTTTCAATCCATTTGACCTTCAAATTCCCAAAAATTCACAACTAGTTACATCAAAGTGCTCTGTGCAGGGTTTAGGACTGTAGGCTATATGTGCATCATTTGAGACTTTTATTTTGCACCATATTAATTGTAAAATGAATATTAAGATTTTAATATTCATTATAAATTTTATCTCATTTAAATTCAACACCTTGACCTTCCATTCACCCCTTATATTCTTGAATTCTCAAATTGTATCTGCAACCCTGACTATATCCTGTCTACGTCTCTTACTTTAGCAGGTCCTGTAGGTTATTTGCGTGATTAGGAATTAAATAAAAAGTATATAATTTATTTTTATCTTATAATATAATTTATTCAAGCTTTATACCCATTTTTTTCGTTTTCTTGAGCCATAAACCCTTTTAAGAAGTCCAAATCACTAGCTCACTACCCCTTTTTGTTCACTATCTGTCACAGTCATTTATAAAGTGATTGTACGTGCATATTTATAGATGAAGGTATGTATATATATGGTGTTTTATAACTTATTTTGTGTTATTATATCCATTTTATTCTTTATTTTATCACTTGGGGTCATGTCCATGCCTTAATAACCTTCATATATCATTGTTTGGTTCATACTAAGACACTCAGCTTTTGGCCCCTACTTGTAGCTTATTTTAAGTCCTTAAAACTTTAAATAATGTTAAAATATAACTTAAAAACTATTTATATTAAATTTTATAATGATTGAAGTCATTCAAACCACTTATAGTGTATTGATAATGCTCAAATAACACTCATTCAAGCTATTGCCTCTTGACTGTTTATAGGTATGAATTTCTACAATGTTAAAACTATAGGTGATGTATGGGAGGTACAAAAATATATGACACTCATTTATATTATCTCTTCACTCATGGATATTACCTCCACCCAATGAAACATTCACATTATTGGTAGAAAGAACAAGCTTCCAATTTGGGTGGCAAAGACTTTATTTGGGTTATAGTCCTATAGACTCCATTGTTTGGTCAACATTAGCTTTAAGTATTTGAGGCCTTAAATGAGATGATGAAGTTATGAAATGACCTCAATTGGGTCCCATAATATCACAAGTTATGTATGTATACCTTTACTCATCTATCTTATAGCTTTAAAGCATCAGTTAGCCATCAAATTAAGGTCACTATCTTGACCCTATTATAGGTACTTATTTGGCAACCTGTACAGACTGCAAGATGTATATAAAGATCAATGACATCACTTACCATATTGTGTTGATGATATTTGGGTCATAAGAGGTCTCATTAAATAATTTTAACTCTCTAACCATGGGAATAATTTCCACCTTGAAACCTTGGTGAAAAAGATCTCCTTTTGGTTTCTAACCTGTAGACATAATTGAAAGGATTTAGAGTTTTTTAGGGCCACCTTAGACCTTAAAATTACCCTCCTCCATTACTCATTATACCTTAAAATTTATCAGGGCTTGTATATTATGATGGGGTTATAATTAATGGTCATTTGTATTCACTAATATTTTTTTCAACCATGTCATAAGAAAACAATGAAACCCCTAGGAACTTTGTTTGCTTGGTTCAGGGACTGATGGCCTAAAACTCAATTAGCACCTTTGAAGATAATGTCAACATTGCTTAGTAAAATATCACCTCAAAAGGATCAATCATGATGTGAAATTATTATAAGGCCTCAAAAATGATTTAATCTCATACTTCAATGCTCTAAATGAACTCTCAGATCTTTGTCAAGGCCACCTGTATGTGGGCATTATGATGCATAGGCAGTAGGGAAGGATTGAAGCAATATGTGTGTTGCATAATTCATCAAATTTTCATGGTACCTAATTAAAATGTTGAAATGAATATCATTTATCATATAATGGCATGAAAAAATTATTTAAACATCCAATTCAATGTGAATCTATCCTCTAAGCACCTGAAACAAGTCAGACAACATGTTGAATGACTGGTCTACCATGGTGGAGACATGGGCTTGCAAACATGATAATCAAGGAGACTTGGATGGAAAGTGAAAATGGGTTAGGGAGACATTTAAAACATATATATGAAACTAAAATAACCCCCTATATCCTTTGACAAGGCATAAAACTCTTGGAAATGGGGAAACTACCCATAACTCAAAAAATTACATCCTTTTGCAAATTGAGATGATTAGCACCTAAAAACCTTATGAAACATGAAACCAAGTGTGGGGAACATTAGGGGAGGAATATAATAATATATGGAAGCAATATAATCAAATTTTTCATATGAAATCATTTAAACTAAGATAAAATTGATAGGGTGCATAGATAAGCATACAGTTTTGGAAGCTAAACTTCAAATAGATGGTTCATGAAGCACATAGAACCATTACTAAAAATTATTATATGGATTTTAAGGTACATAATTTTAGATTATGTCCCCAGGAGCATTTTTATTTAAACCCTTATGTTAGCTATATCAAGTAAAAACTTGCAAGTCACTTCAGTCTACGAAGAAGAGCAAGAGGAGATCTAAATGGTTTTGTCTTAGAAATGGAACTTCTAGATCAAAAAAAGCATATATATGAGTGTTAATAAGACTAAAAGGTGTTTCATGACCTTTCCCCATGTGGCACATTTCCCAAGGAGCCATACAAGTGTTATTTACTTCCATTTCTTTTAGAAAACTAACTTTTCTTCTGATGAACCTACAAATTTCAGTTTTGTCAATTACTTAAGATCTTTAAGGACACATGGGACATGAAATCATGTTTTGACACTTGAACATTTCCCAAAAAACTTGTAAAATGCATTAAATGTACTATTATTGACCCTTACAATGATCCAAAATGATAAATGGACCAAAAAACTAATTGACTAAAGCTAGTACAACATTAATTGACATCAAATGACCTATAAAACACCTCATGAAAATACATTATACCCCCTTATATGCCTAAAAATCAATTTTTTATGAGGGTGCCCTAATTTGACCTAAAAGTCAAATTTGGTCAACAAGTATTTCAATGTCAATATTTACAAGCCCTAATAGAGAATAATCCTTAGCATGGTAGCCAAATTTGATTCCATGTTATGTCACTTGCATAGAATATTTGAATTCTTAATTTATGTACCTAAATAAATTAATTGAAGAGTTTGTAATATGTCTAATCCTGTGTATCATAGTCACCACTTGAAATATCATAATAGTAATGAGTGTGGTTATACTAAATTCAAAAATAATGATATCTCGAGGAAAAAATATTTTAATCATGAAGATGATTGTATAACATGGATGTAAGCACTCTTTCAATTCAACTTTGATCAATGTTACTTATAGGGTAAGGCCCCCAATTTTTAGCTCCATATAGAAGAGTAAGTATAAAAAGTGAGTGAAGAGATGAATCTTTATCTAGATATCTTGAAATTGAAGCCAAAATCAATGATTTTGAAGAGTGGGGAGGGAAACATACCCTTTTATTAATCTAGACTTAGTAGTTGGAGACATACTAAAGTGAGGCCTGTAGACACTTGAATTTGGCCACAACTAGATTTCAACTGGACTTTAGACTAATTCTTATCAACCATTGCAAATTAAGCCTGGGAATTACTGAACGTCCCAATTTCCTCATGCATCATTTATCAAATCTCAAAATTGTGTTGAGATAACCCTATTTTGGGGTATTATATAGTATACACCAATAACCTCTCATGGATTCATCTCTAATCACCTTGCGGTATAACAACTATCAATTTGGCCTATAGACCCATTAAGCGGGTCACTTGATCAAATATTGAAAGAGATAAAATGATAATCAAAATCAATTAACAAGTTAAAAAAGGTTAAATGCTTAGTTGAATTATCCATTTGCAATTAATGAATATCTAAAAATGGAAATTCCAAAAATCAAAATATCAAAGCCTTTCATCATTGCCTTTATGAGTTGTCAAGCTCTTTGAAAATATCTCAAAAATATCTAATTTGAGAGCCATGCCTAGTAATTAAAAATCATAATTACATGATAACTATTAACTCAAGTGGAGTTATTCTCAACTCACCTAAGGTTAGTTTGAACCCATTCCATGTTTAAACTCAACCTTAAATCACCTTAGGTGAGAGTTAATTCTTGAGGTTATAAATACAAGACCATACCCCTTTATTTATAAGCTTGGATATTGTAGTGTTATAATGTAGGATTTGCTCCATAAGACTCATGCAAGTAGTGTTACCATGCCAAAATCTTAAGCCAAACAACATTTAAAGCCAAGGTGCTAAGGAGAGAGGGAACCAAGCAAGCTTCATTGTCAAAAAATTCTTGATGCACAAGCTGAGCAAGACTTTAAACAAGCCATTTGGAACTCCAAGGAAGGTAAAAGAGTTATTTATTTTATGTTTTTGTTTTGATTTCATTTAAATTTGTTACCTAATCTCTCCCTAGTTTCTAGGATAGAGGTGTTAGGATTTTAGTGTGTTTATTCCATTTATTTTATGAGACTAACATAAGACTAACTTCCCCTCTATTAAAATCCTTATTGACATGTTGGTACACTCGATGGGACCTCAAATTACCATATAACCAAGGAGATTAATATGCTACTTTTAGTTTTTCTAATGGATGCTTAAAAATCTTCAAAATTCAAGTTTTATTTTCATTTTTCACATTTTTTCGTTTTAAGCAAGCCACAGGTTGTAGGTATTGATGTTGATTTTTAGTTATGGGTGGTAGCCATCGATGCTAATTTTCAAGATTGACATTGATTACCAGAACCGATCATGATCTGTGTGCAAAATAGAACACAATAGAAACATAACTAATGAGAGTTTTACTTGAGTTTTCTAATCTTCATTTTATTTTTAAGGACCTGCATATTGTTTGTTTAGCCATTTTCCTGAAGGATCTAGTGAGATATGTTGGTTTTGAGCTCATTTTATTAATCATTTTTTTGTTAAAAAAAACTTTGTTTTTCTATTTTTTTGCAAGAAATGTCGATGATTTGATAGATTGATGTCAATTTCTATAGATTAACATTGATCCCTATGGAAATCAATGAGGATCCATATATGAGATGAAAATTAGAAAAACTTGACAGCTAAATTCTAAATGTTGTTTTCTGACTTAATTTTATGCTTCTAAGTAATCAAACCCTAAAACAAATTGTAGGTCCTAAGGTGGGAAAATCAAAGTTTAAGCATGGTTAAATCTTACACATATTTTAGTTGGTGTTTAAAAAAAACTTAGTTTTTTCATGCCTTGGTTCTTTTTTGAAGTTTTTACAAAGTTTATCAACAACAAATACCAATGGGCTCAAACTTCATTACATACTTCATTTTGGTGATTAAAATAAACTCTCACATTAGTTAAATACTCATAAGAGTTTCATTTTTCATGCTTATTTGTTAAAGTGTTTGTTTAACAAAATGAGTGACACATATATGATCTCATTCCATCCCCTTTAGGGAACTCAGGTAACTAAAAATTTTCACTCTTTACATTTCTTACATTGGTCTAAAATCATGGAAAGAAAATTTCTAAGGCCTTCCCCAAATATGTAGGATTTGGGTGACCCCAAAATGACCCCAAAGTCTTTCCACTTGTATTTATTTTCATGCATTTTGGCTTGTGAGTAGGAGTTCATTTCCTCCTCATGATTTTTTTAGGGGAAGTGTTAACCTAAGAATTCATCTTCCAACATCATTTCAACCCCACTCCATGGTGGGGTATATAAATTGAGGGTGACCTATTAGGATGTTTGTTTTGAGTGGTTAAAACAAGCTTCATTAGTGGTACTCAGACTTGAAACATAGGGGAAACTCAGACATCACACTACACTGAGCAAGCAATAAATGTAGTGGTTATGAAAAGGAAAAGATTTTTTCATAACAATGGTTGATGCAGATCCAAATGATGCGATTGCATCTATAGTGTTAACCACACTTGATACCATCCAAAAACAAATGAAAATTGATAGTCTAGAATAACCCCACTTGCTACAGACATATTGTTGATGCAGGGCGAGCAGCCCAAAGTTCCATGTCATAGTATGAAATATTTGAGAGAAGAGGGGGCCTAAAAACCCTAATTTTCATGTGCTTTTACTTTCTGAATTAAAAATTTAAAAATCCTATCAAGAGCAATTATATTGATGAAATTCGACAGTACTATGCAACCTCATTAATTTTAGGATTTAGGACATTACACTTAGGTGTTTATGTCATTTTATCCTTTATTACATGGTCTTGAGTAGAAACTATCTATTATTATTTATGTTACCACATAAAAAAAGAGTATTGTTTATAAATCATTCCTTTGTTTAAGAAGGTGTTACACTAGCCATTTGACACCATACCCTTGCCTTAGTCTTTTTTGACAATTTCTTTTATGTATGTCACTTGTGTGAAAAGGGTGTTGTTATACTGCCCAATTTATTCCAAGTTTTTGTGCCTTAGAGTCTTGAAACAAAATCATTTGTCATATCTTTAGAGAGTGATAATATCATTACATTACTTAAATCATTTCAAAGACTTATTTTCCTTGTGTCCAAGTTCCATTTTTGAAACCAGAACCTTGTGTGACTTTTGTATCTATACCTAATGTTGTTATGTTGTTCATCTTTCTCTAGCTTGTTGTTTATTTTTAGAAGCCTAGTTTTCTAAGTTGAGTTAAAAATTAGCCTTGATAAGTTCAAAACCAAACATTTATTTATTTCTATCTATCTCATGTAATTTTGGCTTGGACATTGATCTTCACTTTTGGGTTATGTAACTTAGGTTAATTCTTTATTCAATTTAATAAATATTTTTGTGCCTAGATTTGTTGAAATAGTCTATCTTCCATATGCCAATTGGTTCATGTCTTTTGAAAAATGACCAAATTCATGTTTAAATCCAAATGCGTAGTTTATACCAAAGTGTTTTAAAATTATTAGATTAAATATTTTGACTTTTATAACTTATTTTGTTTAAAGTCTAGTTTTTGTGCCTTCTCCAAAAGACATAACAATACCTGTTTTGTGCCTTGTTTTACAAAAGACTTAGTAACATTTATCTTTTTAAACCTAGTTTAGACTTGTTTGAAACACTTTATATCTAAGTTTGGAATTATGCTTTTTATTCATCCACTTGACCTTTCTATTTGAGACATTTGATGTTAAACATTTGACATTAGACTATTTTCGACCAAGTTTTAGCACAAACCTTTTGAGATACAACTCCACTTTTAGACCAAGTTAGAATAAGTTTGGATCATTTGTCCTTTTGGACATTGTTTTTAAGAGTTTATATAACTATAGGATTTTTTTTCAAAACATTTATCATTGATTTGGATATGTCTCATTACAATAGTAGCAGAGCCATGTACAATCTAGGATATGATATTATGGTCAGATAAGATAATTTTTTTCAAGACCCCTATGGTGATGATGTATTTTGTGAGATGGATCCTTATCCTCCTTATGACACTCAATCCAAGGAATAAATCCAATATCCCTTATCCCACTATTTGGTCAACATGCCTCCATACACAAAGTAGGGCTGAGAATAAGCAATGCAGTACCTTAATAGCATACCTTCAGTTGTAGACCAAGTTCAAAAACAACCATACCAAATTATGATTCCATCGACATATGATCCCTATTTTCACTATCACTTGCTTTATAATAAGGAATAATTTTTAGTTATAGCTATAAAAGTAGGGCCCAAGTTGTCAGTAGACTTCCTCCATAAAAAATTGACTAGTCTAGTTAGAGTTCCTTATATCATACTTTATAATCAAACCATTGAACATGTCTATTCTAGAAATACTCAAGCCAAAGGGTAAGTAACAGAAAATCCCCTTTACTAGGTTCTCAATACTTGAGAGACCATTATATCAGAGACATAGTGGATTCCATATAATCCCCATCTTATACTACACACCATGTTAAGATATCTAGAGCACCTCCAAATGTACATATTACTATTATTCCAAAGAAACAAATAAACACTCAATGATAATTTTGAAGAACCCCTAATCCTGTTACTCCTACTATTGTTTCACAACCATAGAGTCCTATTTTACATACCCAGAGTACCATTAATACCATAAAGATAGATATTGCACCTATATATGCTCCTTAGTAGCATAAATAGGGTATTATACTAGGTTCACCATGGGGAGATATCCACGACCATCCATTTTATGACATCATAGGATGATATTTCCTCTTCAAAAATAAATAAAATTAAAAAAAAAAAGAAAAAAAATCCAAAAACACTTTCATCACCTAAATGTTATATTGGCTCCTTGGAATCTATGTGTTAGTTCTATATTGATGGATGACATACTTAGTTACTCATACATACACATATGTGCCATACTTATAATTGAGTGTGATGTAGGCATACACAGATACATGATACATTCTTATTTAAGATGTTTGGATTTCCTTCTACTCATGTCACATGGACATTGGGGGCATGCACTTTGATCTTGATACACATAGGTTATATGACTTGATGATCACTCTACATTATCATGCTTGACTTACATATGTAATTACACATGCCTTTATCCAATATTATATCTTACATAGGGTATTGATGCACTTGAAATTTTTTCCTAATAAATTTTATCCATGGGCTACTATGACATATTTATGATAGTTGATTATGCTTTGATTTATGAACTTCCTTGAGTGTCTTGCCTTGTTATTTTATTCCTTGTTCGAGCATTTGAATATGCTCCTTTTATTATATATCCCATGCCTAGATATGATTTATTTGACATTTACATATGTCATGGTTTTTTGTGTGAACATTAAATATGTCATCCTTGCCTTTATGGACATTTTACTAAGTCATGTCCCTTAGATTATATGGCATTTAAACATGCCCCTTATTTGCAGTCTTCTTGGACCATTTCTTTTTTACTTGATTTTGATTGCTCTTATTCATGTGCATGTTTTATTGTTGAGCTTTTATTACTATCTAGATACTTCCATGATCTTTATAATGCATCTTAGGCTTACTTGTGATCACATTGGTCTTATGCACTTCAATGTTATATCTACCTAGACATGTTCCTTCTATATTCTACATGGTTACATTCATAGATTTTACGATTGTCTTATTATTTTGAGGTGAGGTGGACTACCAATTACTAGATTTAAATCACCTCAAAGAGGGGTAATATTAGTGGGGGAATGTCATAGAGGCATGTTATCTACACTTTTTAGAGTTTCTAGATTTAGCAGGGCATGCTTTGAAAGCATGTTGTCCACCCTCTTTCAGTATATGGTACTTACATCAATTCTAAAAGTTAGTGGGTGCATGATTTAGAAGCATGTTCTCCACACTCATTCAGTATATGGTACTTAAATTAGGTTTCATATATAGTGGGGGCATGCTTTGGAAGTATGTTCTCCACACTTACACAATTTTCCAAATTAGCTAAAGCACATAATTATATGATTTAGATTCATAGTTGTGGCAGAATTATATGCATTGGTACTATTGTTATACATAATTTCAGCATGAGATATATCTAAGATGAATATGATATGAAACATGTGCATAATATTTTAAAATATAAATTAAATGTCAATTTTAAAACTCTTTTAAGGACTATTACCACATCATAGACTTTATCAAACTGATACCCCACAGACTTTTATGAAATTTATTGAGCCAATCTACTGAAGTAGTTGGTTCACCTTTTGGTATGGTTGAGGTGATCAAATCACTCAATCTTTCAAAAAAATTAGGTTGGAATTGATTGTATCATCCAACCTCACCAGGTTATAAGTATCATTAGGTTTCATGGTTGAGCTAATCTCAATTGTTAGGTGACAACTCACTTTTGTTCCAATGTTGGGGGCATGTGCCTTCTAATCTCTCTCTATATCTCCTTGGATAAATTAAATTTCAATATTTATTTATATTTTTCCTAATATCAATTTTAAAACATTAAAATGATACATCTTTGTCAAAAACAACTTACCAATAGGCAAGGGAGTTACATCGACACACATGTATACTCCTAAACATTGATCTTATAATTTAAATATATTTTAATTACTTAAAATGCTAGATTATATGAAATAATTTTATAATATTATATGCTCTTGGTTGTAGTTTAGTCATTAGTAAAACACTCAAGTTGGGCACATGCAAAGACAAGGTGTGCATAGACACCCAGGTACATATTTATATTATTATAAACTAGCAATTTCATTACTAAATTAAAGGGGGCAAATGTAGACATTATTTTATGATTATATATCACCTCAGTGTTGTATACTTGGAAAACTTGAACCTTAGTCATTCCTCTTAGATATGGACATTTCTCTCTTTTGTAAGTCTTGCATCTACTTTATAGTATGCCCCTTAGCTTATATCTCTTAGTTCAATTAATCTTTTGTTGATGACACATACCTTATCTCTTTCCAAAAATGCTTAAAATATATTTATCTTTCATCTCTTCAAGTTTTGAGCCTTTGCCTACATCCCTGCTCCCTAGACACTAACATTTTGGATAGATAGTAGCTTTATGCTATTATTTATTACCCTAAAGTCATCTAATTTGTAAATGAAACATATCCTAATGGTAAACCTAAGTACTCCAATGTAATTTATTACTCCAAAAATATTGATATAAATAAATATCAACGCTCATTCATTCCTCACCTAGCTACACCTAGAAAAATACCAAAGAGACCAAGGTAACTTATCAAAAACACTCTATCAATCATTCAATTGAATACAACTTCCTCATTTACATTGAAATCATAGGTACAAAACATATACAAGTCTGAAGTATTAAAGGATCATTCTAAGAGCCCAATTTTCCAAGTTATAAGCTAGTTCACTATTGTACTTATTTTGTATATATTGTATGATTCACACACAAGCCAACACATAGGGGATAAATACATGAGTTTAAGGCCCTCTTCTGGAGTATTGACTATCTAGGTAATACCCTCTAATATAAGGGTCTTTGGGGTCAGCTCAACACTATGTGCCCACTAACCCATTTTCCCCCAAGGTCACAATGGAGATGGAGAACTATAGTTTTTCCATTTCATGAGTGACAGTCCATAACCCATATTTGAATACACCAAAGTGAATGTGAAGTAAAACATAGAAGCATCTAGGTGGTTATATTATTTTCCAATATATATTTCATATAAGAGACTTGTGCTAAACCTAAAAAGTAGAATCAACACAACCATCCTAGGCTGACATTACTATCTAGAGCTCTAGAAGTATCAAATCCATAATCTGATGATTGATCTAGAATTATATTCCAATCTTCTTCCTACAAGTTCTAGATCCAGTACTATTTTAGCACTAAAGAAAGCTAAGTACATTACTTATTTTTTATTTTCATACTTAACATAGTTTTACTTTTCATGTTTGAACTATATCAACATAATAAATCATGTGTATGTTTATATATGAGTTTAGCAACTAATTATCATGTTATAGATTTAATTATCACCCTTATGCCATTTAATTTCTATATACCCCTTTAATCAAAATCTAGGGTTAATAATAATATCACCTTAGATCAAAATTCTAGGGTTAAATAGGTTACTACCTTTTTAGTTATTCCTTTCATGGGCATCTTTGATATGTTATTAGGAATACCTTGGATCAATACACTTCAAGTAGTACCTTTTACAATGCATGGGTGTGTTAAATGCATTCATGCCAATTAGGTAATTATAGTTTCTAAAATACCATATAAGCATCCTCTTGAATGAGAAAAACTTACACCTAAGAAGTTAACTATAAAACCTACTAAGTTTAATCCATTACAAAAGGGTAAGCAACATTCAATCTCATTTACAAGGTAGTCATTACTTGAGATATCATTACATCAAAGACATACATTGGAATCCACAAAATCCTAATCTACTATGCACAATATTTAGATATCTAGAGCACCTACACATGTTCTTAATACTATTATTCCAAAGAAACCACAAATCACTCAATGATGGGTTCTACAAACCTCTACTCTTATTAATACTATTTCTCCAAGACCATAGAGTCTTATTTTTCATATGTAGAATATCATAAATGCTATAGTGATAGATATTGAATGTATATGTGTTCTTCAATATTGTTTCCAAATTATTACACCAGGTTCATAGTGGGAATATATATATATATATATATGATTACCCTTTGGATGGGATCATAGGATAACCTTTCCCTTTCACATTACAAAATACCAAAAAAATAAAAAAACATATAAAACTCCAAAAACATTGTTTAGCATAAAACATTTTCTATTGACTCCTTGAAATATATATGATAGTTCCATGTTGATGGATGGTATATTTAGTTACTCCTATATACACATGTGCCATGCTTCTATGCAAGTGTGATACAAGCATACATAGATACATAATCTATTCCTATTTTAGATGTTGGGCCTTTCCTCTACTCATGTCATATGGATATTAGGGTCATCCACCTTTATGATCTTGATACACATAAGTTATATAATTATATGGTCACTTTACATTATCATGTTTTGAACTCATATATGTACTTACACATGCCTTTATCCATGACTCTATCTTATATAGGGTACTTGATATGCTATGCACTTGATGTTTTTTGCTAACACATTTGATCTGTAGGCTACTATAATATTTTTATACTAGTTTCTTATGCTTTATTTTATGCACTTCCTTGAGTGCCTTGCCTTGCTATTATCTTGCTTATTCGAGCATTTGAATATGCTTCTTTATTTGTGGCCCCCATGATTACGTATACTTTCTTTGACATTTGAATACGTCATTTTTTTGGTATAGACATTTAAATATTTCATCCCTAATTTTGTGAACAGTTGACTAATTCATTTCCTTTCAATTGTGTCATAGGTGAACATGCCCTTTGTTTACAGTCTCCTAGGGCCACTATATCATGACTTTATTTTGATTGCTCTTTTGTGTGTGTGTGTGTGTGTGTGTGTGTGTGTGTGTGTGTGTGTGTGTGTGTGTGTGTGTGTGTGTTATAGTTATATTTTCACTATCTAGATTTTTCCATGATATTTATCATGCATACTATGACTTCATGTGATTGCATTATTCTATGTGATTCAATGCTTCATTTACCTAGACATGTTCTTCTATATACTACATGGTTCTGTTCACAGATTATACAATTGTCTTATCCTTTTGAGGTGAGGTAACTAACAAATTCTATTTTTTTTCTCACATAAAAAGGGGTGACATATCAGAGGTGGCATGATTTGGAAGCATGTTCTCCACATTTATTCACATTTGGCATAGTTTTAAGATTTAGTGAGGGTGTGATTTAGAAGTATGTTATCCACACTTATTCAGTATTTGGCATACTCAAATTTAATGGGGGCATGTTTTGGAAGCATGTTATCCACACTTATTTAGAATTTGACACTATTTTTAGATTTAGTGGTGGCATGTTTTAAAAACATGTTCTCCACACTTATTCAATATTTAACATACCTAGATTTAGTGGGGGCATGTTTTGGAAACATGTTATCCACATTGGCACTTATTTTAGTTTTCAGATTTCTCTTTATATAGTGGGGGCATGCTTTGGAAGCATGCTTTCTAGACTTACACACTTTCCAAATTGGCTAAATCACATAGTTATATGGTATTATCATTATACATAGTTTAAGCATGATACATATCTAAGGTGCACATGCTATTAATGTGTGTCTAATATTTAAAAATATAAATTAGTTTCAAATTTCAAAACACTCTCAGGGATTGTCATCACTGACCAGGTTGGAATTTTATGGTCTATATTGAACTAATCTACTGTAGTAGTTGGTTCAATTTTGGTATGGTTGAGGTGATTAAATCACTTAATATATCCAAGTTTTCAAGTTAGATTTGTTGGTATCATTCAACCTCACTAGTTTGATAGTATGAGTTGACTTGTTCACTCATGATCACTAGGTTATAAGTATGATTGGGTTGTACAGTTGAGTTAATCTCAACTGTCAGGGGGAAACTCACCTTTTCTCCAAGGTTTTGGAATGTGACTTCTAATATATTTCTCTCTATCTTATTAGATATATGCACTTTCCATATGTGTGTGTGTGTGTGTGTGTGTGTGTGTGTGTGTATCCTAATCATAGTTTTAAATCCTTATAATGATACATCTTTCAAATCAACTTGCCAATAGGCAAGGAGGTTACATTGATACACATGTGTTCTCCTAAACCTTGCTCTTTCAATTTCAATCTTTTCAAATAATTTCACTTCAAGATTATATGCACTAATTATGTACTATAACATGCTCTTGGTTACAGTTCAATCACTAGCAAAGCACTCAAGTTGGACTCAAGCAAAGTCAAACCCAAGTACACATACTTTTAATTTAAACTAGAAATTTAATTTATAGATTAAAGGGGGCGGGGGAATTTAGACACTATTTTATGGATTATATATCACCTTAGTCTTGTACACTTGGAAAACTTAGACCTTGGTTGTTCCTCTAAATTCTAGAACTTTCCCAATTTTTGATGTCTCGCATCTACTCTATCTTGTGCACCTTAGCCTATCTCTTAGTTTGACCAATATTATGTTGATGACCCAAACATTATATCTTTCAAAGAGTGCTTAAGACCTACTTATCTTCCCCCTCTACAATTTTTGAGTCTATACCTACTCTCCTACTCCTTGGACACTAATATTCATGACAGACACCTACATCAATGTAGGTGTCTTGCTCTAACGTATGCATCCAATACCCTAAAGTCATATAATTTATAAATGAAATGCATCTTAATTATTGGCCTAAGGTCTTTGATGGGAGTTACTTCTCAAAAAGGATTTATATAAATATAATATCAATCCTCATTCATTCCTCACCTAGAAACTTCTTACCTACTCACCATGTAGCTTACAAAAGGCATTCAACCAAGCTATTTTAACATTTTAGGACTTAGATGAATGTAAATCCTATGTTTTTTAAAGAGATAAGTAGAATAAGTTATGGAAATAATATGTAATAAATAAATCCATTGATTTGTTACAAAATTGACTAGCTTTGACTTTTTTAAAAATATTAATAAATAATACAAGTAATGACTTAGCTAGAAAACACTTGATACTGATGATCTAAGTACTATAAACTAAGATGGAAGCTAGTATAAGTGTCATCAAATGGATCATAATGTCATAACCCATCTTGTATATTAATTCCAAAATTATACAGTATCACCATTATTAGAAATGTGCTGGTAGTGTCTTGATATTAGTAGTAGTGTCCTCTATGTAGGATTGTTTTGAGATTTGAGGTGCACCTATGTATGAATCTCTAGGGTTTATTCTTATGCACATGAGTTTTAGAACCCTACATTTTTATCATAATTATTAATTTATTGTGTAAACCTTAATCCTCCATGTAACTAGGGCGGAATAGAGTTAAAAAGTGTGTTCATTAGTAGGGTAGGTTGGACATCTTCAACAACCCATTGGGAAGAGGGTTCCCTACATACCAATACTTTAAGGAGGGATAAATCCCAAAAAAGTTCTCCTAGCCTAAGTTCAAGTTCAAGTGAAAGTGATTTTAGCATGATAGTGTCCTTGAGTGCCTTGAATGTGCTTGAGACTAGAAATATAGAAAATCTAAGTTTAGGGTTGTTATAGATGGTAGTATGTAGAAGTAGGACATAATAAGGATTGATAACCTTAATTTTTCTCAAATTGTTTTGTGTTTAAATGTGTGTTTTGCATATGATTTTCATTTAGTGGTTAGAGGACTAAAAATAATGTATATATAATGTTATGTTTCTAATGTGGATGATAAATGATGTCTAAGTTGACCTTGGGAGGTTTTAGTTATATATATATGGGGAAATATAAGGCAAAGGACATTAGCACCATTTTGAGGACACTAGTTTCAAGTGGTGCTAATGTCCTTATTATGGATCTAGTTTCTAGGTGGTAGAAAAATAGGCATAAAGGGTTAGGATCAATAAATGAGGGTCTAGAACTATTTTGGGGATGACTAGGGATTTTTGTGGCTCACACAAAGGATAGGCAAGTGTGATAATAGACTCTAGGATAGATCTAGGGATAAGCTATGGATAGGTAGTCTCAATTATCACTCTTAAAACTCAAATACCACTTTTGGGTGATTACATTTCCTCCCCCTCCTTTTATTTTAGATATGTAGCAAAGCAAAATGACTAGGATAAAGGAAAAATAAGTGTATATAGACTTACCTAAGAAGTGAAGCTCATGAAGTTGAGTCTGAGTATATGAAGATGGGTCTAAGTATGTGAATCATGCTTCAATGCATGTACTACAAATGAAATATGCATAAATCAGTCTTTACTTAAGATATATTAAATGTAAAAGACTATACTAAGTAAAGATGTAAACCAAGTAAAGAAATTGGAAAGAGGAAATGAATAAAACATATCATTGGGTTAGCGAACCAATGCATGAACCTAGTGATAACTTATGTGTGTGCATGTATGTAGTGATAAATTAATGAATAACTTGGACTAAGATGATAGCTTTCTTAATCCTCATGTGTGTGTGGCTCAAGATCTTAATTTTGTTTTAAATTCATCATTTCCAACCCCTATTTGGTGGATCATGACCTATGAATGGCTTGGATTGGAATGATAATGTGTCCAACCCTCTCATGTAGGTGGTTCAAGAACTTAATCAGGATATGAATCCATCATTACCCACCCATGTGTATTAGATGCATATAAAACTAAATTATACAAATTACTATAAATGTCTAACTAGGTATATATAACTATGTATGTCATTGTTGTGGCCACCTAAGTACATTAGGTAGCTTTATGCCACTTAGGAATGCCAACCACTATAGATGGATTAAAGCATGAAACTGATGTGAAACCTAGAATATGATGTCAAGTGTTTACAATATAGAGAATGACATGGAATTTGTCATTCCATCTGATCAACCAGTGTGTAAGTGAGCATACAAAAACAATGTGCCACGTATATAGCCCCAAATCTAATATTTGAGTATATGGATTTTGGACTGAGTTATAATAAAATGTATTTGGGTATTTGAACTGAAATGGTACTGGTCATGTTTCGCATGATGCCCATAATATGAGAAAATTGATAAGAATCTAAGATGAACTAATATGAATTTAAGAAAAAATAAGTACAACTAATAAACCTATAAATGAATATGTGTAAACCTATACTATACTTTTTTTATTATTCTGGGTAATCTGGGTTGTTCTAAAATTGAGGTTACTAGAAGTAGCACCATATCTTGAAAAGTAGTACAATGTGGTGCTAGTGTACTAATTTGGGTGCGAGTGTCCTTTTGGTATAAATTTTGTGCAATTGTATTGCTTTATGGGTCACTACTTTCCCACTATGTTTACTCATGTTTAATTTTTTTATAACTGAGCCTATGTGCTAAAAAATATAACGAGTCCAATATAAGAGCCTAATCTCTATGAAAAACCCCTATGAATTCCCCCTCTTTTGAGGGGAGTTGTTAAACCTAAGCAAGAACTATCCTCAAAATAAAAAGTTATGTAAAATGTGTGTTATCTAGAATATATATTATATTTCATGATAATCCAATATAATGTACATACATAACATTGGAATGTAAGATTATTTGAGCATAAGTATGCAATATAAGATGTATATCATGTCTAGTATTTTTTAAGGGTGTCAAGATAGATGTAATCAATGTATGTAATAACAAATATGAGTTAAACTAGGTAGCTACCTAAGGGGATGGGGCATGATGTCCATCATAGCACATAATTAGGAAGGGTAGATGCATGTGGTCCCTCATGGCATTGAAAACTAGTGTGTGTAACAAATAAAGAAAAGTGTCATGGCCATGACACATACAAGAAAGCATACATACAAAACACATGAGGCACTCAAATTAGGTCAAGGGGCCACAATATAAGGGACATGGGCACATGTCACTAAATCAAAGAAAATAAGACATACAAGGACATGTTCAAATGTTCACATATGGAAGCAACAAACAAGTTGGCTTATAACCACATAGAAGGACGTGCTCAAATGTCCACATACACATTCAGGAAAGCACACATAAGGACATAGATAAATGACCAAAACATACATATTATGAATAGATGTGGTGTAGATCCAAAGAATAATGGCATATTCAAATTCCCTCAAATAGAAAAGTCAAAGAGATACAATCAAGTATAAACTAGGTAATCTAGAAATAAAAGTATGCATGAATATGTAATACAAATTTATGTAAGAGATAGGATGTACATATGCCGAGTCTATCATAGTAGTAGTATGAAAATTTATTGAGTAAGAGTAACATGATCAATATCAAGATATAACAATTCTAAAACTAAGATGTAGAGTATATAAATATAGAACTTGGTAATTTAAACTGTGTATAAGGTGCTCCTAAGTAGGCAAATATGTCAAGTAAATACCCATGTATCATTGTTTATGCCCCCCATGGGTAGATAATGGAAAGTCTGAATTGGTGTAGTGGACCTAAGTCCTATAATAAATCTTCAATCACTCAACAAGAACATGTGAAGCATGTATGTATGATAGAAATAACTATACTAAGATAGCTAGTATATGTAGTGTCGGGTAAATATAAGAAATGTAAACATAAAAATGCATATAATTTGTAATTTTGTGTTTTTAGAGTAATATTTGAATGTTTTTTGTTTTGTTTTTGAGATATTTTTTTGTTCTTGTATTTTCTAGAAATAAGTTATATACAAGCAATATGAAAATGAACTATGTACAAGGAGAAAGAGAGAAGGAGATTAATTACAAGAAGGGAGGAACAATACTAACTGATGAGTCTCAAGAGACACTCACTATCAATGTAGCTTGTGTCAAAAATAGGAATGGTATTCTCTTGTGTATTTTGATTGCTATGCTAGAGTTGAATAGTGTTACAAATCAATCTGAATATTGTTCATCATCAAAATCATAATAATTTAGAATGCTAGTGTTGACTTATGTTTTATCTGGATGAGCATATGGAATTTCCTCATATTGTGGAGTTGACCTTATTGAATTATGCTTTAAAATATTGATTGTATTTTTTCCCTTTGAAACTAGGTTTATTGTAGGCATATGGTGCTCTGGAGCCTCTTTTTCTATAAATATTTTTTTGAGAATGACTGTTAGCTTAGATGATTTTGACTTTTGAGCTCAAGTTCTTGCTCTTTCTATAACATTTCCTATGTATCTAAATATTTTTCCTTGATAAAATGTATATTTGAATGATTTTCCTTAGGATATTAAATAAATACCAAAGCTTGTTGACCAACATTATCAACTTCTATAATAGGATTAGTGATGCCTTGGGAATGCTTGCCCAAACCTTGACCATGAGAATCAATTTATTGTAGATATTTTTTACCAAACCCATGCTACTTGTAAATTTGAGCCTCATTTTGAAGAGGTATAATTACATCTCTTACTTACTTTACATGTGTTTATTATACTATTTCTTAATATGATTATGCTTTGTGAACCTTTTGTTGTTATGAGTTATGCTTTGGTAATCATTGTTGTATTATTTATGAATTTGACCCCTTTTGAATTTATAGATGTGACATTGTATGTTTTTTGAATGATGTGTCAATGTGTGAGTCATGTATCAATTATCTATTGTTTTTTCCTATTCAATGTTAAAAATGAATCATTGTGGTGTCCATGCATTTTATGATATGCACAATAATATCTAGATATCCTCACTGGGTATAAAGGGATTAGGTTGATCAACTTATCTATAATCATTTACCTTAATACCTCACTTGAACTCTTATTTGACCCTTGAAAGCTTTTTGAATCTCTTATAGTAGATGCATTATGTTTTACATTATGACTTGGATATGAAAGAGTGTGAGGCACAACTTTGCTAGGTGTAGATGTATATATATGATGATAACTATCATATTCTAAAGACTTTATACATGTAATTTGATTTTAAAATAATAAATATTCAATTAATAATAAAATTTGATTCTATAATTATGATATTAGCTGACTCATACTGGTAATTTGATCCCTTAAAGTCTCACAAGTGCAAACCCTAGTTGTTTTTGATTAAACATATAGGCACACACCCTATATGGGATAGGTGTGGATAGGATGAGTATGGGAATTAATAAAAATAATATAGGTTGCTTCATCTCATGGAGGAGTGATATCATGGACTTGGTTAGAGGAAAATTAGCTATCACCCTCATGGAGATGAGGAGGAAAAGGAGATTCTTTCACGTGCATAAGATATGACATTGAAACTTGAAACATACTTGTTAAATTATGTTCTAAATCTTCTATGTGTGTAAGGGTTGGATTCTTACTAGAATTCCACATAAGATAATGATAACATGCTATGAAATATGACATATATTTAAACTGATTTAAAGCATCATGTACATGTGTGTTTATGTCATCTTTGAATTCATTCCAAATAAAAGGAAACAAGCTTGTAAGAGAATCTAGAAAGCTTTGCCTCAAAAAGTAATTAACTTCATCTATCATTATGATCATGATTATATGAAATATAAATCTATTTGAGGGTCCTAGAAGGATGAAAATAGAAACCCTAGGGTTATCTAGGGTTAGGATTTGTGCAATATTCAAAGTAAGTCAGGTTCACCAAATGTTTTAACCTTTTATGACTTAGATGAATGTAAATCCTATGATTGTTAAATAACTAAGTAACTAAATTATGGAAATAATATGCAACAAATATAACCACTAATTTGTTATAGAATTGACTAGATTTGATTTTTCTAAAAATAGTAATAAATAGTTCAAGTAATGACTTAACTATACAACACTTGATATAAATGACCTAGGTACTGGAAACTAAGATGGAAGCTAGTCTAAGTGTTGTAAATTAGATCCCAGTATTAAAACCTCTCCTGGAGAGTATCACCATAATTGGATAGTACCACCATTATTAGAAATATGGTGGTAGTGTCCTCTATGCAAGACTTTCCTGAGTTTTTGGGTGCACCTATGTTTGGATATCTAAGGTTTATTCCTACTTGCACAAATTTTGAAACCCTATATTTTACCTATAATGATTTATTTATTGTGAAACCCCTAATCCTCAATATAACTAGGGCATGAACTAAAAAGTGTGTTCATTAGTAGGGTAGGTTGGACATCCTCAGCACCCCATTATGAAGAGAGTTGCCTACATACCAATACTCTAAGAAGGGATCAAGCCTGTTGTAGTTATCACAACCTAAGTGTTGGTACAAATGTAAGTGATGATAATATGATAGTGGCCTTGAGTGCCTTGAATGTGCTTGAGACTGGAAATTTAGAAAATCTATGATTAGCATTGATGTAGATGGTATTATGTAGAAGTAGGGTAGAATAGGTATTGATAACCTTAATTATGATAAACTTGTTCTATGTTTGAATGTGTATTTTTCATTTGATTTATATCTAGTGGTTAAAGGGTTAAAATTCATGTATATATATTATTCTTTTACTTATGCAGATGATAAAATATGTCTAGGATGACCTTAGGAGGTTTTAATTTTAAAAATATGTATATTTCTAAAAAGAAATGGCAAAGGACATAAACACCATTTTGGAGACACTAACACCATGTGGTGTTAGTGTCCTTATTATGGCACTAGTGTCTAGTTGGTAGAACATTAGGCACAAAGGGCCAAGATCAAGAAATGTGGGTATAAGATTGCTTTGGGGCTGACTAGGGATGCCTATGGCCCACACAGAGGCTTTATAAGTGTGATAATAGGCTCTAAGATAGGTCTAGGGATAATCTAGGGACAAGTAATCTTAAGTAGCACTCTTATCACTCAAAAAACACTTTTTGGTGATTGCACAAGCACTCAAATGAGAAAATCTTCCTTATTTTCTCCTATTTACATATCAATCATAGGGACACCATAAACATAGATCTAAAGTACTAAAGGAACATCCTAGGAGCTATATTTTCCAAGTTGCAAGTTACTTCATTATTTTATTTAATTTGCACATATTGCATGATTCACACACAAGATAACACATAGGGGAGAACCACGTCAGTCTCATGAATTCTTCAAAGTATTGGCTATGTAGATAGTGCTCATTAACAGAGGGGTATTTGGGGTTAGCTTGACACCATGTGACTACTAATCTATTTTTTATGAGGGTCATTATGAAGATGAAGAATAAATATTTTGTAATTTTATGAGGAGTGGTAGTCCATCTCCATATCTAAATGTACTATAGAAAAGGTGAAGACAAACCCAGAAACATCCAAGTGGTCACATCCTTTTACAATAAGTATTTCATATAAGACCCCTAGATCAAGTTTAGATAGTAACATCAATGCAACCATTCAGGGCTGATGTTAGTGTCTGCATCTCTAGAAGCATCCAATCCATAATTTGATTACTATTCCAAAATCATCTCCCAATATGCTTCTACCTATTCTAAAACAAGTTTTGTTTTTCCATCTACATTACTTCTTTGTCATTTCCATATATAGTATAGTTGTATTTATTACTTTTAGCCTATCTTAGTTTAATAAATTTAGTATATGTTTATCTAAGTTTAGTATCCAACTTCCCTTTTTTAGGGATAATTTATCATCCCGGGCCATAGATTATATCTACCCCTTTAACCCTAGATAACTCTAATATAGATCTAATTAAGGGCTAAATGGTCTATTTATCCAAATGAAAATCCATAAGATGGATGAGCAGATCATAATTTGATGTGCCTTATTTGAGTTCATGCATAAGAAATGATATATGACATGAGGTTAGGTTTTATAAATGAATAGATAGGATATTTGGAATGATTTTTTGGATATGCGATATGGATTCTAATAAGAGATGTAGATTTTGATGAGGATAAGGATTTGGGTTTTTCTTAGCATGTGGGACAAGACAACTGGGATGTTTGGATTTTTTTGACTTTTAGGATTTTTTAGATAGTACAAAAAGGGGATAACCAACAAAGGGAACACCAAACCTAAAAATAGGGATGGTAACTGATAGTGGATGGAATGGTGAAAGGATTTGGATGATGAAAAGAGGGGATGAGGGCCAATGATGAATAGACCAAGGGTATCAAAGGACAGTGTCATGTGGAAATCAAATGTCTAATTATCAAAAGGTCACTCAAAAGATATGCCAAGATGTCTTTAGAATATGTATTGAGACTTATTTCACTTCTTTATTAAATTCAAGATGGGAATAAATGATGAACATGATAAGATGTAAAATAGGATGGCATATGGTGTTTATGATTGATAAAGATGGTTGTAGAATGAGTAGTTTGATGAAAATGGGGTTGTTATTAGGTTTTAAGGAACTTGTGGACAATATATTATCATGCAACATGTCAAAAATTGATTTTCATCATGGTACTTTCTCAAGTCACCAAAAAATGAGGTTTCACCATTGAATGAATGTGTTTTTTTCTTATATTTTTTATGTTTTGACAACATCTCAATTTATTGATGGCATATGAGATGCATGATGTTGATGACTTTGATATTTAGATAGTACCTATTCTAGATAGGTTTTATTATATTATCATGTTTTTGAAGTGGACTCCATGATGTCATTGTTATCTTTGTTGATTATTGATTTGACTCCATCCTGACATCCCAACTAGGTGTCTTCATAGCCTCTATGAAAGATAGTATTGTTAGTGAGGATAAATTATGATAAGGATTTGATTAAAGATATTATTTAATGGTAGTGTATAAGATTTGGATGGATGATATGATTGTGAAGGGATTAATAACTATAAGGAAACCATAAATTGGGACTAATAGTTACATGCACCATTGTTAGTTCTAGACGTTTAGATTATGTTTTATACAACATGGTTTTGGATGTTGCAGGGTCAAAGTCCTCAAGATTATTCTATTATATGATCTTAATGATTTGATGAGTATATTTAATTTAATTATTGATTTTGATGATGTGTTTATCAAATAACATATATTTGACTTGTTCATATAGTGGTGCCTTAAAGAAGTTTTTACCAACAAAATCTTCTTGACTTGTATTTATTTGTTTTTTTTTGCCCACTAGTTCTTAAAGGAGGTTTTCACTAAGGGACTTATAATTTTTTATTTTTTTGATGATTTTTATTTTGATTTTCCCATAGATCCTTAATGATATTTTCACTAGGGGACATTACATTTTTGCTTTCCTAGTGATTTTACATATTTTAATTTTAATTCATGGTTGGATTGAAGCCGAGTCTATCATTATGCTCTAGTGATTAGATATTATTCCAGATCCCCATGAATTATAAAATTGATGTGTCACTATTGAAAGAGTCTAATGATGTGTTATTTATAGGTCCTAAACAATAGTTACGAGAGATTAATTATCAAGAGACAAGAAAAAATTAATAGTGTCAAAAGGATGGGGTATATCTATAAAAAAATTAGTGATGTTGATGAAAGGATTTAGGGAAACATGGTCCTCATAGAGGCTATTAGGAGGACCTTTTTAGATGTCAATGAAAAATTATTCATGAGTCACATAAGGATCATTGAGTTTGTTGTATTGATATGTAGGATGTGTGTAATTATTATCATGCACTGCTAATTTTGATTTGGATGTTGATGATGAATTAGATGATGATGTTGATATTGATGGAAATGAAATTGATGTTATGATGTTACCAATAGAACATGTTGATTTTAATCTTGATTATGGTGGAACTACTGATGTTAATGTTGTTTTGATGCTATTGATAAATGATGTTTGGATTATGGCCGTAAAGAGGGACTATTAGACTATATTATCTATAAGTACCTTCTTCAATTTTTGTTTGGTGATGGAGGCTTTATAAAAAAGTGCTTCCTAGAAATGGGGGATTTTGTATGATGGATAAAAATTGGAATATTGATCAATGATGGGTTCCTCAAAGATGGGTTTGTCAAAGACTAGTGGGCTAAAGATAGGCTCATCAAAGATGGGCTCTTAGAGAGTAGGTGGATAGTCATTTAACAACTCAAAAAAGTGAGGCTCATAAAATATAGGTTCATTTTTTATGATGTATTTGATGTCTTAGTATCAATTTGAAAATAGAAGGGTTTGGTCATAACCTATAAATAAATCTTAGCATATCCCCTCCTAGTTACTCTCAAAAGTGGATGTATCTAATTCTATTTATATTTTGATATCGCTATGATAAATTAGGTATTAGAATTAATTTTTAAATGTGATACATATATCAATATAATTTCCTTAGATTATATGGTACTATTATTATTGGACTTTTCTATACCTAGAGAGCTTAGGTTTGGTCAGATCAAAAGTCTCAGTGTGTAAGTAGTTGATCATATTTACAGTGGCTAATTGGGAAAAAATGGATTCCAAGGGTTCATTGAGAGGAGAATATTGTCTCCATTCACAATTATGTTTGGATGTGGAAGCATTTGTTTCTATATTGGATGACTATCTTTGGTGTAATGAAAGAAGGACATGGCATGATAATTGCATTTGAGGTGACTCAAGGGTCAGACTGGTATTGGATAGGGTTATTGGGAAAGGTCTCCCTTTACTAGTGTGATGGTGGATGTCATGATTAGGACTATAACTGGTATATGGAAATCTTGAAAGTGATTGGCTAGTGTAGGGGATAGGAGTAGGTTGATTTTGATGTGGAAGGATTTGATTGTTCTTACTCATGATAGGAGTTAGATTTATGGGATCAAAGTTTAATGGAAGTTGGGACCCCATTTATAAGAGCTATAAAAGGATAATATATTTGTTTGAAAATATTTATTATTCAAATTGAGTGATATACAAATTTGTTTTGTGTTCCTTAGATTAAGATGGAGGAAAATATGGATGATATGACTCATCAACAAAATTTGACAAGTGCAAGGGATTGAATGGAAATATTATTAACTAATTATTGGATGTTTGAATTAAGTGAACTAGATTTAGATTTTATATTATTTGACAAAATATTTCTTTAGATTGATTTAATTTTGACTTTGGATTGATGTGATGTGATACATTTGATTAGATTTTATAGGTGTCAAATGGATGAGTTTGAGTAAATATAGTTTTAGTTGGATGTGATCTAGCTAAAATTGGATTTTATTAGGGTATAATAACCCTTGAAATTTGGACTTGATGATGTGCTAAGAAAAGCTCTTGGTTTCATTTGAGATTATTTAGATGTGAGTCTAGATTTGATTGATTTAATTGATTAAGGTTTGTAAATGACCCTAGATATTGACGAGGGCTAGGTTTGACTAGCTAAAGGATGTTTTTGATAACTTGGTAACCTTTGATAGCTTTGATTGGTTGACTAGGTTGTAGGTGACCTTAAATCAAGTTGGATTGGTTTGATTAAGCTAGCTCAAGGGATTTGATGAATTTGATTTGATTTATTCAAGTTGACTTGGATAATGTTGATGATTAGGTTGGACTAAAGTGGATGATTAAATTTGACTATATGAGTCAAAATTGACTAAGCCTTGGGTCAAAACAAGATTATGATGTTGATTATGATGTGTGAAAGTAGTGGTTTTTTATATAGGTTGGATCAAGCTTATGATGTTTGATCAATATGGTTTGATAAGATTAGGTTAATGATATGATGTTTGGATGGGATATTAGGTGGAATATATTTTTGGACTATGATTGAGGTTTATTTATGATTTATTTGGGATGATGAAGGTATATCTATGTTTTTGTTTGGTTCAAATTTAATGTTGATGCGGTTCTTGTTTAGTGTAGGGTGTGAGGTTTATAAATAGTACATGCCTTGACAACACACAAAAAAAAATCAAGCAAGGCCTATGATACTTGATAAGGGTGTGAAAATCAACTAATAAAGCATTGATCTACTCATATGAAGTGGTGAATAAGTTGTTCTCCCAATTCTTACTCTATGTTTGTATGTGATGAGTGATCTTTGGGGATGTTGTTTACCTTCCACTACTAGTTTTTTGTAGTCAAAGGGTCTTAATATAGGTTGTATAAGGATCTATAGGTGTTTCCATTATTTAAATTATGGTACAATGGGGACCATGTCTATGTAAATATGTTTTATGATTCCTAAATATTAGAGTGTGACCTCCTCACTTCAAGAAACCCTTTACGTGGAATCCTACTTAGCTTTATGATAATTTTAATTGATTTTTATACTCTACTAAAACACATCATGTGGATTAGTTTGTGGTGATGAAATCCATGTCACAAACTACCTAATTATTATGACAAGTGTTTGGTGATAGAATCCATGTCATGTTTCCCTTATAAAAATAAAAAAGGGAGGCATTAATTATTTTTTATCCCCAAGATAATCCTAGGGGTGTGAGGGGAGAACATACATAATATATTCCTAAGTGAAACACACACACAAACAAACAATGAAAATATAAGCTAACATGACTTAAGCATACACAAAGTAACGTTGATTGTTTTTGATCCCCAAGGTCATCATATGGGTGCAAGGGAAGAGCATACACAATTAGGTTGCTTAAACAAAATTAATTTGATTAGTTGATTAAATGATTAAAATTGACCAAAATGGATCAAAAAATGGTTTAATAATTGTTTAATTGCTAATTTATTCAACAAGCAGTCCTACAAAATAAAAAATTAGTAGTTTAATAGATGTTCTTAAGGGGAAACCTATGAAAACAACATTAGCAATTTGAAAATTTAGCCTTTTATGGGAAACTTACAAAAGTTGTTAGTACTTTGAGGGTTTTGGTATTTGATGTTCATATACCTACAAGTTAGGATCAAAATATTTTGCCCCTATTTATATGATTAAGAAATTAAGAATGATTTTTATTATCTTGAAAATTATAAAATGGTTGTAAATTACACATTCAAGAGATCAAAGAAACTTTTAGAATGCATGTGAGCTATTTTGAAAAAATGTCTTGAATAATTATCATCTCATAGACTGTGATGATTGCTAGATGTGCACAAAATGGAGTTGTTTGAAAAATCCTCTAGATACCAGCATATCCCAGCTTGTGTCAAGTTGTGAGCTTTAGAATAGGGTAAGAACATCCATCAATGCATAATTTAAAACATGTTATTTGTTAAATGTTACAATTGGAAGTGCCCTATGGAATCATACACAAGGCTCGTGATCTATTTGAAAAAATGTCTAGGTAAGATTTGGTCTATGGGGGATTATCATCATCATGAAACTACTTAATTAGAAGCACATATGATTATATGAATGAGATTTTTATTTTCTAGGTTGATAAAGAGCCACAAAGATTATCTGTGTGCTCTTAATGGATGGCTAAAGCTCAATCTTGACCAGTTCAAGAATGAATTTTAGGGGATAATGGAAAATCACCAACCTTGGTATGATTTACATGTAGAGTGGAAGTTGGCTCTAGAGAGTTTGTTTAATCAATCAGTTTATAGGGGAAATTTTTTAAACACCCAAGACAACATAATTAAAGGTCAAAAGCATCCAAGCTATTTGTTGTTACCCACACACCTTATTTTTTCATAGAAATGAGGGCCCCTCTCTAAAATGATCAAACTCAAAGTCCCTAGACTTTCTATCTTGTTACAATCAAATCCTTACTGAGAGAGTATTCAAGTTCTTATTTGACCCTAATTTTTATAGAGTGTGGTGAGTATTTGTAGTGGTTGGTTGATACCTGTTAAGAGCCCTAATGACATTTAAAGTTAACATAGCCAAATCTTATTTGAAACCTAAATTAAACCAGGTGAATTCTTAGAATATTTAATGCACTAACTCTTCTGTAGGTTTGATTTGATATCATGTTCCTATAGTCTTAGTATCCTAGAGTGTCAGACTCCTAGAGTCCTACATGGAACCTAGTGATCGTAGCTAGCAAATAGGTGAGCATTTAATTCATCATATTTATTTTCCTTTTACTTAGTCTATTTATTGTGGATTTATATAGAAGTGGTCAAATGAAAGAGTGCCACATGATTTCTTGACAAATATGTCAGAGGTTTTAGAGCCCAACCAATTAGGGTACCCCACAAACATAATGGTCAGTTTCCCATATCTATTAGAAATGTCAAAACCTAGGAGAGCCCAACCCAATGAAAAAGTGAAATGGTGATCATTATCAAATTGGTTAGTTTCCTAGATCTATCAAAGATGCTAGAGCCTAAGAGAGGTTGACTGAGTGAAAGAATGCCATGTGGATCAAAGGTAAATGTTTCTAAGATCCCACCAATGAGCTCACCCCAATGTCAACATGTTAGTCTCTTAGGGTTGATAGAGATGTCAGAACCTAAGAGATCTTGACCAAATAAAAAAGAACCATGTAGCCCATTGTCAGGCTTGTTAGTCCCCCAAACCTATCAAAGATGTTAAATCTTGGGGGAGCCTAACTTATAATTTCATTATACAAATAATTTTTGTGTATATTGGAAGATGGAGCCCAAAAGACCTCAAGGTAGTCAAAATAAGGTACAGTCAGAGTTAGAAAGCTAATCAAAAGATGACATGTGTCCTCTGACTAAAATTTTATTCTCTCAAGCATATAAAGATGAGGAACAAGAATGTGCCTAGGTGTTAACTATTGTATCATCAACTAATTAGTTGATTACATGTGGCACAAGCATGAACTACTCAAGAAGTCTTGAGGATGATATGGTTATGTGCCTACCACACTTTGAGCATTAATTAGATGGGAAAGTGGACCCTAATTGGACATTCTAAATTATCATATCATGATCAATAAATATATTAGGTGGACCATCCTCAGATTGATATTCATGTCCCAATTTATCCCTCTCAACACTCCTTAAAGACTCGTGTTACTCATCCTACACCACTTCTAGTGGATCCCTACATCATTCTTAGGCCTCCATTTTCCATCATCCTAGGTGCCTAAAGATTTGGATTTAACAAACCAATTTCCTCATTTATATTAAATTCCACTCTCCTTGAGTTAATAGCCCCATAGGTGAACTTGAACCAAAGTTGGTGGCAATCACATATATTCCCTTGGGATTCCCCATTCATCTTGCCTACTTATGTTCCTATGCCACCTCATCTTCCTCTATTTTCCTATTTCATCCCTTCTACTTCATCCATTCCCACTCCACCTTAGCCTCCTACTATCATGACCATCTTAATCACCCCAACAACACCTCCTTCCACCCTAGTAATAGATACAGTGTCATAGGCACCTGAGATGATTATGTAGAGGGACCCCAATGTGTAGTGGGATTTTGACTGCACCACATGAAATATGTAGAGGATTCTCACCCAAAATTTAATCTAGGAGGGGAACCTTGTGATTTGGTAGACTCAAAAAAATCTCTTCTCCCTCATCAAAGTGAGGACATCCATGGGAGAATAGAATGTGGTTGAGGACATAGTTTTAGTCCTTCAAGATACACATGACATGTTAGAAATGTTGATGGAGGATATGTAGGGAGGTAGATTCAAAACATTTATGACATGGTTCATTTATTCCCCCTCTATATATCAGTTATGTGGGCCTTGAAATATATTTTAGAGAGAGTTGGGAGGATATTCTATTATTTTTAAAATCAATGTGGTTATAATAAACTTTAGGAGGCCATCATAACCAAAGATAGGAATCCCATGCTACTTGGAAGAGAGCCCCATCCTTATCTATAAATGGATAATTATATTCCATTTTAAGGGTTGATAAATATTAGTCCTAAGATATTGTTGGAATTGAGCCAAGATTTCACCTACTTATTCCTTCACTCTTTTGGATTGTGAGTGTATACCATGATCATCACTTTTGTAAACAAAATAATGCTTTCTATAAAATTTAATTTTTTTTTGTTAAATGTTGTCAATCATTTCATGTTATGAAATACATGTTAATGCTAATAAAATTTAATTAATGCTCTATTACTTAATAACTAAAATGATTATAATATGCTTCATTGTTCTAATCCATTTATGAATATTTTTTGTTTCCTTTGTAATATTCATGATCTATGTGTTGATCTAAAAATTATGTTTGAAGAATCTATGTTGTTTAATATAGGCTTCTTAAATATTGATATATAGTGAAGGGTTCATAAATTAAGCATTCTCTCCCATTTCCTCAGACTTCTCCTCTTCATGTAAAAAATTGAGTGAAAACCCTCAGTGAAACTCATCACATACTGGTATGCTTTTGATAGATCACTTATCTCAGTTCTTGAAACATTAGCATTTTATAGGCCTATAAACACACTTTCACACCCTACCTTATCCTCCTTTTATGCTTATTTTGGAATCCAAACATTTGCCCCTACATTATAAATATGTGAGGTGTGACTTAATACTAAATGATAAGTAGAAGATCCTTCAATTGGAAATTAATTTAGAGTGTAATTGCACACATCTTAACCCTTTAGTGGTAATAGTCATAGCTCTTTGAGTATAAAATTTTAATCTAATCGGTCCTTGGAATGAACCAACATCAGTCCTAAAATTAATGAGGGGATACTTTATCCCATGCATTGTCTCTCATTTTCCTCTCCAGAAAACTCAATCCCACGACTTCATTCATAGGTAGAAAGTATTTCAAGGTAGACAATAGTTGGTGTTAGAAGGAGGGATACCTATATTTTGACTTATTTCTCATTTTGGGCTTGTGTCCTCCTTCAAACTTCCCCCATAGCTATTTTTTTTCTTAACATGTAATATAATAGAATGGTGTTAAAAGGAAGACCTGAGTAATATAGTGTTTTATCTATGCCATTTAACCTTTGAGTAGTTATAACTTAGATCCTTATCCTTGTAGGAGAGTTTTATTGATGCACTTTTCATTTCCCTTCCTTTACATTTTCTCCATTGTTGTGTGGCTCAAACACACATAATAGTTAGTGTTAAAAGGAGGGATATATCTATTTTTAAAATATGCTTGATAGTCTATTGGGTTTATACTATTTATTCTTGATAATGGTAATTTTAAAACTATTTTTTACATGTAAATCACCCTGGATCCTATTGAACCTATCACCAAATCTAAGTCTTGTCATGGTAGGCTAGTTATTTCACCTTCACAGTTTCATAGGAGGCCTAGACTTGGTAGACCTAGACCTAGACTAATAATTGATTCCACTAGATCATCTTATCAATATCCCCCAAATATACCACCCATAATGGCTCTCCAAGTACCTAGGTTAGTTGGGTCTATTATCAACATTACTAGAGTTATCTTGGCTTAATTAGGAACCCATAAAGACATTTTCCTTATTTCACCCCTAGTGTAGGATGAATGGATGAAGAACACGTGACCTTATACGAGACTTCCTTGAGACTCCTCAATGTGGAGCATGAAGATATAGTGTGCAAGATTTTACCCTTCACTTTGATGGAATCAACCTATGATTGGTTCCTTAACCTCCCTGAAAATTCAATCACAAACTAGGACCAATTTAGTAGTGCTTTATTGGCCCAATTTGGGCAAATTATTGACCCTAGCATCCTCTATTAACAATTTTATTACATTAAATGATAACCCAATAAGACCATATAAAAACTCAATTCCAAATTATATAAAATGTATATCTAAGTGATAGTGTTTTAATACCTTAGAAATTGACTAGCATTAAAGATATATAAGAATGCCTTAGACCCATGGATGACCATGTTCTTAAGATGAGGTCCCCAGCTAGTTGACTTACCCCTGGCTTATGTCAAATCCATAAAATTTAATAGATAGTTAAACTCTTAGGGTTAAATTATGGCTCTCATTCCTAATGTCTTTTCACATATTCCTACATCAAACTTGTTTCCCAACAAAAACCAAAGTATTCCATTGCTTTAGCCACTGCCCATAATGAACCAACTCCCTTTGAGTCATGCCATGCCAAACCAATACTTAGGCTTTATTAACCTAATAAACCATGAAATGGATCCCTAATTAAAAATCTTAGTGATGTTAGTGATGACTAATAATGCCAACTATACCTCAAGATTCTACTAAAAATGAGTTAGATGCCATCTAGTGAATGGTCCAAAAACTAAGTAATGACTTCATTGGTATAGAAAGGCAAATGGGAAACTCAAATGATGAAAGTTAAAATAATAAATTTACCTACCAAAGACAAAATATAAATTTTAGTCATCCCCATAATCAATTAGATCCCTCCCCTAATAGGTTGCTTGAAGTTAACATTTGTGAGATATCTTCACCTAACTAGTGCCAAGTGCATAACATGGCTGCACATGGGGAGCTAGACTGTATAGAGTTTTTTAGTGCCCTTAATATATTCTAAATATAAAAAAATGAGTGTGAGATGGTTATAAATCACTATGAATCATCAAACTTAGGTAGACCCCCTAACATGACCATGGTGTTAGAAACTATGGATTTTATCGACCAAAAAAAAAATGGGCCAAAGGAGAGTAATAATGAGGTTTATACATTCCAATAGTTCTAAAGGAGCATTTATTCCCTAAGGAATTGGAAACCACAATAACCCATTTCTACTTCAACTCCCATAAATAATGACAAAACCCAACCAAATCACAATGTTAGGAATGATCCTTTGCCTCCTAAACCTCATGAACTAAAAGATCTTGTAAAAACCTAAACAATTCAAAATAAGTTAGGCTATAACATAGTAGAAGACATGAATAAGATTAAGCCAAATATCACCCTTCATTAAATTTATCAGATCATAGAGTAGTGTGATATTCTACTAAAAACCCTAACTAAAAATCCAATGTAGCCTACCCAAACTAAGCAAAAAAATCCCACACTAACATACTCATTCATAAAATAAAATTGAGGTCCCTCCTTTCCTCAACTATCAGGTTATTTATAAAAAACCTACATAATTTATTATTAGACTTAGGAGCCTTAGCAAATTTAATAATAGTAGTCATTTATAAGACTTTAGGGTTAGTTTCTATTAAATCAAACAAGGTGGTGGTTCAACTAGTTAATTCATAGGTTAATGTATTGAGTGATATTTTGAATGTCCACTTACAACTAGAATCTAAACCTAGGATTCAAAAATTCATAGACATCCAAGTGGTATAGACTCCTAAGTCCTATGACATGCTCCTTAGTAGGGACTAGTCTAAAACTTTAAATGGTACATGGACACTAACTTCTCTCATATGTGGTTACTCTAGAGAGGGGTAGCTAATCAAATCTGAGTGGAAATATGACCCCATATGAAACACATGATATTGAGTACAATGTAATCAATGATAAAGTGAACCTAGTATCCTCAGACTTAGGGATTTATATGCTAAGCACAAAACCTAATCAAGATAAATTTGATAATGAGCTAGATTTGCCAGGTCTATGGTCCCTTTACATCAATGGGGCTCATTCCAAACAAGGTAGTGAGCCCAAAATTTTGATAATAGATACCTAAAAAATTATATATCTAGCTTCATATAGTTGTAGTTCTATTGTACAAATAATTTGGTAGAGTATGAGGCCTTAATCCTAGGGTTTTAGTTCACACTAAAGTATAAAGCAAAGGAATTAAGAGTATTTAGTAACTTTAAGCTGGTGGTCAACATTAAGAGTAAATTTTAGTGCTATCTTTCTTACCTCAGGAGGTATAAACATAGGTCCTAAGACTTGATTGATATGTTTAGCACATTTAATGTCATCCCTATCCCTATGGAGGAAAATTAAGTTGTTAATTCACTGGCATCTATAATAACAAACTTAACTCCCCTAGAAGACATCAAGTTGTAAGAGTCTCTATGAAACTAGTCCCTTGCCCATCCATCCTAGATAATGTGATGAAGTTATATGTCTTTGAGGATAATAAATAGATTATATAATTCCTTAATAATGTTGAGATATTTGAGGCCCAAGTAATTGATGAAGTAGACATAGACAACCTTGGAACCAAGCTTGATAAGGATGGGATCCTCAACATTCATGGGAGTTGAATCCCAAAATGGATGATTACCTTAGAAAGTTTGTTTGACACCTTAGACCTGCACCCCAAATAAAGAAACCCAAGTTTGAGAATCATAAGTGTTGAATCATCAACCTTAGCTCTATGGAAAAATGTCAAAATGTTAATGTGGGTCTTAATTGGACAAATCTTAAACTTGAGTATATATGAAGGTTTATTTTAAGATGTAATTATGTAAATTATTGGGCCTATGATGATCTCAAAGTCTTTGATCTAAGGGTGATTAGTCACACCATTCCTCTCAAACCAAGTCAAAAACCATCTAGGTAGAGATAAACACTTGTGAACTAGATCATGAAACCATTAATACATAGAGATGTTCATAAGTTACTTTCTATTGAGATAATCTTCCTAGTTTGACACTCTACCTCAGTAGCCAACCTAGTACCGATGAAAAATAAGAATGGGGAAATTTATTTGTGCGTATACTTCTAAAACCTAAACCAAAACTCAAATAAAGATAATTATCCATTACCTTCCCTCGATGAAGTGATACAAATAGTGAAAAAATCATAGATGATGTCCTTATTGGATGGATTTTTAGTATAAAGCCAAGTCTTAGTCAATTTAGAAGTTTGAGTTAAAACTGAATTCACCACCAAATGGGGTACATTTTCTTACAAGCAAATGTCATTCAGGTTGATTGATGATGGAGAAACATTTCAAAGGGTGATGTGTTTTTATTTTTAAGGTCTAATTTGCAAGTTCATAATAATTTATATGGATGACTTGACTGTGTTTCTAAAATATAGGATAGATCACATACACCACTTACATAAGGTTTTCAAAAGGTGCAAGAGGTATGGTATTTCTCTAAACCCAAAGAAGATAATGTTCTATGTCATTGAAGGTAAGCTTATTGATCATATCATCACATAATAAGGTATTGCTATCAATACAAAAAGAGATAATGTGATTTCTAGGTTATGTCTACCTAATAACAAGAAAGAATTAAGTCTTTTGGCAAAATTAATTTTGTTTGAAATTTTATTATGGATTTACAAAAAATTTAAAACCTATGAATGCTATGTTGAAATAAGATGCAAAAGTGGAGTGGCATGTTCAATTGAGGAAGGCTTTCTAAAATATAAAATAAGCTATCATGTAGGCTCTAGTGTTGATTAGTCTAGACTATACATAGGATTTATACATTTTCATTTTTAATTCAGAGCACACCATCACTGCTTACCTCATGTAAATATTGGATGGAGAAGACCATCATATTGATTTTATGAACACAAATATCAAGGATGTATAACTAAAATATTCCACTCTAGACACATAGTATGCATTGGTGAAGGTTATAAAGAAATTTAAGTATTATATCCTTAGAAATAATGTACACACAATTATTGTAGACCCCATCATCAAGTAAATGTTGGGAAAAAATGAATTTACAAAATGAAAAGGTAGATGGATGACAAAGCTATATGAATATGATTTCAAAATCAAACCTACATAGTTAGTTAGGGGGCAGGGTCTTACCCAATTGATAAATAAAATTGATCTAAGGATCACTATACACCAACAAGACCAAGAGATAATACCATATTAGGATTGGTATACCCCAATCATATATTACCTAATATAAGGAAACACACCTCTTAGGCTAAATCAAACATATAAAATGTACCTTAGTTTAAAGGAAACACATTATATGATGAATAAAGGAGTTATATTTAGGAGGAATCATGAGGGAATCTACCTTAGATACTTATCACAAATGGAACCTAGAGAAGTAATGGTAAACTTCCATGAGAAACTTGGAGATGGACACCCTGCAACGAATGCAAAGGCACACAAGATACTCCAAGAAATTTAGTATTGCCCTAACCTATTAAAATATGTCCATGCCCATGTTTGGACCTACCATAAATGTTAGAACTTCACTAAAAGAGAAACCCATGTGATAATGCCATTATAGTCATTTATAGAAATAACACCATTTGCCTAGTGAGGGTTAGATTTTTTGGGAGTCATCAACCCCAATTACTTATCTAGCCATAAGTTTTTGCCCATAGATACATATCAGTACATGAGATGGACCGAGGTATTGGAAACAAAGAATAACACCACTGATGAAGTCATCAATTTGATAGAGGGTAATATAGCTACTCAATTTAGAACACCAATTACATTGGTATGTTATAATGGTCCTGACTTCCAATCCATAGAGTTCATTGAGTGGGTGTATGAAAAAGGGGTCACCTTGAAATTCTCATCTAATTGCTACCTACAAGGGAATGGATTGGTAGAATTGATAAAAAAAAAAGGTAATTGATGCCATAAATAAATATAAAGAAAAGAAACCCTAGGAATGACATTCATTGCTTAAATTTACTCTGTGGGCTAACTACACCAAGTATACACAAGTGCTTAAAATCTCACTATTTATACTTGTATATGGTGTGGAGCTATGTTGGGCCCCAATTTTGACTAAATAATTTTTTGAATAACCAACATGGAGAGGCATGATGTGAAAGAACATGGAATGGAAGACCATGAGATGAGAGTCTATGGTATGGAAAGACCAAGTCTCATGGAATAAATGTGCATGTTAAACAAAAAACCTGAGAATGAAGGACTCAGATCTTAGTGAAAGACTTGGAGAGCATGAAAAAATCAAAGAATGGTTTGGAGTGATATGTAGGTATGGAAGATAATAAGTTAAGTACAAATCCAGCACTAACTCATGCGAATATATGCACTCAGTAATAAGGATCCAACATCGAAGAGAGATTATATGGGCAAAAAGGCCTCAATCCTTAGGAAACTAATTTAATTGGCTGCCATGACTCAAATGTATTGATGATCATTGGTGAGCTACCTTGAGTGTATTTACATTTGTAACTACTTGGTCAAGGAAAATTGAGTATAAATACCCATAAAATGTAGTTTTTAATGTTGTTGTTCAATTAGTTGTTATTGATAGAGTTTATACAAGTTAGTTGCATTGTAACTCTGGAATTATGTATTCTTAGAGATCACTTATAAATATAATGAATGAATCTTGTGTTAACTTAATATTTTTTTTCATCTCACTATGGAGATAATGTTTTTGGTTATCATTTATGTCATTTTTTAGCTAAATGAGTTAAGGTTAATTGTTATCATTTATGCATCCTTTTCTTTTTGATCATTGAGCAATGAACATATGTTAAGATAGATATGGCTTATAGAATTATATTCATATTATGTATTTATTTGAGTGATAATTTATAAGTAGTTATATTAACACCATTATGTAATAAAACCAATAGGAATTAGTCCCTCACTATGTGCTTCAAGTGAGCATGCAAGAACTTGTTCTTGTATGAAATGCCAACATGCTATTGTTGACCATTTTTACCATAGGCCAAAATGGGTCAACCCCCTATAGTTAGAATATTTTATAGGGTATTTTTATAATTTCATAGGATATGTTTTAATTCATTTGATGTCATTTCATAGGCCTTCTAGATTATATCTTTGGTCATAGTCTAGATTAGTCCTTGTGTCATTTGGTGTCTTAGGGGTCATTTTAGAGTCATATATGCAAGTGGTAGGTTTTTAAGGATATAATAGGTTCATGGTGCTAAATTAAATTCAAGATCATGGAAAGGGTCCACACAAGCCCCAAGGAGTCCATTCAAAGCTATAAAAGTTTAGGAATAAGCTTTATGAAGCTAGATCATCATCAGAATGCCATGAAGAATCAAAATGGATAAGTTCATTTGAGTATTTTTTAATCTTTACTAAAAAAGCCTCATGTGACCATAAAACCATGCATGATAAATTTATTTGGTGTTAGGATCACTCTCTATACATTTCATATCTTGATGATTCTTCTATCTCAAGATCTAAGCCCTCAAAGTTGAGATGTCGAGTCTAAACGACCAGGCTATCTTGTACGTCACATAGAAATGATCAAACTAATTCATTTAAACATTTTTTTATCTTCAAAAAAGATGTACCACAAGCTAAAGGATTCCAAAACCATGGATATATTTGTGCCTAGATCATATCTTGAAAATCTCAAGTCCACGTGAGCTTCCTAGCTCAAGTTATGGAGTTTCAAAATTGGTCACTTAGAATAGGACATTTGTGCAAGTGTCAAATTTAATCCTTGATGAATATCCATTTAGATTCAATTGAGAAATGATAAGCATGTGAATGGTATGTAAGGTAGATAGGTTGGCTCACTTGAGTACTTTAAAAAATAGACTTAGAAAGCTCCTAGAGCCAGTGGATTAAGTGGGCATAATCTTTTTAACATCAAGAGCATTTCCTAAAGATTTGGTACTTCCATGTCATTTGCACTTCTAGATATAAGCCTCCAAATTTGGTCAAAAAATGGGAGACATTTGTGAAAATGTTAAGTTTAATCTTGATCAAATTAATCCTTTTGAGCTTAAATTTGATGATCGCATAAACGTTAATGATAGTCACATGAACATCATTTGATGGGAGTGAAGACATCAAATTTAAGCTTGTGAAATAGCTATTGGTTTTTAAATAGTGGGTCCCAGTAGATCTAATGATATGGATTAAATCATAAATATTGATACAATGGTGTGAGATGAGTCAAATAGTTAAGTATCTTGAGAGATTGACACATGGCATAAGTGTGTGAGCTGATAGACTAGCAGCTGGATCTTGAAATCAAATATAGGGCTGACACATGGTGTAAGCTTAGATATAGTTGACAAGTTAAAGGAAAGATCAATGACTCATAATCATTTGTACCAAGTAGGATCCAATGGTGTGAGATGGGTTAATATGTCAATAGGTTGAGTCAAATATGGACAACCAATTAATATAAAGATGAGCCTAGGATTTTTGATGGAAGTTGAGAAACCATTTTTGACAGAAGTAAATAGGTCTTACATGATCATCCTATCACTATTGAAGCTTAATACAATGCCTTTAAAGGGACACACTGATGCATCCAAGATGATAAAGAACATGAAGGACTACCATTATAACTAAATATGGACCTTTGGTTTATAAATTTGTATCGAGTAGAGTTATCTCTGTAACTATATTCACCATTTTAAAGAAGGATCTATGTATATGGTAAACTCTTGGTTTTAACAAAGATAGATCAGATCTTTTGGACCTATTTGGATCTATAAAGAGGTACATATAGTCTATAGGTCCCCATCAATATAATGACTATAGGAAAAAATAGTTTGAGATTGGTTTTGCTTTTATAACCGACCTATGAACATGGGGACAAGTTCGAGCATAATCCAATTGGACAAGATCTGGCATTTCATAGGATGCCATGAGGGCATACATGTGGACCCTAAAAACCTCATCTCTAGGGCCAACTATATGAAAGGGACCCTTCTCTCCACTTTTTCATGCATCAACAAACTAGTTAGGAGCAATTGGATTCAAGACAAAGCTCTAACAACTTGATCCTACCATTGTAGCTATTAGGGAGCATCAATGAGGGAATAATGCAACTATGCAACCACTTAAAGCAACTTAGATCAATCAAGAGGTTAAAACAAGCACAATTTTAGAGGCAGTTGTAAGTATGATCCAAAGTAAGTTAAACTCATTTGATTCCCTTTTGGACCTCTTTCTTTCCCACTTCTCTCTCTAAAATGCTATAATAAGTTACAATTTTGGCCTTTGGAAGAGAAACACCATGTATGGTGAGCCATACTAGATTGATGTCATATTTTGCCTTTGAACATAAATTCAAGTCTATTTTCTATGTTTTGAATAATTGTGTAAGTCTATAAGTGATGTATGGTAATGAGAAATGATAATTCTCTATCCTTCCTCCCCTTATCCTTTCATGTTTAAGCAAGAGTTATAAGTCTAACATGTCATATAGAGTGTAGTCTAGTGTGTAAAGCTTTTTCTAGTGTAAAATTGTCATTGGAGTGTGAAATATACTCTATGGTTCATTTTCTTTGTGTTTATGCTTACATCTCACCTCTATATTGAAATATTCATGTTAGAATCCATTAAGACTTAGAGACTAGTTTGTATGCCTTGTTTCATCATGTTAGAAATATGATGGTCATGTGGAAGACATTTTGGTAAATCACCTCCTTTAGAGTAGGTTCAAATTTATGCATTATCTAACTCTTTTCCCCATAATCAATTAGTAGTTTAAATGATAACATTACATGATACATTCAGGGAGCTAGCCCTTAAATTTAGAGGCTCATTTCCAATATAGGTACACCCACATACCTAGAAATCTTCTTATGTTGCCTGAATATAGAAGAATATTGAACAACTCTTTCTAGGGTTCAAGATTTGGTGAAAATAGTTTAGGCACACACAGTGGGACACATTGTTTTCAAGACAACTTGTCCAGGTGAATGCTCATCTTGACAACATCAACTATAAATTGGTATACCACTCAACATTTGGTGACTCCTTTATGGTAAATCTATTTCAAGGCCATTTTTTATAATAAATTTACCCTCATAATTCATGGTTCTCACTAAGTCATCCTCTACTAAAACATCCAATCCTATTAACCAACCCATTTAGCCTAAAATTCCTCTTGTAATTTAGTATCCATAACCTAATCCTCCCTTTGAAGAACTAGTAGATTTTACTAGAGAGGAAGAGGCTGAAGAGGCTGAAGAGGTGAAAGATCTTGAAGATATTGAATAATAATATGTGGATAGACCTCATGCTTTCCATGACTTCAATACTAAGAATCTAATTCAACTTCAATTATATGATGCCATTCCCCCTAATTCTATGAAAGGTGTGCCCACATTCAATGGTGAGAGCCATGTCACACCTAGTGAGCACATTAGAGATGTTTCTAACTTTTATAGTTTCCATAGTATTATTCAAGATAACATTTCCATTAGACTCCTTACCATGTCCCTTAAAGTGAAGGCTCTTAATTGGTATAGGACTCTATAATGTGGATGCATTACAACATGGGATGAGTTTGGAGTGTTGTTAACTTCCGTATTTGGAAATGAAAGTGACCATGCCTCTCTCATACATCAACTCAATATGATAAAAAAAAGACCCAAAAAATAATGCATGACTTCAATGAAAGGTTTTATAAGTCTTGGAATAGGTTTCCTCTTCCCATGAGACCACCTGCTAGCTCTATGTTCCCTACCTACTTGAAAGACATAGGTACTAAAACTATTGTCATGCTTCAATCTATGGGAGGATCTACTATTCTCAAAGCATATGACTTTGATATCAAAGCTAAGAATAATATCATCTAAGATGGAAGATTACCTCCTAAGGTGTCTATGCCTCCATTATCTCATACTTATGCTAATACTCCAGATGTAGCCCAAGTTATTAAAGCCAATACCAAAACTAAGGTTGCTCTTAGGTAAGCAAAACATAATGTTGATTGGAAAATAAAGTTCCTAGCCTTAGAGGCTCAAAATAGGCAAGACAATATGCAATAAGGTGTCCATTAGAATCTATATCCTTATCAATATAAATATAGTCAATAATATGGAAGAGAAATAGGCCAATGGTAGCCCAATCCTAATAGGCATGCCAATGCATATAGTCCTAACTCTACCACTAATGTAAGGGAGATGGTACCATTTATAACAATTTGGTGTAGAAAGAAGATTAGTAGCAAGACCAATTCATGGATGCCAATGAAAATAAATAGAAAGATTTGATGGATCAAGGAGTAGGTACCCCCCTCTTATCAAGTGTGGATGAGGTGATGATTTAATTTAATGAAGATTGGTAACCTCAAGGAGAGATCTTGACTAATTTTCTGGTTGAAGACACTTTTGTGTTAAATAAAGGAACCTGTATCTCACATAATTCAAGGGCCAAGAAAAAACCTCTAGGAGGTGGCAGTAGCATGCCCACAGGTTCATCTAATTCTCCTACAAGGCAATAAGATGCAGTTGCAAGTGTGATAGTTCCAAAAGATTCTACATCCCCATCAAGTCAAAATATGGTAAGGTTTGCTCCTATTCCTCAAGTTCCAAGTAATTCTATGCCTAAAATATCCTAAGAGAAATAAGGTATGTATTTTCTAAACATTGTAGAATATTTGAAGAATGCTAATACATCCATTTCTCTTTGGGATGTTCTTCATATGCCTAGTCAAAAAGAACTACAAAAGCAATTATATGCTATCTCTATTAGTGTCTCACCCTCAAATCAAAGTCATGGCCATGTTTCCCTTAAAAATTATCCTAGTACCATTGTATAACCATCCACTAGGGCTGAAAAACCTCCACAATTTTACCTCACCCTCATTATAGGTGACAAGATAGTGCATAATTTCATAGTTGATAGTGGATCTTTTACTTCTATCATGCCCAAAGTTGTAGATAACAAGCTAGGCCTGAAATATGAGCCACATAGCAAAGGGGTCATTAAATTATATGACACACCTACAAAAATAGTAGGACTAATAAAAGGATTGAAGGTTTTCTTGTATGATTATCCTAGTTTACCTATCTTACAAGACATAGTTGTGGTTGATCTCCTAGGCCACTTTGCAATCTACCTTTCAAGGGACTTCACATCCAAGATAGTGGCTATCTCTCAGCTACCTAGTCTTTCTTGGCCTTTAGAATAAGGTATGGGACCAAGGTGATAATTATGACATAACCCCTTTAAAGGTTCCATATTGAGCCTTACATGGACACAAGTTCTAATATGAATTATATGGCCCATGAAGAAAATGACTCTACTATAAATGATGGAACCTATTCCAAGATTCAAGGTATTTTAGATTTCTTTCTTGATGAATATGTCACTAATACATATAAACATGATCCTTATTCTCTCATGGAAGAAATTAATCTAGGAGTATATTGTATACATGAATGAGTACTGACACCTCTACTTTCCAAGGAAGAGGGTGAGGATGATGAACTATGGAAGATTTTTTTTGATGGTTCAAGAAGTAAAATTGGTTTAGGGGATAGTGTTATGTTAGTCTCTCCATAAAAACAATATTATTATGCTTCATACATATTTAATTTAAGTTATACTTGTAATGTGGATGAGTATGAAGGTTTGATTCATGGCCTTTAATGGGCAAGGAGAAAAGGAATTAAGAACTTGCAAGTGTATGAAGATAGTGAATTGGTTATGCATCAGGTGAGGAATGTGGTTGTTTATAATATCCATTTGTTTAAGTCATAAAGGCATAGAGTATGGTATGTTCTTGAAGACTTCAATGCATTCAATATATAATCAGTCCCAAGGGAGCAAAATAGTCATGCTAATAAACTAGTTGCCATATGAACTCAATTTGATCCTCCAACTTCCATAAAGGAGGAGGGAAAATAGTCTCATATTAAGCTCATAATCAGACTTCATATACCTAATAATAAATCATCTTGACAAGTTTTTGATAGTGACAAACACATTGCATGCTTCTTGTAAAATGAGGCTGCATTTTCTTCAAGGAACCAAAGGAGGCTGGAAGAATAATTGGGTGATTAGATTGTACATCTAAGAACCAATAAGATACCTAAGTGTTTGGTGACATTATAAATTATCTTCAATTAAAATGATAAAAATAAGAAGGATAAAGTGATTATGTCTACAAAAGAGGATAATTATGAAAGGGTCTTGATCTTCAAGGACAAACTCCTCAAACTAGGTAAGGTATGTTCTACATTAGAGAAGGAAAAATTCATTGAGATGTGTAGAAATTTTCATGATATAGTTTCTTGGGAATATAAAGACCTCAAAGTATTTTATCCTATCCTAACACACCATACTATTGAGTTGGAACCTAGAGTTAAATTAGTTAGACAAAAGTAAAGACCCATCAACCCCAAGGTTGAGTAAATCATGAGGGTAGAGTTTACCAAACTCCTTGAATCTAAGATAATATTTACCATCAATCATTAAACATGGGTATCTAACCTTTTTATTGTTACAAATAAGAATGGGGAGATAATACTTTATGTAGACCTTAGGTATCTTAATAGAGTGTCACTCAAAGATCAGTATCTTCTACCCTCTATGGAGTAAATTTTGCAAATTGTTTTAGGTTCTCAACATTTTTCTCTTCTAGATGGATATTTAGGCTATGATCAGATTTAAGTCAATTAAGATGATTAGTTTAAGATAAACTTCACTACTAAATGGGGAACCTTTGCTTATAGGAAGATGCCCTTTGGTCTGTCCAGTGCAGGTAATACATTTTAAAGAGTAATTGACATGGCATGAAATGTTTGATCAATGATATGTTAATGGTTTATCTAGATGATATAACAATGTTTTCTAAAGATTATAATAAATACATGTAAAAATTAAGTCAAGTGTTTTAAATATGTAGGTAGTATGTAGTATCTCTTAATATTAATAAGTGCATATTTACTATTCATGAAGGTAAGCTATTAAGACATATTGTTTCCAAGGATGGTTTGGCTATTGATCTTGAAAGGATAAAAGCCATACAAGTCTTATCATTTACCTTGCGTAAGAAAGGTCTTCAAAGTTTCTTGGGCAAGATAAATTATGTAAGGAGTTTCATACCTAGGTTTGCATCTTTGGTGAAACTTATCATAACTATGCTCAAGAAGAACCAAGTCTTTTCCTAGACCAAAGAGGGTAAGAGAAATTTTGAATCTGTATGTAAAGAAATTGCATAAGATCCTAATCTTGTGAATCCTAATTTTACTAAAGATTTCACGTTGTATTCATTTTCTAACCTTGATAATATCTCAGCCATGCTGATGCAAAAGAATGATGAGGGTGTGTAAAAGACAATTGCATTCTTTAGTCAAGGTTTAGAAGATTATGAAGTCAAGTACAATTTTATGAAGAAACAAGTTCTTGCTATTTTAAGAGGACTAAATAAGTTCAGACATATAGTTTAAAATAATAAGATTCATGTTATGGTATCTCATCATAGCACTAAAGAGTTTATTTTGAGAAATATCTTAGTGAAAATAAGGTAGGGTGGATCACTAAGGTAATGGAATATGATGTTGATATCAATGTGAAAAAATTGGTAAGGGGTAAAGGCCTTTGTGAACATCTAGCTTTAGATCTTCATGAGTCAAAATAAGAGGCTCTATTTAACCATGATTGTCCCCAACTAGTTGGTTCATTACCCCCATAAAGTTAGACACAGGATGTGATCAAATTTCTCCAAAATGGTGAGTATCCTAGTAATATGAATAGATCACAAAGGAGATATTTTAGATTGTAATCTATTCCTTTTTGTCTTGTGGATGGTGTGATTTTTATGAGGGAAATCAATGGTGTGCTATTGAGATGCATTGATAATGATCATTTTGGAGTGTTTCTTCAGAAGTTCCATGATGGGATAATAGAAGGTCATTTCTCTTCAATAACCACCATTGCCAAGATCATGAGGGCTAGCTATTATTGGCCCAGCCTTTTCAAAGACTGCCATGCTTAGGTGAAAAGGTGTGGACAATGTGCTTTATTTGTAGAAAAGCATAAACTTGTCACTCTGCCTTTGAAGTGCATCCAAGTTGATAAAACTTTCATGAAATGGGGTATTGACTTCATTGGCAAGATAAACCCCCCATCAAGTGCTAGTCATAAATGGATACTCACTGCAACTGACTATTTTACAAGATGGGTTGAGGTAGTAGCATTGAAGTAAGCTAATGGGAATGATATCTGAAATTTCTATGAGAGAATCATAATAAGGTTTGACACTCCTACTATCATTTCAAATAATTTTCTTTATTTTATGGTTACTTAGATAGCTAATTAGGCAAATAGTAATGACATATTCTTGAGCACTTCATCCAACTGTTACCTTAAGTTAATGGGTTGTCTGAATCTACTAACAAGAATATGATTAAAATCATAGGATATGTTGTAGCTCATTTGATGTCATTTCATATGCCTTTCTAGATTATATCTTTGGTCATAGTCTAGATCAGTCCTTATGTCATTTGGTGTCTTAGGGGTCATTTTAGGGTCATATATGAAAATGGAAAGTTTTCAAGGATCCAAATAGGTTCATGGTGATCAATACAATTCAAGATCATAGAAAGGACCCACATAGGCCCCAAGGAGTCCATTCAGAGCTACAAAATTTCAAGAACAAGATTTATGAAGCTAAAATGGCATTAAGATGCCATGAAGAACTAGAATGGACTAGTTCACTTGAGAATTATTTTTTAGCTTTTTTTAAAAATCCTCATGTGACCATCATACCATGCACGATCAATGTCTTTGGTGACAGGATCACTCTCTATAAGTTTCATATCTTGATGATTCTTTTATCTTAAGATCTAAGCCCTCAAAGTTGAGCTACTGAGTCTAAAGGGCCATGTCATCTTGCACATCACATAGAAATGATCAGACTAGCTCATTTGAAATTTTTTATCTTCACATAAGAAGACTCACAAGCCAAAGGATTCCATAACCATAAATTTCTTCATGCCTAGATAATATCCTAAAAATATCAAGTCTGCATGAGCTTCCTAACTCAAGTTATGGAGTCTCAAAGTTGGTCACTTAGAATAGGACATTGATGTAAGCATCAAATGCAAGACTCGATGAATGTCATTTAGATTCAAATGACTAGTGATAGGTGCATAAACTTCATACAAGGCAAAAAGGTTAGCTCACTGAAATACTTTGAAAAACACACTTAGAAATCTCTTGAAGCTAGTGGATCAAGTAGGCATAATTCTTTTAACATCAAGAACATTTCCTAAAGATTTGTTACTTATATGACCTTTGTGCTTCTAGATTTAAGCCTCCAAAGTTGGTAAAAAATGGGAAATGTTCATAAAAACATCAATTTTAAGCTCGATCACACACGAACGTAAATGATGGTCACATGAAAGTCATTTGATAGGATCATGGATGTCAAATTTAAGCTTTTGAAATAGCCATTAGTTTTCAAATAGTGGGTCCTAACAAATCTAATGATCTATGTTGTATCATAAATCTTGATCTAATGATGCGAGATGAGTCAAATAGTCAAAGAGCTCAATATATTGACATGTGGCATAAGTTAATGAGTTGATAAACTAACAGTAAGATCCTAAAAATAAATGCAGGGCTACCATGTGGCATAAGCTTGGATAGAGTTGATAAATTAAGGACAAGATAAATGATTCGTGGTCATTTATACTGATTAGGATCCAACAGTGTGAGATGGGTCAATATGTCAATAGGTTGAGTTAGATATCGATATCCAATTAAAACAAAGATGAGCCCAATACTTTCAATGAAAGCCAAGAAACCATTTTTGATAGAAGTTAATAGGTCTTGAAAGATCAACTTGTTACCATTTAATCTCAATTCAATGCCATTAAAGGGACACACTGATGTAACCAAGATGATAAAGAACATGAAGGAACACCATTATGGCTAAATATGGACCTCTAGTTCATAAATTTGTATCAAGCAGAGTTATATCTACAACTATGTTCACCATTTTTAACAAGGATATATGTATATGGTAAACTATTAGTTCTTTTAGAGATAAATTAGCTCTTTTGGACCTATTTAGATTTATAAACAGGGATATATAGTTTATAGGTCCCCATCGATATAATGACTATAGGAAAAAATAGTATGAGATTGGTTTTCCTTTTATAGATAACTTAAGAACATGGGGATGAGTTTGAGCATAATCTAGTTGGATAAGAGATAGCATTTTAAAGTATGCCATGAGGGCATACATGTGGACCCCAAAAGCCTCATCTCTAGGGCTAATTTCATGAAAGGGACCCTTCTCTCCACTTTTACACACATCAAAAAACTATTTAGGAGTAGTTGGCATTATGACAAAACTCTAACAACTTGATCTTGCCATTACAACCATTAGGAAGCATCAATGAGGGAATATGAAACTATGCAACCACTTAAAGTATCTCAGATCAATTAAGAGACTATAATGATCACAATCTCATAGGTAGTTTTAATTATGGTCCAAAGGAAGTTGAAATCATTTGATTCCCTTTTAGTCCTCTTTCGTTCTCACTTCTCTCTCTAAAATGATATAATAAGTTACCATTTTGACCTTTAGAAGTGATACACCATGTATGGCAAAGCCCTACTAGACTAATTTCATATTTTTCTTTTGAACTTTAATACAAGTTTGTTTTCTAAGTTTTGAATAATTGTCTAAGTCTAAAAGTAATGTATGGTGATGAAAAGTGATTATCTATCCTTCCTTCCCTTATCCTTTCATGTTTTTATTAGTCTAATAGGTTATATAGAGTGTAGTCTAGTGTGTAAATCTTTTTCAAGTTTAAAATTATCCTTGGACTATGCAATCTACCCTCTAGTTCATTTGCCTTGTGTTGCTACTTACATCGCACCTCTATATTGAAATACTCATGTTAGAACCCTTTAAGACATGGAGACTAGTTTATATGACTTATTTCATCATGGTATAAATATGATGGTCACATGGAAGAAATTTTAGTTCATCACCTCCTTTAGAGTAGGTTTAATTTATGCATTATCTAACTCTTTTCCCCATAAGAAAGAAGTAGTTTAATTTATAAGCATTGCATGATACATTCAGGGAGCTAGCCCTTAAAATTAGAGGCTAATTTTTAATATAGGTACACTCACATACCTAGAAATTCTCCCATGTTACTCAAATATAGAAGAATCCTAAACAACTCCTTTTAGGGTACAAGATTTAGTGACAACAATTATCATATTGGAATCTTAACCATTTCAGCACGCACCTAGAAAACATTATGCCCATGTAAGGAAAATAATCCCAACATTTTGGTTCTATTTATATGTCTTATAGAACTTGCCTATAGTATGGTAGAAGATACTCAAATGACTGTCACTTGAGAATATTGAGTGATGGGTTACTAGCATTAAAGATAATAGTTTAGTACCATTTATCAAACTAGGAATCTCCACATGTACATGCATGGAATAGAATCTATATGACCCACTATATGAGACATTCCTTATAGAGGTACATGTTCACCTTCATTCTTGGATTATAGTTTATGCACATGACTGGTCGAGTAACTATAGATGAAATACATCTTAATAACTAGAGCGTTAGTCAACTTTAGCATGATTGGGAGTGCCTTAGATGCATGTTGTTGATGTTTGGTGGCATGGAAATTTTAATAGTTACATCTTAGAATATATAATCTTGATATATTTTTGCTTAGAGGAAACCCATATTCACTTCTTTTGAAAACCATGTGGTAGATATCTCAGACACTTTTTGATGGAGGTTAAGAAGTTATTTTTATATTTTAGACTTGAGTATTTCTCCATGGAAGGCTTAACTCTTTTTCACATGAGCAACATGATTGGTGGGGAAATGGAGGGGAACTTTTAAATTAAAATTGTATCCAGACAATAGGAATTAAAAAAATGCAAGTATGATGAAGATAAATGAAAGGTTATGAGTGGAAGTGATCTAAGGATAGGATGAAAGGACTCAGGAAGTGATGTAAGGGTTTTTAGAAAAATATAAAAGCATAAATAGGACTCCCCAAACATAGCACCACACTTGACACTAGTAAAAGTATGCATAGGAGAAATAAGTTAGGTAGTGGTGACTGAATACCCTAATTTAGATAAGCCCAATTCCCCACCCACAATGTGTTCTCATGATCTTGAGTCAGATGATATATTTTTATCCAACTGGTATATGGATAGTGTAGGATCATAAACTAACTAGTGAGAGAGACATTTATATACCAAGTTTTGATAGTAGTTTATTGGCCATTTATTTTCTTTTGGGATATAATTCTATGGCCTAATTTGGAATGTTTAGTAGACCAAGCATAACTAGTGGGTAAAGCACTAACCTGATTATAGTTACTCAACCTACCTTAGTGCCCAACATCTTAGGTTTTTATATTATTGTAGGAGGAATGAGAGGTAGAATCAATGGTGGTTCAGTCGTAAGAACTAGAGGCATAAGAGGTAGTGGTAGACCTCCCCTAAAAAGTCCAAGATGGAAAAGAATTGATTCTCAATAGACCCCTTTGAAAGCTCTTCAACCACACACTATGTACTAGGAGATGACACTCCACTTTCTTGAGTATCATGGTGTGGATAATAATATAGAACATGTTCACACATGTGAACTTATTTGATGAGCATGAAACATCATCTCTTCTAAATGTAAGGCAAAAAAGTTTGATACCACCCTTGTAGACCGTGTGCAAAAGTGGTATCATAACTATGATCTATAATAAGCTATGGTGGATTATGACCATTTGAAGGTAACATTATATCAATAATTTGATATCCCAGAGCTTGAATAGTAGATCATAGCTACTTTGAAGGATATCAAGTAGGAACTCACTAAAATAATGCATGATTATGATGCACATTTCAAGACACTTCTCTCTAAACTCTCTTCTGATATAAATTATACTCAACATGCCCAGTGGTTTGTAGGAGGTTTATTTCTCCCCTATAGACATACCTTGTCATATAAAAATTTCACCAACCTGCAAAAGGCCTTGGAAGCTACCCTTCGAGCTAAATCTATTGGAAGTATTTACACATGGATTAATCTCTTCATGGAGGTTTAAATAATTGTAATGGAATCTTAGGTGGAAACTATCACTTCACATAATTCTCATGACACCTATATTAACTTGTGGTGTGTAGACTATGAGTTTGAAGGCCACAATCAAAATAATTACCCTCATAAGATTATTTGAGCCATGCTAAACTAATATTATGATATTTTATAGGAAAATTATGATGTAAGGGATTTACCTATAATAAAACATTCCACTCAGTCATTGGTATCTACATATTATAATAGATGTGATGAATACACTCATGATCCTAATGATTATCATCTCATTAGTGAAATTCATGAGGCATGTGTGTGTGGTACATGTCAGACATATGTTTCTAATAATTAAGATAATAAAGGAGGATATCATGGTTGTGTTCAAGGTCAAGGACATATAGGTGGATTTTTTCCACCAAGAACCTATTATAAGTGTGGCTCCCTAGAGCACTACTAGTGTGATTACCTAGTGTATCCTACATGTGCCTTTTGTAAAAATAATCACTATCTGGAGGAGTGCCCTAACATGTATGATACTATTAAAAAGTAAATAAATGAAAAGGATGATGGCATGATACATATTAAAAAACCAATTTGGATATTACACCCTACTACTTTGATGGGTATCAAAGCCAATATTACAACACAGAATAGAGGTCAGTCCTAGTCTATGTCTAACTACCCATTGAAAAAGTTAAATGAGAGGAACCTTGTGCTACTTGCTATGTAGATGCTCAATATTAGAAGGAGGTGATCCATGACATTATGAATCTAGTAAGATAATTACAAGGATAAATCCAGTTCCTCAAGGATGGAGATGTTTTTACACATGCTAATATGCAAAAAAGTTATTGAACTTCATGACATAGTATGAGATGAATTTCATGAGTTGTGCAAGTGAATTTTAGATAAATATATTGTCCCCTTATTACACAATTGGATAATTCATGATGCACCTATCCCACTAAATATAGTCAGTTAAACCATGCACAATGGAAAGAGACTCACATCCAACCTAGCCCAAAGAGGGATAAGGAGATATTGGTTAATGTCGATATAGATGGATGGGTTATCCAAGATATCTTAGTTGATACCAGTATCAAACTAAATGTCCTTACCAAAGATGCATGGCAAAATATGGCCAACCTATCTTTGCAACCTTCACCTCATATCTCATTTATGGCTAAAAAGACTCATAATTTTCCCCTTAGCACACTTAAAGATGGCATCATGGATATCATCAGTGTCACTTTCAAAGTTGACTTTGAAGTCATAGAGTTGGTTGAAGTTGATGAATTCCCAAGTATATTGGGTTTCATGTGGTTTTATGTAAATAATATTGATTTGATCTTGAAGAAGCACTACATCAACTTTGAGAATGATGAGCAATGTGTTTTCATCCCCTTAGACCAAGTTCAAAGACCTCCATATGTTGAGACAATCAATGTTGATGAGGAAATCAAACCTACCAAGTTAGTTAAGGGGTAGGGTCTTACCCAATTGATAACCAAAATTGATCCAATGATCAATAAACACCAATTGGAATAGAATATAGTACCATATCAATATTGGTATGCCCTAATCATATATTACCTATTGCAAGGGAACACACCTCCTAATCTAAATCAAATGTAGAAGAGAGACCTCAAATTGAAGGCAACACATTATATGATGAATAAAGGAGTTATCTTCAGGAGGAATCATGAGAGCATATACTTTATATGATTATCATAAATGTAATTTAGAGAAGTAATGGTAAATTTACATGAGAAACTAGGAGCTGGACACTCTATAATGAATGCAAATACACACAAGATACTTCAGGTAGGTTATTACTAGCCTACCCTAGTCAAATTTGTCCATGCCCATTTTTGGACCTACCATCAGTGTTAAGCCTTCACCAAAGGAGATTCACATTATAATTCCATTAAAACTAGTTATATAAATGATTCCATTTTCCAAGTGGGGGTTATATTTCTTGAGAGCCATCAACCCCAATTCCTTAACTGACCATAAGTTTGTGCTTACAACTAAATATTACTGCACAATATGGACTAAGTTAGTGGAAATAAATAAGAGCACCACTGATGAAGTCATCAATTTCATAGAGGGTAATATAACCACTTGATTTAGAATCCCAAGTTAATTGGTATGTGATAATGGTCTTGCATTCCAATTCATGGAGTTCACTGAGTGGGCATACGATAAAGGGGTCACCTTGAAATTCTCATACACCTACAAGGGAATAAATTGGTAGAATTGACTAAAAAAAACCTAATTGATGACATAAATAAATTTTCATAAAACAAACCTCAAGAATGACATTCATTACTTAAATTTACTCTATGGGCTGACTGCACTAGGAATAAACAAGTGTTTAAAAGCTCACTATTTCTACTTGTCTATGGAGTGGAGCCATATTGGGCCCTAATTTTGTCTAAGTAATTTTTTAAATAATTAGTGTGGAGAAGCATGACATGAAATACCATGGCATATGAGTCCATGGCATGGAAGGACCAAGTCTCATGGAATAAATGTGCATGTTAAACAAAGAACCTGAGAAAGAAGGACTCATAACTTAGTGAAAGACTTGGGAATAATGTGAAAAGTGAAGAAAAGTTATGGAGCAATTCATAGGGATGGAAGAGAATAATTCAAGTGTAAATTTATCACTAACCCATAGGAATATAGGCACTCGATAATAAGGATCCAACATTGAAGAGAAAATATAGGGGTAGAAAGGCCTAGGTCATTAGGAAAGTAATGTAATTGGCTATCATGACTCAAATGTATTGATGAGCATTGGAAAGTTTCCTTGAGTGTATTTAATTTTGTAACTACTTGGTTAGGGAAAACTAAATATAAATACCCCTAGAATGTACTTTTTAATGTTTTTATTTAGTTGGATGTTATTGATAGTGTTTATATGAGTTAGTTGCATTATAACTCTAGAAATATGTATTCTTAGAAATCACTTATGGATATAATGAATGAATCTTGTCTCGAATTAATATTTTTATTCAACTAACTATGGATCTAATGTTGTTGGTTATCATTTATGTCATTGTTCAGCTAATTGAGTTAAGGTTAATAGTTACCATTTATGCCATCCTTTTTTATTTGATCATTGAGCAATGAACGTATATTAAGATAGATATGGATTATAGAATGAGATTAGTATTATGTATGTGTTCAAGTGATCATGTGTAAGTAGTTGGATTAACACCATTGTAAAAAAAAAAAAAGGAACTAGTCCCTTGTTATGTGATTCGAGTGAGCATGTGAGAACTTGTTATTGCATGAAATGCTAGCATGCTATCACATTATAATATTAACCATTTCAACACATGCATAGGAAAATCAATGCCCATGTAAAGAAAATAATCCCAACATTTTGGTTCCATTATTGGGACCCATAACACTTTCCTACGTGATGGTGGAAGATGCTCAAATGACTGTCACTTAAGAATATTGAGTGATGGGTTACTAGTATTGAGGATAATTTTTTAGTACCATTTATTGAACTAGGAATATCCACACATACATGGGTAGAATAAAATTTATATAAATCACTATAAGAGATGATCTTTACAAAGTTACCTATTCACCTTCATGCTTGGATTTTATCTTATGCACAAGATAGGTTGAGGAACTACAAATGGAAGACAACTTGGTCAATAGAGCATCAGTCAGCTTTAGCATGATTGGGAGAACCTTGGATGTGTGTTGTTGATGTTTTGTGGAATAGAAATTTGAATAGTTATGTCTTGGAATACATAGTATCAACATATTTTTATCCAAAGGAATCCTAGTTTCACTTTTTTCAAGAACTATGTGGTAGATATTTTAGACACTTTTCAATGGAGATTAAGAAGCATTTTGTAGATTTTAAACTTGATAATTTCTCCATTGGAAGGCTAAACTCTTTATCACATGAGCAATGCGGTTGGTAGGAAAATGGAGGGGAACTTTTGAAGTAAAATTATTGGTTTAGTATGGTATCTAGTTAGTGGGATTTGCATAAGTGTAAGTATGATTAAGCTCAATGAAGGGTTATGAGTGAAAGTGATCTAAGGAGGGGATAAGAGGACTTAAGAAGTGTTGTAAGGGTTTTTAGGAAAGTAAAAGAGCATAAATATGAATCCCCAACTATAGGACCACACTTGATGCTAGTAAAAGTATGTGTGGGAGAATAAAGTTAGGTAGTGGTTGTATGTAATGGGAAATGCATCAGATCTATAAATCAATCCTAGCTTAGAGAATATAAATCCTAATTACACTTCTGATTGGTGATACATTAAATAATCAAGTTTATGAATAATATGGATCTGCTAGACCTATTCAAGGGATATATTAACACAATAATATTACTAGGGAGGGTTCTAAATCCTCTAGTCAAGCAAAACCTCACAGTAACCCTAATTAGGTCCTATGTTTTCATATTCACTAAATAATTAAAAAGTAAAGTAAGAGTCTAATCTAGTGCTCATCGAATATTATGACACAAAGTGGAAGTAATAAACATTAAAATTAAACATGTATAGAAGACATATACTCATGCCAATGTATATGGAATACTAATGCATGTAAGAGAAGTATAAATTCATATCTATCTACTCTTATAAATGAGGACAAAATCTAGGAAAACTTACCTTTGAAGATGAACCCATCGAGCCTCAATCTCTCCCTTGGCTAAGGTGCTTTGCAAGATGTTATTGTGGTATATATGGATGAAAAGGATAAATCAATTGTAGGCTACATAACCTATCAATTCATCAAAAAGACTTCTCTAAATTTAAGATCCATATCTCCAAAGAAAGTATGAAACCTTAAGCTTGTTCCTCAAGTAGAATGGTGGATAAGCAGATGCATAATATATCTTAATTATTCTCTTCTCTTAGAAATGTCAAAATGAATGTGTATAGGTGGATATAACCCTAAAAACTTCTAAAATTTTAGGCTGACAAGGTCAACCTGATCAACCTAGTATTTTAATTGATAATAATAAACTAGGTCATGGACTAGGTTGGCCAAGCACTGACCTAGACACTAATAAGTTTTGTCAATAAGGATACAAGGTCGGTGTGGCTAACTATGTAATTTAAACTATTAAAAAGGGGTTTAGGTTAGGTAAATGGATAATGAAGGTGGTAAAATATTAGAGGAGGGTGCATAATTTGAGGCAAAGTTTAAGGGAGTATTTTTAAGATCTGGTTGGATTGATAACAATTGCAAAAAAGGGACAACAATCCTACAAAGTACCAATGGTCAGCCCACCCCTTTCCCAAAGCATGCCTTAAGGCAAGCACTTAGAGAGATTGAGACTCAATGGGTTCCTACAAGATATAAGGCATAAGTAATTTATAAAGTTTGAAAATATTATCTGTATACATATGCCCCACTTGAATCTCATCACATGTCACGTAGGTGCAACACATGATGATGCTTTGGGAAAAGAACATAGAGATACATAAGGTTGAAGTTGAATAAAGTGTAGTAAATAAAAAATAAGATAAATGAAAGTATAGAATTGAAAAATACATACATTTACTTACCTTAGTGATGTAGATAAGGAAGGAGATGTGAGAAATATGAACGTGTTCAATGTGAAGAACATTAGGCAAACCTATAGAGATTAGCAAAAAAGAGCTAAAATACATTTTTTTGTAATATATACATATAATAGTTGAAAATATTCTCTATGACATTAGGATTATAGAACATTTTATAGTTTGGAAAAAGAGTTAGTAGAGACAAAGATATGAGAAAAATAATAAATTTGATGGTAAATATTAGAGGGGTAAAACATTTTAAAATAGTAAATATAAATAGGGTGAAAAATAATTCATTTGTTATTATTTACTATTCTAAAAAAAAAATAGAGATCTAATAGACTTAGTGAGAGCCCAAAGAGCCATCATGGTGAGGAGTTGATAACTGAGACGGGGAAGATGTATAGCGGCTGCAACGAGTACAACAGAGGTAAGCAACTAAAATTTTCAAAAATTTTAGTATTTTTATTTGAAATTGAGTGATTTATATAAATTTGATGATTAGGTGAAATCTAAACACTATAATGAACCCTATGATGTTTATAAGGATACTAAAGGTCAAACAAGGTATTGGGTATGAAGGAATCAAAACAATAAATGCTGAAGGCATTTATGGAAATTAGTCAAAAAGTCATTTTAGTGAAAGAACAAGGGTGAATAGGTCGACTAATTTGGTATAAAATAAGGGAAATTAAATGGATCGACTTAGTAGTAAGTGACCAACTTAGTTGGTTTAAAAAAACTAGTGGGCCAACTTAGTAATAAGTGGCTGACTTAATTGGTAGAAGTCAAAAACTAGTGGGCCAACTTAGTTGGTTAGGTGAAAGGGATAAACTAGTACTAAAGGGAAAACTTAGTACTCCAGAGGATGAAAGGGGACAACTTAGTATTATTAACCTAGATAGGGGCTGACTTAGTACTAAAAAGGTTGGTTTTGTTGAAATTTGGATAGGGTCAATTTAGGTTGTAATAGGTCAATTTGGTATAAAATGAATAAACTAAATTAAACCAGCTTAGATTTGTGAAATTTGTAATAATATATTTTGATTATGAATGACATAGAGTTATAATACATCCTTTATTGTTTGATATTTTTTAGAGGTGCTAGATATTTTGGTGATTGATTGATGCCTCATGGTTACCTAATTTGATGGTGCATTTGATAAATGTGGATATATTGAGATTGGTTGCATTGGGCCTAGGAGGTATTATGGATAAGAGACACATCCCACTGAGTGTTGATCTCATTGTCATGTTACTTAATGCATGGGAATGGTTGACAAACACTTTTTGATGGGTGGTGGATGGAGATACCATAAAGGTAGGTATCACACTAGAGGATACCCATGCATTGCTTGGATAGCCTATAGGAGGGACACCAGTGATCATAGGGACATCGAATGATCTAGAGAGACAATCACTATCTAGGTGGGTGATGTGATCAGATATGATCTAACCAAGGCTGAGGGTGAGCTTATTAAATGTATATATTTCACAAATTCTAGATATTTAGAAGGTTTTGACTGGACTTGTGACTACACTAAGATTGGGTACTTGCATGAACAACTAGGTAACACTAAAATATTTTTTTATTTTATTCCCTTTTTCTAAATCCATGGGTTTATTGCACCCTAATATACCTCGACTCTATCATGAGACAAAATGTGGAGTTTGAGATTCGATTAAAAAAGGAGATGTGCTTAGAATCATGTCTTTTAGTGTGATTTGACTTTTGAAAAGTTTGAATGTTGCCTTTTAGATCATTGCCTTTTGTTAAATGATTTGGATTTTGCATTTTTATGGCTTTTTTAGATTCCTCTTCCCTATAGATTTGGAATGAATAATCATGAGAGACAAAGTGATACACATGAATGAACTTTAGGCTTTGGCTAAAGTAAGCTAAGTATCCAAATACATGGTTAACTAGAACACCTAGGCTTAATTATGAACCAACATGTTATCTCAAGTCTCAACCATGTGTATCCTTAGTTTGTGAAAGGAAAGAAGGGGAATAAGGGGAGATCAAAATTAGACTGATAAACGGAGATTATAATGAGATTAAATGTTTTCCAACTAATCAAATGGTAAATAAGGAATGACTATAGGGAGCAAGGTTTATATAACCTAGTCACAATAATAATTATCCATGTTTATAGAGATAAGAAAGAAAAAAATCATGAAAGAAAACAAGATAGCCATGAAAAAGGAACAAATAGAGAATAATTATGTCATTATGAAAAAAAAATCCATAACAGAACATAAGAAGAAAAATGACATCATAAGCAACATGTAGTGCAAAACAAAAGCCATCATGTAAGATCAGTAAGAATTTGACACAATGTCAAGTGATATAAGATAGAAAATTGTAATGTTGGAGCACACATCCAATAGAAATGAAGAAAGAAAAGAAAGAAAACCATGTTTGTGTTCATAAATATTGATATATTTATCCACACACATTATCCATAACATCTGATAAGTTTCTATGGAGATGAATTTGGATTGAAGTCAAAGTCTCATTGATCTTCAGGGAAAGCTAAGAAAATACTTTGTGTCAAATATATTCAATAGAAAATGTAGAAATTATTGAAAGATCATGTTGATGAGGGCTATCATGTAGGGGATGATGAAGAGAAATAATATTAATGGACTCTATTGTAAATGAAGGGGTCACCGATATATAATGGGCCACATGTTAAGGAGTTACCAATAGAAAATGGGACATAGGTGAAGGAGTCACTGGTGGAGAAGGGGCCATAGGTGAAGGAGGATCCTTTGGTGAGGGAATCATGGGTAGAATAAATGTAGGTGAAGAAGGGACCATAGGTGGAGGGGCCATTGGGTAAAAAGGGGGAGCCTTATTATGAGGGTGACCTATAGTAGGAAGGGTATTAGGTGAAGGAATGGTCATGAGGTGATCTTTGAGATGCTATTTAAGGATGTGATAATGATGAATGGGGTGAGTACCACATTGGTGCAAGAACTAATATAACTTTATATATTTGTGAAGATATTCATGTAATACTTTTAGGGGGTATATCCTTATTTGTGGGTTGAAGAGTGGTGGGATGCAAGATATTTATATGTTGTTGCAGCTTACGACAATACATAGATGAATGATTATCTATGCCATAAAAGAGACATGCTTTTTAGTAGACTTTGTAGGTGTATTAATAGGAGTGGAATTGGAATTTGAGGAAGGTTGGTGTAATGAAAAATCTCCAATACAATGACTAAAAAATTTATGAATATCAAAATATCAAAGAAGTAAGCTGTGGTAAAGGGAGCAAACCATCACCAAGAGAAGGTGGGGCTGGTGGAGAGATTGAGTGAGGATCGATGGAAGGAGTAATAGGATTTGAAATAAAATGAGTCTTATCTAGAGAAGGAGTGGGACTAGGATCCGAATTGGGCTTAGTTGAGGAAGGGGTGAGATGCACAAAAGGCTAAAGGATAGTCGCAAACACCTTAGAGGTGAGTTAGCTAGAGGGGTCCTGATATCTAAAAAAGTGATAGGGACTAGTCATAACATGATCCATGAGCATACTCATATGAGGATATTCATAAACTAAAGGTGTGGGCACCATCTCTACCTTGTGAAAAAGAGGAAAAATATTAAAATTAGGAATTATGTAAGATGAAATGCTATAAGATATATGTAAACACTGAAGCAAAGAGGAATGATAATGATTAATTTTAGCATCTTGAGCCTGAACAAGACCTTCTAATAAAGGGTCATATAAGGTATATACATCATTATAGTCAAGTCTATGAATATTGATGGCATAGGTAGGGATAACCTTATCATTTGATGTGGTATGATGAATGGAGTGCTGAGTTTTAGTTAAGACAATGGGTATATCATCATGAGGTAGTTGATGAGAACATGGTTTTAGAGAAGGTGGAAGCTAGGAAATGAGATGAGGTGAGAGATTCAAGGTTTTAATCTTGAGATTGATCTTGTCAAGCTCATCATCATCTAAATCTAGGAGGTTAGGTGTTATATTCACTATGAGTTTAGGGTGACCATTGTAACCACATGTAGAATTGACAAGAAAGTTAAAACATTAAGATTCATGATAGGGAATACTCGACAAGGGTTAGAATCTTGAATACACCATGGTCTTATAATTATTCAGAATTCTAAGGGTTAGTGTTACCTTAAATCCTATATATTTCTCAATTGTGAGGAAATTTGACACGTTGGCAAGTGGAAGAGATAATTTCTTTCATGTGATGAGTCCATGGCTTATCAAGTAAAATGTTATAGGATAAAATAAAGTTGAAGATCATCACCTTCACTTGAATGATGATAGGTGGGACAATGATAGGGAGCCATACACAGCCTAAGGGAGGTATTTGCCTTTGGTCATAGCCATGACATGTGTTGCTTGTAGACTTAAGATTAGATTTAAAATATCCCAGGCTTTTAATAAAATTGATATAGGAAACACCAATGCCTAAAACCTTATCAATCAAGGCATGCATGAATTGGATATCACCAATTTGGACACTGATGAAAAGAGGAGGATGATCATCTGCATGAAGTAGAATCCCATCTAGGATCATATAAGCAATGGGTAGTTTGAGGGAAAGAGATGTGTCTATGGTTTCATCAACATGTATGGACATCTCTTCAAACTATTATAAAATGCTATCTTCTAATCCAAATAAGGTGGCTTCATATCCTACTAAGGGAGGATGAGGGATTTTCATTTTGAACAAAAGTTGCTTAAGATGATTATGATGATGTGGATAAGTCTACATGAGTTTGAGAAATAGGATTTGAGATGGGAGATTATTAAGATATGTGATAGGATCCCATTAATCATAACCCATAAGGGGACTATTGTAAATAGGTTCATAGTGTCAAAGAAGGTCCTTAGAAGCAATATTTGAGGTGCATGTGAATTTATGTTGATAAGATGCAAAAAATTTAATTGGAGGACAAGTTTATTGATTGTGTTGTGAATATGGGGTAGTTGATGCAAGTTTGGGTTGAGATAAATTGGAAGAAGTGTTAATACAAGTTTGAGTATCAGTGGTGATGGGTAAAGAGGTTGGAGGAGTGTTATAAATGGTATGATAAATGTTATCCAAGGGAGGTGTTGTAATTGATTCATCAAAAGGTATAAGATATTCTTTCCCAATCTCTATTAAGTGAGTTGGGGAAGAATATTGGATAACATGAAAAGTGAAAGACAATTGAGGAGTGTGGATAGGATGAGGATCAATAAAGGCAACCACCCTTTGCATATTAGTCATATTAACCACATTATATTCAAGAGTTGGGTCAATAAGACTATCAACATTATTGGTAGAAGGCGTAGGTTTATCTTTGTGTTCTTGGTGATTTGAAAGAGGATATTTATAGATGGCCAAATGAGCATTAGCTTGGTTCAAATATTGTGATTTATTTTGTGTTTCATGGGATTTGAAGGCAATGTCATAGTCTTTTTGATGTTTACAAATGATATAATCATGGTCAAAATTGGGACCGAGAAGGAAATCCTTAAAAAATTATGAAGTTGTCTACAAGTCTCATGAGAGTGACCCCAACTAGCATGAAACCAATAAAATTTATTGGGATCATACTAGGATTTCATAAGATGAGTGGGATAAAGTTCTCATGGAAAAGGCCTTGGTATATACTTTTTTAAATCTACTAGGGATAAAGGTTTATGAACATTGATGTTATTTGTTGAAGATAAATGAGGATTAGTGATGTGGTTGGGAAGGGAAGCTTATTCCATAATCTAGTCAGGAATAATAACTTGAATAGTATGAATGGTATCATAAGAGTTGATGATACCATCATTTATAGTATGATGATTTTCATTTTTGATTAACATGTGAGTACCCATAGATAGTTGGGATGGCTCAAATTGATGCATGAGGAAATCTTGGCACTTCACTTGGTTAATAGCCTCTTCTAAAGTTCATGGAGAGAGAGTCTAGACCTGTCATTTTAAATTGGGATAAAGAGCATTAGTATATAAATGAAAGAGGTTATTATCTGTCTTATTGTGTTCGCACTTGTTAGACAAGGTCTTTCACCATTTGATGAAAACTTGTGCATTTTATATCTCAATTTGCTTATAATTAATAAAATGGGCCAAAGTATTTTTAGGGAGATCACTAGTTTGAAATTATTAGACTGGAGTATTGACTAAATCTTCCAAAGAAGTGATGGAATGAGATTTGTGTCAGTTATACCAATCTAAAGCATCATCTATGAGGGTTTTTGATAATATCTTGGTAGTAGTAAAATATTTAACTTGACCCAATTTGTGTATAGATTTTCAATTTTTTTTTAAGTGGAGAGTAGGATTAGTTAACCCATTATAACTAAAGGTAGTGGTGATACCTCCTATATCAATGTTAGAAATTTGAGGCTAATAGGTTCATTTTAAAGGTTCTTGATTGTTTTACTAGCAAGAGAAGGTTGAGGGATAAGATTACCATGGGAATCCTGAAGAGGAGGTGGGGGAGAATTTTGGTTATGCATTCCCCATGGAACGTATGAAGGGTGATTTTAAAGGTGATTTTGCATTTTCATCATTTGGTTGAAATTGTTAGCTTGGGAAGCATTCATTTGATTAAGATTTTTTAAGAGAATTTGATGAGTTTTAGTGGTGTTATTAGCATTATGTGAATCATTGGAATTGGTATTAGTGGCTTGGGTACCACTATGGTGTTAGTAGTGGCTTGAGAGGAATTATTGGTAAGTGAGGCACTAGTAGCATTATTTTCTTGTATGGTAAAGGATACACTAGTAGAGGGATGAAAAGAAGCAACACTAGAGGCATGATTACCATGGGTAGAAAATGATGCACTAGTGGAAGATTTTAGAATAATGGGTCTTATAAGAGTCCCACTAGATGTAGAACCTTCCATGTTAGTAGATATACTAAGCATAGAGGTAGAGGAAATCAAAGAGGAAGATGTCATGGTATGATAAGGTGTCAAGATAGAAGGAAGAGGTTGAGAATCAAATAATATAGTGTCCCCAAATCCATGTGAGAATGTGGGAGAAGGTGAATGGGGCTCCTTGGCTTGACCACTAATCATAAGATGGTAAATAGTAAAAGGATATTTTCTTCAATGTTGAGGAAACTCATTGATGAAGAAGATAATTTTTGGAGTATAATCTAATTTAGGTTGATATTATAAGGAGAAAAGAGGGTTCCAAACTAAAGAGGAATGAGGAGGGTTCCCATAGTTTTTCATGCGAGTGGCTATATACACATTACTTTCATATAGGGTAGTAGCCACAAGTTGTTTATGGGAGAATTTATTGGGGTTGGTAAATATCATCATATCTGTTGAATTCAACTCAGTGTTATCTTCAAATAGGAAGTTCATGATGAGGGAAATAAATTAAGGAAAGCTAATCTGATGTAAACACAAAGAGTAAGGAAGGATATAGAGTTGACTATGTTGATTGTGTTTTGTAATCTAAGAGGAAGATAAGGGTATAGAATCATACATGTTGAGTTTGTACTATAAACATGGAGCTCATAAGGACACAGGGTCGATGAGGTCAACTTAATACTATAACCTAACAATAGAAATGGGTATAGAGTCATAAAGGTCTATTTTGTACTATAGATAAGGGATGAAACTGAGCTAATAAGGATACATGGTTAACCAAGTTGACTTAGTACTATATCCTGACTAGTAGAAAGGGATACAGAGTTGGACAAGTCAACTTTATATTTTAGACATGGAGATAAAGTAGGTAGAAAGGGATATATATTCATACATGTTGATTGTGTTCTAATGATAGGGGAAAACATAATCTATAATAGAATATACCAGACATAATGATAGTGTGCTAAAAAAAGGAGAAATTTTGCAATAATTAAAGTAAGAAAGAGAGCAAACACATAAATAATTAATTCAATGTGAGTGATCCAATTGGGTCACACAACACAAAACCTTTCATGAATGTTGGATAATTCGAGTGTTTGTAATACAACACACAATGATCAAACATAAAGTGATCAACCAAAAAGTAAATACTAAGTGGTTATCCTGTGTGTTATTAGATTATTAGAAAGACTTGTTTTAAGTGTGATGAGGAAGTTGGTTGAAAATAGAGAACTAGAAAGCAATCTATGGATGGTTTTAGGATGTTTAGGCTAAAAAGGAACTATGTTGGAAATGTTACCCCATAGTGATAAGGGTGTTATATTCTTTTCCAATATATACCATTAACCACATATTTATACTTGGCCAGAAAACCAAGTCGACTTCTCCCTTGGTGATGAAATCTAAGTAGGTAGGCCTTGGAAAGAAAAATATTAAATGCATTTTGAAAATTGTGTGATTTGGTAGTGTGTGTAGAAAGATAAAAATATTGTAAATAAATGATAATATGAAAAACCACTTAATCAGACTATGTGAGCTTACTCTAAACATGCAAACTAAAATTGAGAGTGTGAATTAATTAGTAGTAAATAGTTGTTAATTCCCAAATTAAGAATATTATAGATTCAATTCAGATGACATTGTATGCAAATAATACATGGTAGATTTGAATGGGTCACTATTATTTTTTGAAAGCAAAATTTTTTAAATATAGAGTCAAACAGGTTGACTTAGTCTTTTAGATAGAAGATAGGCTATAGAACTAAGTCGACCAGGTCAACTTAGTTTTTTGTAAGTTTGCATTTTGGAAGACTATTAAATTGCACAAAATAAAAATGTAATGAAGTTTTGAAATGATATAGAGAGAAAGAGAGGAACTTTGGTGGGTTGGAAGATGATTAGGATTGCAAATTTTATGTTGAAGTGCCTTGAATGTTGCTTTCAAATTTTGTTGACTAAATCAAACTAGTTCGACCCAGTTTTGTATAAATATGTATGTTGAAAAAAGATAAGATTACTAAGTTCACCTATTCAAATTAATTTATTGATCTATATTTTGACTAAAAGACTAATTAAACTTATTCAACCTAGTTTGTTAATCTGGATGTTGATTGAAAGATTAAGTTGACCTATTTGACCTAGTATGTTGATCTATATGTTAGTAGAGTGAATAAGATGATAGAGTCAACCTATTCAATATTGTATTCTTATTTGGGATTGAAGAAGAGTAATGTGTTGACCCATTTAATCTAGTAACCTATATCTGATGAAGACTTGCACACAAACAACATAATCATTTTGATGTGACTATATGTTAAACATACACACAAAAAGTTAGAACTATATTAACTTATTTGATATAGTATCACAAATATAGAAAAATAATATGATACAAATAAAATCTTGAAATAAAAATTTAAATGGTTAGATTCATGTTGGGTTCACTAGAATGTATGTAATGAGAAATGAAGTAGATCTATAAATCAATCCTATCTCAAAGAAGATAAATCCTACTTACACTTCTGATTGGGGATATATTAGATAATTGGGGTCATGGCCAAGATAGATCCACTAGACCTAGACAAGGGATATCTTACCATTATAATATTACTAGGGAGGGTTATAAAGCCTCCAATCAAGCAAAACTATGTAGTGACCCTAACTAGGTCCTCTGCTTTCATATTCACTAAACTAATAACAAGTAAAAGTCTAATCTAGTTCTCTCCAGAACTTGTGGTACAAAGTGGGGGTAATAAACATTAAAAATAAACATGCATAGAATACATATACTCATATAAATGTATACAAAATCCTAATGCATGGAAGAGAAGTACAAATTCATATCTATCTACTCTTACAAAGGAGGAACAAAGTTAGGAATACTTACCTTTGAAGATGAACCTATCAAGCCTCAATCTCTACTTTAGCTAAGGTGTTTTAAAAGAGGTTGTTGTGGTATGTAAGGATGATAATGATAAATTAGTTCTAGGCTAAAAAATCTATCAATACATCCAAAAGACTTATCCATAAGACAATATCTGAATCTCTAAAGAAATTATGAAACCCTAAGCTTGATCCTCAAGTAGAATGGTAGATAAACATATGCACAATATATCTTACTTCTTCTCTTCTATTAGAAATGTAAAAATGAATGTGTTTAGATAGGTGGATCTAACCCTAAACACTTTTGAAAGTTTAGTCCAATAAAGTTGACCTAATTGACCTAGTATCGTAGTAGAATAAAATAAAGTAGGTCATGGACTAGGTCAACCAGGGTTTGACCTAAACCCTAATAAGTTTTATTAATAATGATACAAGGTCGATGTTGGTGACTATGTGATGTCAACTGTCAAAAAAGGTTTAGGTTATGGAAATGGCTAATGAAGGTGGTAAAAGACTAGAGGAGGGTGAAAAATTAGAGGCAAAGATTAGGGAATTGTTTTTAAGAGCTGGTTAAATTGATATCAAGTGGAAAAAAGGGATAATAATATTACAAAGCACCAATAATCTACCTACCCCTTTCCTAGAAAATCCCTTAAGGCATGCACTCAGAGAGATTGAGACTCGATGGGTTCCTACAAGATAAAAATCATCGGTAATTGATAAAATTTTAAAATATTATGTGTATACAATGGTAACTAAATAACCCAATTTGGATAAGCCCAGTTCCCCACCCACATTATTTACTCATGATGTTGAGTTAGATGATATATTTGTACACAATCAAGATATGGATAGTGTAGAATGTGAAACTAAACTGGTGAGAGAAATATTTGTAGACTAAGTTTTAGATAATAGTTTATTGGCCATTTTTATTCCTTTGGGAGATAATTCTATGGATTAATTTGGAATGCCTAATGGACCAAGCATAACTAGTGGGAAAAATAACAACCAAATATTATTTACTCAACCTACCTCAGTTCCCAATGTCTCGAGTGATTCTATTTTTTTTGGAGGCATGGGAGGTGGAATATGTGGTGGCTCAACTAAAGTAACTAGAGGCATAAGAGGTAGTGGTGGACCTCCCCTATAAGGTCCATGAGGAACAAGAAGTGCTTCTTAACAAACCCCATTATAATTTCATCAGCCACCCACTGTGTACTATGATATGACACTCCACTTGCTAGAGTATTGAGGTGTGGAGAATATAATTAAACATGTTCACAAGTGTGAACTTATTTAGCGAGTACATGACATCACCTCTTCTGAATGTAAGGCAACATGGTTTTCTAACACCCTTTTATACCATGTGCATAAGTGGTATCAAAATTATGATCCATAGTAAACTATGGTGGATTACGACTAGTTAAAGGTAGCTTTATTCCAAGAATTTGATATCTTAGAGATTGAATAGCAGTGCATAGCTACCTTGAAGTATATCATGTAAGAACTCACTTAGAATGTGCATGATTATGATGCACATTTCAGGACACTTCTCTCTAAACTCTCTTTTGAGATAAATTTTACTCAACATGATAAGTGGTTTTTAGGAGGTTTATTGCTCCCCTTTAGACATACCTTATCACATAAAACTTACACCAATATGCATAAAGTCTTGGAATCTTCCTTTTGTGTTAGATCTATTAGAAGTATTGACATGTGGATTCATCTTTTCATGGAGGCTCAAATTACTACAATAGCATTGCAACTATAAATTCTCACTACACATAACACTCATGACACCTGTAGTGGATTTTGGTTTATAGACTATGAGTCGAAAGGCCACAATTAGAATAAGTTCCCTCACAAGGGTATTTGAGCCATGTTGAAACAATCCTATGAGATTTTATAGGAGAATCATGATGTAAGGGATTTCCCTCTACTAAAACATGGTACTCAATCAAAGGTATCTACATAGTATATGATATATGATACATACACTCATGATACCAATGATTGTCATCTCATTAGTGAAATTCATGATGCACGCATGCATGGTACATGTTAGACATATGTTACTAATAAACAAGATAATGAAGGAAGATATCATGGTCATGGTTGAGATCAATGATGTGGATGTATATGTTTTCTATTAAGAACCTATTATAAGTATGGTTCCCTAGAGCACTACTAGTGTGATTGCCTAGTGTATCCTATATGTGCCTTTTATGAAAATGAACACCATCTAGAGGAGTGCCCTGACCTATATACTACCATTATAAAGGAATTAAATAAAAAGGGTGATGGTATGATATGTATTAAAAATCCACAATGGATATTGTACCTTTCTATTTTGATGAGTCCCAAATTCAATACTACCACATGGAGTGGAGTTCAATCCTAGTCTATGTCTAACCTACCCATTGAGAAATTTAAATGAGAGGAACGTCATGCTACTTTATATCTATATGTTTAGTGGTAGAAGGAGGTGCTCCATGACACTATGAATCTAGTAAGATAATTACATGGAGAAATCTAGTTCCTCAAGGATCAAGATGATACTACATGTGTCGATATGTAGATTGTTACTGACATTCATGACATAATGTAAGATTAATTTCATGAGTTGCAAAAGTGAATCCTAGTGAAGACATCATACCTTTATTTTAAAATTGGCTAAGGCATCATACACCAAACCTACTAAAGATCATCGATTAAACCATGCACAATAGTAAGAAACTCACATTTAGCCTAACTTAGAGGGGGATAAGGATATATTGGTTAACTCTGCTATAGATAGATGGGTTATCTAGAATATCTTAGTTGATATTGGCACTAAAGTAAATGTCCTTACCAAATATGCATGGAGAAATATGGCCATTCTAGCTTTGCATCCTTCACCCCTTGTGTTATTTATGGCCAACAAGGTCATGCTTTACCCATTGGTGTACTTAAAAATGCCACCATGGATATCCTCAATGTCACTTTCAAATTTGAGTTTGAATTCTTAGAGTTGGCTGAAGATAATTACTTCTTAGATCTATTGGGTTGACTGTGGTGTTATGTAAATAATGTTGATTTGAGATTTAAGAAGTGTTAAATCAACTTGGATAATGATGAGTAGCATGTTGCCATCCTATTGGACCATGTTCAAGGACCTCCATATGTTGAGCTAGTAAATATTGATGAGGAAATTAACCACATCTATAATGTCATATTTTAGTTTACTAAATGCATTGATCCCACTCCAGATGGTATTTTACATTGGTAGGTGTGTAATCTATATTTGACACCACTAGTAACTCTTGTGACTATTAGGATCAAGGTGAATATGACCTTACTGGGAGGATCTATGGAATTATAGGTATTTAAGATGATAATCCTTAGAATTATCATAGATGCTATAAAAAAATTTATCTGTTTCATAGATAAATTATGGTTTTGCCATCACAAATGTTAAATGAAGCTCTAAGGTTCCATGATTAGATGGAAGTCTATTAGTTTACATAGCATTTGTAATCTATTTATGACTTTGACATTGATCAAGTATGATCAATTATTCATATATTTAATGGCATAGCTACTCGATGGTGGAGAAATCATCATTCAAACTTAATTACTTGGGACTAAATTCATTATGATTTATTGTTGGAACATAAATATCTACTGAGAGGGGGGTGAATTAGTAGATCAACTAAAACTAGTCCTTTAATCCTATTAAAGCAAATTTAAAAGTATATACAAATTAAAAGATAAATGAAAAGATCACATACACATAAAAATACACATGACACCAAATTTATACATGAAAAACCAAAAAGGAAAAACCATGGTGAGAATAGCTACTAGAATCTACTATTCTAATCCAACCTCATAGTCAATGCCTCACTTGGAAAAACCTCACTAGTTACAAGCCTCACTAGAAAAATCTCATTGGTTACATTTAATTACACCAATCCTAAGGAGACACCAATCCCCTTAATGAACACCAACCTAGCTAATCTGATAGCACCGACTAATCAAATCTATGGAGCTACAACTTCAGATTTCAACATTGATTCATAAATGAATCAAACTCTATTATTTGTTATAGGTCTAATCTACAATTGATCATACTCTACACATTATTTTTTGCCTTTCTTCTTCTCTATTCCTTTGGTCTTATGTCTCGATATTTATCTATTAGACACTCTTCATTAGCTTCACCAACCACTCTACTCTTCTCTACCCCCTCTAGTTCTGTGTCTTTATGGTTTTTTATTTGACATACTTCATTAGATTTTGCTTACTTCCTCTATTTATATTCAAATTAACTCAATGGCAAATGCAATTATTCCAACCACATCTTATTTTGTCCTAGATGTCATATATATAAGTAATAGATCTAGGATTCCATATATTCTATGTGTTCACACTCAGATTGCAACACATCATGCCAATTTTGGACTCTAATTCATTATGACTTGGAATGTAAGTTTTTGCATCTCAATTTCATACATCATGATGTAATTACAGGTCTCTTTACTATCTAAATCATCTTTTAGACTCAATTTATGATGCACAAGCTCTTTAATGTAGATTTTATTGGTTAGATCAATTAACCTCATTGTCTATGTTGAGATATAGAGCTTATATGCATGTTCCTCCTATTCCTACAACTAACCATTTTTATAGACATGAATTTAAATGTTAGTCATTAATATTACCTTTGGCACCATGATCTGATGGTCCATAATTAAATGATTCAACATTAAAATGCATCCATTTGATCACCTTTTGATAGGATTATGCTATCCATTAGATATTTGTACACTTCTAAACTTTAAAACGTGCTCATCAATTTTATTGATCTGAGCTTCTACATGTCATTAGATTCCAAAAATACACATTCTTTATCTCTATCGATATGTTAAACATCAATCTCTTTATCCCATTTCATTGCTTCTTATATCTTTGGATCACTTTCGCTTTATTGATCTTCTCGAACATGCTTAGTTTTTAACTCACCACTATATCGATAAACATCACTCACTTTGTTCCATCTAAGTGTACTCACTCTATTGGATCTTTCTCATCCAAGCTTATACGTGTCATTGGATATTTGAACTTGTACGAACTATACCTTGACTTGGTCATTAAAATTTGACACTATGACCTCATCTCACTACTTCTTGTGTCTTTGGATCACTTTCACTTCATCAATATTCCTAGACTTGGTTGATCTTTAACTTACCACTGTGTTGATAAACCTTGAGCACTTTATAGAATTTGAGTCCATTTTCTCTATTGAAACTTCTTTGCATGATCACCCATGCACTGTCTGATCTTTTGACAAGCTTGATCATTAACTCTAAAAAGATTACAATTATTGGGTCTCTGTCTAATAAGCTATGTGAATTTGACATTTGTCACTAACACATTTACTCAGAGGGAACTTTCACAATTTGACTTTACTTCACTCCATTGGATCATCTGTATATGATGAAGTGATAAATGTTGATTAATATGGGACATATATTAAGTCTTAGACTCAGGAAAATATAAAATCCTTTCATCATTGCTCAGATCTGGTAATTGCTAGGTTGAGGGGCTGATTTTGTAATGATGACAAAGGATTAAGTTATAACTTAAGCTACCGAGTCCTAGCTATAGCTATTCACTATCAAAATGGAAAGTATCTATTTGATGCCATGCCATAAACCCTTAGAGTTTTACTAAGAAACTCTATCCAGTCCAAGAGTAAAGATAATTTAATTTTGAGCTCATTTCTTCTCCTTTGAGCCTATTTATCACATATTAAAGATGCTCATGAAAAAAACATAACAGATCTACTATATATTTATTTTTTAAATGTCCATAGATGATTTTTTTAAAATAAAGATAATTTTGCATGACCTTGTGCATATTTTTTCTAAGTATGAAGACCATTCATTTTTCCTAGAATGCTAACTTTGCACCTACATAACTATCATTGTGCTTAGTCACATGAACTAAAAATTAGTGCATTTATTCCTCTTTCATAGGATATTCAATCCATATATCCATTTGGTCTTGAAACCTTCTTATGTGCAAGATATGACATTTATAAAAGTGCCTACTTATCTTTTCCTGTCTGGACCCAAAATGTCTAGATGATCATTATGAAGAACCAGATGAATTCCATTCATGCACACAAGCATTATAATCATCTTTGACCTTTGATAGGATCACCATATTAATCCTTGAGCATTAATGACATGCTCATAATGTCCCTTTTAACATTAATGACAATCACATTTCCAAAAATATCCCCCTTTGTCATTGATGACAAACTAAATGCTATGATCTTCTACTATTTAGCTCCTTCTCTGGCATTACTTATATTAAATTCTAATAAGTATGAACTAAATATATTCACACTAAACTTTCTCCCCCTTAGGAAATGACACATTTTCCTAATACTCAACTTGGACACTTGCTCTACTCTTCTAAACTTTTATAGAGAGCATTTGCCCTTTTCTCCCCCTTTGACATCAATGGCAAAGGGACTCCTCATTATTTGTCCAAAGTGTTCTCCCCCTTTATTAGATAAAGGATTTTATCCAAGAATCTATAACCATCAACTCATTATAAATTTGTAAACTATACATACCTAAGTTTCTTTTTCTCTTCTTCTAGGGATCAACAAGGATTTTATGATCCTTCCTCTGGACTTATACTCCATCACTAGTATTTAGTGATGTGATATAGGAGTTATCACTCAAAAAATTTGTCTCATTACACCACTTGAGCATCTTCAAGTCTCCATACATAGTCCTTTGATCCTAGGACCTAACAAATTACAAAGCTCCCACTTTTTTTATGCATGAGGATTCAATACACTATCTAAGCACCTGATTTGGTTTGTTCAAGTCATCATCCCAACTTGATTGAGGTAACATCCATAGCAGATAACACCTTATCTTTCAATCATGATTGAAGTATATCATATGTGTTCCTTTTCACATCATGCATAGCTCTTCAAGCCATTCAATCTATCTGAGTTATCTCCCCTAACTCCATGGTATATATAACTTATCATCTTTAGAACTCAGAGACCTATATTATTTTCTTTGTTATGCAACATAGACAAGTCTCAACCAGCATCCACCTGAGCATTTTAAAATCTACCACCATAGAACATATAGAAATATCCTCTATTTTGAGCCTTTTTTATTTTTATAGACTGAACAATCTAGCTCCCTCTTACTCCACTAACCTACTAATGATCAATATAAGACTTTTCAACATAGGATCATTTATTATATATCAAAAGAGTATTGGTCTAAAAGACCAATAAATAATATATACCTATATACTAATTGGTATGATGATATAGAGAAAACACACCTACTTTCACACTTGGAAGTCTTTGTATCTTGCCTTTAAAACTAGAGTCTATGAATACATTATTGGCACACTCATTCTATCCCTTCACACACTATATATACATCACTTCTTTCATCTTGGCACAAAAACTTCAACTAATAGCACTCATTTCTTTCCTTCAAAATATTTTGAAGAAAACCACTTGCTTATTTACTAAAAGGAGTCTCATAAGAAGCATAAATAGAGACATCTTAATTCACAATGTCCTAGAACAATGTGAAACCAGGACTTGCCCATAACTCCTCATTTTCCTTCTCCCCCTTGGTCATCTTGTGCTTTCAATTCTTCTTCTTCTTTTTAAGCTTAATAGAAGTAACATGCTCATCCACTATGATATTATACTTTGGATTAACAATACATGGAGATAAAATGGATTCATGACATACCTTTTCATCTGATCAATCTTCCCTATAACTTGGAATCTCATCTCTAGGCATAGAAGGCTGATGTTTTATGCTTGATGCTTGCTCTATAGCAACACGATGTTCACTTGAATCTGTACATACCTTAGAACTATCCTTAGGTAACACTTTGGACTTATCCTTGAGATTTGTTTTTTCATTCTCAACATGTGTAGACATTGGGAGTGCTTGACATTTTCCAACCTATGTAGAATTATTCATCAAGGCTTGATAGTTCACTTTCCATACATGTTTGGGTTGCTTATATGTCCTGTTGGGATTACTTTTCTCTTTTTAAAAGACTTGTGAACCTTTGTTCACACTAAGAGGCATGATTTTCCTCATAATTTGTACTTTTGGTATTTTAAAGCTTATTCTACATTGTTTAGCTATGTGACTAAAATTATATAATTATAGCACATTACATTTGTATCTAAAAAGAGTGAAAATAAAATTTTTCTTACAAAATTGGTTCTCCTTGTAGGTAAAAATCTATAATTACTATCCTTATAACCAAAATGATTACATCTATAACAATAACCATAGAAAGATGATGAATACCTGGTCATAGCTTTTCTTTGTCCAGGATGGGGAGTTCTTCTCAACTCTTACTTCTTCAAGTTGTTTACACTTGTGTAACCATATGCATTAGATACCTTTGTCTTTTACATATTCCTTGAGTTTACAGAGATGGAATCATTATTATTTTTCCTTTCCTCATGATTATTTTTAGCTTTAGCCTTCTTCACATCAACATTACTTGTGTTTGTCTTTGTATCCTTATAAGATTTCTCTTTCTTTGCTCCTAATCCTTCGACTTTGAAGTTATCATGTAACTTAGCAGATGTACTGATTATGGGACTTTTCCCTTTTGATGGATTTTGATAGATGATCAATTCATCTAGAATGTCTGATTCTTTTATCATCTTTAAACCTTTGACTATTTGTTCTTTAGCCTTTTAAGCTCTTTTATCAAAGCCACTATCTCTGCTTCTAGCCTCATACACTCATTAAATTTGAATTATAGTTAAATTTCAACTACATCTTCTATTCTTGTGGCCTCTTCAACCTAAGTCTTAAGGCTTACTATCATCTATTCATATCTTTTAAGACTTTTGGATAGTTTCTCAATTTATTTTTGTCCAAACTTCTTCTATCTTGAGTTCTCTTTTCTCAGCATGTCAATCTCATCTAGAGCATAGATGATTTCACCTTATAGGTCCACTTCTCCTTCCTCTTCTTCATTAGAGTCTATTTCTTCTTTTTCTTGATTTATATAATTTGATCCTAATTCCATGAATATGACTTCATTTTATTCAACTATAAAGGTAGAGTCATGGTCATCATCTGATCTATCACTCTGATCCACTAAGTCACTATATTATCTTGTGCATAGAACCTTATTCTTCTTGAAGAAGTTCTTATTCTTGAAGAAGTTCTTCTTCTTGAAATACTAAGGTTTCAATTTGTATTTTGTAGACCCTCTTCTTAATATTCTGATAAAGTTAGCTTCTTCATCATCAATTTCCTCAGATCTAGATGTAGATTCTTATGCTTTAACTTTCTTGGATGCTTTGAATGCATCTTCTATCTTGGAAGTATCTGTTTCTCCCATTCTCATCTCATAGGTAGTGAAGGTTCCATGTAAATCATAAATAGTGAGCTTATCCAGATCTCTTGCTTCTTCTATAGCAAATATTTTAGAATCATATATTGTTGGTAAAGATTTTAGGACCTTTTTGACAATGACTGATTCTTTCATTTCTTCTCTAAGGCCTCTGATTGCATTGACTATTTCATCTACTCTAAGAAGGTATTCTACAATTTTCTCCTCTTCATCCATTTTGAGACTTTCAAACATACCTCTATATGTTTATAAATTGGCCTGAATTACCTTGTCATCACCTTCGTAGATGATCTTCAACTTATTCCAAATATCTTATGCATTTTGACAAACTCTGATTTGGACAATCCATATAGAATAACATTCTTTGCATTGGCATTGCTCTTATATGCCTTCTTGGCAGTCTAATCAGTAGGATTTATAGATGGAGATATATATCCATTTACTATAGAAATCCATACATCAAAACCTAATGAATATAAATAAACTTCCATTCTTTTGCTCTAGAATGCATAGTTAGATCTATCAAAGAGAGGTGTTTTTTTTTATGAAGATCCTTCTTGACTAGCCATTATGTTTACTATTCCAAGATCTACCTGAGTTGATTAAGCTTTTTTCAAGGAACCCTAGGCTCTGATACCAATTTTTAGAACATAAATATCTACTAAGAGGGTGGGTGAATCAATAGATGAACTAAAATAAGTCCTTTAATCCTTTTAAATCAATTTCAAAAGCATATTCATATTAAAAGATAAATGTAAAGATCACATGCAAACATAAATACACATGACACAATATATATACATGGAAAAACTAAATTGGAAAACCATGGTGATGATAGCTACTAGAATATACTATTATAATCTAGCCTCAAAATTAATGCCTCACTTGGCAAAGCCTTATTAGTTACAAGCCTCACTAGCTACAAGCCTTACTGGTAAAACCTCATTGGTTACATTTAAGGAAACCAATATTAAGGAGACACCAATCCCATAACTAAGCACTAACTTAGCTAATTTGATGATATCAACCAATCAGATCTATGGAGATACAACTCTAGATTATAACATTGATTCATAAATAAATTCAAACTCTATTCTTTATTATAGTTCTAATATACAACTGATCATACTCAACACGTTCTTTTTGTGCCTTTCTTCCTCTCTATTCCTTTGGTCTTGTGTCTAGATATTTTTCTATTTGACACTCTTCATTGGATTTACCAACCACTCTACTCTTCTCTTCCCCCTCTGATTCTATGTCTTTATGATTTACTATTTGATACACTTCATTAGCTTTTTCTCAATACCTTTATCTATATTTGACCTGTCTCAATGGTAAATGCAATTATTCCAAATTCATCTATCTATATCCTAAAGTGTATATATATAAGAAATAGATATAGGGTTCTATATCTTCTATGTGTTCACACTCAGATTGTAACACATCATGCCAATTCTATGCTCTAGTTCATTATAACTTGGACTGTAAGTTTCCCACATATTGATTCCATGTATCATGTCATAATTTTATGTCCCTTTACTATCTATAACATATATTAGACTCAGTTTTGATGCATAAGATCTTCAATGTAAATTTGATCAGTTAGATCAATCAAACTCATTGTTTGTGTTAAGATATAGAGCTTATATGCATGTTCCTAAAACTAACCATTTGTCTAGACATGAATTTAAATATTAGACATTGATCTTAACTTTATCACCATGATCTGATGGTCCATACTTAAATGAATCAACTTTAAAATGCATTTATTTGATCACCTTCTGATAGGCTCATGCTATTTATTAGATCATTGTATGCTTTCAAACTTGAGCTTTGTCAACTTTAAAATGAACCCATCAATTTTCTTGATTTGATCTTATGCATGCCATTGGATTTCTAAATATGCACATTTTTTTTATCTCTATTGAGACATTAAATTTTGAGCTCTTTATCCCATCTCATTAATTCCTATATCTTTGGATTGCTTTCACTCTATTAATCTTCTTGAACATGATTAGTTTTTAACTCACCACTATGTCAATAAACATCGATCACTTTGTTCCATTTGAGTTTACTCATTCCATTAGATCTTTCTCATCCAAGCTTCCATGTACCATTGGATCTTTGAACTTGCATGAATTTTACCTTGACTTGGTCATTAAACGTTGACACTTTGACCTCATCTCTCTACTTCCTGCATCTTTAGATCACTTTCACTCTATTGATCTTCTTAGACTTACTCAGTCTTTAACTTGCCACTGTGTCAATAAACCTTGAACACTTTATAAAATTTGATCTCATTAATTCCATTAGATCTCCTTTGCATGATCACCCATTCATCATTAGATATTTTGACAAGCTTGATCATTAAATCTGATAAACTTATGCTTATTGGATCTTTGTCTAATAAGTTCCATGAATGTGACACTTGTCACTAACACATTTACTTAGAGGTGACTTTGACAATTTGACTTTGCTTCACTCCATTCGGTCATCTGCATATAATGAAGTGATAACCATTGATCAAGATGAGACATATATTAAGTCTTATACTTAGGAAAATATAAATTCTTTTTATCATTTCTCAAAGCTATTAATTGTTGGGTGAAGGGGTTAGTTTTATAATGATGATAAAAGCTTAAGTTATAACTTAAGCTATTGGGTCTTGGATATAGCTAGCCACTATCAAAATATAAAGTATCTATTTGATGCCATGCCATAAACACTTAGGGTTTTACTAAGAAACTCTATCTAGTTAGAGAGGAAGGATAATTCAATTTTGAGGTCATTCCTTCTCTTTTGAGCCTACAAACCACATATTCAAGATGCTCATTAAAAACCCATAAAACATATACTATCTATTTCTTTTGAAAATGTGTATAGATGATCTTTGTAAAATCATGACAACTTTGCATGACCTTCTGTAGATTTTGTCTAAGTATGGAGACCATTGATTTTCCATGGAAGGTTAATTTTTCACCTGCATAAATCTTTTTTTGCTTAGTCACATGACCTAAAAATTGGTGCATTTATTCCTCTTTCATAAGAGATTCGATCCATATATCCATTTGGTCTTCAAGCCTTATTATGTGCAAGATATGACATTATAAAAGTGCCTACTTATCTTTTCCTATCTAGACCTAAAATGTCTAGATGATCATTATGAAGAACAAGATGAATTCCATTCATGCACACAAGCATTCCAATCATCCTTGACCTCTAATAGGATCACCATGATCACCATATTCATCACTAGTCATTAATGACATGCTCATAATTTCCCTTTTGATATCAATGAAAATCATATTTTAAACATTGCACCATCACTTTCACCATGATAATTGTATACACGGTACCATCAATTATAGTGTCATCAGAGATCCTAAACCTCATATTGAAGATTACGAGTCTATGTGGAAGGTGGATGAAACACTTTTGCTTGTTTACCTTTGGGTTCACACATTATATATAACTTTATGCACTTGTGCTAGAGTGTGCTATGTCCATGAAGAGTGTCATTTTGAAATGAGTTATTGTTATTTCCTTAAAGGTAACATAATTATGATGATATCTTATTCATCTCCATAGATGGATTTACACCTTACAATACAAGCCATGAATCAAGTTATAGTAGGTGACCCAATCCTAGTTGAAGATCAAATCATATGCATATAGGGCATGTAGGAGGAGAGCTTGACTATTTTCCATGAACTTGATGAAGATGCATCATATCCACCACCTGAACCTGTACTAGACCATACACTGATAGAAAACATCTTTAAAGGTAAGAAAAAAATTATGTACCAAGTTGATGAATGTGTCAATTTTGATCCACCTAACCTATCAATTGATCATTTGGTTGTGCACATGGATTATGGTACATGTAATGTTTTTGACATCATACATGATGAATAATACCCATACTTGGATCCATTCTAGACTATTCAATAAAATATTGGCATAGAGGAATTTCCCAAGATAGTTATTATGGGAGACTACTAGTCTGATACATGATAGGAATAAAATAGATCTGATGTTTCATATTAAGATCAATAATTTATATCCCACTATGTAAGTAAATAATGCATAAAAACAAGATACAAAAATATGAGACAAGAGGGAACACATTATACAAAAAATTATGTGTAAAACCTTTTTAAATACAAATAAAAAACCATAAGGCAAATGGCAGCTTATAAACTTCATTTTAACATCAACAATTCATCTCTTACAATATCTCCTCAAGAAACTCCTTACAGTGTGAAAAACTAAGCACTCAATGCTTACACATGAAGCATTCAGGGTGTGAACCAATCATAACATAACCTTTAAGATCCAACCTAAAATCATGCAAGCACAAGATTTTCCACTAACTAGATAAGTTACAATAGAGAGTTCATGCATATTTAATAATTTACAATAAGAGAGAGAAGAGAGAGAGTAACATCACGTGACCCCAAAAAATGTACCATACTTGGGTGAATAGTTATCCTCAATAATGGTGTTTGTCCTCATGTGACAAAATTCATCAAAGCATCTTCACTTTAGACAAGAACATTTGTCACCTCCATGTGGCTCCAAAATCATTGTCTCCCACTCCTCATGTGAGGATAATCTACAATAGAAACCTTCTCATTTTCATGCTCAAATGGTCAACAAAGTTCATCCACTAATTTAGACAAAATCCATCCACCTCCATGTGATTCTAAAGATGGAATCCCACTCACACATGTGATTTCAATTAGTAATAATGGTATTTTGTCTTATTCTTCTGATGTGCACACAAAGTGCAAAAGGTGTTTCCATCACCTTTTGACTTTCTCTAGACATGTGGAATCTTAGAACCACTATATATGACACCCCACACTTGACCTCTTAACTTTTTCACTTTGGGACAAAACCCATGTGACTACCAAGGACAAACCCATGTGCCTTGGTGGAGTGTTATGCCCCACTTCCATCACATCAACTTTATCACATTGAGAGACCCTCCATCAGTCATATACCCTCTATAGGTCCTACCACATCACCATTCAACCACATTGCTAACCATTCGCATCACTAGTATGACACATCACCATGAATAATGGCCATGAATAGTGATTCATGAATAATGACTATGAATAGTGAATTCACACCTAACATAATCTCACCTTAAGTAAATATGCACATGATTTTAACACACATGAGTATTTTACAACCAACTGTCCATTTATTCCCGCTTCTATCTTGACAAAAACCTAGTAGAAGTTTTATTGCACTACTAAACTTCTCTATCATGACTAGCTTTGTCAAAATCTATTCCTCCATAACATATTACATCACATGAAGTTATTATTCACTTTTCCATAGACCAATCCTCTTATTAAGATTCTACCATGAACCACTCACAATTCCCACTACTTGAGAATATCTAATTTAGTGCTCACCATGTTATCATAAGGCTTCCTACTCCTAATGAATCCAATAAAGAAGACACATGTCTTCTCCTCTTTTAGGACACTCCTGAGAAGATAAATCACAATGAAAAAGTGAGGTACTTATTTTCTTTCCCATCTTTGTGCATCTCCATCCTTGGTTTGCTCCTCATATCACCTTTATAATATCTTAGTCATTGAGCCATCAAAATAGTGATCATGTTGGGGCCTACATCCAACATTTCAACAACACATAGTAAAAACATCTACTAACCACTTTGACTCTCCATGAAGGTGCTGAAAATCATGTACTCCCTCAACATATCTACTAGAAACCTGTATGGTTATTTATTCAATATGCAAACTAGCAACACTTTTGTCTCATCCTTGTAACTATCTCTCCCTAAGAGAGATCACCATGTAGGAATTATGCTACTCTAACTCCTTTAACAAAAAATATTTCACTTATAAATCTTGATAGTAGTGAGGAGATAATATATCACATAAGTTAAAACTATAATTCTCCACATAGCCTTCAAAGCTATCAACATGGCATAAGTTCTCTAGACCAATCACAGCTCCTAAGAAGTCATCATGTTACTCATTGCATTAGTGCACCTACCACGTTTTTGAGTCTGCATCCAAAATACATCCTGATCAAACAAATGTTCCAAAACACTAACTCATGTTACTCTAGTGTTACTCCAGGCATCTGTCTACCTTGATAACACTATAACCATATGCACAACACTCTAACACCCTGTGTTATATGGTGAACATTGATCTTCTCCTTCTAGGAACACTATGTCTCACTTGATATTTTGCATGTATCCTTTAGCTACTAACTATGTCAAACATGACATAAGTGGACCAATCATAGCTTCAATAAAGTCATCACACTACTCAATGTACCAATGCACCTATCAAATTTTCAAACCTAAAAAGTGCATCCAAAATGCATCACTACTCTACCACATGTCCAAACAAATGGTCATTTCCTTCTAAGATCACTAGGTCTCACTTTTTCATCTACATCTTCATCTTTTGTATCCTAAAATACTTCAAAATAGGTACATATTTAGGTTTCTCTATACCTCCTTCCTTTGCATGGATTTTTGTCTTCAACATCTCGATTAATAACATGTGGTTCATAGTGTTGGGTGAATATTTTGTCAATTAGCTAATTGATGAGAAAAATAGGTCTCTTCAACCACAACATATGGAAATTGGTCGGCTCGATGTGTAGGTTTACTACATCAAAAGGGGACAAAGCTCTCCTCTCATCAAGGGGAGGTTCCCTGTAAATATGCAAGAGCTATATATTATATATATAAGCAAAAAATAATACTCAGGGGTAGGATAAACCATTCATATCTCTTTTTTTAGAGGTGATGTTCAAAAATCAAAGGAGAAATCTTGATGAAATGACAGAAGGCACTCCTCTTCTTTCAGAAGTATTGTTCAGCAGACAACATGAACCTTTTAGGTAGTGACAAGTAACTGTAACAGGGCACAATAACACAACAAGATGAAATGTAGTGTAAAGTCTCCACCTCAACTACCAAAGAGTGAGATATGAAGGATAATGAGGGCACAAAGTCATCCCAAGATCCTTTACATAAGAAAAGAAAGAAAACACACTAAAGACAATTGTGGCAGCATAAAGTCTCTCCACAATCGGCTTCAGGACACCTTCCTGATTACTTTCACTAATTTTGCTTATTTAATTAAATGGACAAAAAATCTATTAAGGAAATAGGCATAAGAACAATTTCCCCAACAACCAATCTATTCTATCACAAAGTCTAAAAAGTCACTTATTTTCTTATTCAAATAAAAAAATATGATCAACAATCTGAGCTCAAAGTCTTAGTAATGCCTTTCAATTTGGGTAGAGTTTTGTTTCTGATAACAGAGAGAGATCATCCTAAAATAATAAGAGAGAGTCCAATATATAGTGTTCCAAGAAAGACTTAGGTGCCTTGTTTCAAAAAAATGGCCTATGATGCATTCAATGCCTTTAATGCATTTTAAATTCTATCATGGAGTATGTTGGGATCGAGTGTCAATTTTTAATAAGGGTGGCCTGATGTGTTTCCTGATGTGTGCATAGCTATTTATTTTACTCAATGTAGAAAATTAGGCTATGTCATTGAATGTTCGTGCTCTTCTGATGTCCACTTGGTGGACTGCTTCACCTTCTAGAAACATATCCTATGTGTGGATATTTCTAATCTTTATCCATCGTTCCCCCTCTCCTAGCTGTATTTTATCCTTTTCTATGTGATCTGAGCTCTCAGGGTTTCTCTTTGGCTGGTCACTGAATTTGTTCATAGGATCTATGCCTTATTTGAAAATCAACATATATTTCATTATCTTAAATTTGACGTCTGTGGGGACATAAATGGTTCAATCACTTTCTTGGCTCAATTGCTTTCTTGGTCTTTGATTGAACCATCCCTTTATTTGGCACTTCCTTTAATCTTTGAACCAATGTTCTCTACCCTCTGCAAGGGCACCTGCCCTTAGTTCACCACCCTCCACAAGGGCACTTGTTCTCTCAGCTTTGGGACACTCCTTTGAACTATCCATGTTGAACCTTTGAACCATTGAACCATTTTGGTTCAAGGTTTAACAGTTCAACGGTTCAATGGTTCAGTCGGTTCAATTTCTTTCTTGCTTTGTCTAGAGCTTCCTTCGAACCATTAAACCTATGAACCTTTGAACCCATTGAACCATTTTGGTTCAAGGTTCAACAGTTCAATGGTTTAATTGTAATGTCCCCAAAAATTTGATAAAGTGATTTAATTAATTTAAGTTGTCCAAAAATTAATATTTCTTCAAAAGGATGACTTTAATTAATTAATTTTAATTAAAATGGAAAATAAAATATTAAATAAGTTTCTTCTAGAAGTTGGGGTTAGTTGCAAGTTGGCTTCTTCTAGAAGATTCCTTGAAGCCTTTAAAAGAAGCTAAGGGAAAAGCATTTATCATCTTTTATTGTTTAAAAATTCTGATGCATTATTGTAAAGCTTGAATCTCTGATTTGGCTAAATCTCTAAGGACAAAAACCTTCAACAGATTGGAGAAGAGTTGGACAAAAACCTAGCTCTTTCAAGAGTGGATTCATGACAGAATTCACATTAGGCTTATTGATCAGATTTGGGGCTTCAACAGTCATTCACTTCAATAAATTAGGTGCCTTGAATAATTTGATATTTTGATAATTTATCTATTTACATAAATCAAGGTTTATATTAATATCTTGCAAATAAGATGCCGCTGGAAAGGACAAAATACAGAGGCAAAGATATTGGAAAAAAAATATAGGGGCTAGAAAGGACAAAATACAGGGGTAGGGACAAGTCATATTCATAATTGGAGATCTATATATGGATATTAAAAGCTACGTAGGGTTGTAAAAAGAAAAGCATCTCTACTTGGCATAAAGACAAAAAATTTAGAAGGGAGGCCGTAGCAATAATATCACCCAACTGTAGCGATATAAGGGAAACCATTGTAGTAATAAAAGCTATAATATTTAATATTCATTTGTAGACTTATTCCCTAAGAATGGAATTCAGATTCAAGATTTAGACTTTGCCATGGAGATTGTTGGCTCTGAAATTGTTTGGAATTTTGATGGCCTTGCATTGAGCTTCCGAAATGTGCATCTCTTCCCAAAGGAGTGGCGATAAGTATTATCTATTTTTATATCTCTAAATAAAGATAGAGATGTTGTATGCAAGGGAGAAATTTCTACAGAGATATTGCAGCATTCGATCTTAGAGACTATTCTCAAACGCTGGTGGCAAGCTTGATTTTGTGGAAATAGCTGACCAATAAACCATTGCCAAGATTTCTCTCCAGTACAGTTGGAAAGTTTGGTGGAATATTTAGTTGGATACAGAATCGAATGGTGAATGCATTGGAGGAGTTGTAAGTCCACAGCTGCAAGTCCATCTCAAAGGCAAAAAGGTGAATTTGTGTAAGCTGACGCTTTTGTTAAGGAAGGGAGTGCTGAGATTACATGCTGGTGCTGAATCAAATAGTTTTCAAATTATTTAGATTACACACTGGTGCTGGTCTTTGTATCTGGTAAATTATTCTTCTTTAAGTTCAATTTCAGATTATCCAAATTTGTTAAAGCGTGTCAATTGTTAGGACATTGCATTGAAAGAGTAAAATCTGGACTTGCTATTTATCCAAAACATTTTGAGGAGAATCTATAGATTTGCTGCAACCATATTAAAGGTCAGACCTAGTGATATATCTATTGTTTCACTCTTGTTGCAATCACTAAGTTATTATCTAAGGTAGTATAGACCGGTTAAGCAGTTTTTTTTACAATACTCTTTGCATAAATCAGTCATCTTATATTATCAAGGGCTTTTATACTTCAGAAATGTATTATTTCTGAACATGTGTAAACCTGATCTTCATTTTTGAGCAATGTATTCATAAAAATTAGATTTAAGTAATGTTCAATTTCAGCTAGTTATTAGCATTCTCTTTGTCGGGATATTTTAATGGTATCAGAGCCAAGCATCTTGCCAGCCTGTAGGGGTGAATATATTTTATTTCTATGCATTTTAGAAGATTTGATATAACCCATAGGTACTTTACATGCAGAAGGGCTCAGTATGAGCGTGAGTTTGGTATAGAATAGGAACTTATCATGGTAGAAGAATAGGGGGATGCTCAAAGAAATCAGGATGAGGTAGAGAGAGAGATGATGAGGACTCTCATCACTACTTAGCCCAGGATTGTTCAGGCTTTAGACTGATTACAAGATACCATGGAACGTTTGGAGGTGGATAGACATAGAGGCAAGTGGAATAGATCAGTTTCAGTGACAGGTAGTGATCATAGCCATTAGTCCAGTCAGCATAGCCATCGGTCCCATTCTTCAGTTGGGAGCTCCCTTTATTCCTCCAAGTGAAATTGCCATCATACACCTACTCCAAATAGACCATTACTTCTGTAGTTTGTACCAGGTGAACAATCAGCATAGGTGGAGCCACTAGAGATTGGATTCCAGGAATCCATTCTGGCAGCCACAACGAAGTGGAGAGCTTTACCCCCAGAGGTTAGGGATGTTTTACCTCTTCCCCAGTATTGTGTGCAGCATAGAGATACAGCTAGATTTAGAGGAGATCATGGTCATAGACCACCCTAGCAATAGAACTATGACCTCAATCAAGCTACTGGGAAGATCACATTGGCTACATATGATGGTATGGGTAGTACGAGTGCACATGCTTGGGTGCACAAGCTGGACATATATCTATCCTTGAGACCCATGCTTGAGCATGAGGCTATTCAGTTTGCTATCTTATATTTAGATGGGGTTGCCTATGATTGTGGCATCATGGATTAGTCACCCAAGATCGTGCTTTAATTCATTCCTATGCAAAGTTCACTGAATGACTCATTGCTCAGTTTGATCGTAAGGATACATAACTCTACTATAGGGAGTTGGCACATCTTAGACAGATTGGACAGGTAGAAGCATATGTTAATGAGTTTTAGCATATTACAATTATGGTACCTGATATGCCCCAGAGGTGTAGCTTGATGTTTTTCATTGAGGGATTACATGATAGACTTAAGGGTCTGGCACATGCTTTCCAACTAGCCACTCTTAAGGAGGCCATTGATGTGACATTGAGACTAGATACTGTTCCCACTTCTTATCAGGATGATAAGAAACTAGTCAAGGACTCTCAGCCTACACAGAAGGCCAACACACCACAAAATAAAGAAGGGTCATCTTCTATAAACCCTTGGATGAATCAGGAGATGAGGAATGAATTGAGAAGGAAAAAGTTATGCTTTTCCTACAAAGAACCTTGGGAACCCAGACACCGTTGTATGGGTAAAGGAAAGGTTTATTTGATTGAGGTGACATCTAAATTAGGGGATGAGGAGGTACCCAACACTGATATTGAAGATAGCATGGAGAATGTTGAGTAGGTACATACACAGTTGGAGTTAGATACCCCTAAGCCCATGGCATCAGCAAAAGTAATTATGGCTACCCTCTCCAGTTATCCTAACTTTCATGCCTTTCGGTTGAAAGGTACACTTAAGGGCAAGTGGGTCGTAAGCTTGGTAGACACAGGGGCTACGCATAACTTTATTGACCAGAAGTTAGTGGAAAGGCGTGGATTACAGTATGAGACATTTGGTGGTTTTGGAGTAAAGGTGGCAGATGGTGTAGTTTTGGGTTGTACCAAACGGATTTCATAGCTTAGTATTCAGATGGGGGATTATACTCTGACCAATGATTTTTATGTGCTTCCTTTAGAGGATTATGATGTGGTCTTGGGCATGCAATGGTTATAGGTTATTGGGCATTATATTATTGATCACCACTGTATGCAGTTATAGTTCCTTTCTAGGGGAAAGAAGACTATCTTGAGGGCAGCGCTAGATGGAGGACCTAAGGAGGTGTCATCTCGCAGGATGGAGACTCATTTTATGAGTGATGAGGTAAATAATTCTATTTATTGCATAACATTTTCACTCCCAATTATGAGTCATCATCCTTATGAGGATTTGGAAAGCATGATAATCAAAGTAGCACATCGGTCTTTTGTGAAGACTAAGGTATGTGATTGTGAGTTTGTTAATTACATATTGAGAATTATCGCACTATTCTCTAGGAGAAATAAGGAGAATTTATTCATAGATATTTGGTAGCATAGTGTTTCAGATAGTAGAGTTTACAAATTTTTGAGAATGATATGGGATCCTGGAAGTTGGTGTTGGGTATCAAGGGCGAATTGCTTGAGGACAAACAATCTCCAGGAAGGGAGGACTGTAATGTCCCCAAAATTTTGATAAAGTGATTTAATTAATTTAAGTTGTCCAAAAAATTAATATTTATTCAAAAGGATGACTTTAATTACTTAATTTTAATTAAAATGGAAAATAAAATATTAAATAAGTTTCTTCTAGAAGTTGGGGTTAGTTGCAAGTTGGCTTCTTCTAGAAGATTCCTTAGAGCCTTTAAAAGAAGCTAAGGGCAAAGCATTTATCATCTTTTGTTGCTTAAAAATTCTGATGCATTATTGTAAAACTTGAATCTCTGATTTGGCTAAATCTCTGAGGACGAAAACCTTCAGCAGATTGGAGAAGAGTTGGATGAAAACCTAGCTCTTTTCAAGAGTGGATTCGTGACGGAATTCACATTGGGCTTATTGATCAGATTTGGGGCTTCAACGGTCATTCGCTTCAATAAATCAGGTACCTTGAATAATTTTATATTTTGATAATTTATCTATTTGCATAAATCAGGGTTTATATTAATATCTTGCAAATAAGACGCCACTGGAAAGGACAAAATACAGAGGCAGAGATCTTGGAAAAAAATACAGGGGCTGGAAATGACAAAATATAGGGGCAGGGACAAGTCAGATTCATAATTGGAGATCTATATATGGATATTAAAAGCTGTGTAGGGTTGTAAAAAGAAAAACATCTTGACTTGGCATAAAGACAAAAAATTTAGAAGGGAGGCCGTAGCAATAATATCACCCAGCTGTAGTGATATTAGGGAAACCATTGTAGTAATAAAAGATACACTATTTAATATTCATTTGCAGACTTAATCCTTGAGAATGGAATTCAGATTCGAGATTTAGACTTTGCCGTGGAGATTGTTGGCTCTGAAATTGTTTGAAATTCTGATGCCCTTGCATTGAGCTTTCGAAATGTGCATCTCTTCCCAAAGGAGCGGTGACAAGTATTATCTATTTTTATATCTCTGAATAAAGATAGAGATGTTGTATGCAAGGGAGAAATTTATACAAAAATATTGTGACATTCAATCCTAGAGACTATTCTCAAATGCTAGTGGCAAGCTTGATTTTGTGGAAATAGCTGACCAATAAACCATTGCCAAGATTTCTCTTTGGTACAGTTGGCGAGTTTGGTGGAATAGTTGGATACATAATCAAATGGTGAATGCATTGGAGGAGGAGTTGTAAGTCCATAGTTGCAAGTCCATCTCAAAGGCAAAAAGGTGAATTTTTGTAAGCCGACGCTTCCGTTAAGGAAGGGAGTGCTGAGATTACATGCTGGTGCTGAATCAAATAGTTTTCAAATTATTTAGATTACATGCTGGTGTTGGTCTTTGTATCTAGTAAATTATTCTTCTTTAAAGTTCAATTTCAGATTATCCAAATTTGTTAAAGCATGTCAATTGTTAGGACATTGCATTGAAAGAGTAAAATTTGGACTTGCTATTTATCTAAAACATTTTGAGGAGAATCTAAAGATCTACTGCAACCATATTAAAGGCCAGACCTAGTGATGTATCTATTGTTTCACTCTTGTTGCAATCACTAAGTTATTATCTAAGGTAGTACAGACCGGTTAAGTGGTTTTTTTATAGTACTCTTTGCATAAATCAGTCATCTTATATTCTCAAGGGCTGTTATACTTTGGAAATGTATTATTTTTGAACATGTGTAAACCTGATCTTCATTTCTGAGCAATGTATTCATAAAAATCAGATTTAAGTAATGTTCAGTTTCAGCCAGTTTTAGCATTCTCTTTGTTGGGATATTTCATTAATGGTTTAAGCACTTTCTTATGTTTCATTCATTCACTTGACCGCTTGAACCAACCTGTTGAACCAACCACATTGAACCATTTTGGTTCAAGGTTCAACGGTTCAACAGTTTAATGGTTCATCTTTTAGGCTTTGAGAAAGGTCTATTTTTCTCATCACCTACCCTCTACAAGAGTACTTTGACCTGTGGGTTTTGGGGCACTCCTTTGAACCAACTTCTTGAACTGACCGATTAAACCTTTGAACCTTCCTTTGGAATCATCTGTCACTACCTCTTTCTTTGTTTGAGGCTACTTTCTACTGATTTTATCAAGTGACACATGGCATATTCCATTCTAAAATAGGTGAGGACACTTGGCAGCTTTCATCAAGCTTTACAAAGGACACGTGGTGACTTCCATTGTTTTTAGATACCTTTTGAGAGTCCTATGAAAGATGACATGTGGCAGCTTCCGTTGAACTCCTAGAGACATTATAGAAACATTTGGGACTCATTTTGATTCATGCAGATGATGACACTTGTCATGCTCTACTTGACTTTAGAAACTCACCCGGGGCCCACCACAGTCTTTACAAAACAAAAATGAAGAAGCTGTGGATGTTGACACTTGGCAGCTTCCATTGAGTTATAATGGGACACATGGCATGTTCTGCTACTTTAAAACTTACTAGTAACTGTGTCCTGTAGATGACACTTGGCAGCTTTCGCTTGACTTTATAAGGGGCACGTGGCATCTTTTGCTACTCTTAGAGGTTTGATCTTTTCCAAAGGGAACTTGTCCTTCGAGGTCTTGAAAGACAATTCATTTTATTCAATGAGAGACTCTTGTGAGGGTACCTACCCTTTAGAATCTTCCAAGTGGCCTTTAGGCTTTTGCAACGATCCACTTTGGCAGCTAAGCGCCCTTTGCAAGGGCACCTATCCTTCGAGCTCTTAGAAGACCCATTTGAATTTCTTGATTTAAAAAAATGGCTAAGTGTTGAACCTATGTCTTTCTTGCAGAGTATGTAGAAATGAACCTGCAGAGTTCATATATTTGAACCTGTAGAGTCCATAGATTTAAGCCTATAGAGTCCATATAAATGAACCTGCAGAGTCCCTAAAAACCTGTGGAGTCCATAGATTTGAGAAGCTTGAAAAATGGAGAATTTGAATGCATAGAACAATTTTTGGGAAGGGAAGAGATAATTTTGGCCTATTGAACCAAAATAGTTCATATGTTGTCCCAAAAATGAGCTGACATTTTTTGGGACAACAGCTGGCTCTAGTTGGAGAACTTCCTTCAGTTGAAAACTTGGAACAGCTGAGGGGAGTAAAAACTAGAATCTCCAGTGCCTTAAAGTATGCCATTGGGCTATGGATTCATGCTACCCAAAAAGAAAGGCTCCAAAAAATGAAAATGAATAACACAAATTAGAAACAAAGACTATATAAATATACACATGTACAAGTGAACTTATCTGATACTTCAAGAGTTGAAGAGTTTTAGATGCTACCCATTGTGAGGCAGAGAAAAGAGCGTGCCATCTTGATATTTCAACAGGTAGCTATTCTCACCATTGAGCTGATGGATAATAAATAGGCCTCTCTAAAGAGAATCAAACTTCCCATGCATCCCCTTTGGTTCTCTTCTCTTGTCCCATAGCAGGACTTGATCTCCAACTTGGAAATCACAGTTTTTTGCCTTCTGGTCGAAGAGCTTCTTCACCAAACTTTGATGGGCAGCAATTTGGTCCACTAGCATAGTTCTCTACTTATCCAGTTCAGTTAGGCACATGATCCTCTTATCAATGGGGCTTTCATATGTCTGATCTTTAATTGCCTTAGCCAATTTTAATGCTTGTAATTCTAAGGTGATTGGTATCTCTGCATTGATACCATAAAGAAGTTGGAAAAGAGACATACCAATGGCTCTCTTTGGTGTAATTTTATCTGCCCAAAAAGTGTCAACCAATGCTTTATGCCATGTCCTTTGGTTCTCATCCACCAACTTCTTGATGATAGTCACCAGGTTCTTATTGCTTAATTCAGCTTGTCCATTCCCTTGTGGAAAGTAATCATAAGAGTGGGAGAGAGTAATCCCATAGTAGAAATAGAATTGTGTAATCTCCTAGGAAGTGAAACAAGCTGCATTGTCAGTAACAATCTTGGTTGGGACCCCAAACTTGGAAATGATATTCTCCTTGAGTAAATTGCACACTACTTCTAAAGTAGCATGCTTGGTTGGAATTGCTTCCACCTAGTTGGTGAAGTAGTCAGTTGTTGTAAGGACATAATCATGTCCAACACTTGAAGATGGGTTTATAGCTCCAATAAAATCAATTCCCCATTACTGGAATGGTTCCTCTATGACCACTATCTTGAGAGGTAGAGCAGCTAACTTGGGTCTCCCAACAAACTGCTGGCATAGTTCACATTTTCTTACCCACTTATATGCATCTTGGAAAAGAATTGGCCAGTAATACCGAGCTCACAAAATTTTATGGGCAGTCATAGGAGCATAAAAATTTCCTTCACAAGCTATATCATGGAAGGATTTCAAAAGTTGGCTTTGTTGCTCCTTGTCCACACAGCGAAGGAATACTCCATCAAGGTTCCTCTTGTATAAGCTATTGTCCCAAAGGACAAAATTGGCATCTTTCAACTTGATAGTCCTCCTTTCTTTGTAAGATAGATGAGTAGGACACTCACCATAAGTAAGGAAATGAGCAATACCTAAATACCACTCATTCATCTTGGAGACAAAGAGGACTATCAGTGTGTCTTCCACCTCTGCTTCTTCATGCTCTATTTCTTCTGTTTTGTTATCAATAATTAATTGGCATAGGCCTTTCCCCCATACCAGCTTTGTTGGCTTAATAACTAGATCAAACTCCTAGATATTTGTAATCCAATTTCCTCTTTTCATGCCAAACTCCTATTGAGTTAGTATGGATTTGACCGTGGTATCAGGAACTAAGGCAGTAGTGTGAGAATTCAAGATGTAGAAGCAAAAATGCTTGACTGCCTTCACCACTGCATAAGCATGCTTCTCCATGTTTGAGTATTTTAGCTCATGAGCTTTGAGAGGCCAGCTCATGAAAGAAATGGGAGATTCCATACCTTATTTATTCTATTGAACTAGAATTGCTAAAAGCGTGTGTTCATAATCATAACTGTATATGGTGAACTCTTTGTTGTAGTCTGGACAAACCAGAATTAGGGCATGGGCAATGGCAATCTTGATATCCTCAAATGCCAACTTGCCTTCTTCAGTCCAACTAAAGGTGGGCTTTCCATTCATAATGTTCATAATGTGTCGAGTCTTCTCAACAAACTCAGGGATGAACCTTCATAAGAAATTCACCTTTCTGAAGAAAGAGTGAACAACAGTCTTACTTATAGGCAAGGTAAGCTCTTAGATAGACTTGACTCTGTTTGAGTCAATCTTTATGGCTCCTTTGGACACAATGTGTTTGAGAAGTTTCCCCTATGTTACTCTAAAAATTGACTACTTGGGGTTTAAGGAAATGCCATTCTGGCAATAGCACTCTAGCGCTTATTGCAAGTGGAGTATATGATTCGAGCGATGCTTAAAAAAGATGGTCAAGTCATCAAGATAAACTATAATGAACTTACCCATCTCATCCTTGAAATCAAGGTCCATTTCTCTCTGAAAGGTGGTGCCAACATTTATCAAGCCAAAAGGCATCTTTCTATATGCAAATGTGCCCCAAGGTGTGGTGAAGGTAGTCTTGTGTTGGTCTGCTTCACCAACTTCAACCTGATTGTATCTTGAGAAGCCATCTAGCATTGATAACATCTCTGAGCTGGTCACTATCTGAAGTACTTGATCCATGATGGGTAAAGGATAGTTATCCTTTAAAGATGATTGATTCATATTCTTGAAATCTACATAGATGCAAATTTTGCCATTCTTCTTCCTCACAGGGACTATGTTGGCAATCCATGTGGAATGATGGATTGGAAAAATTATCCTAGCATTCAGCATTTTCTATATCTCAAACAAAATAGTACCTGATATCTTTGGATTATACTATTTGGATTTTTGTTTGTAAGGCATAGAGTTAGCCTTGAGAGGAATGTCAGGGCAGATTTCATCAAGCCTGAGAGACTTCAAGTCATCATAGGAGTATGCTAAGACATCCATGTATTGGCTGAGCAAAGTAGTAAACTTGAACCTCTCCTTGGGAGTGTAATATTTACCAATGTTAACCATCTTGTGGCCTTCCTTGGTACCCAAATTTATCTGATCAAACCCCTGGGAGGAGTTTGAATCTATTTGTTGCTATTTGACAAACCTATCATGCTTGTCAAATAGTTTCTCGAGAGAAACCAGTCCTTTAGGAATTTTATTTCCTTTTAGCTATAAGAACTCCCCACTTGCGTTCATATTTGATTCAAGAGCTAATTCACACTTTTGAGGTTCACTGCCTTCAAAATGCAGTCGTTCAAAGCTATCTTTTTGTTCTAGGAAGGCAATGATTTGGTTGTCATTGTTAAACACTTGCCAATGATTGGCATTATCAGGCACACTTGATTGAAAAACCAATTTGATAGTGTACCTATTTCCTTTGAAGTCTAGATGAGGAACTAAGAGGGTTGTTAAAATAGCCAGTGTATCATCTCAATCATTAAATTCTCTAAGAATGGCAGAGATGTTGAAAGCATCAAAGCTTTCAATTTGACCCAAACTAGATTGCGATAGTGGTGTAATCTCTCATTTTTCATTGGATACAAGTTCCTTACCTAACAAACCACCAGTTCAACATCTCCTTTGGAATGAAGGAGTTTTATGCCTTTATCTCGAGCAACCTTCAATCCAAGCAATAGAGATTCATACTCAGTTGTATTGTTGGTGTTGCTGAACTACAACTTATATGAAGAAGGAAAAATATCTCCTTGAGGAGATATCAACACAATCCTAGCCCCTGAGCCGATAGAAGAATTGTTGCCATCAAATTCTAGGATCTAAACATCATCATAAATTGATCTTCTTTCATATTTCTCATCATTAGAGGCAGAAGATCCTTTTTCATCTATATTGCACCCTACCAATTCTTCTAATGTCTCATCTGAGTCAATTCCTGGATTGCCATCTATATGACTTTCATTTGCTAAAACATGAATATCCTCTATGGTTAAGAAGTAATTACCCATGCCTAAAGATTCAAATAGAATTTGAGCTTTGGGGGTTGATGTCTGAGTGACAACATATTTTGATTCCTTTTTAGGAAATAACCTCTACATGATGCCTTTGACAGGGATCCTCGCTTCAGATAGATCTATTCTCAATTCTCCACCAATGTCCTTGAAAAAATTTCACCCTCTAAGAATGTCGTCTGAGGCTAGAACATCAAGCACCAGGACTATCATCTTGATTCTTTTGTTTGGGAATGTTGTAAATGCAAATTGGGCATCCTTGGTTTGTCCCAATAGAGGTACTTATTTGTTCTCCATGGAGAAGCATCTCCCAAAGGTTTTGGTCAGTGTGAGTCCAATATATTTTTCCACCTTAGCAGGCATGACATTTTTAGATGCACCAAAATCAATGATACACTTGCTCAGTTTGTGACCATTTATCAACAGGGAAACATAGAAAGGCTCTATTTTCCTAGGGGAAACTAGAGGAGAAATGATAAGATTGTTTGGGATGGACATGTTCCTTGAGGGATCATGAGTTTTATTTTTAATCTCTTGTCCTACAGGAATGGATTTATTCTTCACATACTGAACTAACCTATCCAAATGCTCAGGATTGGATCACAAGAAATCAAATTTAGACATTTGAATTTTGGTCTTCTTGACATGGTCGATTATGTCAAATGACTAAAATGGACTAGGAATAGAGGAAGACAATTCATCTTTCTAGTTTTTATAAGGAGTGGTACTGGTTTATGAAATGGAAGTTGAAGATGGAGGAATGCTTGATGTACTTACCTTTTTATTACTCACTGGGTCCTTTGGCTAGAAAGGCAGAGAAGTTCCTTGTTTGGTAATTGAAATTATAGACTGAGATCTTTTCCCTATTTTTTCTTTATTAGCTTGTTGGGCTGACTGGTTCTAGGACCGGGTGAATACGACATATGATCCATCAACTACTTCTCCTTTACCTTTGGGTTCATCCTGGTAATTCAAGAAACAAATGTTGGAGTCACTAGATAATTCTTTTTGGCCTTTTTCAAGGATATCAGCATCATTTTCTTATTTCAATTTAGGCTAAAAAGAGAAATCAGATTCTATTTCAAGATATCCAACTGCTGAATTGGTTAGGGGTGCTTCAATGGTAAGTTTCCCCTATGGGTGAGGAAGATGATTTGGCTACCCTTGATTCCTGGCAGCATTGCCTTAATACGATTAGTTCTGAAATGTCCTCCTTGGCATATCCTGATTAAGAGGAACATACATACCTTCGGCCATTTGCCTTTTCAAGGCTATCAGTTCATTTGCTAGCTTTTGCACCATTTGATCAGTGGTGCATGTAGGTGAGTATTCAAAAGATGAAAAAGATTTATCTCTATTTGGGTCTCTCCTTATCTTTCTTGCCAAGATAAGGTCATATTTTACCTCAGTAGCCAAATCTTGAGTTGTAATAAGGTTTATTTGGCTAGCACATCTCAACAAAAAATTCACTTCAAGCAGCTGTGAATTGATGAAGAAGCACTTGAGATTCTCAAGTGTAGGCTGAACAATGATAGGAATCCAATTTTTGAGCTTGTCAAACTTAGCAATGATATCCCTCATAGGCTCACAAAGCTCCTTCTCATTTGTGTGAGTTGAACTAGTAGGGCATGCACATCTTCTTCAGGCTTGAACTTGGCTTTGAATTTAGCTTTAAGAGTATCCCAGTCAGTCACTGACCTAACCTGCAGATGGTAGAACTAGTCTATAGCAGCACCTTATAGTGTTTCCATGAAAATCTTGACTGCCACATCCTCAAATTCCACTCCTAATATGCCATAGGCTATGCTAAAGGCTGCAATGTGTTCATCAGGGTGAACTCTCCCATCCCCAAAGAATTTGGGGAAATTCTTTCTTGAGCTACGTGGAAGTTCATGTAGGGGTGGAGTCAAATTTAGTGGGCCAAAAGAATTACCCCAAGGCCCTTGAACTGCCATATTATGACTATGGAAAGGTGGGATAACAAATCTTAGAGGGGTAAGTATTGACAAAGCTTTATTAATAGCAGAAATAGAGGCTTTTCTCGGTAATGGAGACTTGACTTTAGTAGGAGGAAAGCTCCTAGTTCATTGGAGGTGAGATGGTGAAGGAAATAGATCAAAATTACTTTGTTGTACCAACTTGAATATAGGGTCAACAATACCTTTATCTATTTGGCTTTGTGTATACCGTGGATCTGCCAAAGTGTAAAAATAAAAATGGAAAAGAATTGGCATTGCTTCAGCTTGAAGCTTGAGGCTTCAAACAGTGCATTTTATCCCAATTAGCATGGAGGTGGAGGGAAATGGTAAGGCTATAATGATAATGGGTAAGACACATAATGGAGTCTCTAGAGTCTATAATGGATAAGGGTAGGTACTGTTTCAATCTAAAACTTGAGGCTTTAGACTGCACATTCATCCCTAGCAGAGTTGCCAAAAATTGTTGGGTGAATATTTTATCAATCAACTAACTAATGAGCAAAATAGGTCCCTTCAACCACAACATAGGGAAATTGGTTAGCCAGATGTGTAGGTTTAGTAAATTAAAAGGGGACAGATCTCTCCTCTCATCAAGGGGAGGTTCCCTGTAAATATGCAAGAGCTATATACTATATATATAAGTAGAAAATAATACCCAGGGGTAGGATAAACCATCCATATTTCTTTTTTTATAGATGATGTTCAAAAATCAAAGGATAAATTTTGATGAAATGACAAAAGGCACTCCTCTTCTTTTAGAAGTACTATTCAGCAAACAGCAAGAACCTTTCGGGTAGTGATAAGTAACTGTAACAGAGCGCAGTAACACAATAGGATGAAATGTAGTGCAAAGTCTCCACCTCAACTACCAAAGAGTGAGATATGAAGGATAATGAGGGAACAAATTCATCCCAAGATACTTTACATAGGAAAAGAAAGAAAACACACTAAAGACAATTATGGTAGCACAAAGTCTCTCCACAACTGGCTTCAAGACACCTTCTTAATTGCTTTCACTGATTCTGCTTATTTAATTAAATGGACAAAATATATATTAAGGAAACAAACATAAGAACAATTTCACCAACAACCAAGTTATTTCAGCACCAAGTCTGAAAAGTCACTTGTTTTCTTATTCAAATAATGAAATATGATCAACAATCTGAGCTCAAAGTCTCAGTAATGCCTTTCAATTTGGGCAGAGTTTTGTTTCTAATAATAGAAAGAGATCATCTTAAAATAATAAGAGAGAGTCCAATATATATTGCTCCAAGAAAGACTTGGGTTCTTTGTTTCACAAAAATAGCATATGATGCATTTAATGCCTTTAATGCATTTTAAATTTTGTCCATGGAGTATGTTGGGATCGAGCATCAGTTTTTAATATGGGTGGCCTAATGTGTTTCCTGATGTGTGCATAGTTGTTTGTTTTACTCAATGCAAAAAAATAAGCCATGCCATTGAATGTTCACACTCTTCTGATGTCCACTTGGTGGACTACTTCACCTTCTAGAAACATATCCTATGCATGGATATTTCTGATCTTTATCCATCATTCCCCCTTTCTTGGCTGTATTTTATCCTTTTTTGTACGATTTGAGCTATCAAGCTATCTCTTTGGCTGGTCGCTAAATTTGTTCATAGGATCTATGCCATATTTTAAAATTGATGGATATTTCATTATCTTAAATTTGACATCCATGGGGATGTAAATGGTTTAATCACTTTCCTGGTTCAATCACTTTCTTGGTTCAATTGCTTTCTTGGTCTTTGATTGAACCATCCCTTTATCTAGTGCTTCCTTTAATCTTTGAACCAATGTTCTCTGCCCTCTACAAGGGCACTTGCCCTTAGTTCACCACCCTCCACAAGGGCAATTGTTCTCTCAGCTTTGGGACACTCCTTTGAACCGTCCACAGTGAACCTTTGAACCATTAAACCATTTTGGTTCAAGGTTCAATGGTTCAATCAGTTCAATCGCTTGCTTGCTTTGTCTGGAGCTTCCTTCGAACCATTGAACCTATGAACTTTTAAACCTATTGAACCATTTTGGTTCAAGGGTTCAATGGTTCAAGTGCTTTCTTGTGTTTCATTCATTCACTTGACTGCTTGAACCAACCATGTTAAACTAACTATGTTGAACCAACTACATTGAACCATTTTAGTTTAAGGTTCAATGGTTCAACGGTTCAACGGTTCATCTTTTAGGCTTTGAGAAAGGTCTAGTTTACTCATCACCTACCCTTTGCAAGATTACTTTGACCTCTGGGCTTTTGGGCACTCCTTTGAACCGACTGCTTGAACTGACTGATTGAACCTTTGAACCTTCCTTTGGAATTATCCATCACTACCTCTTTCTTTGTTTGAGGCTGCTTTCCATTGATTTCAGCAAGTGACATGTGGCATCTTCCATTGTGAAATAGGTGAGGACACTTGGCAACTTCTGTTAGGATTTATAAAGGACACATGGTGACTTCTGCTAATTTTAGATACCTTTTGAGAGTCTTGTGGAAGATGACACGTGGTAGCTTCTGTTGAACTCCTATAGATACTATATAAACATTTGAGACTCATTTAGATTCATGCAGATGATGACACTTGTCATGCTCTACTTGACTTTAAAAACTCACCTGGGGCCTGCCACAGTCTTTACAAAATAAAAAGGAAGAACCTGTGGATGTTGACACTTGGCAGCTTTCACTGAGTTATAATGGGACACGTGGCACGTTTCACTGCTTTAAAACTTACTAGTAATTGTGTCCCAATAGATGACACTTGGTAGCTTCCACTTGACTTTATAAGGGACACAAGGTAGCTTTTGCTACTCTTAGAGGTTTTATCTTTCCCAGAGGGAACTTGTCCTTCGAGGTCTTGAAAGATGGTTCATTGTCTTTGATGAGAGCCTCCTACGAGGGTACCTACCCTTCAAGATCTTTTGAGCAGCTAAATGCCTTCTACAAGGGCACCTATCCTTCAGGCTCTTGGCAGACCCATTTGAATTTCCTAATTTAAAAAAATGGCTAAGTGTTGAACCTGTGTCTTTCCTATAGAGTCCATAGAAATGAACCTATTGAGTTCGTAGATTTGAACCTGTATAGTCCATAGATTTGAACCTACAGAGTTCGTAGAAATGAACCTATAGAGTCCGTAGAAACCTTTGGAGTCTGTAGATTTGAGAAGCTTGAAAAATGGAGAATTTGAATGCACAGAATAATTTTTGGGAAGGGAAGAGATAATTTTGGCCTATTGAACCAAAATAGTTCATATGTTGTCCCAAAAGTGAGCAGACATTTTCGGGGACAACACGTAGGATATCACATCATACACCCATTCATTTGTTTCTAATAATTACAAAAAGGTCATGCCTTGTCCTTAACCTCCTATAAATAAGAATAGATTATTCTTCAAGCTATACAGTTACTTTATCTTCAATAAGTCCATTGTGTAGGTTGATGACTTATCTGGCAAAGATTTTAAGATTCTCCTCCAAATCATTTGTGGGCTTCTCCTCATCAACATGAAGAGAACAAGATCTTCACCAAGAGATCCTCAACCTTGATCCATAGAGAGATACTTGACAAAAAACTTTTATTTTTCATCTTCAACTTGGTCTTTCCTCCTATCACAGTAGTTTCCACTTGTACAAAACCAACTAACAATAGAAAACACTCACAAAAATGGATTTTTTTCAGCATGGCTCTGATACCAATTATTATGAATAAAATATATTAGATACTACATATTAGGATCAATAAGCTATATCCTATTGTGCAATTAAATAATGGGGAAAATTAAGATATAAAAACATGAGACAGGAGGGAACACATTACACAAGAGATTACGTAGAAAACCTTGCTAAATGCAAGGAAAAAACCATGGGGTAAATGGCAGCTTTCAAACTTAATATTAACATTAAAAATTGACTCTTAAAATAGTTCCTCAAGTAACTCCTTAAATTTTTAATAAATAATCACTCAATAATTACACCTAAAGCATTCATGTTGTGAACCAAGCATAACATAGCCTTCAAGATTCAAACATAAATAATACAAGCATAAGCTTGCATGGATCCACTAACTAGATAAACTAAACTAGAGAGCTCATGCATATTTAAGAATTTGTAATAAGAGAGAGAAGAGGATTAACATCATGTGACCCCAAAAATGTGCCACACTTTGGTAAACAATGATCATCAATAGTGGTATTTGTCTTCATGTACCAAAAGTCATCAAAGCATATTAAATTTAGACAAGAACATGTGTCACCTTTATGTGGCTAAAAAACTATTATCCCCCACTTCTCATATGAGGACAATATACAATATCAAACTTATTGTCTTCATGCTCAAAGGGACAATAAATTAGATCTGCTATTTTAGATAAAATCCATCCACCTCCATGTGCTTCCAAATAAGGTGCCCCACTCACACATGTGAGGTCAATCAACAACAATGGTATTTTGTATTCTTCTTCTCATGTGCACAAAAAGTCCAAAATTCATTGCAATCACCTTTTGACTTACTATAGACATTTGGAATCTTGAAGCCACCATATATGGTACCCCACACTTGACCTCTTGACTTTTGCACCTTGGGATAAAACCCATGTGACTACCAAGGACAAACCCATGTGCCTTGGTGGAGTGATACTCCCCAATCCCATCACATCAACCTAATCTCATGTGAGAGACCCTCTATAGGCCCTACCACATCACCAATTAGCCACATCACTAAGCATCCACATAACCAACATTCCACATCATCATGAATAGTGGCTATGAATAGTGACTTCACACCTAAAAATACAAAGATATATAAAGTGTTTGAGATATTAAAAGATTATCAAGATGTCTTCCCATGGAATTATACTGAAATGAAAGGTTTGCATTCTTCTTTAGGAAAGATACACATAAAGTTGGTAGAGGGTGCTCGACCTATTAAGAAGAGGCCCTATTAGATGAATTTCAACTTGCATAATCGATTCAAGGAAGAAATAGATAGCATGCTAAATGTGAGATTCATTACTTCTATAAATGAGTATTAGTGGTTGATCCCCATGGTTATAAGTATTAATAAGGATGGTTGCATTTGATTATGTGTAGAATATTTGGTACTAAATGATGCTTACATAATTGACCCCTTTCTGACACCCTTCACTAAAGAGATACTTGAGGGAGTTATTGGGTGTGAAATATATACATTTATAGATGGATTCTCTAGATACCATCAAGTTTAGACTATAGAAAAAGATAAGCTAAAGACCACATTTGCAACTGAGTCAGGATCCTTTGCTTACAATGTAATGTCATTTGGGTTGAAAAATGCTCTTGTTGTGTTCTCCAAGATCACAGTCAAGGCTTTCAAGGACTTTATTCATTATTTCCTTCAAGTCTACCTTGATTACTAGACTATCTATGGCTTAGTGTGAGACCATTATACAAATATCTAACTAATGCTTGAACGTTGATAGAACATTTATATTTACCTAAATCTAAATGAATGTGTTTTTGCTACCCCCTTTGGCATTCTACTTGGTCATTTCATATGCTATGATAAACTCTTGGTGGATCTAGCTAATATTATTTTATACTTCACCTTCTACTACTGATGACCTAGTGAGAGGTATGCACCTTCCTATAAAATACTAGATATTATAGGAATTTCATTTGTGGGTATGCTAAGATTATTATGCCACTAGAGGAATTAATAAAATAAAATGGTCAGTTTGTCTAGACCAATGCTCACTATCAAGCATTTATTACTCTCAAATATAAGCTTATCACCACCCATATTCTCCAATTTATATATTAGATGAAGCCTTTTCATTTTTATGTTAATATCTATGACATGGTGGTGGGTGTTATCCTTTCTCAACATGGTGAGGGTAACCTATACCACCCTATCTATTTTACAAGTAGAAAGATTACTCTAGCTAAATAAAACTACATGAATATAGAGAAAAAATAATTGTCTATGGTTTACACCCTCTAAAATTTCCATCAATACTTACTAGCTACTCCATTTATATTATTCATAAATCATGAGGCACTAAAGTAATTAGTATATAAATTGGTATTGTATAGGCACATTTGTCAATAGATTATGTTATTATAAGAGTTCTATTTTTAATGATGGTAAAACTTGGTAAGGCCAACCACAACCCAAATCATCTATCAAACATGGAATATGGTAATCCAACATGCACCATTAAAGATGACTAGACTAACATGCATTTATTCCAAGTCAAATGCATGATCAAAGAGTTATAAGATATCACTACCTTTATGAATGTGGGATCAAAACCAACCCACTTCAACACTTTAAAAAAGAAGTAGTTGGATGTTTGTGCCACTCTATTCCACATACCTAGGTGGCCTTTATAAGCTTGGGTGGGATGAAATGCTAGACCGCTAAATCATGTAACATGAGCATGTCGAGTTTATTCAGTAAGTTCATGAGGGTGTCACTAGAGAAAAATATGCCATTAAAGCTACAATTTGGAAGGTCCTTTTGGCTAGCTTATGGTGACCTATCTTGTTTAAAGATGTTAAAGCTTACATGTGCTAGTGTGACATTTTCTAGCACATGCGAAAGCCAAACAGAAGGGATGTGATGCCCCTTAATCCTATCTTATCACAAGAACCCTTTGAGAAGTGGGCTATTGAATTTTTTGGCCCCATCAATGCAATAGGGATCCATATTGGTGTATATTATGTTATCACTACTACTGACTATATTAATCATTGGGCTAAAGCTGCACCTATGATCAAGGAATCCACGAATGGTGGTTAGATCATATGTTAGCTTCATAATGAAATTCAATCAAAATGAAAACAAACACACTAACATACATAACACTATATTTCCTAGATCAAATGGGGGAGCATGGTGAAGAAAAATAATTGACAAGACATAATTAAAATTCAAGAAAATGTACATTTATTACCTTCCTTTAATGTTCCAAGAGATTTATTCTTTGGCTTGCTCAACTTGTGCTCAAGAGATCTTTGGAAAATGGAGTTATGTGGCTCCTTCTTCCCTTGGCAGCATGGTTTTTTGGCTCATGCTAGCTTGATGTAGCTTCATGTCTTGGCTTGTGATTTTGGAATTATAACACTAATGTCATTAAAACTTTCTCTAAATTTAGCATTATAACATTACTATGCTCAAGCTCTCTAAATAAAGAGGTCTAGACTTGTATTTATAGGTTTTGAGACTAATCCCAACCCAAGGTGAGTTAAGGTGTAGTTAGAACTTGGAATGGGTTCAAACCTTACCTTAGTTAATTAATTAACCCTAGTAGAGTTAAAAGGTGTCCAAACCTCATGATTAGTATGGAATAGGCATGGGTGAGAGAGATATTTTGGATTTTGGACAACTCACAAAAGGTAAACATGAGTTCCTAGGATATTCTTTGATTTTTGAATTTCCTTTCTAATATATCATTTAATTACTCAAGGTTAATTCAATTTAGGCATTTGATTTGATTTTACATGTTAATTAATTTTGTTTAGGCATTTTAGCATTTTGTAAGATTTGAATTAATTTGATGTGTGTATTTTGTCCCATTTAATTAATTTATAAGCCAATTGTATTTTATGAAGCCAAATTTGAGACATCTAGTTATTCTTAGATTTGATATGCAAAGATTGGTAATAATCAATCTAAAGTCTAGTATGAAGCCATTGGTGGAGAATTTTAGTTGTCTATAATTTGCCCATGTTTAGGAAGCCATTACAAGATGTAAGCAAAATAATGTATTATCAAATAATAAAAAGGTTATGTGTGCTTACGACTTCAATGATAATAGATGAACTATAGGGTGTCCCCTTGAGGGAGTGGTTGACAAAGGGGTTGGTAAATGGTCCCTCGAAAGAAGGAAACAAGTGGACCAAATAGATGAAGTAGATGAAAATGATGGGGTATAATGAACTGATTTCCTGAAAGGTGGTTATAATTATTGGCATATGAATCTACCTTAGTTAGGGTAGACAAAAATGATGATTTTCCCATAAGTGATTATAATCATCGACATAGGTAGGATAAAAACATGCCTCAGTTGGGTAGAAGAAAGTGAATGATTTTCCCAAAGGTGGTTATAATCATTGTACCTTGATAGTAGAAAATAAGTGGAAATATAATGATTTGTCCAAAGGTATTTAGAATCATTGAGAATGAAGTGGGATGGTGTATAATGGTTTTCTCAAAGGTGGTTATAAGCATTGTACCCTAATAGTGGCAAAAAAGTGGAAACATAATGATTTGTCCAAAGGTGATTATAAGAATTACACATCGATAGTGGCAAACAAGTAGAAATACAATGATTTTCCCAAAGGCAATTATAATCATTAATAATGTAAGTGGGATGGTGTTAAATCATTTTCCAAAGGTGGTTATAATCATTGTACCCTGATAGTGGAAAACAAGTGGAAACATAATGATTTACCCAAATATAGTAAGAATCATTGAGAATGCAAGTGGGATAGTGTATAATGGTTTGCCCAAATGTATTTATAAGCATTGTACCTTGATAGTAGCAAACATGATATGAAATGATGATGGAAAATATGATGATGTCAAAGTGATACATAAGAGAAAGATTAATTAGGCAAATTTTTAGTAGGGAGATGCTCATCTGAACTAATAAGGAGAACAATTATTTCATTGTTTAATTACTATGTTTGGGATATAATTTGGATCAGGCCAAGAATATTGTTGAAGCTAGTGCTAAGGAGATATCATTGCCAAATGTGCCATTTATACTTCCTGAAGTTGATTTTTTCTATAGCACATGATAGTAGGCATCAAGATAAAAAAATGATAACTTGGCCAAAATATGCATAAGCACTGACTCCCAATCCAATAATCAATCAAAAACAATTCACCAATGATAAAAACCATGATGACAATATTGATGTATGAATATGGAATGATTCAAAAAAAGTGTGTGAGGAATCACCCAATTAATGCACATAGATTGAATTGAGGTAAAAATACTTAAATAAAACAAACAAGTACACAAAAAAATAAAAATAAAAATAAAACAAAGAGAAAAAACAAATAAATAAATAATAGTTAATCACAATGTTAATACAAACAACTTAACACAAACAAGGTGACAAACATTTTCCTTAGAAAATAGGTGACAACTTAACAAACAAACAAGATAGGGGATTAGAAGAAAAGGAAGGGGGTGGCCTAGCTGTCTCTATATGCACTAAGCAAGTGGATGCTACCTACATAGTTTTGTGGATGTAATATCCAACAAAAACTTTAGGTGGAATGTAGTTCTCCTAGGAAATGGGATTGAATAAAAAGATGATAAGAATAAAAAAATGATGGATGTGTTAGAATAATATGGGAATGAGCTTAAGAAATGGAGAGAGTGTGGGATAAAAAGGCCAAAAAGGATGGGAAAACTAAATGACAAGTGATTTCTTGTGACTTAGTGAAGATTCCTAGAATCCTTAAGGCAAAGAAGTGGTCATTATTTTTGGTTTTTCTAAATGATTTTACAAATGTTTTTGGAATCTTTGAGTATCTCAACTCAATTGAGAATGATGAGATACTAAATGGTCCAAGCTTGTAAAATGGTGAGAATGTTCAAATTGAAATGTTTCTCGCATAATAGTGAGAGCATTCTAACTGATATATTACTCATTAAATGGTGAGAACATTTAGACTAAAATGTTGATCATAAAATAGTGAGAGAGTGGCTAATAAAAATTGAGCACTACCAACATAGTCCTAGTAGGACCTCAAGTCATAGTAGTTATGCCTTTCAGTAAAGGAATCTAACTAGTGTAGTAGGCATAATGACACAATATGGCATAGTAATGGCTAGTTGGTGTGTTAAAGCACAATAAACAAATGTTGCCCCTATTTTTCCCATAGGTGGTTATAACTAGGAAATAATGACATAGATCAATAATATTAATTTTCCTATAGGTGGTTATAATTAGTAGTAAGACTGGTGAGAAACTGATTTTACCAAATGTGGTTATAATCAGGGCCACACAAATAAGGCATGGAATAGAATAAAACAAGAAATGAAGGATGAAACTACCAAAACTTCTATCATATTGTTATAAAACATGGCATCTATTTGGAATTCTTGAAATAATTATTGAAACTGATCTAAATCTTCATGCTAAAAATGGAATCAATGGATGAACCAAGGTTAAACGAGTTAGGTTGGTAGGGTTAAAACAAATTATCAATAGAAAAGGTATGGTAGAATATAATGGTGGAATGATAAAATGATAGAATGATATAATGGTATGGTACAAAGAAGAATTTTGATAATATAGTACAACTTGAAATGGTCCTCATATAAAATACACCAAGTCACTCAAGTAAAGTAATGCTTAAGGTTTATAATGTTCAATGGCTCATCAAGTTCATCTCCATCTGGTGTGGTGAGCTTGTATGCTCCATCACCATAATCGGTAACGATGATGAAAGGACCTACCCAATTGGTTTTGAACTTGCCTTTATGCTTCTTTTTGGCCATGGTAGTATTTTGGTTCTCTTTGAGTGTAAGATCACCAAGCTCAAATTATCTATATTTCACACACCAATTATATTGGCCACAAAGTTAATTTTGATATGCTTGAAAGTGGTTTATTGTAGCTAATAATTTCTCATCAAGTAACTCCAGCTCTTGTAGGTGAGCTACTCGATAGTCTTCATTGTCTAGGACATGTTTTAAAGAGATGCATATTGAATGTAACTTGACCTTAATGGGAATAATGGATTTAGTACTATTAACAAATTAGTATGGAGTGTCTCCCATGGGAGTATGGTGATTCTTATGGTATAACTAGAGGGAATGGAATATTTGAAGGTGAAAATCATGGCCTGCATCATTAAAAATATTTTTAAGGATGTTGATAATGGTTTTGTTATATACTTCTACCTAGCTATTACTTTGAGGGTAATATGTTGTGGAAACATGTTGAGTAATCTTATACTCAACACATAGCGATTCGACATCCTTATTTTTAATGATCCTCCATTATCAAATATAAAGTTGAATGGGATGCCATAGTGGTAAATGAGATGGTTAAAGATGAATTTGGAAATTTTCTTTCCAGTCACATAAGTGAGGGGTATAGCTTCAACCCACATAGTAAAATATTCTATGGCAGTAAGGATATGTTTATGTCTATTTGATGAGGTGGGGTTTATCTTCCCAATGAGATCAAGGCCCCATGTAGCAAATGGCCATGGTGTCAACATTGGTTTTAAAGTCTTGGCTAGGGCATGAATCAAATTGGAATGTCATTGATATTTATCTCATCTTATCACATATGCAACTACATTTTCATTCATCATTGGACAATATTACCCATTACATAAGAGATTTTTGGGCAAGACTTCCCCTCTAGTGTGGGATCCACATACCCCTTCATGTACTTCCCATAATGTTAGTATAGATTCTATCGAAGTTAAAAATAAAGTAGAGTTCCATCAAAATTGTGGTGGTATAGGGTTAGTTCAAGTAATATATAATGTTTGGAATTATGGATTAAGGATTTGGACTATTTTTGGGATAATTCAGTTGGCATAATTTGTTCATGGAGGTAAGTATAAAGGTTTAAATACTAAGTAGAACTAAGACCAATAATATCATAGATCATTATGATGATTAATGGTTCATGAGTTGGCACTAGTAGATTTTCAACAAGAAATTGGTAGTCTTTGGGTATGTATATATGTTGAATCAAAGATCCAATGGTATCCATGGAATATTTTATTCTGTTACTAGCCCCTGTTATATGTTCAAACAAGATATCAATAATTTATTGCTTGAGAGTGTCGACCATGGCCTTATAAGGAACCAACTTGTCATCTTTGGTCTAAAACTGGTCTTTACCTTGATTGATGATTAAATATGAATCACCATAAACCTTTATATGAGATATGTTCCATTTTACTACTTGTCAAAGACCTAATACAAATGCTTCATATTCAACCATGTTATTGGTACAAGGAAACCTGATTTTGAATGACTTAGGGATTAGATCCCCCTATGGAGTGATAAAAAAGGCCTGTGCCTTATCCATTTGTTGTGAATGAACCATCAAAATATATCTTCCAGTGTTTCTCCTCAATAGGTACGTTAATAATGGTCATGATGGTTTCATTGGTAAATTAGAATGTTAGTGGTTTTGTGTCTGTAAGGGGTGCTTCAGTAAGCTAATCTACAACAACTTTCCCCTTGATGGATTTCTAGTTCACATATTCTATCTCAAACTCACTAAGAAGCATGATCCATTTAAACATGTGGCCTTGTAAAGATATTTTAGATAGTATAAACTTGAGCGGATCTAATTTTGAAATGACCATGGTTTTATTGTTCAACATGTAATGTTGTAGTTTTTGAGCTATGAAGACCATATATAAATAGGCTTTCTCATTGGGAATATAATTATGCTCATACACAACAAGTGTATAGCTTAGATAGTATAAGACCATATATAATCATGTTGAGATATAAGTGCCCCTAGGGATTTATCTATCATTGATAAGTACAAAAGGAATGGTTTCCCTAACATATGAGGTAATAAGACTGGTGGAATTACAAGATAGTCCTTTAGCTATTGAAAATATATTTGACAATCATCATCTCAAAGAAATTTGACACCCTTATTCAAAATATGTGTAATAAGATGACACTTATTGGAAAATTGAGATATGAAACATCTGATGGATTGGATCTTGCCCTACAAACTATGGAGCTACTTTAGATTGGTTGATGGTGGCATTTATGTTATGGCTCATACTTTGGCTTGATCTACTTCAATGCCTTAGTGAGACATAATGAATCCAAGTAATTTGCTTGAATTAACTCCAAAAACACATTTCTTAGGGTTGAGCTTAATTTTATACTCATGTAGTTTCTTGAATATCCTCCTCAATGTTGTTGGATGATTGGTCCTGGTCTTTGATTTGCCTAGTATGTTGTCAACATAGTATTCAATAATGTCATGAATCATATCATGAAATATGAATATTATGGCTCTTTGATAGGTGGACCCTATGTTCTTAAGAACAAAAAACATAACATAATAATAGAATGTTCCCCACAAAGTGGTGAATGTTATTTTGTGTTGGCCTTTTGGTATGATTTAGATTTGATTGTAGCTTGAGAATATATTCATCAATGAAAACATATCATACCCATTATGGAGGCAAAAATCATGTCAATGTTTAGGAATAAAAATTCATCATTAGGGTAAGCTTTGTTAATGTCCTTAAAATTAGTGTATATTTTAATTCCTTTTGGCTTTTTACTAATGGGTACTCCATTTAAAATAGTTTATTAGCCTAATACATCTTACTTCCAAGATTTTTTATAAATCCTTTTTGAATAATACAACAATGAGAGGATGCATTTTTCATAACTTTTATTTCACTGGTTTTTCATTAGGGTGTACCATAAAGTAGTGAACAACCAAGGTGACGTCTAAACTAGGCATGGTAGAATAGGCCCATGCAAATATATCTATAAATTCCATCAATAGGGATATAAGGAATTCACATTCCTCTTCAGTGAGGGATGCACCTAATTTGATCCATTTTAGGTCATCTAGAGTCCTAATGTTTACCTCTATTATGTCTTCCACTAGAAGGGTCGAACCATCTTCAAGAATAGTGGGCAAATATTTGAACTATTTTGTAATGTCAGAGTCCTCTATTAGGATTCGTTACTCAAGTTCTACCCATGATAAATTAGAATCCCCCAATTGGAGGGATGACCATGTAATAAACACTATCAAAAATTCTTGAATGATGTGATCAAATTCCTACCATTCTTCAAGACTAAACTCAGACCCATAGGTAAGTTCATCATCAACAGTTTCCTAAATGATTTTCTCAAAAGCTTATTTTTTTTTTCAAGACTAAACTTGGACCCATAGAAAAATTCATCATTTTTGGTCTCCTATTCTATATTTGAAGAAGGTTGAACACACCTATCAAATGGCACCTAAAACAAGTTTTCACCACTAGACTGGCCTTTATCTTTACTTTTTCCATGGTCAAAAACAGCTCAAAGAGGTTTTCACTATGGGACTTTAATGCTTTATTTATTTATTTTTGGATAAGGGTGTTCACCCACTCTCCAAAATAGACTTCAGGATTCAACTTGATTGAGAACCTTGTTTTGTGATCTCCCAATGAAACATTGTCCCTAAGGCTTAAAAAATCATAGAGGGCCTCATCATTTTAGAACTCATCAACTGGCATGTTGGATTCTCATTGGCCCCATTCTATCAGTTGGGGATAATATAATGGTAGTGGATTATGATGAATGACTGATCAAAGGGTAAAAATGGCATTATTATCAAACAAATTGGTATGGCTTATGTTATTGAATGGGATATGATCAGACTCTACTTCACTACCAACATCATCATCAATAGTTGTTGGCATTGGAAATTGAATAAGATACATGGGGTCACCCCAAGGTAGTTCAAATCCAAGTCCATAGGTTCCTTTGTACTTAGTCATAGAAATTGGCTCAAGTGTTCCTTATTGATTTGGCCTGAGACCTCCTCCTTCATAGTCTTGTTTTTCCATGATCTAATTAGGAATGGGATACTTGGAATTCTTATAACAATCAGCAAATTTGTCATCATACAACCATGATTCATCATCTTCAATAGGATCTTATTTTTGTCCATAGGTCAGTATGAAAGCGACTAGTGTTAGACTATGTAGATGGACTTTGCCATTTTTTTGCCATTAAATGAGTTGTTTGGATTTTGGTCTTCCAAAGGACTTGGGGTTCTATAGAAGCTTTATAATGTGAAAGGTGTCATAGGTCAAGTACTCTCTTGGGATATTATATAAGATAGTATAATGATAGGACATATTAGGAGGTGATGTGTGGGAAAGTGAATCAAGAGTATCAGGTTTAATATAATTGGCTTATGGTGAATCAAGAAGTATTATCTTCTCCTTGTCCTCCTTGGTAACTAGATTCATGATGAAATGGTAGTTATAGCTCTTGACCTCAACCTCTAAATGTTTACAATGCTCATATGGATGCAAATATCCTGTGATAGTCACCTCCATTCTTGAATGGGAGAACTTGATACATTGGTACAATGTCAATGGGATTGCATGAATCTAGTGTATCCAAAGTCTTCTCAAAATCATGTTATATGACAAATCAAGATCTAACACATGGCAAAGTGTATCATGGGTCAAGTGCCCAATGATAACTAGCAAGATAATGGTGCCTTATGATTCTCAATCTTCATTGTCATAGACTTTTATGGTGATTATTTTTTGATGTAGAGCATATACCAATTCTTCACACACTATACTTGCTTCTAGATCTTCTACCTTTGACAATGGATCCTTAAGTTGACTCTTCATACAATGGTTTAAAAATTCCCATTGGTTATTATAATTTTAATTTATTTGATCTTGTTTATCATGGGTTTCATTACCCTTTCATCAAGTCACAAACACTTTACAAGTTTCAATTCAACTCTCAACACAACCCTGCCTTTTCTACCATAGTCCTTGTAATGGTTCACTAGATAAATTATTCTCTAAGGTTATTAGATTAGATATCTGATTGAAAACACATCAAACATACTCATTAAAAACATTTAATCTTTATTCACTCCACACACTTGACCAAGCACCTAGTCCTTCCTTTAACCAAGTACCTACTATGTCAGCATTCCTTGTAGCCTTTTTAGGCTCACTATTCCTTTGTAGGGAATTGTACCTTCAAATATTTGAAAACTAATTCTTGATACAAATAAACTTTATCAATAACTATTTAACCATGTAATTTTAAGTCCCAAATCTTTATTTTGGTCACCTTTCAACCTCACTTTCTACCTCTATTTAGGCCCATTAGGCCTATTAGGACCTAGTTTGCAAACAATGCACTAGATGTACAAAAATGTTTCCACTCATCTAAAAAGTAATGAAATATCTTTAGGGTTAATAAGACTTAGCTAATTAAAAAAAATTAGGAATTTTCATCAGTTTGTTTCTCCACAAAATGAATTTCTTTGAAGAAACCTTAGTTAAGGGTTATGGTGGACTGCAAGTACCCTAGAGCACATGAAAATAGATTGTGAATGTTTGTTTGAGTATAAAAGAAATAAAAATTTATTTTTAGGTATGACCAGACCTTATTCACACTTTCCAACCTAAGGGTTCATGTTTCCAATCCACTATTACACCTTTTTACCTCAAAACATACTTGATTATGTCAATGTTTTGACTCTTTACACACCTATATCTTTTTGTGAATAAAAACTCAAGGTACTATGAAAATAAAATAATATAAAAACATTTAATAACATTCAAAACACTTAACTTAGTCTCCATAAATCGATTCAATTGATGGAAGATCATTTCCTGTATGAAGCAAACACACAGTCTGTGTGATTTTATAAGGTTCTTGGAAAATATAGAGTTTATTTACTTATCTAATTTGATTCTTGAAGATTAAATGGATTCCTCCTTGAAAATTAATATAATATCATATAATTTTACTACCTTAGTCATTTTGTTAATATAGATTCAACATCTATTGTCTCATAAAAATCATAATACAATTTTGTATACACAAAATAACTCCACAATAGGGTATGTTTATGTAATGACTGATTACCAAAGACTTTGAACACATTTCATTGAAAATTTTGATCCCAAAAAATTTATAATATCCCTCAATAATTTTTAATACATTTAACCATATTCATTTCATTGTCCATTCTAAAAACACAAGTCTTTCTTATATGAACAAGGTCTACACTTTATGACCCTTTCAATAGGGTTATCTCTCTATCTTAAAGCTCTCCAAGTTTATTTTATAACACTCATAAACTATCCTTAAATCTCACTTGAAAACAATTCCTTCATTCATCAATCTAAACACACAATGATCAACAAAAACAATTGACCTCGAATAGGGTCTACAAAATTCATTCATTTCACAGGGGTTACAAAACATTCAAATTCCTATATTTTTAAAAAACTTGTTCAATTACATTCTCCATTCATCTATCTCAAATGATTTTTCTCTCCACTACTAATAATTGACTACAACCTCATATAAAAGACACATAACTGAATCTTGGTGGTTTCCCTCCAAATGGTCTCTTTTGGTCACATTGCATTATTCATGTTTTTACATAATATGAGTACATAACACCATGAATTTCGACTCATGAACATGTTATGAAAATTTTATAGGGTTTAAATCCCCTTGACATGTTTGTGACACCTTTACACCCTCTCAAAATGAATAAAAATTGTTAGACAAGACTTAACACTATTCAAATTTTCAAATAAGAACTTTTGGCAGGAAAAGGTAGAATTTGAATTTTATGCTCTTTGAGACTCCCCAAACATCACCTATGGACTACTAATAACCTATAAAACCTATAAAATACATAATAGACAACCTAAGACAAAATTGAACAACTTTTGGGGTCCTTATATGATGCTTCTGCATCATACTACCAAGATGAAAAAGCTTTGCCATGGGTGTTTGAATGTTGTACTTCGTATATGCTACTACCTGATGCATTGAACCTCCTCATGGAAGGTATCATATTATAATTTCCTCTAATAGAGGTGGACATGCTCTTGGGACCCACATTTAGGCCTTATTTTCTTCATCTCCTTTAATAACATACCTGCACATGAAACAAACTTGTTAAGCAAAACATAGTTGTTGCCATCTCCTTCTTGCTTGGCAGGTGTATACCAATCTTCTTCCTCTACAATCTGATCCATATTCTCATTATATATATCATTCATTACTACTACAAGTATTCATTTCTCTTCCTCCTTCACCAATACTCCTTGTGTTGCCCATTCTACTTCATGCACAACTTGTGCTTTATCCGTGCATGCTTCATACTTATGTAAGTTCTTACTTTGATGATCTTCAACACCTTCATGATTGATATCTAACTCCGTATGAAAATTCTACATTCTTTCTTTCAATATTGTATCTCTTGGTTGTATCATTCCTTCAAAATTATATTATTTATGGGTTTGCCTTTCTTGTTCAAGTCTCTCATTCAAGCATTCATATATTCCTTGTTTAGATACCTCAATCACTTTAGATTGCATATCTATCTATATTTTATCTTCTACCTAATCTTTACCTACATTTTCATCACAAATCAACTCATTAGACACTAAAATTGAAACCTTCATGGCTCTCTCATGGGCTTCTTGCTTGTACATTTCAATCTCCAACTTCCTCACTTGTTTGGTGTTCATCCAAAACCATTGCTCATCCATTTTAGCTATTGTATCTATCATTATATTTATTTCATCTCTCTCATATGTTTGTATTTCATCTTGCCTTGAATACCTTCTTCCTTGAGCACTATCTTGGGTGATATATTTTCTCTTGGGAAACTATTTGCTTCCACCTTACAGTCTTGTGCTATCTCACTCATGTCCATCTTTGTGGACTCATAATAATGCATATAAATCAATTCAAGAAATATTACCTTGTCTTCCTTAGGTGTTTTGACCAAAACCAAAATCTCCATAGATCTACTCTAATATTTCATCATCATTATCTTATCATCCCTCCTTTCTTCTTCACCTTTCAATAGAACTAGCATATATACCTTACCATGTTGCTTGATGGTGTATGTGTTTTTTTGGCCATCATGTATGACATGAATATCAAACTACCATGGCATCCATAACAACAAATGACACACATCAATAAGTAAAATATCAGATAACACCTCATCTCTATATCCACCTAGCTAAAACTCAACCCAACTATGTTCACTTACCAATAGCTGGTGACCTTTTTGAACCCATGCAACCTTGTATGGTTTTGGATGTGGCATCCTCTACAAGCCTAAATTATACACCATCTCCAAAGAAAAAATATTATTAGTACTACCTCTATCAATTACCAAATTACAAACTTTACCTCTTGTCTTGCATCTGCTTCTAAATAGACTTCTCCTTTGAGATAGTTCCTTAATTTGCTTCTAATACAATAAGACTCTCCTTATGAGTAATGATTCATTCTTGACATGACTTCTCTCCTCATTCTCTTCTCCTACTCTCTATTTTTGCATACTTCTGCTCATATTCCTTAAACATTTTATTGCCCTATGTTCCTCTTTATGGAAATTCCAAAATTGCCCTTCAAATCTTTGTCTTGGTTCATGTCTCATTGGACCTTCTTCCATTCTAATTATACCATCTAAAAATGGTCTAATCTACCTTGCATGGTGTTTTACTTCCACACCTTTTTAAACTATTATTGCATGTACTTATGGTGTCCCTTAAACCACCTTTCTATTCTCTTTCTCATCCATCCTTATTTTCAAAGGTTCTACTTCATCTTTCTACCTACCATTCCCTTATTCTCTTTGTTATCTCCTTCTAAGAGTATCCTCAATAGCCTCCATTCTCATAAACAATGGAGTAATTAGTTGGGTCATTATCCTAACCAAATCATCCTCTTCTCTGCTAGCTCTCTCTATAGAGCACTAGCTTTGATCACCTGTTTTGAATTTCACTTGAAAACACATATTTTTAAATCTTTCAATAATCCACAATAATATTTCACAAGCTTTGATACCAAAATGATGTAGATCATATACCAAGTCTTGACACACTATACTTACTTCTAGATCCTCTACCTTTGATAATGAATCCTTAGGTTAACTCTTCATATAATGGTTTAAAAATTCCCCTTGGTTATTTTAATTTAAATTCATTTTATATTGTTTATTAGGTGTTTCATTACCCTTTCTACCATTTCATCAACTCACAAACACTTTACAAGTTTCAATTCAACTCTCAACACAACCCTACCTTTTCTACCACAATCCTTGTAATGGTTCACTAGATCATTTATTATTTAAGGTTATTAGATTCAATATTTAATTGAAAAAACATAAAACATAATCATTAAAAACATTTAGTAATCTTTATTCACTCCACACACTTGACCAAGCACCTAGTCCCTCCTTTGAACAACTATGCCTACTCTGCCAACATTCCTTATAGCTCTTTTAGGCTCAATATTCCTTTGTATGAAATTGTACCTTTAAATATTTAAAAAATAATTCTTAATACAAATAACCTCTATAAATAAATATATATCCATGTAATTTTTAATTCCCAATTTTTTTTTTGTCACCTTTCAACCTCACTTTCTACCTTTGTTTAGGCATATTAGGCCTGTTAGGGTCTAGTTTGCCAAAAATCCACTATGTACATATGGAAACATATAAAATCATCTCAAAACCAATTAAATATATTTATGATTACTGATACCTATCTAATTTCAAAATTATAGAATTTTTCACTAGTTTTTTCTCCACAAAATGAATTTCTTTGGTGAAACCCTAGTTCAGGGCTATGATGGACTGCAGGTGCCCAAGAGCACACTAAAATTGATTGTGAATGTTTTTTGGAGTTTAAAAGAACTAAAAAAATATTTTTATGTCTGACTAGACCTTATTTACACTCTCCAACCTAAGGGTTCACATTTCCAATCCATTATTATACATTTTTACATCAAAACATACTTGATTATGTCAACATTTTGACTCTTTACAGGCCTATATCTTTTTGTGAATAAAAACTCAAGGAAATATGACAATATAAGAATATATAAAACTTTAATAACATTCAAAATACTTAAATAAGTCTCCATATCTTGAGTTAATTTATGGAAGATCATTTCCTATATAAAGAAAACACACAATCTGTGTGATCCTATAGGGTTCTTGGAAAATACAGAGTTTCTTTACTTATCCAGTTTGATTCTTGGAGATTATAATTATTACTCCTAAAAAATTAATCCAATACCATAGAAAATTACTACCTCAGTCATTTTATTAATATAGATTCAATGTTATTTGTCTCATAAAAATCACAATATAGTTTTGCATACATAGAATAACTCTACAACATGGTATGTTTATGTACTGCTTGATTACCAAAGCCTTTGAACACATTTAATTGAAACATTTGATCTCACATAACTTTATAATATCCCTAAAGAATGTTTAATACATTTAACCATATTCATTTCATTATCCATTCTGAAAACACAAGTCTTTCTTATAGGAATAAGGTCTGTACTTTGTGACCCTTTCAATAGGGTTCTTTCTCTGTCTTAAATCTCTCCAAGTTTCTTTTCAAACACTCATACACTATCCTTAAATATCACTTGAAAACAAATTCAAATTACTCCATTTATCAATCTAAACACATACAATGATCAACAACAACAATTGACCTCAAACATGGTTTTTAAAATTCATTCATTTCATAGGGGTTACAAAACATTCAAATTCCCCATTTTTTAAAAACTTGTTCAATTACATTTTCCATTCATATATCTCAAATGGATTGTCTCTCCACTACTGATAAATAACTCCAACCTCCTATAAAAATACACATAATTCAATCTTGTTAGTTTCCCTCTGAATGGTCTCTTTTGGTCATATTGTATTATTTATGTTTTTACATAATATGACTACATATTACCATGAATTTTGACTCATGAGCATGTTATGAAACTTATATAAGGTCTAATTCCCATTGACATGTTTTTTACACCTTTACACCCTCTTAAAATACATAAAAAATTATTAGATAGATTTAACACTATTCAAATTTTCAAATAAGAACTTTTGGCAGGAAAAGGTAGAATTTGAATTCTATGCTCCTTGAGACCATCTAAACATCACCTATGGACTACTAATGACATCTATAACCTATAAAACACCCAATGTACCAACCTAAGACAAAATTTAACAAATTTTGGTGTCTTTATAGGATGCCCCTGCATCAATTTTTGCTTGGATATTTGCTATTATGTACCTAAGAATCTTGATGCGCTTAAGAAACACAATATCAAGGCCTGATCCATTGTCTATGAGGACACGTTTCACTTTGTGTCACTTTATGTAAACCTATATGTGAAAAGGATTATTATGAAGTGGTCCAAGGGATGACATATCAATTTTATTGAAGATTTTTTATTAGCTTGGAGCTAGGTGTCTAACCAAAGCTTGAAATTTGTCAGGAGATATGTCATTGGGAACTTTGGATTGGCCAAGGAACTCTGTCAAGATGTTTTTATGGATAGTATATATATACAACAAATATAAAATATATATTTGTGGTGGAATCTTTTACAATTGTTCCATAATATCAAACATCTTTTCTTGAATAGTAGGAAATGACTTGTTCCATGGTTGGATGATGGGTGAAGTGGAAGATGGTTGTGGGCCTAGTATGGTAATCCTTGACCATCAAGTTATGATTGAAAAATTAGTATTGGGTAAAGGAATAGATTTTTTAACAAATGATGGTGGAGGGGGACTAGATAAGATAAGTTTTGGTTATCAATGCACTTGAGCATGATCATGGTTGAATAATGAGTTATCATTATAAAATCCAAACATGGGTATCCCTGCTTGCTGGTTCATCTATATGTGGTCCTAGGTCAAGGAAGGATTACTAGAATAGGTTGGTTGATTAATAATTATTAAAAATGGTATTTTATGATTGGTACTTGGTCTCAAATTAATAGAAATAGTGTTAATATGACCTCCTATAATATGGCCTACAATTGAGTTATAGTCATATACAATTACATGGTAGGTCTATTAATTGTTTGCACCATTCTAACCTTGTTTCTGTCCATTATTTTAGCATTGTTGATTCAACCTTGGTTGTTTATATATTATTTTTGGTGTTATATTGGTCACTATTACTATTGTTGTTGTTGTTGGTGTTGGTGTTGCTAGTTATTTTGCGGAAATGGATTCTAATAAATTCCAAGTTTCTAATAAGATGTGAAAGCTCCAAGATCCAATGAGATCTCTCCATTTTCTAACATGTTCTTGATCATATGTTTAATTTTCACACATGAATACAAATTATGGCTGTTGACCCAATGATATTTGCATAATTCATTTAGCATGTACCAGTCTGGATAGGTAGCACCCTTGAGAAGCTCCTTCAGAATAGGTCATCTAATCAAATTAGTTGTAACAAGTTTGTGAAACATAGTCTTAATATTCTCTCTAAGGTTATTAAAAATGTGATGTGTAGGTATAGTTCTTCTTGGAGGAGGGTTTTACAAAGGCATATGTTGTTATGTTTATTATATTTATAGCATTGGTCTAAGTTGTTGCATTTGATACACTTGTTGCATCTATTGAAGAGGTTATTGGTTAGGAGGTACGTGAATATGTGTTAAAGGATATGAAAATGGTGGTTTCACCATTTGAACATGTTATGACTCTATTACCAAAAACATTCTTATTGTGATTGAATTACTTGGGTCTGTCAAAATTATGGGTTTGGGTTTACTGTGACACTTGCTCTTGGATTAGGTTTTGATTTGATGAGGATAATTTTATGATACCTTTATTAATGATGTCTCTCTTTATCAACAAACCTTTTTCAATTATCTCTTTAAACATATGCACACATTGCAACTTTAGATTATAAGACATCTCATTGTGCAAATTTTTTGGTAAACATAACAACTAGTTTCTTGTGTAGTAGACTATGGGTAAATCATTTTATAATCACTCTCCATCACTACAGATAGAATGCGAAGCTTTCTCTAACTTTCTATTTGGCCTATGTTAATTCTACCAATGAAATATCATGCTTGATATTTTAAGAGAAGTGTTGAATGAACTTGTCTGAAAGATTAGCAAAATCAGATATGAAATTATTTAGAAACTTTAGGAACCACTCCAATGCTTTCTTTGATAGGATTATTGGAAAAAAAAAAATAGGTATATATCACTATAGACCATTGTTTGGCATGTGATAAATAAGTTCATCAAATCCTTTCCCCTTCTATTTGCCAAACTTTTGTGGCTCATACCCTAGAGGAAATGGTATCTACAAGTACTCCATGTTAAAAGGGTAAGAACATACATCATCTAACTTGAAATTTTTGGTTTTTTTACTTGCTTGAATGAGTGAAATTTCATCCTTACTTTTTTGTAGTTCTTGTACAAGGAAACCAATGGGATCATTGGTCAATTAAGGTGGAGGCTATAAATTTAGATGTGGATTATTTTGATAGAGGTATGATGGAGGCATTTGTTGGGTAATGTTAGATTGGCTAGGGAATGGACTAAGAATATGCATATGTGGATTTGGGTACATATGTTAAAATTGCACTTATGGTTGTGTGATATTCTAGTTGGGGTTGGGTATGTAGGCTTGATGTTGGGAATACTACATTTGGGATGGAGGTATATAGCCATACTATCCCTGCTGAGGTTGAATAGGGACATGATACCAACAAGTCATACCTTTTTTATTGAGGGGAACTTGTGAAATAAGATCCTATATTTTATCTTGTGGTACACTCTACACGAAAGGCAATGGTTACCTAATAGGTACTTGGGGAAGATTAGATCCTCTTGGTTGTGTGAATCCCTATTAGAAAGTGGATGCATGTTGGATATTAGGCATCTGTCACTAATGAATACTAGTATGTTATTGGTTAGACATCATTTGATTTTGAATTAACATGTTAGTCTATGACTGAAGAGGTATGTTCATTGCTACCTAATGAGTTGAAACATTGGTTGCCCCCTATTGAGGTGCAAATATGTTTTGCCTTAGCTATGTGGGTATGTTTGATTTTGCCTACTATTTTGGAATATTACTCATCCCTTATTGGGGTGGAGTAAGATTCATCACATACTATTGTGGCATGGCACTAGTCATTGGCTGACTACTTAATCCTTATTGTTAGGTGCTTGAGGAAGAAGTTGGTTGAAGATTAGAGGTAGTTGGTTGAGGTTGTGAAGTATAAACTCCTACTACCTAAGTTTGTGGACCACTAGTGGTGTTACTTAAGGGCACATTTTATTATTGACTGTGTTTATGTATTAACACCAATTTGGTGTAAATTATACTTTAGTGGCATATTGCACACTATGTTTTGTTCACTATTATGCATAGAAGCATAAGATACTTCCTCAATGATTAGAGTATTGAATGTGTTTTCTCCCAATTTTTTTTGCATAATTGGGTTAAAACCCTAATTTTCTTGGCCTATCAACTCAAGTAAGTCTCCCATTCAAGGAAGCAACTGAATAAGAAATGCATTTGACATGGCCATATTATTAAAGTTCTACACTAGGTTTTGATAGGTCTAGTATGTTATCTACATTTGAATGAATTGGTCCTCTATGAGGCCTCTTTGTGTGATAAGCATATGTGGATCTTGATATAACATTGATACAATGGAATTATGATTAATATAAGAGATTTGTTTATTGTAAGACATGTTGTAAGGTCCTCTTACTAGACTTGGTAAGTTTTCATGACCTATCTCTATGGATCTGTTAGGATTATATGATAATGACATTGTAACATAATATGACTGATATTGAACATTTTTCACAACTAAAGGTATGATAGCCAAATATTAGGCCATATGTTCTTGGTCTTGCTCTATGTATGGAGGAGTGTTAACAAAAAAATTAGCCAAAGTATCTTGAATTTCTTCCCCTATTTGAATTTTTTATGGTGGATAGGAATCTGTCTCCCAAACAATGTCATCTCCATAAGGGTCCTGAACAAAGTCCACTTGTGTGACAATAATTCCATATCATATATTATACATGGCTCCACTACATGTATATTGAGACATGGTCAAATCAAATGGAAAATATTTCATGACAAGAGAGGATTAGAGTTCTACAAACTCTGAAAAGCTATGTATAAAAACACAAAAGGTTCAACTAGGTCTAACTTGGTCTAGATGTGGAGATGTATCTCTAAAAGGTCAATACAAACATTTGGTAAAAATAGTATAATGTCAAATGTCTAACATTAAATGCTTTTACATAAATAAAGTCAAGTAAAATGAACTAAAAACAAGATGTCAAACTCTAGGTCCAAAGATGTTCCAAATAGGTCTAAAGTAGGAAAGGGAAAAATTGCTAGGTCTTTTATCCAAAAATGGCATCAAAATCTAGGTTCAAAACAAGGCATATGCTAGGACTTTTGGCCAAACATGGCATCAAAATATAGACTTGAAACAACGGGATGATTTTTAATCTAACAAACTTGGAACACTTTGGTATAAACAAGGAACTTGATTCTAGGCATAAACGTGATCAAATTGGTATAAGGTACTAAAAAAAGGCATTTGAATATGGATTGATTTTAACAAATAAATGCATAAATAATATAGTTTTCTAATTTTAGGTAAAAAATAAACCTAAATTATGCAACTCAAAAGAGAAATATCTATGTATCAACCCTTATGTGTCAAAGCCTAAACATAAATCAATCATTGTTTGGATCCAAACTTAGAAAAGTTAATCAAAGACTCAACCTAATAAAACTTAGGCTTTATTGAAAAAAAAATCTAGGAAAATTTGAATAACATGACTATGCTAAACAAAGATCCAACAAGGCATAAATGATTGGTTTAAATAATGACAATTTGGACACAAGTCAAGACAATTCAATTGAAACAAATTCAGTAGACTAATGGTGTTAGTGCTCTCAAAATATGTAATAATTTTTTTTTCAAATACTTCTAAGGGTCAAAACTTGAGTTGATTTGGGCAACACAATAGTACCCATTTTAATCAAGTGACACACACAACATTTTTGACATGAAAGTATTGTAATTTAAATCAAGGTATCAAATAGATGACATAACACCTCCTCAAATAATGAAATAGAGTAAAAAAATCATATATGACATGGTTTAATAAACAAATTTTAGAGTCAATCACCAAGCAATAAAAGAATAAATAATATAAATACAAGTATATCATCTTAAATCCTATCAAGGTGTGTCAAAGTGGGGTTGACTAAAACTTACAAGTTATGACCATCTAAATTGATCCCAAGTGTGGCTAACATAAGACAAGAATCACATAAATTTAGTTTATACCAATTAATTTATCATGTAAGGGTCTATTAATCTACATGATGATACCATATATGGACTCCTTAGTGGTATCCCCTGGTTGACCAGACCTGATTTGGACCTTTGTTACTAAAGGAGAGGTTAGCCACTCAACCCCTGGATCTAGTAATATGTGTTCCCATATTTTTATACCACACTATGGATCATTTTTGAAACAATTTCAAGTGATTAAACCCTAGGTCAGTGCTCCCCTAGAGAATCTGTGAGAGTTAATGACATCCCCTTCACAAGATAAAATGCATGAAAATAAAGGCTAGTAGAAAGACTTTAGGGTTACTTTTAAATCACCCAATACCATGTTGGAGAGTTGTTAGTGATGTCATATAGGTGTATTAGTAAGTGGATGAAGTAATTTAATAGCCTAAGTAATAATGACAAAGTGTGTAATGTGTTTGAAGTAGGCTTAGTTGATCTTCAGTGTTTAACTACTCAAAGATGATTAGGGATGAGTCTGAATTATTAAACATGTGAAAGGGGTCCTATTCAAAGTCCATAGCGGTTAGAGTGATTTTGTGCATAAGTGTAATTAATCTATTTGATCACCATTTTCATCTAGACACTTTGGGTTTAGTGGAAGAAAATATGAGTAGGTAGTTTGATGACATCACCATTGCCACATGGGAATGACTCAGGGGAAGTTGGTCATATGATTGTGATCACATTGGTCTTTAGTTATTATACACCATATATCAAGTCATGAATTGAAGTGAAATCAAAGAAATGAGGGTGAAAATTTGGATTCTAAGACATATTTCACTATTTTCTTATACTTAGCCAAATTTGCACTATGGCTAGAAAGAGCTGAGTAATTAGTTTGATGATGGAATATCTAGCATGTATGGATATTTTAGGAGAAGGTGATCATATGGGTTTGTTAAATTTTAGACCTAGTTTATTTTTAATAATTTTTAGATCATTTAATGTAGCATGTCAAGAGATATTCATGTGTAAATTTGGGCTCCTAGGCATTTTGACTATGTTTTCCCATAACCAATTTTTTAATGAGGCAAAAAGAGCTGAGTGAGAATTTTGATGGTGTTATATATTTCATGTGTAAAGGTGTCAATAAAAATTGATCATATGGGTTTGGTTAGTTTTTAGTATATATGATTTGTACAAAATTTGAGATCATGCATTGAAGCACAACAAAAGTTATGAAGCAACAAAGTTGGCCTCTCAAGCAGGTTTTGACATGGTTGGCTCTATGAAAGAAGTTTTTGAGATGGAATTTTAATGAAGATATATCTCACATGTGTAAGGGTTCCAAGATATATTTTCTATATGGTTGGATTATACTATGTGAGGAGATTATTTGGTCCAAATTTGAGATCATGCGAGTAAGTGTAGAAGAATTAATTGAGGTCCAAAGTAGGCTTTCCAGGCAAATGAGCAATGGTCTGCATAATTAGTCATATTTGCATGTTGTTAAAGATCTGGACCTAGTGGAGATCTAATGTCTCATGGTATTTCATATAATAAATATCTATGATTCATTTAAGATTCAAATGGGTTAATGTGACAATTGTTTAGTAGAGTTAAAGTTCAGGACCAAATGAAGATCCAATGGTGTGCAAGCTATCATACATGGATGATCTAATGATGAATGTTAATCAATATGGTAGTAAGTGCATGATGTTTAAAATTGTATCAAAGGTATAGGATAAGGATCCAATGTCAATTAGGTGTTCTTACAAATTGATTGAATAGTCCATAGTGATTGATAAGGACCTGACTAATCTATGGAGATCGATAGAACACATCAAGTTAAAGTTTATAGGGTGCATGAGATGAGGTAAAAGTGATAGAATTTTAATACTTGATAATTTTCACCTATGAATTAAATATTATAAAATATTGATGGCATGATTTTTATCTAAGTAGTGAGGAGACAAGATGCAACCATTTTGTTTGAGATTTAACTGTGACCATTGCCATTTAAATATTTGAATTTTACAAAGGGAAAACTAGTGTCTAGTCTTTGGTCCATATATTTTGATAAAAGATGAATTTTCTCATGAATTAAAAATAAAATATGTAGAGGAATCCAAGGCATATATATAAATATGGATTTTGATATCTATAAGTGTGTGTAGATAAATATATTTAAGTTTCAAATTTGACTGTGGTTTCATGCTTATTCTATAAGTGATCCAAAAAGGATATTCAAGCTTATGTAGATGTTGTTTTGATGTTTCATGATGAATTTTCTATTGGGGAGTGTTTTATACTCCATGAGGATAATCTATGAGGTTTTTTTAGATATGATCAATCTATATTAAGTATGAAAAATGCTTAATAAGTTGACTATTATTTTAATAATGGTATTAATATATAAGGTCTATGTTTGAGATGTTTGAGCATACAAAGATGAAAGCTAAGATGATTTGATCTTTTGAGGATGTATTAAGGGAAATAAGGAGTGAAATTGTGTGTTTTTAAATGTTCATGTGTTATTAATTTGATTAGAGATGTATTAAAGAGCTGAATGAACCTCCATTGGACCTAAAAGTGACTTAGGCCTATTTTGAAAATGGACTATGCTTAAGTATGACCCATATGAGATACCTGAAGGGTGAAGGCATGTATTATGGCCAAGAATTATTATTATGTAATTTATAATTAATGATTACTCTATATATATTATAAATAAATGTGTTGGGTTTTATGTGTCTATGTTTGAGACTTTAAGTGTGAGACTATGGAGAGATTTGTGAGAGGCTTATGTGTGTGGTTTGTGGAACGAATAACTATTGGAAATATTGTCATTGATGTCAAAGGTCTAGTATTATTGGTGATAAAGGCCCCATTGCATTTAATACTATTTATCTTGGCTAATTTGAGTTCATATTTATTTAATATTAATGAATATATTTTTGGTTGCATATGAGACAAAAGAAGGGCCCATGGAGAAGTCAAAGAGCCACGGGGTAAAGACAAAAGAAGGATGGGATGCATTTTCCCATGAGAGTCATCTTGGGGAATACCAAGAGTTACCAAGTGAAGACAAAAGAGTAAGGGTGCAATTTCTCATGAAGGGACACTTTGAAGAATACGAAAAGTCACCAAAGATAAGGACAAAAGTGGGAAGGATGTTTCTGATCATGAAGGATCACCACATGACTTTTCAAAGGCTTGAATATGAAGGGTCATCCAAGATTGGCACCATTTTCCATGAGGATTGAAGGGTCACAAAGGGGGAAGGCCAAAGGTCATTTGGAAAGCTATAAATAAAGGCTTGAGAAGCCATTTGTAATATGGTTGAGTGAGGTTGATTTGATATTATAATATCTAGCTTAGAAGAGCAATTGTGAGAGATGAATATGATTTGTATTTGTTATATCTAGCTTAGAAGAACAAAAGTGAGAGAGAGGAAGGAGATTTTGTGTTGATATATCATTTGTTGAGATAGCAACATTGAGAGATAGGTGTGCGGTATACACAAAGGGGTTGGTGCTCCTGTGGGTTAGTGCTCATGAATAGTAGCTGGGTTGGTGCTCGGCAAAGGGGTTTGAAGCTCCTATGGGTTGGTGCTCATGAATTGTAGCTGAGGTTGGTACTCGACAAAGGGGTATGGTGATCATGTGGGTTTGTTCTCACAAATATACTTGAGATTGTTCTCTATGGTTTTTCCCACATTAGGTTTCCACATTATATCTGGTGTCTCACTCTATCTTGTGTGATGTTTATTGTTTGAGTTTTATTTCATATCTTTAATGTTTGATTAAGTGGAATTTGATAAAGGGAAAGTTTTATAAGATATATAATATACTGATTCAACCCCCCCTCTCAGTATATTCCATGCTTAACAATTGGTATCAGAGTAGGTTCCTTCAGAAAGGGTTTAACAGCTTGAAGGTAGATCAAAGAAAAGCATAAGATGGCCAAGTAGCTAAAGAAGGAGAATCAAGAGTTAAAATATATGGTTGAGGCTCTTAAGGAAAAGGTATGTATCTTGGAATCTAAGTTGGCTATAGAAGTAAAAGAAAATAAGATATTTATTCAAGATCTTAAGAATCAGTTAGAGGTTGCAAATTCAATTTTAACATCAAAAGAAGAAGAGTGTAATCATTTGAAGGATGAGTTAGGTTCTTTAAAGGATAATCATGAGAAGCTTATAATCAAGGTTGAGAAAGATCATGAAATATTGGTCCAAGGAAAGAGGGATGCAGGTTTTGAAGGAAAATCAAAGAAGTCGATCAGGAAGCCCAATGCTTTTAAGTTTCCAAATTCTTTTCATGGCCATTGTTTTATTTGTCATCATGTTGGTCATAGGGAAAGAGACTGTATGAGGAGAAGCAATCAGTTAAAGGGAGATCTCAGTCACATTCAAGAAAAAGGTATGAGAAATATTATTTGCTTTTGTTGTCATAAGGTTGGCCATATTGCTAAATTATGTCCAAAAAAAGTAAAGAGATCTTCAAAGTATGTCAAAGGTTACAGATCCCCTAAAAGATATGAGAAGAGTCAAATTAGGGTTTGGAGACCTAAAATAGTAAAGGTTGATCAGGTTGAGTTTAAGAATGAAAATGAATTACTTGCTATAGTAGATAAAGAATCAGATAAGAAGGATTGTGCAGAATCTATTGTTACATTTGAGCATGAGATTTGTCAAGATAAGATAGAACATCATAAATGATAAGGTTAATAAGTCAAAAAGGTTAGACATGCTTAAACGGATTCTAAAATAAAAACACAAGAATATCAAGGAAGAAATAGAGGAGATGTGGGAATCTCCTGAGATTTATTTCTAGAACCCTATTATGTGGGGTGTCTCTTCTAGGCTTCAAGGAGACACTTTTAAAAATTGAAGCATGGTGGATAATATTGGGTCTTGGTTATGTTGCATGACAAGAAGATGAGTTGGCAAATTAATTTGTATATCTTTTGAGGGAATATATTTTTGAAGAAAATGTTGCATCAGTATTAAGGTTTGAGGCTATTAGAATGATTCTTGCATATGCAGTGTTTTAAAGTTTTAAAGTGTTTCAAATGATTATGGTCACAAGAAATTATAAATTTGAAAAAGAGCTAACAGTTTCAGAAAGAAGGAAAAGAATACTCATGCAGATTCAATGAAGAAGGATCAGAGTTTCAAAGCTCCATTTATCAAGGATAAGGTTTAGACATGTTCATGGCAGAAGAAACAACATGAAGATTATATGATGGTTCAGATAGCCCTGCATGTAAGAGCTAAAGATCAGCCATGATTTGCTGATAGCAGATGTTTGAGGCATATGATAGGAGATAAGAATAAAGAAGATCAATGGTGGCATGGTGAAATTTGAAGATAAAACCACTGCCAGGATAGCCAAAAAAGGTATTTTAAGTTTGGATATTAGTAGAACCAAAGCTAAGAATGTTTTGTAAGCATAATCTTTTGAGTGTAAGTCAAATATGTGATCAAGGATATACATTAAAGTTTCATGCAAAAGGTTGTGAGGTTGTAGAAGAAAATATTCAAATGAGTTGATTGCAGATTCTCAAAGGACAATAAATGTTTTAATTAGATATCCTCTCAAAGATCGGTGAGAGGAGTTGGGAGTAATTTCTATTACTTCCTACCATTGATGTTCATCATCAGTTGAGGGGGAGCTAAGTGTTAGCTCTAGGTAGGCCCTTTGCCATTGATGTCAAAGGGGGAGAATAATAGGTATAGGTACAAGTGCATAAAATATGTATAGGGAACAGGTATAGGTTGCTACAGTAAGGGGGAGTTACTGTATGTTTTCAGATGACAAGATGTGCAGGTGACAGGATGTGGCAGTTTCAAGATTGAGGTTGCCATCAATGACAAAGGGGGAGATTGTTGGAAATATTGTAAATTATGTCAAAGGTCTAGTATTATTGATGATAAATGCCCCATTACATTTAATATTGTTTATCTTGGCTAATGTGAGTTAATATTTATTTAATATTAATGAATATATTTTTGGTTGCATATGAGACAAAAGAAGGGCCCATGAAAAAGTCAAAGAGCCACGGGGTAAAGACAAAAGGATGGGACGCATTTTCCCATGAAGAGTCATCTTGGGGAATACTAAGAGTCACCAAGTGAAGACAAAAGAGTAAGGGCATAATTTCTCATGAAGGGACACTTTGAGGAATACGAAAATTCACCAAAGATAAGGACAAAAGTGGGAAGGATGTTTTTGATCATGAAAGGTCACGACATGACTTTTCAAAGGCTTGAATATGAAGGGTCATCCAAGATTGGTGCCATTTTCCATGAGGATTGAAGGGTCACAAAGGGGAAAGGCCAAAGGTCATTTGGAAAGCTATAAATAAAGGCTTGAGAAGCCATTTGTAATATGGTTGAGTGAGGTTGATTTGATATTGTAATATCTAGCTTAGAAAAGCAATTGTGAGAGATGAATATGATTTGTATTTTTTATATCTAGCTTAGAAGAGCAAAGGTGAGAGAGAGGAAGGAGATGGTGTATTGATCTATCATTTTTTGAGATAGAAACATTGAGAGATAGGTGTGTGGTATACACAAAGGGGTTGGTGCTCCTATGGGTTGGTGCTCATGAATTGTTGCTGGGTTGGTGCTCGGCAAAGGGGTTGGTGCTCCTATGGGTTGGTGCTCACAAATTATTGTTGGGTTGGTGCTCAAAAAGGGGTTGGTGCTCATGAATAGTAGCTAAGTTAGTGCTCAGCAAAGGGGATTGAAGCTCTTGTGGGTTGGTGCTCATGAATTGTAGCTAAGGTTGGTACTCGGCAAAGGGGTATGGTGCTCATGTGGGTTTGTTCTCATGAATATACTTGAGATTGTTCTCCATGGTTTTTCCCACATTGGGTTTCCATGTTATATCTGTTGTCTCTCTCTATCTTGTGTGATGTTTATTATTTGAGTTTTATTGCATATCTTGAATGTTTGATTAAGTGGAATTTGATAAAGGGAAAGTTTTATAAGATATATAATATACTGATTCACCCCCCCTCTCAGTATATTCCATGCTTAACAATAACAAGTAGTGTTCTTGTTGGTGGAGTTAATGAATATAATAGTTGTTTGAATACATATATGACCTATAGGTCATGTTTTTAGTGCTAGGATACTTCTCTTATAGTGTGTTGATATGTGAAGAGGTCCAATTGTGTAGATGAGGACAATTCGAGTGACGAAGGAGAGAGATTGTGACATGCCTATGTAAGAGGCATGTTTGAGAGAGATATTTTTGTGAAGTTGTCAAATAATCTAAAGATCCATCATGAGGTGTTGAATACATCAGTCCTAGGGTGCAAGTGTTCTTATCAAAGGAGGTTTTAAAGGATTTGATCCTATTTATGGATATTTTCTCCTTGTAAAATAGTTGTTTTACTAAGGGCAAGTGATCTAAAGGAGTTGACCATATTATGGGTAGGTGTTATTTGTGGAATAAGTGTTTCACTAAATATCTTTGGTCAAGAAGACATGATCAAGGTTTGATGGTCTAAAGGATTTGATTGCTCTCTTATTTATAATCATCTTATAAGATAGTAGTCCATATGTTTACAATATTGAGATTGGGTTTTATTCCCAAAGAGGGTTTCCCACATAGATTTTATGTTGTGTATATGACCTTGCATTATGATTATTGTTCACTACTATGAATGATTTATATACTTCATAAATTTTGTGTTGAATGCTTAAGTATTTTCAAGGGTTGGAAATTGAATTAGATTGTTTGCCATCATTGATTCACCACCCCTCTTAGTGGATTGTACCTCTAATAATTGGTATCAGAGTGAGGTCCTTTGGTAAAATCTTGACAAATTGAAGGTAATCCAAGGTAAAATGGCTAGTCAAAATGTGTAATGTCATTTCTCTACTAAGAAAGCACCAATACTCAATGGATCCAATTATGCATTTTGGAGTGCTAGGGTGAAGACATACATTATGTCCCTAGGGTTTGATGTATGGAAATATATTTTGGATGGTTATGTTACTCATGTTATTCATCTATATAGTGTTTTAGACAAGAATCTATTTGAAAACAATGCTAAGGTAATGAATGCCATCACTTGTGGTCTTATAGAAACTGAGTTCACTAAAGTAATTCATTGCACATTTGCCAAAGAATCATGGGATAAATTGAAGGCTATTTTTTAAGGAGATTCAAAGGTTTATCTTGTTAATTTGAAGGCTCACATAATGAAATTTGAAATTATCAAGATTAATGAAGAAGATACTATGGCATCCTTTCTACAATGAGTTGATGAGGTTGTAAACACCATCAGATGTCTTGGAGAGAATCTTGAAGAGACTATGATTGTTCAAAACATATTAAGGTTTCTATCCCCCAAGTTTGATCCAAAAGTATATGCTATAAAAGAGATTCATGACCTTACTTAGTTGATGATGGATCAATTACATGACACCGTTACTACCTATGAGATGAGGAAGAATGATGACATACCACCAAAGAAGGAGGCAAATTTTAAGACTGAAATGATGACAAAGAAGAAGTTCCAATGTAAGAAACTCAAGGAGGATGACATTCTTGATATTGATGAAGATGAACTAATTTAGTTGATATCAAAGAAATTAAGAATAGGTTCAGGCAAGTATAAAGGTAAGTTACCCCTCAAATGCTTCAATTATGGTGAGATAGGACATTTTGATAATAAGTGCCCTCATAAGTATAAGAAGTATGATGATGAAGAGCATAATCAAGGTCATATGATGGTAAGAGATATTTCAAGTTTGATAATATCAAAAAGGGGTTTAGAAATTTTGATAAAAATAAGTACTTCAAGGACAAGAAGAGTATATACACCAAATAATATTTTAGCTCATCAAATGAGAGTGAAGACAGTGACTCAGAATATGGTCATGAAGATGATGGTTTTGCTAAAGATGAAACTTTATTCATGGTTGAGGAAGGAAGTTGCTCACATCAAAAGATCCTATTTGGAGTGATTTAGATGATGATGAAGATGAGGTGGACTATGATACTACATTGATAAATTCTCATGAAGAACTAAAGATTGAGAATAAGATTAATAAGAAGAAGAAATATAAACTCAAGTAATTTGAGGATAAATTTAGTGTGTTTGAAGAAAGAATGGATGAAGATGCCAAGGAACATGAAGATATGGTTAAGCATCTTAGTTGTCAATTAGAAATTATGTCTATAAGTCTAAAAGATAAAGAAGATGAATGTGTAAGGTATGCAATTGAAAACAAGTCTTTAAAATTGGAGTTAGAGAAGATATCTAGTAAGGTAATGTCATTTGTGAGATTTGAAAAGAGTAAAAGTGATCTAGACAACATTTTGAATGATCAAAAGCATGCAAGCAATAAGAATGGTCTTGGATACAAAGAAGAACTAGAGACTAAAACTCAAGACAAGATGAAGACTAATGTGAACAAGGTGGATCAACCTTTAAATAAAAATCATTAGACAAGGAATGTAGGTGTTAATAAAATAAAGACAAATCAGATCAAATATCCAAATGCCATGAGGTATGCAAATTTCAATGGTTACTACTTTACTTATAATCAGTTTGGGCATAGAGATATAGAATTTAGGAGACCTGATAAGAATGAATTTGCATGGAATTATGATGGGTTTCATTAGTCAAAAGGTGTAAGTAAGGTTGAGTGCCTCAACTTTCATGATTTTGGATAGTTTGTAAAACTTTCTCCATTTAAGGCAAGACAAGCTAAGTTCACTTCAAGAGATATTGAGTGCTACAACTATTATGAACTAGGACACATTTCAAGATATTATCCAAATCTAATAAGGCATAATGAACTTATTTAAAAAGGTATGATGTGCTTCAATTGTGAATAGAGAGGTCATATTTCTAGATTCTAAAAGTAAAGGCCTACAAAATAGAATAGGTTTTATCACGCTCCTAGAGTGTAAGAAGGAAAAAAAAGTTAATACATGGAAACCAAAGGTGATAAGTATGAGTCATGATGAGACTATAGGTCCAAATAATCTGTTTACTATGGTGGAGAATGCTTCTAAAGTTGAAGATTCTCAAGAGGTCTCATCATTTTCTCATGTTGAGAATGAATAGACTAAGCTTAAGGATAAGACCAAGGTGCTGGTTGAAGATAGTTATTAGGTATATGTGGATCCAAGTGAACATCCTATTATTATTGAACAAGTGCCTAGTAATGAGAATCCAAACTAAAAGGAAGATTATTTAGTTGAATAGGTATGCGATGAATCTATGTTATCTCCATGTATTGATAATCCAATCATAAAAGAAAAGGAAAATGTTGTAGTAGTTCAAAAAGTTATTTCTCTAAAGCCAAAGAAAAGTAAGAAGAAGAATTGTAAGTATCATCTAATCAAGGAGGAAGATTAATATGAGGAGTTATATATGTTTTAGAGCATTAAGGTATAGAGGGTGTCTCTATATATGCTTCTCAAGAGACTCTTTTCAAGTGGAGAAACAAGTGTTGATATAGTACAGGGTCAAAATGGGTTGTTCTACATGGCTTAATAATATTAATGGATTATAAAGAAGTATTTGATGCTTAAAAAGTTTTGCATAATTTTTTATGATGTGCTCTAGGTAGTTTTATGATTACAAGGTATTTTGAAGTCAAGTTCAATATTTGTTTGCTCTCAGGGTTCTGAGTTTGTGCTTTAAAGCTTATAGGTCCTAAAATGGGTTATATGAATTCAAGGTTCCCAATGGTATGGAAGCTCAAATCTTGGTTTAGAAGTGTATAATGGTTGTATCCATGTGTACACAAAGTTTCAGAGGTAGACGTTGACTAGAAGGTGTTGTGTTGGCTTTGTTTATTTTGAGATTCTAGGGTTTTAGGCTCTACTAGAAAAGTGGTATACCTTATGAGTCGAGGTTTGAGGATTATTAATTTTTTGAATGGGAAAAATTTGTGGTCAAATTAATCTTCATATATGTTTTAAGTTTTGTGTTTCTCAAATTATTCAAGTTTTTATCAATATAGAGGATTAATTGGCTTGTAGGTTTATGAAGGAAGTATGTTTCATAGGATAATCTTGGTGATGAAAATTGGTGTGCTTGAGGGGAAATATGAGAGTGATATATATATGAAGTTTTAGGTCTTGAAATTATGTCTATATAAAGTTGTGGGCTCTACAACTTTTAGGCAGGCCTATAAGGAGGCTTGACATGCTTAGTAAGAAGAAGAGTGTTTTTGTTTAGTTTCTCCAAAAAGAGAAAATCATGAATATTTCAAGGTGAGTTCTCAAGTTGGTTTAGAATATGTTTCATAATTTATAAGTGGTATGATGCTCTATTGGTGGTCATGTAAGTGTCTTGAGAGAGAAGGATAGTAAGCTTGTGTGGTGGTTCTTCATGGTGTATAGAGATCTAAAGATGCTCAAATGGTGAAATCACTCAAATAGCCTAGGGGCAGTCCCTATCAGATGTCTCTTGGTAAGTTATATCAAATTTTTAGTGTTTTGTGTGTTCTTTCTTCATTGGTTATAGTGCTTAGTTGAAGATAGTGTTAGTATGGAGTAAAAGGATGTTGTCAAGGTAAGAAGATGCAGGCTCAAGATAAAAGGGAGTGTGTATTATCTTCATAAGATGGTATTCTCCTAATTATTAGTATTTTTAGGTCCTTAGGATCATTTTGTGCCCACTTTTTCATTATGTCAAAGGGGGAGAAAGTGTATACACATAATTTTTTCAACTTTTATCAATTACTGATGCTTTACATCTTGCAAAAACCTATTGAGACTCAATATCTATAATTTCATGCCTTAAGGGGTGCACCAATAAAGGGGTGGGTATATATTTGGTGATTTACAATATTATTGTCCCTTTTTGCCACATTATTACCAATCTAACTAGTTCATAAAACCATTCCTTAGGTTATTTCTCCTCCCTTGCACAATCTTCCAGTATTTTCACTCTTTCCATCCTTTATTTCTTTACTTATCACCCTTTTGACCTATTATTTGTACTAGGTTGACTAGGTTGACCTAATATAGTTTAGGGACTTTTTCTCTCTTTTAGTTTGTTGACCCCCTGGTCAACCTAACACAAACATAGTGAATTAGCCCAAAAATATGCTACATCGACTGGGTTAACCTAGCACAACTAACATATTCAAATGATTTTAGAGTAAGTTATACCTATAAATACAAGATCATTTTGGTCATTACTCATATATGCAATCAAGAGTTATTATTTAGTCACACTTCTTCACAATCTACTCTTCCACATTCTACTTGAGGAGACTCTACTTAGGTTTCTTATATTGGAGAATCTAGTCCTGTGGATAGGTTTTGGATGCTTTAGCCTAAGAAAGTGAACCTTAAAAACCAAAACAACCCCTTTCAAATTCCCATTATCCAAGAGAGATATTGAGTCTCGATAGGTTCACATTCAAGTACTTATATTATAACTTTATTTTCCTCTCTTTTAGTAGATAGAAGTAGTATAAGTTTTGGCTCGAATAATATTACTCTTCATATTCCATGTATTAGGGTGTTGGTCATACTTACTTTATTTGAGGTTCCCTATACATGTTTTGATTTCTTTTCTTTTCTAACCCCTCATTTTATACCACAAGATTTGGTGTGCACTAAATTAGATTTACTTTTCTTATTATTAGATTAGTGAATATTAAATCATAGGACTCTTTTAGGGTTGTGCAATTATGCTAGATTGTAGGCTTTGGAACCCTACCTCATAGAGTGTGTTGTGATAAGTGATCCCCAAATATGGTCTAGTAGATACTCATATTGGGCATGCCCCTACTTAATAATTATATGCCCCCAATCGGAAGTGTAGGTGTGTTCTATCCCATCAGATCTAGGATTGATTTATGGAAGCGATGCATTTTTTATTATATATATTCTGGTGAAAATGACATGAATCAAACCCTTGAAATATTTATTTCACTTATTTCATTTCTATTGATCATTATTTTTATCATATCTTTATTGTGTTAGATCAACCTTATCAACCTAATTTATTATCTCTATGAGCAAGTTTACAGGAATAAGAAACTGGATCAACCAACTCAACCTAGTATAGGTTTCTAGACTTTTAGAATTTTATTGAGATAACTAGATCAACTAACTCAACCCATTAAAAGTTTTTAAGGGTTCTATACTTCTAGTTCAGCTTATTATCACTTTTTTAGCAAGTCCTTATATAGCTTGATTGATTAGCTTGACCCAGTTTGAAGGTTACTTCTAATTTTCTCCAAGGTCTCAGATCAGCTATCTTCTTCCTTTCATCTCTAAACCATTTAGGTCAGTTTCAATTTCCTTTATATCCTTCTTTTTATATACTTTCCTTTCAAGTTTATAGTCTTCAAAACTACTTTCGCATAGTCAACTAGGTTGACCCTGTGGACCTAGTTCTATGTTCTGTATTTTTTGAAATTACTAGGTCAACCTGACCGCCTAGTTCACTTTCAAACTTTAATTTTGTAGTACAAGTTTGACCCTATCAACCTTGTTCTATCTGATTATCCATATAGTTTCTCAACTACACCTTGTTTTAAAGTTGGAATTAACCATATATGTTAATTATATCTTTCTTTTATGTTGTTTTCATGCTTAGAATAGTTTATATAGTCTAATTAAGGGATTTTCAATCAATCACTTAGTTGCACTATTTCTATTATTTTGCACACATGGCCAAACCACATAAACATCAAAAAACATTTTAACATTTGACTACCCAAGTTTACCTACTTGGATTTCATCACCAAGGGGGAAGTTGAATTGATGTTTTGGTTAAGTATAAAGCATGGTTAATGGTATATTCTAGCTAAGCACCCAACACCCTTATTTCTATGGTGTGTGAAGTGAGGGGGTAGGACCAAATAACAAGCCTGTATCATTGCCACTACAGTCCCTTTCATCCTAAACTTACCTAAAACTATCCATAAATTTCTATGTATTACCTTACTTTTATCCAATCTCCCTTTCACATTTAAATTCATTCTTAACAATCTAATTAACATTCTAGGTTGACCAAGTAACTAGTCTTATTTTCAAGTTTTTTTATTGATCTTTGATCAATTATGTGTGTAAAAGATTTCATTAGTTAGTGTTAGTACAATATTTTTCTTTGTGTACATCAATTAGATTGGCTAACATCAATTTATTTGACTATATCTTTCCTTTTTGCACTTACTTTCTTAGATTAGCTACAAATTAACTTGTTTCATTTCCAAGCTCATTATCAATATTTTCTTCTTCCTTGTTTATTGTACTAGGTCAACCTAGTTGACCCTATAATTTTTATGGCTTCTATGCACTATACTTGATCAACCTAGTCAACCCTATATAGCTTGTAGGCCATGTATCCTACACTAGGTCAATCTAGTTGACCTAGTACTATTTCTTGCTTTTCCTATTTTTTAATCTAGTTTTATATTTCTCCATTTTACATCTTGTTCATCTCTCTTCAGTCAAAATAATGTATTCTATTAGAATCTTTTTGGACAACCTAAATCCATTTAGATACTATATGGGATGTTCATTCCTTTCTCTCTTATCCTCTCAAGAAAACTGGGACTCATGGGGCACCTCTTCTCCTCCTTCATATATAAACTATAACATGGTGCAAATAACACCTCAATATGAAGTTGATGAATCCAATCCTTTCCATACTTATCAAGACACTTCTTAAAATCACCAGACTAATGTGGGAGTAATCATTACAAATCTGTTTAATGATCCCACTAATAACCCTTCTTCTAATAAGCCCCCTAACACTAATTCAAGGAGTGTTCCAACTAGCACTAACTCACCTCTCGATACAACCCAACTCTTAGCTCAAGTCATTCAACAAATGAGAATCATACAAAACTCTAATACCAATTAAATGATGCAACTTTAATAACATCTAATCAATGTGGCTAATCAACCTCCAACTATGCATACTCAAGCTAATCCTAATTGCATTTCTCCACCTCTTAGGGATGCCTCAGACAATATTATTCCTCAACCCATAAAGAATAATAAAATTCTTCAAAAAATTTAAGATGAGCCTTTATCTCCCTTCATTGTATACATTGATATTGGTAACATAACTCAAACTATTAAATATGATGGGACTAAAGACCTTGCTTCATTCCTCAAAGCCTTTGGAAACCTTTACAAAGAGTGGATCTAAACTAATACATTTTTCACAACTAAAATACTAGTCAAAACTTTTTGGTGGTGATGTATTAGAATGGTATAGTCAAATTCCTCAACATTCTATTTGGCAACTTGAATATTTGGTCAATACTTTGGTTAAAGAGTTTCAACATAATGATCTTCTTGAAAATTGTCTTAGTCACTTCCTAAATGCTAAAAAATATCTTAATGAATCAAATCATGACTTTATTAAAAGATGGAAATCTTTAGCTGATGAAGCCAATCATAATATGACTGATAATAATTTATTCAAACTCTTTATTACCGCTTTGACTCCCACTCTTAAATACAAGGTTTGAACCTTTGCTCCTCAAACTCGTAAGGAATATCTTAACCAAATTAAGCATCAAGACTTTCTTATGAAGCAATTCAAACCCAATCATAAACTTATTAAAGGATCTTTCCAAACATCTAATGATATCATTAGTAATACTCCACAAACTAAATTTAGAGTTCCCAAATATGATGTTCCTTTACCATCTCACACACCTCTTTCAATTCAACAAATTAAATAAATTTTACCACCCTTGAAACCTTTCATTTATCTCGATACTCCTCCTAAATGGTATGATCCCAATCTATTGTTCTAGTTCCATGCTAACATTAGGCATTCTCATAAATTTTGTAGAGTACTCACTAAATGTGTTATTTATTATATGCTTGGTGACTCATTCAATCATGAGGCTAAGATTAAACTTCATCATCAAGAGTATGCTACCACATCTCAAAAATGTCAAACTTTTAAAGCTTCTACTTTTAATAATCAAAAAATTTATTCAAATAATAACCAATCAAATGTCAAGGATGTCTGTGCCATCGATGTCGATTATGACCTATGTTATAAAAACTCTCAATATGTCAATGATGCTAAAGTTAATTATCATCATAAACTGGCTCACAAAGATCATGTTATCAAGCCTAAGAAACCATCTTTAGAGGAACAATTAATTAAAGATACTACTACCACAAGTGATGATTTGGAATCCCCTGAGGAACAACTTCCTTCTTCTAATCCTCACACCACATCTATACCTCTTAAATATATTTTTCCTTTTAAACCCCATATTGGTTCTTCTAAAGCACATTGGAATTTTCTTGAAGAATATTTATCTTATGGAGTTGGTTTGTATTTCACCCTATCATCATAAATTTCTTATGCAAAAACTTAAATAAATTAAAGATCCATCTTCCATAGATAAAGAACCACCTTCTATTGATTCTCAACCAACTAATGTCAATACCATTAAGACTATGTGTCCTTATTCTAAGCCTTTCATTGAATTTATTGAAGAAGACATGATCAATGATGAAATTCTTTTTCACGCCAATGATCTACCTCTCTTTATCAAAGTATCCATTAATACCACCCTTATCCAAAAATTTCTAGTTGACAAAGGTTTTGGTATTAATGTGACCTCTTTATGGCTCATTAAACAACTTAGTTATAGCAAAGATCATCTTAAACAAACATATATTACTTTTTTTCGCTTTTACAAGACTAATAAAAAGCCACTTAGTTATATTTAGCTTCCATTAACCATAGGAACTAAGATTGTTAGAACCAAGCTTATGGTCCTTGATCTTCCTTTATCTTATAACATGCTTCTTAGTCATGCATGGACTCATAGTATGAGGGATGACACCTATTATAGTAGTTAGTGTATTAAATTCTTACATAATGGAAAACTTAACAAACTTGAAGATGATCCTCACCCATGGAGCATCCATCTTCCCAATCCTAAGCCTCAATGTCAAAATCTTACAATTCCTAAAATCAATAGTGCTCCTTTACCTAAGTTCATCAACATGAATCCTGATCTTCAAGTTACTCTTGTGTATTTTGATGATGATGATCCCAATGAGTTGTATCACACTTGCAATACTAAGAAGCTACCTCCATATATTTTGGATTGGCTTCCTCCTTTTCTCTCACCTAGAGATCGTATTATTCCTATCATGGATGAGATTACCAATTTTCCCTCTCCATGTAATGCTCATGATCCATCTTTACCTGAAGATGCCTTCAATTTCATATATTTTGGAGTGGCTAAATTATTCTAAGATCCTCTCACCATGTCCCCTCATAAATTTAACAACACTAGGATTTCACCTTTTGAAACTCCCCCTGATTCTCAATCATGTATGATTTCTCCCACATATGATTAAAACTGTATCATGGCCCAAGCTCACTATAGAGACTTGGATGTCAAACACTATCAAAATATTTTATCCCAAATTCATGCCTTTAATTGGGATGTACATACCATATCTACACATGATGACTTAGATCTTGAGGGTCATGTACTTCCTGCCAGTTTTACACTTATCGATACTCCTTAGGTGGTAGAAACAATTACACCTTCCAAACCTATGGATGCTTCTACATCTTATCTACCTCCTTTGGATCCTATCATTTCTTTAGATACTTCTCCCATCATTGAATATATCAACACTCCCATCTCTTTGAATCTATCCTCTTCATATACTTCCAAAATTATGCTTGAGGCTAAGGCCATCGATGTCCATTAGATTCATTCTGAGTATGATAACCATGGAAATAAAATTATATACCTTAAATTGTATGTTTAATATTATGTTCCTCTTCCTACTTTTCCTAGTGATGAAGTTATTCTTGAGTCACTTCATGATCTAGAACCTCAACTTTCTAGGCAACATCATAAACTTGGAAATTTCAAGAATAAAAATCCTTGCTTCAACAACTTCATCCCTAGCATTTATCCTCAAACAAATCCAATTTCATCCTTACCTAATGTACCTTACCATCTTCAAGATGTTAATTCCATGCTTATCTAATACACAACTCATATCAAATATGGTACCCCATCTTCTCCTCGACCAATCATGGTTTTGTGAGAACTCTCACCATCTGAGCATGACAACTTTAGCTTATTATTTGATAAATATCAAGAGGCATTTTATTGGCCCTAACAAGACATGTCTGACATTGACCCTAGTATTTTGGTTCATAACATCATCACTTACCTTGACACTAAGCCATTGTATAAAAACCAATGAAAATTCCCACTTGGATTTACTAATATATGTCATAAGGAAATCATTAAACAACTAGATGCTAAATTCATTAAACCAATAGATTATTCTGAATGGGTTTCTAACATTGTTCCCATTTGGAAGAAGGTCACTATGGTCATTCACATTTATATTGATTTTTTCAACCTTAATATTGCTTGTCCTAATGATAACTTCTCCTTACCTTTAATAGATGTCATCATCGATTTCACAACTAGTTATGAAATGCTATCTCTTATGGATGGATTTTTAGGATACAATTAGATTCATATCACTCCTGAGGACTAGCATTAGAATAATTTCACCATCGAATGGGGCACCTATTATTATGTTAAAATGTTATTCAAACTTAAGAATTATGGATCTACATATCAATGTGCCATGACTCATATCTTTCACAATCTCATTCAAAAATTTGTTGAAACTTATGTGGATGATCTTATTTCTAAATCCAAACATCATAAGAAATATCTTTCTGATCTTGCTATTATCTTTGACCATCTCCTTAAATACAAAGTTAGACTTAATCCTTTCAAATATGTTTTTGGAGTCACATCTGATAAATTGTTAGGATTCTTAGTCTCTTTATGTGGCATCAATGTTGACCCAACCAAAATTAGTGCTATTTTTAACATGCCCATTCCTCAATCTATTCCTAATATTCAAACTTATTTAGGCAAACTTGGGGTAATTAGATGATTTGTCCTTGAAATGGATTATCACATTCACTCCATTAATTCACTTCTCAAGAAAGGTACAACTTTAGAATGGATAGATCCATGTCAAAAAGCCTTCGATAATATGAAATAATCATTGCTTCACCCACCTACACTTCATCCACCTTCTAATAATAAACCTTTGATTATCTATACTTATTCCACACCTATTTCAGTTGGGGAAATGCTTACCCAATAGGATGATACATGAATAAATTATTCTATTTACTACATTATCCAAAGCCTCATTGATTATAAGACAAGTTATACCAAAGTTGAGCATGATTTCCTTGCTATCTATTTTGCAGTTTAAAAGCTTCATCATTATAATATATATAAAACTACTTATGTCATCATTCATTCTAACCCCATTCATTATTTCTTCTCCAAATCCTTTCTTCCTAGAGATAGAATTTGAAAATGGATGGTCTTACTTATGGAATTCGATCTCCACATCGTCACACAAAAATCTATCAAAGGGCAAGTCATAGCTAACCAACTTACCATAGATCCCATTCCAACCACTTGTTTTCTTCAATATTACCTTTTTAATGATAATATCCTTTAGATTGATGGTCTTAATAAATATATATCCCTTAAAGTCTATTTTCATAGCTTTACTACCGATCTTTAATCCAATCAACTTGCATAATCTTCCACTCCCTCTGGTACTACTAAACCAAAGATAGTTATTGAGAAAATTCTTGTTATTAATGTTAAATTACATGAGGATATATGGACCCTTCACTTTAATGATGATAAATTCCTTCAAGGAGCTGGGGTCGGTTGCATTCTCACTAGTCCTCTCGATAAGATCATTCCTTTATCATTCCACCTCACCTTTGATGTCACCAATAATATGGCCGAATATGAAGCTCTTATCTAAGGTATGAGAGCTGCTCTTGATTTCGATATTTAATATATTCATGTTTTAGGTGATTATCAACTTATTTACCATCAATTTAATGGAAATTACCAATGTAAAAATGAAAACCTCATTACCTATCATTAAATTTCAACCACTCTTGCTAAGGACTTTATCTCTTTCACTGTAAAGCCTATACCTCGAGATCAAAATTCCATTGTTGATTATCTTGCCTATTCAACTTTTCTCTTTCATCCTCATCAAATTTTGTCTTTCATACTCATCTACCCAATCAATTGATTCACTTATCTATCACATCAAGGCTGTGACCATTCAACAAAGCCCATGGTACCAAGATATCAACCAATACTTAACACATCGAACTTATCCTCTTGATCTAGATTCCTATGAAAAGATACACATTAATAAATAAGCTTTCAAATATGTATTTATACATGACATCTTTTACTATTACAATACTAAAGGTACCCTGCTCCTTTGTGTTATGTAAGAAGAGGTCCCTACTTTTCTTAAACAAGCACATGGGGGAATTTAAGGTGGTCACTGTACTAGACATGTTATAGCATGTAAATTCCTATGTATGGGCTAATTTTGGCCTAATCTTGAAAAATATGCAATTATATATGTTAAAAAGTGTAATCCTTGTTAGCTTTATAATGATATTATCCATTCACCACCTATCAAACTTCAAACTATCAAATCTCCTTGGCCTTTTTCAATATGGGGATTCAATATCATTGGTAAACATCCTCTCTCCCAAGATGGGCATGTATTTATCATCACTACTACTGAGTGCTTTACCAAGTGGGTAGAAGCCATGCCCCTTGTTAATGGTACCGGTCCTACCATATCTAAGTTCATTCTTAACCAAATTATTTGCCACTTTGGCATTCCCCATACCATCATTTCATATAATGGTGGTAATTTTTTAAAAAAAAACATGTCAAACAACTTTGTAACAAATTTAAAATCAATCATAAGTTTTCCACACCTTATCATCTACAATGTAATGGTCAAGATAAGGACACTAATAACATTATTAAAAAAAATTCAAAAAAAAATTTCATGAAACTCACACGGATTGACATATTCATCTTTACCCTACACTTTGGGATTATTAGACTAGAATATGTACTACCACTAAGGAAACTTCATTTTCTCTAGTCTATGGTTCTAAGTTAGTTCTTCCATTAGAAGTTGAGTCTCCCTCTCTTCATATATCTCTTCATAGTATTATTCTTGATGAAGAATTATGTGAAGCTTGCCTTCATTCCCTTGATCCTCTTTTTGAGCATCATCTTTTTGCATTACAACATAACCACCAATACAAGGCTCACATCACCAAACAACATAATAAATGTGTTAAAGTTTGAAATTTTAATGTTGGTGATCTTATCCTTAAACTAGACTACACCCATGATAAAGAAGGTAAATATGCCCAAAAATGGTGGGGCCCATATTTGGTTAAAGACATCCTTGATCCAAGTACTTACTATCTCCAAAAGAATTAAGGCCATATTTTCAAATTCCTTAAAATGTAATTTGTCTAAACATTTCCTTCTTATCATGTTTTATATCTATATATTTCTAACATCTATTTGTAGGTTACTTAATCATGGGTCTCTCCCTCTGTAATAGTTTCCTTCCTTTCACAAACCTTTAGTCCTCCCTTCTGGTCTTTTGGTTTCTTGATGTACCATAATATTCTTTATCTTCTTGTATTTTCTCTTATTTTTCACACCCCTTAGGTCTTTCTTTTATGAGTTTATTTATAAGACCATAGATAAGACCTGATATTCCTCACAAAACCACCATCTTTTTAACATTTCCTTTCTCTTGTTGTTATTTGCCAATGTTGTTTTGACATCCTTTGGGTTTCTCTTTTATGAGTTGCTTTTTAAGACCATGGATAGGACCTGACCCTCCTCATAAAATTACCACCTTTTCATGTTCTTGATCCTTGTTCTCAACTTTAGCTTTTGATTCTTTTGTTAGATAAAATTTGCACAAAAATCTATGTTAGCATGTTTTCTTCCATTTCCCTCATTCTTATGATAAGTAATCACACATTTGTTCTCATTGTATCCCTCTTTTTTCCCTTTGTCACATTTTTTGCAATTTAAAGTAATTAAATTGTTCCATGTGTCATTCCTCTTTATTTCCCTTTTTCTTCATTTCTTCATTGGATAAAACATGGTCAAAGTTAAGATAATAATTTTATTTTACCTAGATTTATGAGACTCTTGGACCCCATACTCTTTGAAGTTTCTCTCTCTTAACAGCCTTGTTCTAAGTTTTCAAATGAAAGTCATCTTTAACACCCATGTTTGGTTTTCCAAATGTGTATGGAGGAAACATAAAAAAGACATCAAGAAAGTTAAAAGCCAAATCATTTTGAAATAAAAGGCAATGATATCTAAAAGGCAACATACAAATTTCAAAATTCAAATTCACACTAAAAGACATGATTTCAAGCACATCTCCTATCTCCAATATAATCTCAAACTCCACAGTCGGCTTCACATAGAGCCAAAGTCCGTTGGGGTGTGGTAGGCTAGTAGATTGAAATAGGGGATTTCAAAAAAAAATCTTTGGTGTTACCTAATTTCTCACGTAAGTACCCAATTTTCCCAGTAGATTAATGGCTCTGTAAGGGATCCTGAAGAATAAGGAATATGTCATGGGGAGGTAATTTGATTTTAATTTTCATGCATTTAGCCTTCATGGGATGATCTATATACTCCATTTGTTTACCTAAGACTTGTATGGCTAAGATAAGTTCTACATAGTTCTTAAGGTTGAAAATCCTCATGTTTTAACAAACTAAATTTGAGTGTCTGAACTTCGATAATGAGTTATTCTACCTTGGTTTTTATTTCATTCTCCCCTCCACCCATTTCATTCCCCCCTTTGATAGATAAATTGTGATTCCAAATCTATTTTCCATTCTTTAATTACTTCTTATTCACCTCTTAAAAACATGCTATCACTACTTTGTTTTCAATTTTATCTATCCTTAGAGAGAAACAACATGTTTGAGAAACTATGGATTACTTATTTTTTACCTTCACATTATATTTTCTAGACTTACTTTACTTTCCTTTTCCCATTTTTCATGATTTTTTTGTCTTGCTATTATAGACATCCGAATTCGTACCCTTTTTCCATTATTGAGTGAGGTTGGATTGTTACTTCTCACTCATCAATGTTGTTTTCCCTTTTATGTTCCTTTTTACATTGATGCTTGAGAAGTGGATTATTACTTCTCACTCATCAATGTTGTTTTACCATTTTGTCTTTGTTTCTTCTTTTTATCACTGTTATTTTTTTACCATCCTATTTGACATGTATCCTTGGTATGATTTGGTGAGTTTTCCTTTCTTACTTTAGGATAACTTGTCTAAGTTATTCAATCTTTAGTAGCCTTGGATTTTTGGTCACCTAATTTATTCTTATTTGTTTTTGACTTAGTCATTTGGTCTAACATAGTACCATCACCCCAGCTTGCCAAATTTACCAAGTACATCTCATCCTCATAATACCAACTATCTTAGATTTTCTTGTGTTTGTTTGTTTTTTCTCTTTAGGATTATATTCTTGGGTTTGTCAAAAGCAATCTCTATGCCCTACACAATCAAAACTAACAACATAATAGACAACCATCCTACAATAAAGTTCAGTCAAGGTACACATCATTTTACTTTTTAGTTAGTTTATTTTTCTGTCATTTACTTTCAGTTATTTTATACTTTGTTAAAATACTACAACTTTTTTTTAGAATCATTTTTATGTGTGTCCTTATGTTATTTCTCAAAGAACCATCCCCTATTATTTCTCAAAGAACCATCCCCTATTACACCTTAGTGACATGTGATGAGCTTATCATTTTACTTTTTAGTTAGTTTCTTTTTCTGTCATTTACTTTCAGTTATTTTATACTTTGTTAAAATACTACAACTTTTTTTTAGAATCAGTTTTATGTGTGTCCTTATGTTATTTCTCAAAGAACCATCCCCTATTACACCTTAGTGACATGTGATGAGCTTTAAGTGGGGCATATGTATACACCTAATATTTTCAACTTTTATCAATTACTGATACTTTACATCTTATAGGAACTTGTCGAGACTCAATCTCTCTAAGTGCATGCCTTAAGGGGTACACTGGGAAAGGGGTGGGTAGACATTTGGTGCTTCATAGGATTGTTGTCCCTTTTTTCCACATTATTACCAATCTAACTAGTTCTTAAAACCATTTCCTAAGTTGTTTCTCCTCCCTTGCATAGTCTTCTAGTCTTTTTATTCTTTCCATCATTCATTTCCTTAATTAGTATCCTTTTGACAAATCATTTATACTAGGTTGACTAGGTCAACCTAGTATAGTTTAGGACTTTTTCTCTCTTTTGGTTTGTTGACCTCTCGGCCAACCTAGCATAGACCTAGTGACTTATCCTAAAAATTTGCTAGGTCGATCGGGTCAACCTAGTACATCCAACATATCCAAATGACTTTAGGGTAATTTATACCTATTAATACAAGATCATTTTAGTCATTATTCATATACATAATTAAGATTTATTATTCATGCATGCTTATTCGCAATCTATTTTTCCACCATTCTACTTGAGGAGACTTAGCTTAGGTTTCTTATTTTAGAGAATCTAGTCTTGTGGATAGGTATTGAGGCTTTGGCCTAATAAAGTGATACTTACGAACCATAACAATTTCTTGTGAAGCCCCATTGGCCAAGGGAGAGATTGAGTCTCAACAATTTCACATTCAGGTAAGTATATTCTAACTTTGTTCTCCTTCTTTAGTAGATAGAAGTAGCATAAGTGTTGGCTTGCATAATATTACTCTTCATATTCCATGTATTAGTATGTTAATCATACTTAATTTATTTGAGGTTCCCTATACATGTTTTGATTCTTTGCTTTGGTAACCCCTCACTTTGAGCCACAAACTTTGGTTCCCACTAGATTAGATTTACTTTTTTTTATCAGATTAGTGAAATATTAAATCATAAGGCTCTTTTAGGGTAGTGAAATTGTGTTAGACTATATTATTTGAAACCCTATCTCACATGGTGTGTTGTAATAAGTGATCCCCTAATCAGGTTTAGCAGATCCTCACATTGGTCATGCTCCCAATTAAAAATTATATGCCCCTAATCAAAAGTGTAGGTGTGCTTTATCTCATCTGATCAAGGGTTGATTTATGGATGTGATGTATTTCTGATTACATACATACATAAAGTTCCTAATATGGGAGTGCTTGAAGAGAGAGAAGATGATATTTATATTTCTATATATGATGTTTGTTGACATCAATGATGAAGGGGGAGATTGTTGAAGAGTTTTAAGTGATGTCATGATGATGTTATGGAGGTGTCCTAGTGAGTGGATGAAGTGATTTTATAGCCCAAGTAATAATGATAATGTGTGTAATGTGATTGACAAAGTGTGCTTGAAGTAGGCTTGGTTAATCTTTAGTGTTTGACTATTCAAAGATGATTAGGAATGAGTTTGAAGTATTGACCATGTATAAGGGGTCCTATCAAAAGTCCATAGTGGTTAGAGTGCTTGTGCACATAATTATAATTCATCTAGTTAATCATAGTTTTCATGTAGACACTTTGGGTTCAGTGGTAGAAAGTCTGAGTAGGTAGTTTGATAATGTTACCTTTGCCATGTGAGAGTGAGTGATCTAGACAACAATTCTGATGATAATTTGGGTGATGGGTCCACCCCATTTGATGGCGGAACTTCCGAGAGCTATAACTTTTGCACCGTAGCTCCAATTGACTCGCCGTTTGAACCGTTGGAAAGATAATAATGAGGGGAACATCATGAGATGTCATGAGATTTTCTCAATGAAGTTTAACCCCATAAAACCCAACGGAAGTGTCCCAAATTTCAATTTTAGTAGTCCAATCTAAAAATAGTAAGTTTATAAAAAAAAGTAATTCCTTGAATTTTGTATAGTTGTAAATCATGGAAGTCAAACCAATTCATCTCCCTCGAGATTGGTGACCTTACATATCCTCCCCACACCTTCAAAACATGTATAAGTGAAGATGTAACCTAAAATAGAAATCAGACATCTCTTCTCAGATATAAGCATATGTTTGGGTCTGCAATTTTCATAAATAAAACATATCTTTTCAAAGATAGCATTATTTGAATTGTGTTGTTATTATTTTTGAATTATATTTCAACCAAAGCTTTTTGAGTTTTGGATCAGTGGTATCAGAGCGGTTTGTCTTGAGAGTGTATGATCCTAAGGATGAGGTCAGGCTACAAGAAGCTTGGGTGGGAAACAAAAAAGCTTCCAAATTTTACACCTGTTTGCTCCAAATGACTTCAAGTGGTGGATGACACCGAGACATATGATCCTTTCAAGGAAATGGTGAATGAATCCCTAAAATGGCAACAAACACAGATGCTATAATAGTTTGCCCAAATTCTTCAAACACTTTCGATGGGAAATCTTGGCTCTGCGGCTCCACTTCCTGGCTCCTCAACCAGGGAACGTCCTTTCAGTGCCCCAACACCCTTCAAGGTCCAGGTAAATTTTGATATTCCTACATTTGAAGGCAAAATCAATGCTGATGTAGTAGAAAATTGGTTGGATCAATTGTCTTCCTACTTCTCTGTAAATAAGTTCACCGATGGAGAAAAGATTACTTTTGCTCTTTTGAAATCAACATTGCCTGTGAAACTATATTAAATAAGGTGGTCATGTGTGTAGGACCAACCTATAGAGGAATGAGGATCTCACCCAATGTAGTCTACCTGTGTCCACTGAAACCACTAATAACTATATTTGTTGGAGTAATATCCTACTCTATATAACCCAAGTGTTGTAGTAGTGTCATAGTACACATGTTAACAAAAGATCCAGTATCAATTAAAACACTATGAATGGGATGACCATGAATAAAATATCTAATGAAGAGCACATGATAATTTTTGTCATCCTTAATAATCTCCCACTTGGAAAAGGATATGGAAGGCCAAATTGGAATACTAGAATGAAAATTACCAATCATGTGTCTAAATGGATATTAATACATGACCACCTCATTTACTATAGTTTTTAGCATGATAATTTGTGTCATCCTCAATAATCTCATTTACTATAGTTCCTAGCATGGGATTTTTTGACACATGATTGGTACTTTTCATTCTATCATTCTAGTTTGGCCTTCCATATCCTTTTCCAAGTGGGAGATTATTGAGGATGACACAAATTATCATGTGCTCTTCATTATATCTTTCATTCATGGTCATCCCATTCATAGTGTTCTAATTGATAATGGATCTGGTGTTAACATGTGTACTATGACACTACTACAACACTCGAGTTATATAGAGTAGGATATTACTCCAACAAATATAGTTATTAGTGGTTTTAGTGGACACAGGTAGAATACATTGGGTGAGATCCTCATTCCTCTATAGGTTGGTCCTACGCACATGACCACCTCATTTACTATAGTTCCTAGCATGGGATTTTTTAACATCCCATGCTATGAACTATAGTAAATGAGGTGGTCATGTGTGTAGGACCAACCTATAGAGGAATGAGGATCTCACCCAATTTAGTTTACGTGTGTCCACTAAAACCACTAATAACTATATTTGTTAAAGGAATATCCTACTCTATATAACCCCAGTGTTGTAGTAGTGTCATAGTACACATGTTAACACCAAATCCATTATCAATTAGAATACTATGAATAGGATGACCATGAATAAAAGATCTAATGAAGAGCACCTGATAATTTGTGTCATCCTCAATAATCTTCCACTTGGAAAAGGATATGGAAGGCCAAACTAGAATGATAGAATGAAAAGTACCAATCATGTGTCTAAATGGATGTGAATCAGTTGTTGGTGCCATGTATGTAACTAATGGAGGATATGCCTGATATGTATGATGTACACCTAATGTGTCCTATGTCTCTGACTTTCCATACAATGGAAATAGATCTGAAAATATTTTGAGTGACTTATCCTATGTTGGTTTGGCTAGAGGAGGCTTAGCTGAAGTGCCTAAATCAATTTGATTACCATAAATTAGATCATGTATCTTATGAATGAGACTAATGTATTTGTTTTTAGTATGGCTTGGTTCCCTGTGATAGTCACAAAATGCATTTTGGTCATATCTCCATGGAAGAGGCTTTATTGGATCAATTTCTCTAATAGGAGGAAGAGATATGATGTTACATTCTAATAACTGCTGTAGAAATCTAGCTAGAGGAACTGGTAGATTTGTAAAAGGTCATCAAGGAAGTGTTGATAAAGTGACTCTCTATGAGGGATCTGAATCTATATTAATTTTTTTTTTTGATTTGGTCCATTACTATCATTGAATTTGACCTTATATGAGGCTTTATTATTAATCTTATTGGTTGTATTTGGTGCACTTGTGTACTTAAGTTTTCCCATTGAAATGAGTTTGATTTCTCTTTATTTTAAAATGTGACATAATTTAGTAAAAGAGAAACATTTGAACATGATTGTCTCATGAAAAACTAGTATAAGACTCTATTTGAAGAGGTCCTATAACCCCCGATCTGCCATAGGGCTAGTCATCTTAGCCAATATGGTCTTGTATCTAAAAATATACTCGGTGAGAGGCTCATTTTATTTCTATTTTTGTTGTGAAATTTGGGCATATGAAACCTTATCATCGATATTGATACTGAAATGTGCTAGGATCATGTCAACAAGAGGATTGAATGCATTAATCGATTGATTTGATAGACTATAAAACCATTGTAATGCATAATCCTTGAGGCTCCTTGGAAATAATTTGGTTAATAGCTAGTCATTTGGTACATAATCCAAACATGCTACATGAAAGGCTCTCAAATGTGTCTCTAGATCACCCTTGACATCATAAAGATTGAGCTTAGGTTGTAAAAATCTAGGTGGCAAGGGTATAACAACTATATGTCATTCCAAAGGTGTATGCAATAGAGTGAAGGAGTCCAATGCTTGTGTAGATCTAGTGGTACCTTGCTCAAGATGTTACACCATGAATTGAAGAGATCAAATCTCTTACACAAGGGCTACCACATCAAGAGATAGGGATGTACTAGCTATAGCTGGTAGCATAGAAGAAGGTTAGGCTGTTATAGGGGGTTATTATGACATAGTTACCCCCATAGTGTCATGTGCAATTAGTGACTATATAGTTTAAGAATACTCAACTTGTTTGGCCTTATTTAGTTCTATGATAGATTTCAAGATGTTAGCATGATAATGGGGTTGTTTCTTGAGTCTTTCTCTAAAATTTTGTAAAATCAAATCTTTGTTAAGTATAACAACATTATCAATAATGGGTGGAAGTGGATCGGTAATCCAATGTGATAGAACATGAGCATCAATATATGTCTCATCATTATTCTCATATTTCTCATTATCATAATCATGTTAATTTAAATTGGTGTAATTTGGATGTGCAGGATCTATAATAGAGACCTGAGTTGATTGCTTAGCCATGTTATAGGAAGGGGTTGCAAGAATCTAGTTGAATTTAGGAGGGTTACCACTAAGTCTTTCACTCCATCTCAAAATAAGAGATGTAAGGAGTTTAGATGGTATAAAGAAAACAATTGGGAAAATAAAAGACTAGATTACATAAAAATAATCTAAATAATGAATTGGAATATGCATTAAAAGGATGTTGAACTCCAAGTATGTAAGGTGATAGCTCAAGATTTAAAGTAGGGACTAGTATATGCAACTAGGGATTTTTTAGAAATATTATTTGCAAAATACTATGAAATTTTGAATTTTGAATTGATTTTCTAAGCTAAGTATGCAAGATAAAATTCAAAAAATTATGAGAAATTTCTTGCTTGAATAGGACCTAATAGATGCAACTAGGGTTTTGAGAAAAATATATTTTTTGAAATTACTATGAATTTTTAAAATTTGAAGTGATTTTATGATTTTAATATTCAATCAAAATTTGCAAAAAATAAGTAGAATATTATTTGAGAATTACTGGGATTTAGTTGATGCAACTAGGGCTTTGAAATGATTTTTTTAAATTAATGTAATAATTTGAAAAAATTTCTATAAATTTATAGAATTGAACTTGAAAAATTTAGGTAATTTTTGAAAATATTTCAAAAATTAGCAATATATTTTTCCTAGTGGTTTGAAAGTGTTTTTATGCAAATAAGACCTAGTATGTGCAAACTAGGGTTTAAGTGAATTATTGAAAATATTTCAATTAATTTGTAGTTTTCTATTTTTTTAATTCAAGAAAATTCAAAAAAATATTGTAAAAAATTATAAATAATTAGCCTTAGGGTTTCTAAGGTTTTTGTGTGAAAATTTGAAGTAAGTCGGGTTCACCAAATGTTTTACCTAAATTTGGGAAACTATAGGTTTAATTTCCTAAATAATAAAGGGGTTTGGATTAAGGGTAAAATCAATAAATAAAATGTGCCTTAATTAAACTACTAATTTATTGATCTATAAGTGATTAATTATTTCTAAAAATAGCAAACAAGGGGATAGAGATTAAAACTTAGCTAATTCTAGGTTGAGATGGAGGAGACAGAGGCTAAATTTTTTTGATCTAGTTGGGAAGACTATTAGAAATAGGATCCAAAAGTCTATTTTCTACCTAGATAGGAGCACTATAAATGGGACACCTAAAGGTCTAGCATTTTAGTCCAAGTTTTGACACTGTAGTCCTTAGTGTCTGAGCTTTCTAGGCTTTTTGGGTTCTATTTATCTGCACTGAGAGACCTTGTGCCTAAAATATTAAGTCCTAGTTGTTCATGAAGCTTCATGTGCAATTAGGTTTATATTAAAGGGTCCTAGTTCCTCTTCATGATTTATAGGTTATCTCAAATCCAACTAAAAAAGGGGTTAGTGTGTAATATGAATTAAACATGTAAACGCACCCTGTGTGTGGGCAAACTGCCTACATACTAATACTCTAAAGAGGGATCAAGGCCAATGTATATTTTCCAATTTGAATGTGTATTGTGAAATCTTGTGTATGTAATTCAAGTGTGCAAATTTGGGCAAGCTTGAGATGACTCGTGACTAGTGTAGGAGCTTGGATAGGCTATAAATAATACTGGTTGGCTATATGCAGAGAATAAGAAGATTTGCTTGAGTGTGCTTTAGTATATTTCTAGTTTGTGCATTTTGAATGATTGAAAACCCTTATAAATTAAATTTGAATGGGATTTTATAGGGAAAATAGTTATCATGGGTTAGATGAACTCACATTAGGCCGATAAGGATTCAAGAAAATCTGACCATTTAAGGCTATTGTGGACTTTGAAAATAGTGTTGTAAAGTGGACACCCTAGATCCCAACACTATAGTCCAACCTATGGCACTATTTTCTAGGGGGAAACGGACCCTGGGGCATAGATCTATGCCTAGGAGAGGAGTCTAGGATGGTAGGGGATGGATCTAGAAGGTTTCAGATGACTAAGAAATAGTGAAAACATGCCTAAGTGGGTTGTGTAAGTGATTAGAAGAGACCTATGGTTTGGGTATCACAAGTCATGCTTAATTTTTACAAATTGCATTTTAATATAACTACAAAGAGCATACATGTGTTATTATTTTTGTAAAAAATAGACACACACAATAAATAATTTACAAGCAATTATGAGTGAAGTTTGATTTTAGATACCAAATTAAAATGTGATGATGTTATTTACTTGGTCCCTTGGTTTAAGTGCAAAATATTGAAATAATTGAAGAAAATAACTTAAGAAAAAACATCTATGTTCATTTTAAGCCCAAGATACAAATTTTCAATATTTAACCTAAGTTTGTTTTTAAAAACCAAAAATAAGTATTCAAGATTTAGTCATTATTTTTAAGCAACAACAATGAAGTGTTTACTAATATTAGCAATCCTAACTCCTTTTAAGCACCAAAGACCAAATGTGTGAGACTTAACATGTTCACTTCAACACCAAAATGAAATGTGAGTGATTTACCTAGATTCCTTTTTAAAAGACCAAAATGAAATGTTCTTTAATCAAAAGTAGAAAATTTGTGTTTCAGTCAAGCCTTGGACATATAATTGTTAGATAGTATCCTTCTACTTTGAATCACTTTTGATTGTGAGCAAATGAAATTAGGAAAATAAGACCATCATTGATTATTTGTAAACCCAAAGGCAAACACACAAAAGATAAACATGTTAGGTTAGGTAATGATTAGTTAAAAACTCAATAAAATATAGAAGGTAAGGATCAGATAGAGAATTTAAAAGCTACTAAGATCAAAAAACAATCATTAGGAATACAAGAAACATTCAAAATGCAATATTGGTAAACTTGTTCTGCCTTGTTTATCAATCGATGATGGTTATATATAACTAAGATCAATTGGGTAAAATTGACAATAATCACATAGAATCGATGTTGGTTAGTCCTAACCCATATCGGTCTTTGTGTAAATTTGAGATAATTCAAGGATTAGAAATCTGGCAAAATCAAAGCTAAAATTATAAATTTGAAGGAATTTAAGCATTTAAATGTCAAGTTTTGAGTTACATCTTCATCTCCTTGCTACATGGGGTGCATATGATCCCACTAGGTGTGTCATTTATGCTAAAGGAAACCAAAAAGGGTGTTTAGATCATATGTTATCTTCATAATTAAATTCAATCAAAATAAAAACAAACACACTAACATGCATAACACTATATTACCTAGATAAAATGGGAGATCATGGTGAAGAAAAATAATTGATAAAACACAACTAAAAATCAAGAGAACATACCTTTCTTACCTTCCATTAATTCTCCAAGAGATATTTTCATTTGGTTTTCTTAGCTTGTGCTCAAGAGATATTTGGCAAATGGAATTGTGTGGCTCCTTCTTCGCTTGGCACCATGGTTGTTTGGCTCATGCTAGCTTGATGTAGCTTTATGTCTTGGCTTAGGTTTTTGGAAATATAACACTAATGTCATGCAAACTTGTTCTAAATATAGAATTATAACATTAGTATGCTCAATATCCTTAAATGAAGAGGTTTAGACTTGTATTTATAGGTTTTGAGACTAACCCTAACCCAAGGTGAGTTGGGGTGTAGTTAGAGCTTGAAATGGGTTAAAACCTTACCTTAGTTCATTAATTGACCCTAGTATAATTAAAAGGTGTCCAAACCTCATGATTATCATGAAATAGGCATGAGTGAGATATTTTGGATTTTGGAGAACTCACAAAAGATAATCATGAATGCTTAGGATATTATTTGATTTTTTAATTTCCTTTTTGATAATTCATTTTATTAATCAAGGTTAATTAAATTTAAGCATTTGATTTGATTTTGTATGTTAATTAATTTTATTAGGCATTTTAGCATTTTTCAAGATTTGAATTAATTTGATGTGTGCATTTTGTCCCATTTAATTGATTTATAAGCCAAATTGTATTTTATGAAGCCAAATTTAAGACATTTAGTGATTCTTAGGTTTGATGTGAAAATATTGGTAATAATTGGTTTAAAGTCTAGTACAAAGCCATTGGTGGCTAATTTTAGGTGTCTACAGCACTAACCAGGGATTGTACCACTATCATTATTGCAAGATTTGGGAGAATATCATTACAAGGTTCAGATGTTCATTGAGTTTGACTAGTGATCAAAGAACCCATTTACTTAACAAGACCATCCATATCTTCTTGGATGAATTCATGATAGTGCACCATAAAACTACATTGTATCATCCTCAAGCCAATGGTACAGTTGAGGCATTCAGTAAGATCTTTGGTAACACATTGACCAAGATATTTAATATTGGAATCACTGATTGGGATGATCATGTGTCTGTGGTATTATGGGCATATCATACCCATTATAAATGGTTAAAATAGATCCCACCATTAAATTTTTTGTTTGGTACCTATTGGCACCAAATATTTCTACCTATAGGAGATTTTTCAAGCCTACTCTAATATTTTGGAAACATTGGAATATCTCTAGGCTTGTGGGTTGCTTACAGTAGATGTAAACCTCTAGGTTTAAGGGATAGCTCCTTGAAATGATCTTTAAGTGCTTATTACCTATACTAAATGATTGATTATGGTAAAAGGATGTATAATTATGAATTAAATAAATATATTATAATGGGGTGATACACCATGAATATTTCCATATATCATCATACTCTTACACTAAGAAATAAGACCTACAATACTAGCTTCAAAATCCTAAGATGTTCTAACATTTGTATTTCAATATAGAGGTGATATGCATGAGACTACTCAAGGTAAGTGAACCATATGTTATATTTTATATTCTAAGGAAATTTTAACACTTTAAATAATACAAACACACTAGCTACACTCCATATGACCTATTATAATGAGAACTTCTTGCACCAAACATGAAAGGATAAAGAGAGGAGAAGGCTAGTTGTTTATCACTAGAGTTCACCATAAATAATTTTTCACACTTATATAATATGTTTATGAACTAAAAAATATGTTTCATGTATTATTAAAATTCAAAATACAACATTAAACTAGTAGGGCTTCGCCGTACTAGGTGTGGAATTAGGAAACAATAGCCAAAATGGATAGTACTTATAGAATATGAGAGAGGAGAGAGAGAAGTTGAGTTCAAGGGTCACAATGAAAATTTTAAAGGCATGATAATTAGTTATATTTTATATGATTATATTTTTAAATATACCATGCAAGGTTTATTTGGACAAATGTCCCTCTAAGGCATGAAAACTCCCCAAATCTGCTGTAGGACCCTTCAACTAGCTTCTTTGAAACTACCTTCATCATTGGCTTCTCTTGAGTGCTCCATAACAAAATAAGAAAAATTACCACATGTGACATATGATTATGGGGTTAATAATAAGCTATAACATGCATTTGATTTCTCCTTAATCACTTATCTTCTTCTGCAAGTGTTGTCACTGCCTATAGTTACCATCATCCTTCTTTCACTCATTCCTCACACTTATCATTCAAGTGACCTTTATTTTTCCAATAAAATACCTAAATTAGGTGGTATTATATCTTTAAATATTAATAATATCCATAAATCCATCAATAAAACCTTAAAATTCCTCCCAATAAGATTTATCACCTTCTCACTTAGTGATCACCTTCCATTCACTATGCTAGTTTGGACTACCTGAAGTGAATGTGCTTCTAGAGGTATTTATGTGATTTAATAAATTATAATATGAACCCTAGGGGATATATTATGTCCCAATTGATATCTCAAATTGATACTCATCCTCTTAAACTCCTTTGTACCTATAAAACATCAAAATCTATCAAGACAACTAGTTTTGTACATTATCTATATAGATAGGGTACAATCCAATCTAATGGGAAGAATTATATGAGAGTAATTTGAAATTAAAAATCAATTTCCAATTCATACCAACTCATTTTTATTCCTTTTATTATTTATCTTTCCCATCGGGTCATTAGCAAGGGTTTTGGAGGGTTTAAATTAGTTTTGACCCTTATCATTTATTCATAAAATTTTGACATTCAATTCTCAAAAAAATTCCACTATAACCTTGTTTATGACCCTATTAAACATATCCAAAATCCTTAGGTCCCCATTGTAAATGCTCGTATTGGTGTGAGCTTCCAAAGATGGCTTCTTGAGCCCTTTCTTGCATTCTGTGCACCCTAAATTATTCCTAAGCCAAGAAATGACCTCTCTATAACTGTATCTACAAAATAAAGTATTTGAATCACTTTAAAACTCCCCATTAATTTCATCCAATTATTTTCAAGGCTCATCTATCCCTATAAATGGTATTATTCCTCTAATTGGGCTTCAGGCTTGGTTAAGGCCTATTAGGCTTGACTGTACCTAGATACTCATAACCACCTCTAAGTTGTTGGTCATGACTATGAGGTATTTTACATAATTTTATATGTTAAAAACATCTCCATACACATTTAATCAATTATCCAATAATATATACATCTTCCTCTCATCATTTACTTACTAAACCTATAGGGTTTATCTCCCTGGGAGTGTCCTCTATCTAAGACAGAACATAGGGTACTTCCCCTATTTTCCTACGTAATGTGAAGGTATGAGGGGATTAAATAAGTCTTTGGGAAACTCTATATAAAATATTAGGTTTTAATAACATTCTTATCATACTCAAATACTACAAAATCTAAGCCAGACCTATGTAGCACTCACTGTGTGCAAGATTGGCATATTGACTGTTGGTGTGTTTCAATCTAATGGGGTTATGCCTATAGGTTTTCACCAATGATATACATTTTAAATTAATATATGGTCTATTTAAATTCATCAATATCCTCTCCTTAGTTTTTTATACTTGTCTCTACCCATAGATCTAGTCAATAACCAAGTTGTTTACCCTTAGTTCCTTATCAATACATGACTCAATTGTAGGTGGTCACTTTGGTAACAAAGGGACCCCTATAGGATATTATGTAAATTACACTTCATGTTTAGGATTTATTGGAAGTTATTTAACTCAAATTTAAATTTAAACACACTCATTACAAGTTATAAGTTAAACCAACACTCTAATTATTACATTCAACTTCCAATGTGCCATCATTCTACAACCAATTATAGATGCCTATCTTAAAGACAAAAAAGGAGTCCCTAAAGGTGGTAATATGAGTTAATATCATATAAGACAAATCCTTTTAATTTTATTTGATCCACAGGCACCATTTCCATTCTAAGGAAGTAGTTATTTTCATGGTTATACTCCATTAGGTCTTATATCATTGTAAAGTCATTTGGACTAAAAATTATGTAGATAACACTATCATCTATAATGAGAGAATGTTCAAGATGAAGGATTCATCTACCCCACTTCTTAGGAACAAAAATTCATTATCTTTTGGTCAATAACTTACTCCTAAGTTTCAAATTCATGATGAAATGCTTAGCATTGTGTATACCTAAGTACACCTTACCATGAAAGGATCAACAATAAGGCATGCTCCTTGTTGCAGAGTTTTTAAGGTAATGAATTCTTGAAGCAACTTCCTCAAACTATGGACATGATTCTCAAGTTTTTAAGTCATATATGGCTCAACTATTAATTTTCATGAACTTTTCCATGCTTCAAAACTTTAAGGGATGTTTAAACAAGCTTCAAACATCTGCATTTCAACTATTCATTACTCTATATGAGCTACCTATAGGTGCATATGCAGGACACATGGTAGTGAAGGTATATAATGGATAATATGCATATTGTATGGCCCTATAATAAATCCTAGACCTTTTATCATTATTAAAATTGATCCTTTCAACCTTCAACGGCCTTAAACTAATTCCAATGCTTCCTTTCCAATCATTATCAGTCTTTTATAGGGCACCTGTAAGTGCACATCAAGCTATAAGACTGTGTTTATTAGAGAGTTGGTTGTCTCAACTGATCTCAATCATTTAAATATCTCAACTTGGTTGCTCACACTTGAAAATATGTTCAACACCTTGTAAAACTCTTCATTTCATATTCATCATGGCTATTCAATCTTCAAAACTTTCATTCACTTGGTTGTAGATGGATACTTTAGGAAACTTGACTATGTGAAACATGACTATGTTCTTTATCATTATCTGACCTTGAGACCATATATTCACAAGAAGGTACTGATAAACATGAATATAAAGATCAAATATCAACATTTAAATTGAAATTTTCATTTATATGAAGTTTAAACTGAGATGCAATCTCCTACAACTGATGAAACTATCTGTAGACTCCACAGTGTCTCTCAACTAGTAATTTGAGATGTTTCTACTCTTGTATTTCATCCCACACATGCAAACCATGTAAATAATAATTTGAAGAGTATTTTCATCCTCTTAAGGACCAATTATAGTACTTGGTTTTTATGGACTTGCTCAAACAAGGATAAAACCTGTAGGGTGTGGGAATAAGCATAAAAAAATAAGTAGTCAACTTATAAATAATGGTTTATAAATAAAAAATATTAAATCCTTGAAATAATACCATTAAATGGAAGTGGAATAATTTTATTAACATTACTTAGAGGCATTTGACCTAATTCCTTTATTACTGGTCATACCATGAGAAAACATGTTGACTAGTTTTGCATGCCAAGAAGAGTGATGAAGGAGATGGTTTTAGGAAAATTTTGGGACTTAAAAATATGAAAAAAAAGTATAATTAAGCTTATATAATTTTAAGATCCATTTTAAAACCTTCCATATGTACCAAAACACTTGCATCCATATAACTATCCAATTTCTCACTTTTTGAACTATTTTCTAGATCTGACTTAGGAACTTACACATTTTCAATTAAATACTACCACTTATGATAGTATTATAACATATAGGAAATTTAAAATCATCTTTATACAATTTTATACCAATGGAAACCATACAAATTTCATAAATTTCTCAAATAGTGACCTTAAGGATGACATAAGACATAAAGGACTAAAAGGTGGCCATGACAAATCTAATGACACATTGAATAGAATTTTTAGGACCATCATACATCTTGTTACATCCTATAATTACCATAATATACCACTATACAATTTTTTTACTATAGGGGGTTGATCTATTTTGACTTGTGGTCAAAATAGTCAATAGTATTGAAGTAGTTCTTCTGGTTGAATTCCTTGTCCCTTCTCTTCACATTATGCACCTTGGTTGACTAAATGATGTAGACTATTTGAAATTTTTTTATATTATTTATTTTATTTGGATGAGAATCATTTTATTGCATATTAGAGTCAAGGAATAGACAAACACAAATAGAAGCACTAACATGATTGTCATTTGAAGAAAAAGACTTTTGCTCTAGGTGTGCAACTCTTAGTATAAGACTCCAAGTTCATGTGCCTTTTAGGAAATATTCATGTACACTAGGATGGCCCCTTCATTATTCACAATATCTATCCCACTAACACATGAAGATTAAAGTTACTAGATGGTCAATTCCTTCCTAACCATTTTGATGGTAGTCAATTGAGGCCCTACTATTTTAAATAGTCTTTCCTCTTTATAATAATAAGGAATATGCCATTAGGTTAGTCTAGTATTTATATTGTTTTCAATAAATCATGGCACTGGTTTTGCACCCTTAATTAATTTTAGGGTCAACACTTTATTTTTATGATTTTTTGTATTGTTATGGAGGACCATGAAAAACTTTTAGTGTGGGGTAAGGGTAGAAGTAAAATCTATGAAGTGCCAAGGATATGGTCAATGGGAATTCACACAGGAAAAAGGGCACATAAGTGGAAATGTAAGGGCATAAAGGATATGCAAAATGTGGTGTGAAAACACTAATATACGACAAGGTAAAGAAGTAAGTTTACTACCTTTTGAATGGAAAATATTCAAATTATTGATAGCTATCATGCACTTGAGGAAAAGCATAGGATGGTGAATTTATTTAATACAAGGAAACCAATGGTAATGGCAAGTGTGCCAAGTAAACATTGTGACAATACTATTATTAGCATTTATTATGTGAATTAATGGAATAAGTAGTGAGGTAGGAAATGAAATTTACCCCCTCAAGCCTATAAAAGGTTAAACATAGGTCATTTCACATTTTATTATTATCCCATTCGTAAACTTAAAAAATTGAAGGAACATATTTGAGTTATTTCAAGAGTGATTTTTAAGCTTCCAAATGAGAGAGAATTAACTATTTATGATTATTTTTAAGCATTACAAAGTGTATCAATTGATAAAAATAAGAAGAGTGATGGTAGGAGTGTAAGGATGTACAATTGTACAAATTTGAGGTTGTCAAGGTTGACATTTGCCATTAAAGTGCATTGAATTAGGAGAGCCAAGTGGGATAACAAATCAACTGCATATTCCTTTAAAAGGATTGGATGGTTGTGCCTCAACCTTAGGTCTCCTCTAAGGGTAATGCAACTAAATAAAAAGGCCTAGTGAAGTGAGCCTTTACCTATGATACCAGAGAAAGAAGAGTTGGGGAGTGTGGGTGGTGAGATACTATTCATTAGGGAGGAGGTACTTGAAGATCTTGGAGCATGTGCAAAAGACATAAAATTGGGAATGGTACATGAAACAAAAAATAATGCCGATGTTCCCCCCTCCAACATTGTTATTGGTTAAGGAAATGTAGTACCTAGAGGTAGTGTTATGTGTAGAGAACTGGGTATTAAATCTACCCACTTGTAATGTTTTTTATTATAACCATCTCTAACCTATAAATGAAGTGGAACAATAGCATGAATACTTGGTAGAGTTAAAAAAATGAGGAATGAAATAGTGTATGACTTGATTATTTTCAATACCCTCAATAATTTAGGGATCTTCCAATTATTCAATCTTCTATATTTTGGGAAGCCAGATGAAGTAGTAAAGTTTTTGATTTCATGAGTGCATGAGGAATATCTCTAATTTTTTGGGTGTTAGATGCAAATTTCACCAAAGTGGATAAAAAAGGTCACATGGTTATAATGCTTAGGCACAAACCTTGCTTACAACTTGGATTACCAAGAAGAGATTGAAAAGACTATTATAGTACTTAAGTATCAAAAATAAGGCCATAATATGCATATCAACAATCTCCAAGATATCTCCCTTAGAGTGTCCATGTGCATCATCATGACCAAGCTTGGAGTTGGTGATAGGTGGAAAGAAGTGGATATGTCCCACCTTTATGTTACTCAACAAGTTACCATGGGAATAAAGTACAATTTAGTGCATTAATTTACTAAATTTTTTTATCATGGATGCAAATAAATCCCACCTCATACCCAACCAAAGGTTTTCATGGTGTGCATTTATTTTATTGATGGTGTTTGGTGAGATTAGTGTACCTAAATACATTATTAGATAGTTTAAATGGGTGTACCCTCCCAAGAACAAGTCCCATGTGGAGTGGTTCAAAGCATTCACTTACCCTAGACCAATAATCCCATCCCATAAGGTCAAAATTAAGGGATGTTATGATGGGATGAAGGAAGCCTTTTGGAATGAATGGTGCATTCTAAAGGACTTACCTAGATAGGTTGGGGACCAAACAAAGTTTATAGTAAAGAAATATTTTTCCCTAGTGCACATCTAGATGACTCCCTCTAGGAAGTTGTTTGAATGGCTAAAGTTACCATATACTTTCACTCTATGTTATTTCATGAACATCTTCAATTGAATATATGATGTGAAATTAGTGAACATTTTTGTAGAGAAGATTGATGCAGAAAATCACACCCTCTATCACTTATATATATACCCAAAAAAGAATTTGTATAGGGAAAAGGTGGAGTCAAATAAAACTGACATCAAAGTCCAAAAAATTTTGGTTATAAATTTAATTCATTCTTCGTTTTACGTGTTGAATCCTAGGAAGAAATCATCAAGGAGATCAAAGTGAGATAATGAGATAATCATGCCTTCACCAATGCTAGAGATGAAAAAACATAAGTACCCAGGGCATAATGCCAATAAAATTACCCAAATAGAACCCATAAAGTGGTAAATGACTACCCAAGTACCACCCAAGGATAACCCAATAGTAAGTCAACATGAAGGCCCAAATCTAGTAGCATAAACTATTCCTTTGTAACATGAAACACTAGCACCTAATAACAGTGACATGGAAGAGAAGGTAGATATTTTAAAGGAGATGCTAGAAAAATAAGTTGTTACAAAAGAAGAGCAAGTCACCTAGGCTCTAAGAAAACACCTTAACTAACATGACATGAAGAAACCACCCTCGAGGAGGCACAAATGGAAATTAAATGTCATTGGTGAAGAGAGGGATAGTTTCAACATGACTTTGGGAATGAGTAAGTTTGACATTAGGGATAGTCACCAGAGTAAAGACATAGATGTCAAAATACTCAAGTGAGATCCCTCTAAGTGGAAAGAGATATTTGATGACTCCATATTAAGGCTAGATAAAATTGATGCAACCATGACCCTATGCACTTAGGATCAGAGAGGAGTGTCAAAAAATATCTTGTACATGTTTTAACATTTCACACCAAAATAAACATCCAAGAAGACTTAGTGGGAGTGGTTTTTCTCCCATGATGTTTATAAAAAAGAATACCATTTTGAGATGTCTTCAGATAGCCTGGTACTAGATCCATTGACACTTCTAGATAACCTTTGGGTGTACCCATAATAGTTTACCTCAGTACTAACTAGCATGACACTTTTAAATTTGGTGTATGATGTTATAGTCTAATACTCAATGATTCCAAAATAAACATGCTAAAATGGTGGTGTTATATCAAAACAAAATCACTACAATAACTAAGATTGAAGAAGAATTGGATGAGATTAAGTGATAGTTTGAAATTGAAATGGTGGAAAAGGTGAAGGCATTAAAAATTTGTAAAAAAAATTTGAACCAAAAACCAAAACTTGAAAATGGAGTTCCCTTTTCTGATGAGGCAATGGATAAACTAGAGACATTGGTAGAACTCCTAGTAAAATTATGTAAGGACCAGCCTAACCCCCAAAGTGAATATACTTGGGTAATGGAATAATTCATAGAATAAGTAGAGGTATGCAAGAGTTTCTTTCATATATTTGGAGATACCATTCCATTTTGGATGGGTTTTTTGAAATTTTGGTGTGGCCCATCAAGATTTTGGACGTTAGGTTATAGGAAAAAGAGATTCAATGATCATAGTTGGTGGATAGTGCCTTGTTAATAAAATACCACACAAAGTACACCAAAGCATTCAAGGATGTGGAGGAAATGGAGAACATAATAATCACTCACTATCAGGAAATAAATATAAAATTCATGGAACTTCAAGGATAGGTTGTCACCAAGGTCAGTTCTCTTGAAGGCATTCATATGGATGCTTCTACATCCCTTAAATGTTTGGTGAAAAAATTAGGTTAGTGTCTTAAATAGCCACAAGAGACCAAAAATCTCAAAGTGAATATCAAAGAAATAATGTTCAATCTTTAGAACACTTTGAACCATTGAGAAGGTGTCAAAAATAAAATTGAGCAGACATGACTAGAATTTTTTGTAGAGGCAAACAATAATGCATAGTCTAAGATGGACTAATGGCTTAGTGTGGGGTGATGTTGGGCCCCAATTTTAGCTAAGTAATTTTTGGAATAACTAGTATGGAGAGGCATGAGTTGGAATACCATGGTTCAAAATACCATGGTGTAGGATTCCATGGAATGGAAGGGTAAAGTCTCATGGAATAAACGTGCATGTTATATGAAGAACCTAAGAATGAAGGACTTATAACTTAGTAGAAGACTTGGGTATCACATAAAAAGGATAATTGTTATAGATCAATTCACATGGATGGAAGAGATTAATTCAAACACAAATCCAACACTAACCTAAAGGAAGATAAGTGCTTAGAGATAAGGATATATCACTAAAGAGAGAATATAGGGGCAGAAAGGCTTGATACTTAGGAAATTAATGTAATTAGCTACCATGAATCAAATGTGTTGATGATCATTGGTGATTCACCTTGAGTGTATTTACTTTTGTAATTTCTTGGTTAGGAAAAATGAGTATAAATACCCCTTGAATGTACTTTATAATGTTGTGTTTTAGTTTGATGTTATTGATAGAGTTTATATGAGTTAGTTATAGTTTAAATATAAAACTATGTATTCTTAGAGATCACTTATGAATATGATGAATGAATCTTATGTTTAATTAATACCACTATTCAACTAATTATGGAGATAATTTTATTGGTTATCATTTATACCATTATTTAACTAGCTAAGTTAAGGTTAATATTTGTCATTTATGCCATATTTTTCTTTTTTATCTTTGAGAAATGAATGTATATTAAGATAGATATGGATTATATAATGAGTTTTATATTTTATATGTGTTCAATCACCCCTATATACATATTTGGACTAACACCCTCATGTGACAAAATCAATGAGAACCGATCCCTCATTATGTGCTTCCAGTGAGTGCACAAGAATAAATTCTTGTGTGAAATGTCATCATGCTAACACATTAGACTATTAACCACTTTATCATGCACCTAGGAAATACTATGCCCATGTAAGGAAAAGAATCCCAACAAGCCAATTCTCATAGTTACGCTTAGGATACTTACATACAAGTTCATGAAATAGTATATGGAGCATGATGATAAAGTGAACTCTAGGCTCCTAAAAATTGTTTGGTTGGAAGAAGCTCAAGATTAAGCCTTAATCAATTTTAGAAAACATCAGAGCACTATGAAGCGATGGTTCAACAAAAGGGCTAAGGTCAAATATTTTAAGATTTTTGATCTAGTATTATTATGGGATAAAGCTCATGAAACTAAGGAACAACACTCTAAGTTTGATCCTATTTGGATTATCCCTTACCAAGTAGTTGAGTTACTTGTCCAAAGCACTTTTCACCTTAATGACCTTGAAGGAAGTAACCTCCCACTACTAGATAATGGATAGTTATTGAGTCATTACTCCTTAGTTACCACTTCTAGTGTAATTTTATATAATCTTGACAAGGGTAGTAATGTGTCTATTAAACTAATTTATTTTAGTTAGTGTTTGATTTTATTGCATTTTATTTTTGATTTAGTGTTATTGTGTTCCTATGGTGTTCTTCTCCTTCCATTTGTACCTGGTCTAACCTTCGATTAAAACCATGGTAGTGAATGGAATTGGAAAGGTCCTTTAGCAAACTATAAGTAACAACTTTGAATGGTGATTAAAGCCTAAGAGGTAGATTTAAGATTTGAAATTCCAAATATGAGATTTAATTTTAAGAAATTCTAAGGTTTTAAGTAAATCTTTTACATTTTAGATTTTGGAGGCTAGTGATTCTTAATTAAAAAAGTGAATTTTAGAATAGACCCATTTCTTGATAGAAACCATCAATCTACACCCAATAAAAACATCACAATGAAAAGTGAGATCACTAAACCAATCTGAGATCAATTGGGTATTTAGAGATTTTCAAACATCCCATAACCCATGTCTTGGTCCTATACTCTCAATGGATAGAACTAAAAAATGTCTTCATAATAAAAATTTAAAAGGAGACTAAGATAACTTGAAAGATTTAAATTTTGAGTTTTCCTTGAAAGGGTTATTCAAACAACCTCCATCATAGGCTTTATGGCCTGGTTGGTAGTGGAGCAAGGACTCAAATCAGACTATAGTTATCTCTATCAGGGATATAGAGGTGTGGCTAATATTAGATTAATGCCCATACCATTTCCCTCCAATCCATTTAACTAATAATTCCCTTTGGGAATATCTAATTCCTAGCCTGACCTCAACTTATTTGGGTGAAATATAAAAATTGAATCCATTAAAAACATATCACCTCACACACACTAATGGTCTCTTATGGGAATAAGGATTAGTATGTCACTTGATGTCCATGACTTTAGTGCCTTATTTTTATAATATGTCTAAATATTTATTTGTAGTTTATGTTTGCATAGGAAAGCTTGGGTTCTAACTATTTCACACCACTTTCCCATAGAAGTCACCATTTATTATGGCCAAGACACCCCATTTTTCATATAAATGGAGGGGGGGGGTATTTAAAATTATCAAAATTGAAGTCCCCAAAAATTTTATCCTATTTTTATCAACTCCTTACTCAGAGAAAAATCAAGTTATTGTTTTACCTTGCTTTTCTTGAGCATTAGATGGTTGATCCCTATTAAAAGCCTTGGTGACCTTTAAATTTTATGTAGTTGAATCTTGGTTGAGCCCTAAAGTAAAATAGGCATTTCATACTTAGAATATTTAATGTGTTAATTCTTCTACATGTTTGATCCCATATTTAGGTTCTTAAAGTATTAGTATCCCAAAGTGTCAAACCCTTAGTGTCCTACATGGCACCGATTGAACTTAGATGGTAGATAGGTAGATGTTTAATTCATCACATTTATTTTAATTTTACTTCATCTCTTTCTTTTGTATTTATATAAGAGGAGTGGTTAAATGAAATAATGTCATGTAGGTGTCTGAGACCAGCTAATCAAGGTACCCAAAAGTTAGAATTGTTAGTTTCCCAAATCTATCATAAATGTTAGATCTTATGAGATCCTGACCTAACCGAAAAGTGCCATGGTGATCATTATCAGATTGATCAATTTCCTAGATATATCAAATACTAGAGATCCTAATCAATTTGAAGAATGCCACATGGCCTAGAGGTTAGAGTTTTTAGGATCTGACCAATAAGCTTACCCCAATGCCAAACATGTCAGTCTATCATGTTTGATAGATATGTTAAAACCTAAGAGACATTGACTAAATAAAAAATTTCCATGTGACCTATTATTAGGCTTATCCATCTCTACACCTATTAGAGAAGTCAAATCCTAAGGGAACTTGAATTATCATATCATGCCATGTGGTATTTCTATGCATATTGGTAGATGGAGCCTAAAATACCCTAGGGAAGTCAAAACAAGGCACAATTAGAGTTGGAAGGCTAATCAAAAGATTCCATAGTCTTCCAACTGGAATTTTCTTCTCCTAAGTATATAAAGATGATGCATTAGGCTATGCTTAGGTGGCAATAATTACAACATGAAATAATTAGTAGAGTAAATGTGGCACAAGCAGGAACTACTTAGGAAGCCTTGAGGATGATATGGTTGTGTGCCTACCACACTTAGGGAATTAATTAGATGGGAAACTTGAATCTAATTAGACATTCTAAATTACTACATTACAATTTCTAAATTTGTTAGGTGGCTCATCCTTATCCTACTATTCATGTCCTAACTATTCCATTTTGGCCTTCCCTATAGACTCTTGCTTCTTTTCCTGCACCATCTCTAGTGGTTCCCTACATTTTTTTAAGCCTCCCTTTTCCATCATCCTAGTTTCCCAAGGATTTGGATTTAACTAACCAATTTTATACTTTCTATTGAATGCCCCTTTCCATGAACTCATAATCCCACATGTGAATTTGATTTAGAACTAGTGTAAAGCACATATGTTTCCTTGGGCTTTCCCATTCACTTTCCTCCTTATACCCCCATGTTGCTTCTTCCTCCACTACTTTCCTCTATCAAACATTTTCCTTCATCCATTCCCCTCCACCTCAGCCTCCACCTATCATGACCATCTCTATTACTTGACCAACACCTACTTTCACCTTAAGAATAACTACGATGTCATAGGCACCTAAAATGATTATGTAGGGGGGCCCTAATGTGCAACGGTACTTTGAACACACAACCGTAAATATGCAAAGGATTATCACCCAAAATTTCATCTAGGAGGGGGATCCTATGATTTGGTATACTTAAAAATATTTCTTCTCCATCACAAAAGTGATGAAATCCATGGGAGAAGATAAAGTGGTTAAGGACCTAGTCTCCATCCTCTAAGATATGCATGACATGTTAGAAAATATTATGAAGGATATGCAAGGAGGAAGAGTTCAAACATTTAGGAGGTGGTTCATATATAGCCCCTCTACATATAAATTAAGAGGGCCTTAGATATATTTTGGAGAGAGTTGGGATGATATTCTCTCTTTTTTAAATTAATATGGTTGTAACAAACTTTTGGAAGCCATCATGGCCTAGGATGGGAATCTCATGCTACTTGGAGGTGAGTCCCATCCTTATCTATAAATGTATAATTATATTCCATTTTTAGGGTCGAGAATTCTTAGTTCTAAAATGCTATCAAAATTGAGCCAAGATTTAACCTAATTATTCCTTCACTCTTTTAGATTGTGAATGTCTACCATGATTGACAATTTTTTAAACAAACTTGTTTTAATGTATGTAATTTCTATCTTTTTGTAAAATTCATAGTTTATTTCTTAGAGTTTGTCAATCATTTCAAGTTATTAAATACATTTTAATGCTAAGAAAATTGAACTAATGATCTATCACTTAACAACTACATTGTTTATAATGTGCTTTATTGTTTATGAATTATTTTCATTTGCCTTTCAATATTTGTGATCTGTGTGTTGATTTAAAAATTGTGATTGAATAATCTATGTGTTATTTACTACACTCTTTTAAATATTTATATGTAGTGAAGGGTTCATAAATTAAGCATTCCCTCTCATTTCCTTAGACTTCTCCCATTTGTGTAAAAATTTGAGTTAGAACCCTTAATGAAATTCAATACATAGTGGTATAACTATGGCAGGGCAATTAGTTTTGTTCTTAAAGCATTAGTATTTTATAGCCTTGAAAACACCCTTTCCTGCCCTACCTTTCCCTCATTTTATGTTTATTTTGGAATCCAAACATTTTCCCCTGCTTTATAAATGTGTGAGGTGTGACTTAATAGTAAATGATAAGTAAAAGCTCCTTCAATTGGAAATTAATTCAGATTGCAATTGTACACATCTTGAACCTTTTATGGTAATAATCATGGATCTTTTAGTATAAAAATTTAACCTGTTCAATCCTTGGATTGAACTAGTATTGGTCCTAAAATTAATGAGGGGATATTTTATCCCATGCATTATCTCCCACTTTCCTCTTCAGAACACTCAATCCCATGAGTGCCTTTAGAGGTAGAAATGATCTTAGGGTAGAAAACACTATCCATCAACCATTGCCAATAAATCAAGCATCCTTAGTCTAAGTGTTTTCAAAATCAAGATCCAAATAATAAAAATCAAAGGTTTTACATCAAATGTCATTCCATCAAGCATTCATCTTATGGGTATATCTCTCATCTTGAATATACTTATATTGATTTTATATAAATGTCATTTTTTTCATCCTTTATCACAATAAATTCTTTGTAGGAATGAAAAAATGTTTGTATAGTTAATTCAACTACCTGATCGACATCTACATCATTTGAGACTTCACTACCACTTTATTTAATCTCTTAATTAATAATTTCTACACCAATAAGATCTATAAGTTTGTTTGGTTCCATATGTGGTAAATAGCATGATTTATTTGAAAAAATGTCTAGGTGAGATGTGGTCCATGGGGGATTATCATCATCATGAAATTATTCAATTGGAAGCACATTTGACTGCATGGTATGTGAGTTTTTTAGCCTGATAAATAGCCACATAGATATTTGTGTGCTCTTAATGGATGGCTAAAATTTAGTCTTAACCAATTCAAGAATTAATTCAAGGTGATAATGGAAAATCACTAACCTAGGCATGCTTTACATGAAGAGTGGAAGCTAACTCTAGAGAGGTTAATAGATCAATAAATTTATAGGGGAAAAAATTTTGACACACAAGACAAAATAACTAAAGGTCAAAGTGTGGTCTACATATTTGACACACATTTTCAATGAAAATTTAAGATGAAGTTTTATAACACCGAATAATAAACCATATATTCAAAATTTAGTTTATATAGAGCATAATTTATCTTCTATGTTAATAAGAGCAATGCATGATCTACCTCTTCAATAATTATCAAACATAAAGATTTTACAACCATGAATATCTTAGAAATCATAAGAAACTCTATTCATACCCACAAATTAAACACTTGCATACATACAAAAGGATCTTTGAGGCATGCAAAATTATTTAATTTTTGATCTAGAAATCATATGATATTTACAAGACAAGCTCAATTATGGATCATCCAAAAACCATTGTGTTATAGTTTTAACAAGCCTTGATAAAGGAAACATACTAAAAAAGATTGAAATTTCCATAAATATTTGAAAATGACAATATTTCCAAGAACTATTTGAAAATTTTAAAAATCTACATGCTAAATTATCATAGACTATGCTAAAAGTTTGTTAAATAAAAAAAATCCAATAGAATTTTAATAACAAAATTTGACCCAAAAAAAATTAAAAAAGAATCATAACTCCCATAGTGGTCACTAAAAATGTGTGTAATAATAATTAAGCTAAATGATAGAAACCATGAAATATCTTAATCATAGCTCCTACTCTAATCCAATACTACAACACCTAAAGATAGAGATAAAGGAACAAGTATTCAAAATGTAAAATAAATGAAGCATAAAAAACAAGATTATACCTCAAATTCACAAGTGTATGCTTCCTCCTTGGAGTGTGGATGTTCTCCAAGATATTTAAGGATGAATTCTTAATGGATTGATTTTTGATGTAGGATGTTTGATTTCTCTTGTTTGGTTTTTGATTTTGATAGCAATTAGGCTAAGGATGCTTGATTGTTTGGCAATGGTTGATGGATAACTTGGATGCAAGGATGCAAATATGACAAAGCATAAAGACAAAAGGATTCAAAGTTCAAAATATGTTTGCATGGGATTGTAGATCAATTTATAAGAGATTCATGGAGGAAAGAAGGGATAGATTTTTGCCATGGAGGATGGATATCAATGGCTAGGAATTAGTGTGAATATTTGGTAGTTGGGTTTTAAGAATTAAAAATTACTAGAAAAATCTAGATAAGGGTGGTGTGTGGCTCAAGGTATATTAGTGTATTATAAATGTGGTTAGGATAATAAATGATGGATTAGGTGGGGATTATAGATGTGATTTGTTATGATTTTTAGCAAGGGTAATTTAGGGTGTAGACAGTTAATTTTTGCCACTTTCACATATGAATTACAATCATAACAATTTATCATAATCACACACAAATTTAATAAGAAATTGTTAATTAATCTAGTTTACCCAGGTAACTACTAATTTAATCCAAATTTGGTAATAGCAAATTCCTAATTGGGGAAAAGCACCATAACATCACATTAATTTTATTAAGTGCACCCCAAATAATATTGACCCTTTGTAATTGTTATTCTGGGGAAATTAAATGAATGTTTAATTAGATAAAAAGAACATTGTAAAAGGTCACCTTTCCTTTAATGGTTAAACTAATTACCTGATTAATTATCCTAAACATCCTCTAATGCAAAATTCCATGGATTTTTGGAAATTTATATTTTCTAAAATCAAAATTACAATATTACCTCATCTAAGTGACATCAAAAGGAAAGTCAATGGGAAAGGATAGGAGTGCAAGAAATATCTTACACTCCCTCACACCTTCCACACTCCTCCTTTTTAAACCCTCTTACACACTCCAAAATGGGTCATGATTGAACTTTCCTTCAAAATATCTTCCACAGTCCAAATTTACTTAAATTGATCCTCTTACATTTCTAGCCTCCAACATTGACAAGGATGAGGACTTATTTCTAGACATCCATTTGAAGATCAAGGTGGATGGTCCTCATTAATTCAACAAGTCTATAAATTGAATTTATACCCTCCATTATATACAAGCTTCTTGGAGTTAAACTTAATCTACCAAAATACACAAGAAGCTTCACCATTTTCATGTTAATTCTCAATCCATACTAAGTGGAAACAAGGGGAGATGCTACCCACATGTGGAGTAAACATTGCTAAAGACCTCTAGTCCTACAAGCTAAGCACATACCTCTTCTAACCAGAAAGAAGAAGTCTTATAAGTAAGGTATAAACATTTATGTTTTATCTTCTATTTTATTCATCATTTGCTTAGTCTTGCCCAAACCTAGTGGATAGGCTTAAGATGTTATGATCTTTTAATTATTTTGATTTGCATTCACCACCAATGATCTAACCTTCTTTGGATTTGTATTCTACATAATGACATCCATAGTGAGATTCTATGTATCCCACAAACTCATCTAAACCTTTATTATTCTTCTAATTACTTGAATATAATTTCTAAGTTAATTCACCTCTTTTTATTAAATTTTTTGTTAAAATCATTTTGGGTACAAAAAGTAAATTCATCTTATAAAAAAGTGAATTTGTCATGCACATCAATGAATTTGTCCTGTAAAATGGTGAATTCATCTTTGTCTTCTAACTATGTTTTTGTAAGATATTGTAATAAAAAAAACCACACTTATTAGTGAATTCATCCTAAAACAATGACTTCATCTTGGACATTAGTGAATTTATCCTACAAAATGGGAAATTTATCTTTACTTTCTATTTAACTATGTTTTACAGGCCATTGTAATAAAAAAATTACACTTATCAACAAATTCATATTGAAAAATAGTGAATTCATCTAGCACATTAGTGAATATATCTTGTAAAACAATGGATTCATCTCTATTTTCTATTTAATTATGTTTTTGTAGGTCATCGTAATCAGTAAAATTACACTTATCAACAAATTCATTAAAAAATAGTGAATTCATCCTACACATCAGCTAATTCATCCTAAAAATGGTGAATTTGTCTCTATTTTATGTTTAACTATGTTTTTACATGCCATTGTAATTAGTGACATTACATCAAATGTCAAATTCATCCTATAAAAAATCCAAATCGCCATTGTCTTCTCTTAATTATGTTTTTTACAAGATTTAAAAATGGAAAAAATGGCCTGAAGAATAGTGAATTCATCCTAAAAATGGTAAAATCACATTGTTGCAAAAAATAAAAGACCTTGAAAGAAAAGTTTTTGCTAAAATTTAGACCCCACTTCAAACTATTAATTTTTTTCTTACAGGATCTTAGCTAGAGAAGTTAATTAATAACCCAAAATAAAGCATTGATTTTTACCACTTCAATTTGGGCCTAAAATGAAGGAATAATTTCAATTTGGGTTCTAAAAAACTTGTTTTACTTTCAAGTCATTTCTTTTTTTGCACTTTTCTAGTTTTGTTTATTTCTTGTGTTTATTCAGTTCCTTCACACATATGCTCTCAACCTATTTAGGTGACCCATAAATGTGAAGATAACCATTTACCTTATCCCAAAAAAAAATTCAAAGTATGTTTTTCTCTTGACCTTAGCGGGATTCTTGTGAATCATAAATGATGATATCTTCCTCTTTTTATTTTAGGCTACATGATTAGGGTGTCATTGCCTTTTTATGGGTCTTTAGGGTGCAATGACTAGGTTCTATCCCCAATAATTTTTACTAGCTCCATACATTTCACAAGGGGTATAAATTATTGGTAGGTGTCATTAAGGCCTAGAAAAATTCATCATAAAGGTTTCATGAAAGTGTTTAACCCTAATTTATATTAGGATCTATTGGGTAGATAGAGTTAAAAATGTAGAAATGATAGGGCACAAGGGTGAATATCATATCTACATTAGGCCAATTAAATGCTATACTCAAAAATACCATATGTTGAAGTTATTAAACTGAGATCAACTATTAATAGAAAGTACAACTATATATATATATATATATATATGACATAGAACAAGGCACTTAGTTGGCTCTGATTATAATATAGATCTAGATCTAGAATAGGTTGAAAGTAGTTGGGAAGAAATTTCTAGAATAGTTGTCATATTCTAGATCTAGTGCCTTTAGCTCTTTGGACATTTGCATCAGCCTGTGACTATTGCATCGATGCTACTATCTGGGTTCGATGCTAGTGTCTTATATGGAATATCTAGTGAAATAAGATGTGATCACTTAGATTTTTTTAGGTTTGGATTTGCCTTCACTTTGATGCATTCAGATCTAGGTCATGGATTATCACTCATTGTGACATGGCAAAACCCTAGCTTTCTATCTTCAATGTGAACTAGGTAAAACATGGGTTAGTGGGCACATGGTGTCAAACTGACCCATAATGACCTTATTTTTAAAGGGCATGCCTATATAGCTAATAATCCATAAGAGTTCTTTATAATCATGTGGTTCTCCCCTACATGTTGGTTTGTGTGTAAATCATGCAATATGTATAAATCAAGTACAATAATGCTTAGTTTATAACTTAAAAAATAAGACCTTATGATTACTCCTATAGTACTTTAGACTTGTATATGTGTTGTACCTATGACTGGTATGGAAATAGGGAAGCTTTTGATCAATTGAATGCTTGATAGAGTGATTTTGATAAGTGCCTTGGTATCTTTGGTATGATTTCTTAGTGAATAATGAATGAGGGTTGATATTATATTTATAACAATCCTATTGGGAGATAACTCACATTAAAGCACTTAAGTTGGCCATTGTAATATTTTTCATTTTAAAATTAGATGACTTTATGGAATTGGATACTATCATCAAGGTAGGACATTAATTTTGACACTACTATCTATGCTGGAAATTAATGTCCTAGGAGTAGTAAAATAGGTATAGAATCAAAACTTTTAGAGGCATAATATAAGTATATTATAAGAATTTTGATCAAGATGAGATTTCTGTGTCATCAATATAATACTATTCAAACTAAGAGATAGGCTAAGGGACACAAGATAGAGTAGATGCAAGGCTTATGGAAGCAAGGCATGTGTAGGAATACAAGAAACAACCAAGGTCCAAGTTTTCCAATTATACAAGACTTAGGTGTTACACAATCATAAAATACCATATACATTTCCCCTCTTTAATCTAGTAATTAAATTGCTAGTTTGAAAGAAAAGAATAAGTATTTGGGTGTGTATGTGCACATTATCTTTACTTGAGTTGAATTTGAATGCTTTATTGGTGACTGGCTTACAACCAAGAGCATGTTACAGTGTAAAATTAGTGCACATAATATGGGTTAAAATTACTTAAAATATATTTAAATTGAAATAATAAGGCTTAGGAGTACACCTATGTGTCAATGTGACCACCTTACCTATTGCCAAGATATTTTACAAAAGATGTATCAGTTTAAGGCTCTACAACTGAGATTAGGATAAATATAGATAAATATTTAAAGTGCATGAATCCAAAGAGATAAATATAAAGAGACATTGGAAGGCACATGCCCTCAATTTTGGAGTAAAATGAGTTTCCACTTGGTAGTTGAGATTAGCTCAATAGTGTAACCTAATGATAATTATAACATGATGAGGTTAGACGATACAACTAGATCTAGCCTAAAAACTTAGAAATATTGGTTGATTTAATCACCTCAACCATACCAAAAGGTGAACCAACTACTGTAGTAGATTGGTTTGATAAAGTCTACAAAAGTCCAAGGGGTATTAGTATGTGTAATATTTTTAGAATCTAAAATTAATTTGTATTTTTATAATATTAAGCACATGTTGCATAGTATATGCACCTTCGATATGTCTCATGTTGAAACTATGTATAACAATATTACCAATGTATAGAATTATATCACAATTGTGAACCTAAATCATATAACTCTATGCTTTGGAAAATTTAGATAACTATGTAAGTGTGGAAAACATGATTTTGAAGCATGACCCTACTATATATGGAGAAATATAAAACTGATAAGTACCAATGTGGGGGATATGTTTTCAAAACATGTCCCCCACTATAAATTAGAAATTGTGGAGAACATGCTTCCAAGGCATACCCCCACTAAATCTAGAAACTATGAATGTCTGGAAGCCGTGTCCATATGACATGCCCCCACTAAATATGTAGACTGGTAGAACTACTAAATACTAAATGAGTGTGGATAACATGATTCCAAAGCATTCCCCCACTTAATCTGATAATTGTGAAAAGTGTGGAGAACATACTTCCAAAGCATGCCCCCACTAATATTCCCTCACCTTTGAGGTGAGGGAAAAATAAGAATCAAGAGTTATCTCACCTTAGACAATTGTATAATCTATGAAATCAACCACATAGCATATAAAAGGAACATTTCTAGGTAAATGTATCATTGAAGCATATAAAACCAATGTGATCACATGTAGACCTAATATGCATGATGAAGATCATGGTAATGTATATATAGTAACAATTCAAGATCAATAAGTAAACAAACACACACAAAAGAGTACTAAAAAATAAGTCAACATACAGAGGTCTTAAGATACCACAAACAAGGGGCATGTTCAAATCCTATAAAATTAAATGGACATAAATTAATCAAATGTCCACAAAGCAAGGAATGGCATATTAAATTGTCCATACAATAAGAAATGACATATTCAAATTTCCAAGAAGTTAAACATAGGCACAGGCACTGCATACAAATGGGCATATTCAAATTTTTTAATAAGCAAGATAATAATAAGGCAAAACACTCAAAAAAGTTTATAAAATAAAAGCTTAAGCAACCAGCATAAACATGTCATAGTGGCCCATGGATCTAATGTTTTAGCAAAAAACATCAAGTGCATAGTATATCAAGTACCATGTCCAAGATATAAGCATAGATAAGGAATTTTTAAGTACATATGTAAGCTCAAACATGATACTGTATACTGATCATTGAATCATAAAACCTATGTGTATCAAGATCATAGAATATGGATGCCCCAACATCCTAGCAACATGAGTAAAGGGAAATCCCAACACCCATAAGTGCATTTAATCATGTATCTATGTATGCCTATAAATGTGTACGTAGGAGTAAATTATATGCTAGCCCTCAATGTGGAAGTAACACATTGATGCCAAGGAGCCAAGAGAACATGTATGTGCCAAAACATGTTTTTATATTTTTTTTAATGTTTCTAATTTTTTTGGTATTTTTTTTGGAATTTAAGAGTTCCAATCAAGGAAGTCCTCATCATCAAAAGATGTAGGACCATTTGTCAAATTTTTCAAGTGCAGTTTATAATCAGGTATTTTCTCTTCTTTAATATGTTTCTCTAATGGATTCCCTAAAGCTAATGGTGTGGGAAAATAATTGTATCCATCATGTGGTACATATATATCTGTGTCTATATCAAAAAATGTAACATACATATTTTTAGTATCCCGTTTGATTTTCCATTTGAGTAGATAGTATTATCCAAGATTTAATTTCAAATGGGGGTCATAGAATAATATCCATAGGGTTCTAATCACCACACATTTACCACAAGAATAGGTAACCAAATGTATCCACAAGATTCTATCATCAATGGAGAGTATATGAGTTCATCCCTAGTATGTCCCAATTATTCAAGAAATATAATACCACAAGTTACATCCTACTTATTATTATCACACTTGAGATGGTGGCAATATACCCCATCAATATTAGTAGTAATAGTTAAATATTCATTCTTTGGTCATTTTGAAAGATAGTTCTCATTCAAAATATAGGAAGGATTTTACCATTAGGTTGATTATGAATCCTCTAGAAAAGACTCCACATTGTTCACATGGTATATTTGCATTTTAACCTTGTAAGGTTGGCCCAAGGTTTTTAACCAAGAGGTATGAATTGAGTAACAAGAATTTACATGTTCATCTACTATGATTATGTTCCCCTTATCTATATTTAGAGTTGTATCTTTTAAAAGTGGATTGATCTTATATGTACCAGAAGTTGTGGATTCAAACAAGTTATGTGAAAGGTGATCAAATGGATTAAATTTTAGTGAACACATCTTATAATCTATCATATCATGAGTAGTATCATCATCACTATCATAGTAATCATACACATGCCCATCTTTATGCTCTATATTTACAAATAAAGGAGGCTCACATAAAGGCAATTCTTATGGTTTTAATGGCACCTTTGGTAATGGTTCATGATCTTGATGTGCATCAGTGTGCACCTCAATGTGTGGTACCATATTAGTATCTTAGGATAGAGGAACCATCATAATTAAATCAACTATTTCATAAGTGTGTATATGTTCAAAAAGAATGCATTGTTTAGGTGGCACCACTGAAAGAATGCCCATGACTTCATATTGTACCATTTTACAAATTTTGAAAAGTTCATCATCGATGAACATTATTAATAAAGTCCCATCATGTATGAATTTTACACATCTATAAAGTGTAGATGGGGCCACTTCCATTGCATGTATCCAATGTCTACCTAAAAGTACACTAACATGCAATGATTGAGACATTACCTGAAAATTAATTGAAATAGTTTTTGGTCCTAATGTCACATCCAATGTAATTTGACCAACTGGAGGACTATGTGAATTATCAAACCCTTTGATATGCATTATTGATTTTTTAAGCAGATAGGTGTGAATTCCCATGGTGGTTAAAAATTTGATACTACAAATTTTTAGGCCTAATCCATTATTCATGAGCACCCTTTTGATGCCCTTATTTTGTATTATCACTTTTATGAATAAAGGCAACTCTTAATCAATAATATCTTTGGATGGTAATTCAGTTGGATCAAAGGAAATAAGTTTGGTATTATTCTTGAGATATTTCATGATATCTACAAAATAATCAGGCTCAATATCATTTGGAGCTTGAGTTTCACACAATGTCTTATATAGGATATCCTTGTAAACATTAAATTACTCTAAGATCCCAAGTATTGAAATTTTAGCATGTGTATTGATCAATTGGTCAACAAGGTCATATCCCTTAGATTTTATCACAAGTTTAGGCTTAATAGGCACATGTTGTATATTAACAGGTGGTGGAGTGGGTTGAGTAACCTTACCTCTTTGAGTAGTAACAACATTGACCATAGAATCCAATATAAGCCATGGGCAAATCATGGGCATGGGATGGTAACTGCCACTTGAATAAGGCTTGGGTAGAATAAATGGTTATGATCATGCATGTTGGCATCTATATACTAGATCTATAATATTTTAAGATGAATTATGAAGAGATATCAAATGTTGTCTCTACCTTTTTTACATCCCGATTTCTTGTCAGGCAAACTTGCTAGATTATCCGTGGATATCTATAATTAACAAATTTAGATTTGACTATTTTTTACCAAGCTTAGATATATATTGTTATGAGATAGTAGGATATTGCTTAGGTTATATGATCATGATGTTATGGGTTATTTTTAAGTACATGTTACTTTATGAACATGTTGATTTGTCATTTTAGCTATATTTCATAATGAATATATATCAAGCTTATTATAGTTTAACTACATATTTCATGGTGAGGTGAATGCAAGAAAATTCATCCCTCAAATGTGCTAGAGGGAGAGCATCATTAGAGAGGGCGATGTAGATGGAGACGTCAAAGGTCTTTAGAGAGATGGTGAAACCCTGCACATACAACAATAGTTAGTCATAGTAAAAATACATTAAAATAGCTTGTTTATGGTGTGTTTAATTACTTTCTTGAAGTATTGCTTTATGTGGTTTTCTAGAGTAGGTAAAATTTTTGTAAAGATTTATTTTGTGTGTTTGGCACATTTTGTTATTTATGATGGTAAAAGTAATTTGGCAAAAGTAAAATTTATACATACAATTATTTGTAAATTTTGACAATGTCATTTAAAATTGCTATAATATTTTGGGTGCTAATTTAACTTAATAAAATTATGAAAATTTAGCATTCCATATTAAAATATATATAAAGGAATTATCTTGAAAAATTAAAAAATAGGAAAAAACCAATAACATTAAAGAAAATAAATAATAAAAAAATTAGAAAAACAAAAGAAAGGGATTAAAGGTTTTTAATTTAACAAAAATAAAGAAATAAAAAAATAAGAAAAAAAAATTTAAAAAAAAATCAGGAAAAAGAAAGCTAGCACCTATTTTTATTTAAGGGAAAGAGTTAGAGGATTTGAATTTTTGCATGGCAGAAAGAAAAGAAAAAGGGGTGCAACATAGAGGATGAAAGACACATAAAATCAACATACATATTTATTTGGTAGGTGATGTCTTTTAATTCATATATTGGTGATAGTAGTATGTTCAAGATAAGATTTTGTGATGGAATTATATGTGTAAATGACATTGTTTGAAATATCTATGTTTTAAGATTTTCTTATGAAAGTACCACACCACATATAAATATGTTCGAAAGACAAACTTAAATAGTTGTAAACAAAGGCTCGTTATTGGCATCTCATACCATGAAATCTCCTTATCAAATTTATATCATCTATGAGATGAGGATATGAAATAAAAACTGCTAAAAGTAATGATTGAATGGAAATACTAACATAATATAGCTATTAATTATGTGTTTCTAGCTAATATTATACATCTCATGATAAAACCATAGAAATAAATTGTCAATCCATGAAAATTACATCTCAAGTACTGCATAATATTATTGGAAATAATTAGTAGAATATTAATTTTGTTGCATCTTAAACCTGAGGTGTTGCTACCTTAATCAAGGCATCCTATGTAGGCATCTTATATGGTGAATCCAACATACCAAATCATTTTGATAACTACTTATGATTGTGTCTCTTCACTTAGAATTTGACTATTATTTTGAAAAAACTGTATTGGCTAAATTGGGTGATGAAGCATTGGAAACATCATTATGCCTAGATTGGTTGTTTGCTTTTTAAATACAATTTTCTTTGTGAGGTGTTGACTTACCTCTAAATTCTTTGAGTAGTCTATTTAATTTCTATGGTTGTGATTCTAAATTGGGTGATTCATATGGTCGTTTGAGGAAATAAATTTTGTTATTTAGTCTAATATTGTCAATAAAAAGTATAGAAATTATAGATTTTATAGTAAACTAATATATACTTTGCAAGGAAGTAATTATGTATAAACTACATGTCCAAGATATAAATTATTCAAGGTGTCCATTGTTGAATTAATTAGGGCCATCATTAATTTATATGGCCTTCAATAATAAGTAATATGAGATTTCCTCAAGTGAACTTCTCAAAATTAATACAGATTTACACATGTCCGTGTATATACTTTGCAATAAAAATCTACCTTGGACCGCATGTCACATCATTACTATGAGCCACTTACTTATTCATCAAACTATAGATAATTTACAAGTTATATAGATTACCTTGTAAAATAAATTCACCCTTAATGAGGCCGTATAAACTAAAGGGTGTACATTGTGATTTTTTTTTAAATGTCATATATAAGTATGGAAATTATAAACTATTAAAATGGTAAGTTGGCATATAATATTATTATTTGATCATAAGGTATAAACATACCTCTTATATAGGTGTTGGTAAATGCCAATAGAAGCTTTACAAAGTAAATTTATAATTATCCATCTTTTGTAGCGAGACTCGAGTGGGTTCTTTTAGTTTGACTTACGTGGGGTACAAAAATAAAATCCGATTTAAAACTTTAACTCCTCTATATGCATAGTGAAAATTGTTTTGAGATTACTCAGATATCTACCTCCTATCGTGAGTTAAATATTGAAAATATTTTATATCTTCTATTATGTGGAAAACATCTGTGGAATTTAACATTATATTAAGTTATGTGTTTGTGACAATCCAATGTATTTAGAAACTTAGAGTATATTTTTGTTGTTATAATCCTTAGGTGGAATATTAACTGAAAGAGAAAGAATTACTTAAAGAACTTAGCAAATGATTTTTTATAAACCCCTAAATATGAACTAATTGATTACTTGTGTTTTGGGAAAATGAAGTTCTAGGTGTTCTAACTATTATATGCAATGTGTGTTTTCATGTTTTAATGATTCCTTCATTAGCTTGTTTTTGAGACTTAGTAGTTTTGCTTAAAATACTAAACTATGGTTTAGTAAATGAATAGTATTAGAGTAACTACATGTGGTGCATATTATGATGTACAAATTCTCATAGATATAGATTATACCTAAAGTTCAATAGATGAATTTAGTAGGTCATTGAGTCTCTTAGGAATCAAAAATTATAACCTTTTGGAACAGTCTCCTAGAAACAAAATTAAATTATTGACATGAAAGCTCATAATAGGTTTAATTCTCTATTTCTTTGCAAATGATTGATTGGTTATGATTTTATATGTATTCTGTATTGAATACTTGTGTGCGGCACATATTATGTAGATCTTAATATGTTTTAATGGTTGGTCATATTCAGCATGTAAGAAGTGCATCATGCTATGTGCTAATATATTATATTTCTTTGAATACTAGTATGCATTTTAAACTTAGGGTATACCTGGGTGGTATAGCTCCATACTTGCTTAGTTTCTATTATGTATGTGTATTGCTTTCTTTTTAAAAATTTAAGTTTAGAATATGTGTTATTATGTAGTTGGTAACCTATGATAGGATGGGATATCATAGATAACTATAATATAAAAGTATATTATACCTAGATGGTACAAACTATAAATGTTATGCCTAGACTTGCATCTACATTTGATTGATTTATTGTATACATGCTAGTTGTTACTAAGGATAACATGTTTTGTAACAGTTGGTAAGACTTTGTATATGCATGCATGCAATCCTTGAGAATTCAATTAATGTTGTGTTGGTATGTTATTATATTCCATGGGAACTATGACTTCCTTCATTATATATAGTTACTTGTATAAATGTTTATGTTTCCATGATTTTAAGATTATTTTATATGACTTTTTTGAGAAAATTAATAGTTATGTCTTAGAATACTAGATTATGGTAATATAGGTTATCATAGGTGTAGTATGTTTGGAAACAAATTGTGGTAGTTGAAATATATAGTTATGTATATTTTACCTAGGTGGTATAGACTTAGTTATTAATTCTAGTATGGGATAGAAATTAAAGTAATATTCAATCATGCATTTGATAGAATAAATGTATGTTTTGGTTACTCCTATGTATAGCATAGTATATGATGTATTTGCTAAGTAGGATGTAAATTAAATTAAAAAATTTATTTAATTGTATTTGACCAAATTGTATTTATAATTTGGAGTAAGGAGTGATATGGACTTCACTGGCTTACTAGTCTCACAATGAAGGTAGTTCAATCAAGTGGTGTGTATGAATTTGATCGATCTAGATCGTTATTATTTATTATTTGTAAAAATTTGGGCCAAAGTATGTTGAGTGAGATATTATCATTTCATGAGTGTTATTCACATGTTTGTGTGATAGCTTGTAATAGAATGGATTTATATGATACACTACATGTTTAGTTTAGAATCATACAACACATGGGTACTTGCTTGTCTCTCTAGATTTCAACCCCATCACTATCTACTCATCCATGAAGGGAGGCCCATTTCTTGATGAAATTAGTATAGGGGATTATTGGTCCATGATTGGTGTAGAAAATCACTTAGATGATGCTCTTTCTCCACACAATAGTACTACTATTGAGATAGCACTTGAGATTACCATAGATACTAGAGAGTCTAGGGAACTCATGCTCCAAGGAGCTAGGTATCTAAATTATGTACATTGTATTAGATTGTATATTATTATTGAGTATTGTCATGAATAATTATAATTAATTATTATTATATATTGACAATAATGATTACAAAGTTGTTTCAATCATGTCTAAGTTGTTGTATTACTTTCTATATTCATTTTATGTAGCATTCTCATAACATTAGAGGTCAGTGATATAATATGTAATGTGCACTTACTATTATCACTTGAGTATATATGTGATCTCTATTTAGATTCTTGAGATATAATCTATTTATGGTATATATGTTTAACTAGAAATAATAAAATTCATGTTTTTTTATGTCTAACCCAGTAGGGTTGTTACAACCTAAACACTCTCTCATTATGCCCACAAATTTTCTTAATAGTTTTTACAAGAGAAGTAATGTAGTGAAACATTATAATGATCATAAATTGAAACACAAAATGGGTGATGGATGCATTCATAGTACACATATTGTATAGAAATCAGGGATCAAAGAGAAATAAATTAGAAAAAACCTAAATGACCTAGGATTTTATTATAGTAGAGGTTCCTGGAGTTACACTAGAACATGCTAATAATAGGGATAAATTGCATAGTGGCAAGCACAATAGGTGATAGAGATATAAAAATTGTACAGGCCACATACATCTTTAATCAGATCAAAGATCAAGGTGAAGCATCTATATAAAGGAAGGGGACCATAATTTGTATTGCATCAAATTACATAATAAATAAAAATAGAGTACTCTACTATGCATACACCATACATAAAAGAAAATAAGCGAAAATTATAAAAAGATAATTTTTCTTAATCTCCAACACATTGAACTAGAATCTATTACATCAAAGTACTATTGATAGTATATTATAATCCTAATGTCTCTTCACCTTCCAAACTTTTGAGAAATAAAATGAAAGACTCTTCTCATTCTCCAATTATCTGATTAGACTTTCAAGGCCAAATACATCCAAAACTATATAGAAGATAAAATCAAACACTTTACACGTGTTTATCTTATATCCTTCAAAGTTTTAGCAAGCTTTACTCTATGTCCAACACTTTCCTAAACTTAATTATTTGTCTGGTCCTAAGATAAAGGTGCAAGTTGAGTTGAACTAAACTAGAAAGATAAGTGCTAAATAGAAGTCATAGTAATCTCTTCAGGGGTCATTTTCTAGTTTTAACCATTTATGTACCACTTAACCACTCTTTTAGGTTTTCAACTAAGTAGCATACTAGCCTAATACCCTTTTATGTTTTCAATAAACTAACATAACCAGGCGGATTTCATTTATACGTTTTCAACCAATCTTTCCCTGCTCCTAATGTTTAGATTATCTAAAAAAATATGAATCTACTAGAAGTTGTAAAATTATAGATAGTAGACCTTACTAATATGGTTGGAAGGATGGTTCATTGGATGTTTGTAGAGTTTATTATTTTTTAGTAGCTATTATCCTAGTGGATCTTGATGTATCCACTACCAAGGGTATGTACGAATATTTTCCCTGTCTTTATCTCCCTCTCCTATATGATTTTTAGAAGTTACTATAGAGGAATGAACTAGGGCCAATCTATTATTTGTGCAATTCTTAGATCGACTTGAGTTAGATATTACTTGAGCATTTTCCAATCAGTAAGTACTTCATGTACCATTTCAAGTAGAATGCACAGTGGTACCTAGATCATCATCATGTTTTACAGGTATTCATATTTTGTGATTATAAACAATACCTTGGCATTAGATTATTTTTTTTGTATGTCCAAGATGAGCTCATCTAATCTATCTATTGTCCCCTAAATTTGAATGGCTACAAAAGTGTTGTGTATTATTTCATTATGCCATACTTTTAGCTTATATAAAACAACATCTCAAGAATCTTTCAGTTGTTTGAGTGTGTGTCTCATCTTCTCCATAGTTTCCATTTGATCCTCCATCATAGCTTTAGCTTTGTTAGTACTATAAAATTCAATTTACATAACAGTCAGAGATTGATTCAAATGTTGTCTCCAATTGATCATATCTAAGGCTAGATTATTTTATTAAATTATAGTAATTTCTAAAAACTTCTCATATTCCACTAAGAGTGTCACATAGTCCCTTTTTTTAACCTGAGAGCTTGTCCTTGTATGCATAGTGCCAAAACATTTTGCGTAGCTCCCTAGCTCTTTATAAGTTCTATCAATAATTCCATGAATTATTTATCTTATAACATAACTTGATCACATATTAATTATATAAATAAGGTGGGATAGGTATTATTGATCAACTATCTCACATTCATCATCCTCTCCTCTACTTAGACCTTTTCATCTGGTAGCCTTAGAACTTATTGATCTAAATCTGAAGCCCTCTAAAAAATGGTTAGTCCCTCAATATATTTAGAGAGTGATAACTTGGTTACATCTAATGATGTTTCTATCATAGTGGTGGCAAGTGCCATGGATGTATTGGGGGATGTTAAAGGAGCAAGTTTAAACTAAGCAAGTGGGAAAAAGAAGGTAGTTCACCAAGTGGATGTAACAGGGACATCCCATAACCAATGACTATGAAGCTGCACTACTTCTTTAATGTCCTTAGTATGACTAGTGGATGTTACTTCTACTTGGACTTGTGCATCCTTAAGTTATTTATCCTTGGTTGTTACTTCTACCTTGGCCTTATTCTTGGCTTTAACTTTCACTTTAGCTTCCTCTTCTACCTTTGTTTAATATTTGGCTTGGGCTTTAGTGTTTATGTCATCCTTGGATTTATCTTCTACTTTAGCCTTAGCCTTGGCTTTAGATTTGATTACTTGTTCTTGTTATTTCTTATACACAACCTAGGATTATTTTTGTTACCTTTGATATTCTTCTTCTTCTTTCTTTGCCTCTATTTCTTCATCTGACTTCCTGGTAGATGTTACTTCTACTTTGACTTGTGTATCCTTAAGTTCCTTAACCTTGGTTACTGCTTCTACCTTAGCCTTATTCTTAACTTTAGACTGCACTTTAGCTTCCTCTTCGACCTTTGTTTAAGATTTGGCTTGGGATTTGCCTTTGGCCTTTACAACATCCTTGAATTTAGCTTCTACTTTAGCCTTAGCCTTGGATTTGGCTTTAACTTGAGATTTAGCTTTAACTCTAGCTTTATCTTTGATTGCTTGTTCTTGTTATTTCTTCTACACAGCTTGGGTTTATTGTTATTGCCTTTGATCTTATTCTTGTTATTTATTATTTACATCAAATTTCTTCTTTTTGGCTTTAGATTAATTTTTCACGACCTGGTACTTCCTTAGCTTTCTTTTATTATTCCATGGCTACATCTTGTTGCTTTGGTTGTGGACTCTATGAAACTTCTTGTTGTGTTGATGTTGTCATGACTGCTTGTCTTTGTGATTCCTCTATGCTTTATTTTTGTTGTCTTACCTCATGCTCAAGTGTGCCCTACTTAGGTTGTTCCTCCTCTTTGATAGGCATGGATGTATCCATGGGTTTCTATTCTCCTTTGGTGCTCTCATCTAATTCACTCTGTTTAGATGATATTGTTTCAGCCATCTATTTTTTTTACTAGCTTATTTATTCTATATTTGGATGGAAGCTTGAGTGTCTTCTTTTATTTCTTCAATCCTTGAGGTTGAGGTAATTAAGTTAGTTATACATTACTTTGTTCTATAGGTTCACCAAAAGAGACCATCCTTTCCTGCACTATTTTTAAGGCTTCCTAGGTATATGTGTGCATGGTCACCTAAATAAGATTTATGTGGGAATGTATTCTATAGATAAGTCTATGGCATATATAACAGATGATCTTATAGCTAGTTTTATTGAAAATATTTTTGTTTCTAATTTCTATCAAGATGATTCTTATCCTACAATGTCAACAATAATAGAAGTAGGTGGTTGAATGATATCAAACAAAATATATTTCCTTACCTAATTGTGCAGTTGGAAAGTGTACACTACTTTCAAAAATAAGAACTCATTTTCCTCCTTTGCATCATACACCTCGGTGTTGATGTCTTCTAGCATTGATTAAATAAATTATTTTTCTTCTACCCCCATCTTAGGTAGGTCATACTCAGTGGCTATTCATGGAACCATGGGGTGATTGAGCCATGACTTCACTTTCTAGGTTCATTTCTTTGGTGGAGGTGGTGAGGCTCTACGTGCAGGTGCTTTCTTCTTTTGTTTTTCTAGTTTTACTAAAGATTTTAGTTATGCCAACTATGTGGGTTATTGTACAAGTACTTGTTATGCCTATTGTTATTGGGCCTATGAAGGATTTATTTATAATGGAGGTATGGAACTTGTATCTAAGGATTTATGTCAATAGACCTCATCCTTTACTTTAACCATTAAAATTAATAATGGCATTGGGGTGACAATTGGGTTAGCCAACTCATGTACCTTTATCTATATACCATTGTGTAGCTTGGTAACAAATGCATGTTGATCCAAATACTACATGACATCATATGGAATCTTGGGATGTGATTGAATTAGAATAAGGGATTTTATACACTATGCATTGAACCACACCAATTGTTCATAATATTGACTAGTTTTGGTCCATGTAATGCTTGTGAAGGCATTATCCAACTGAAAATTGGCAATGCCATTTATTGGCCCTAGTAGAGACTTCCACTGAGTTAAACACAACAACAAGATCAAGAATTGATATTAAAATGTTTGTGCAGTTCTTTAAAATGAATTTTTGATATTTGTGGTAAGCTCAACTACTAAAAATTTAGGCCAATTAAAATCCTCATACAACTTCATCATTCAGTATGCAATGTCAATGAAGCTTCATATTTGTTTTGCATGATTTGTGGTTTGTAAAAACCTTTTAGTAATACACTAGACCATGATGTGTAATGAATCATATGTAATTAAATCAATATGAGTTCCTCTTCTTTCCCTAGTAGTTTATTGTTCTTTGATGTCTGAGTGAAGTGGTGCCACTATAGACTTCTATTGCATTTGAGATTTGCCACGATTGGGTAGGCTAGTTATTATTTATATTGAGTGTGAATTAATCTAGATGGTAATATCTTGAGCTAGATAAATAACACCTTGATTGAACTAACTCATAATGGTCATCATGATTTTATCTAACTAGTATAATGTAGGCATATAGAGTAATAACCTTTCAGTGTCAAAACCATGGAGTGGATGTTGTAGTATTAAAGTTTTTGGTTATGCTACTCCTTGGGCTTATTGAGAAAATATAGTAATTTCAACCCCATCGATGAAATCAAAGGGGTTTTTATCATTTTAATTCATTTTTTAGAGGCCTATTCATGTTCCCATTCCCTCCTTTTGAGCATCAGATAGTGGGATTAATAGTTTGCCTTTGTCCATAATTGGATGAATGAGCAAAGTTGATTAATTTGAAGAATTGTACCCTGGTGTGAAATCTATTCACAAATAGATAGTTGAAAGACCAATCATAGAAATCTCATGTTATTTGGGGGATGTAATGTCTTATCATTGTTCATATCCCTTTATTTTATAGTTGTTTAGCACCCAAATTCATGTTACCACCTCCTTTGAATACATTGATTGTATGTACACAAATGTTCTCTTTACAATTAATATTAGATGCTAGAAATAATCTTGATAGGGATGTTTGGTGCCTAGGATGTGTGATTTAGCTTTGGTTAGTTATTTATGGTGAGTAGGTCTCCCTTCAATTAATCAATTAATTTTATGCATCCACTTGTCATTTTATTACCAAATATACTTAAAAACTCTTGTAATATTTTGAGACATTACATTATTAATGGTTTAACCTAACTACTGGCCTTTCATTCACCATACCTATCTTTTCACCACCTTACTATACTTAATTACAAATATTTTTGTAGTGGTGGCTAGCTATCTTGGGTGAGATGTCTTTACCAGGTGGTCTCATCCTTCGATGATAACTAGTTGTGGTGGTTTTAATGTGTTGCACAATAACGAGAATACTAACAACCATTATAACCTACGAAACAAAATAGAAAATAAACAAAGTTAAATAAAATTCTAACTATATGGTTTTACTCAACACCCACTCAATTTTAGCAACATGATAATTATTAAAGACAATATGGCTTAAGCCTATAACCATTGATTCATCTATGTAAAATGGTTCCCTATAAATATCTTAGCACTATGGTACCCTTTGGTGATACTTCTTGAATGATGTAGTGTCCTTTATAACATATGTGTAGTGTTCCTAAGAATGATTTAAATATTTTCTCATAAATTGATATAGTTTGATTTAGGTGAAATTACTTAGATCACAGATTATGATCATGTCATGAATCCTGAATTTGTTTATTAATTTGTTAGGTCCACTATGTTCTTACCCTATCTTCTTCAATCTTAGTGAAATCCAACAATCATGCCCTTAATGAGTCCTAATACCCTAACCTCATAAGCATTTTAATGTGTAGATCAGGAACAATGTACTCCATAGGCATTAATGCCTCGATGCCATATACTAATTAGAAGGAATAAAATCTAATGGTTCATTTATAATGTGTGCAATAGGATCATATAATTGAAAAAATTTGATCCTCCTAATCATCTATCTATACATTACAAATTTTTGTCATCATCTTTCCCAAAAATTTATTTGATGCTTATGCCTATCCATTAGCCTGTGGATGGTAAGTTTTACTTTTATGGTGTGATATCAAGAATTATTTCATGAGAGTATTAATATTTTTATTTATAAAGTGTGTTTCTCTATCACTTATAATATTAAATGGGCATACATAATGTTTTTGCTTAAGAACTTGGAAGCATCCTTCACACCATAGCTTAGAGTAATAGTAATTTCTACCCTTTTTTGAAATAGTTGGTTGTCATGATAATGTATTTGGCATGATTTCACTTACTCAAGGGAGCTATAAGTTTGATAAAATTGATTCCCCATTGTTCAAAAGATTTTTATACAAGCATAGGAACCAAAGGCATTTCATCTCACTAATTAGGCTTACCCATTTGTTGACAAATGTTATAGTGTTTAACAACTCTGTGTGCATCCTAAAAAAGTGTAGACCACCACAAACCACTCTGAAGTATTTTCTTAGTAGTAAAATCTCTTGAGAAGTGTTTTACTTCAATGATTTGGTGAGTTTATTGAATTAGTTGGGGTCACTCATTTTCTAGAGTTACCCTATGCAATACATTGTTTTACCCAACTTGTACAAGAAACCATTAATGAGGCTATATGGTATAACTCTTTTAACCATCTATTTCTTGTCCCTCTCTATATAATGTGTAGGAAATGATCCTTGTGATAAGATGTTTTTAATGTCCTCCATAATATCAATAATTGTAGTAGATCTAAATAGATGTGCCTCAGGAGATTCATCTTTGAGTTCCTCTAGTTCTTCCTCATTTCATAGTCGACTGAGATGATCTAGACCCACATTTTCCCATCCTAGTTTCACATTTACTCAGAATTGGAAATACTGAAAGAACATCAATGACCTGGAGATTTTTCCTCCAAGTATTGGTTTATTGAGCAAGTATCACAATGCCTAGTGATCTATGAATAACTCAAAAGGAGTATCTATCAAGTAATGCCTATTTTTTTTTAAATGAAAAAACCATGGTGAGTGCTTATCTCTTAGTGGTCATGTAGTTATTTTATACAACTAAGAGTTTTCTACTTGCAAAATATATTGCATGGTCTAGCCCACCTTTGCCTGGTTGCACTAAGATGACTCCTACTACAATGCTTGAAGCATCCACATGTACATGGAATGGATTTTTCCAGTCAATAAATACCATGATGGGTGTTATTACCAACCTCTACTTTAACTCAATAAATGTTTTTTGACACTCAAGTGTCCATTATAATTTAGTCTCTTTGCATAATATATTTTTCATGGTTATTGATATAGTTGCATATCCTTTTATGAATTTATTATAATATCTGATATGACCTAGAAATGTGTGCACTTAAATTGAGTTTATAGGAGGTGACATTACTAATATAACAACATTTTTAACTAGATCAACCAAAATTACATCATTGCACACTATGTGACTCAACAAGACATCAAAAGGTGTGAATAATAGACATTTTTTAAAATTTAAGGCAATGTGAAAATCCCTACATCACTCTAGCATCAATCTTAACTTTGATAAGTTATCTTTAAATAGAAAAAAAACTGACCACTCATCTACATAAACCTCCAAGAAATCATGAAGTCTTTAACTACATTTACCACGGCTCTAGAAAAGATAATAGGTACGTTATTTAAACCTAATGGCATTACCTTATATGAAAATTACCCCATTTATTAGTAAAGATAGTTTTGGCATGATATTATTTAGTAATTGGAATTTGGTGGTACCCATTAAACCCATCTGTAAAATAAAAGACCTAATGTCCAGTGATAGATTAAGTACTTCATTATTAAAAGGGATAGGAAATGGATCATTGATGTAGGTGTCATCGAGTGCAAATTAATCCACACACACTCATATTTATCTCATCTTATTAGGTTTTACCACCATGGGTCTCACCCATTCTACCTTCTCAATAGGATCAATAATTTTAGCTTCTTGGATTCGATCCAGTTCAGCCTTTACTTTAGTGTTCATGTTAGGATTGAGTCTGTAGGGTCACTTTTTAATCAAGTGCACACATTATTTTAGCTCAATGTGCATCTCTCCCAAAGATATATCTATAAATTTAACCTCAAAAAATTTACTTAGTAGTCTTTTAACAACTACATTGCTTTAGAGATTTGCTCTTGTCCATAGAAATCTCCTACTGTGGCAAGCTTAGGGGATGCTTCTGTACTAATATTTAATTGAGTTTTCCACAATGGTTCCTGATATATTTTGCCTCATCCACCAGGTATAGTATCTTGTAAAATAAATTTGCCTTCCCATTGTGGGATATCAATATTTTGTAACTTCTCTTCTTTTACCTGATATGTGCTTTGTATTGGTTTAGGCTCTTCTTCACATTGTGGTTCAAATAACCCTTCTACATCAAGATCCCCATCACTATCACTATCACTAGACTTTGTTAGATCATTATTTATTTTGTTATAGAGCTATATATGGATCTACTATTTTTTATTATTTTTATAATTTTGCAATGTGAAATCTAGATCTTGTGCAACTTCTTGATGAGAAGATGATTCAATAACATTTGTTAAATCCTCTGCATGTCCGTGACATAGGAAATTTTTGATCTTTTGCAGGACATTCTGTACTAAAGAATTATCATCTTCAAATACAAAATTTTGGATAAAATCTTGCTAAATTTGTGGCCAGTGTTTGGTTTATCTTCTATGCTCTTGATGCATGTACCAAGTTATTAGAAGAGGTGCAAAGGTATGACTAAATATGTGCACCTAATATTGAGGCTCTACTCCATGTGTAGTCTATATGTCCATGCACTGATAGATGTGTAGTTTAGGAAATTTTCCCTCTTGTAAGAAGGGCCATTATAATTTAAAATTTATTGGGAACTGAAACCTCACATGCAAGATTTCACAGGCATCCTCACAATGCATATCTATGTTTCTATGCACATCCCACCATGTTGAAATAGTTCCTTTTAGTGTATAGATGGGTATATTGACTCATTTTTATGCATTTATTAAATGGTGTTCAAGCCTCAAGATAAATGTATTAAGATCCTTAGTTACAATATATTAAGGTATTTGGCATTCTAAAGTGAACACCATGTGTAGAGGTATTAACTCATGATCTTTGTGAGACCAATTCAGGATGTGTGTGTCTAAGTCACCACTTATGGATGATGTTGAATCTTAGGGTAGGATTCCTTCAGGGGTAGGTTCAATGTAATCCATCATAATTTCACTATTATTATGCAAAAATTATATCTTAGATCTTTTTGGTTAATGTACTAAATTAAAAAAACATTCTTTAATTTGAACCTATCTAACTGGTGACTTTATGATAACTAGTTTAAATACCAGTGGTTGTTCTTGTTGTGCAGTACTAGGCTTCTAATTCTGACATTCAACAGTGTGCAATCTAGTTTATCTTTCATTTAACCCCAATTTAAAGCAACTTTTTTCCCTGTAAGGATAAGGAGACTCTAGCTCATTAAGAATGATATATGGCTTCTATTCAAATCTGTTTAGAGGTATGCCTACTATTTTATGTTTTTGATGCACTTTTAACTGATTGTGCATAGTGTTAATATTCATTTGGACATTGTAGGCCCATTTATTACTAATTAAGGTAGGCTAATGTGTCTCTATTATCTTCATTTTAATTACCTTGAAATATCCTTGCAATCTAAGTTCAACTACTTTAATTTCAACATCTTCTAGTCAACCAATAAGTTTGACTCTATTATAATTTGCTAAACCTAATGTTACAGGACTGTAACTCAAAGTTGGTTGACCAATGGTTTGATATGTGGAGTGAAGAATCATATTAACATTAATTTCATAGTCAAATACTATATTTTATAATTCATATCTAGCTAACTCGATGTCTAGTCATGAATCCATATCCTAGGGATTCTTGGTCTTGATGTACCAAACTACTTTGTCAGCGCTTGTCTATCCTCATTATGCTTACTCTAAAAGATTATGAAAGAAGCTATGATATTCTGAGATATATCCTCATTACACAATGAAATGATTAGTTTCATTATATCTATTAAATTAGCTTTAATTCCTAATTATACATGATCTGAACAATTTACCCATACATTTGAGCATCAATAGCAGTGTTATCCTCATCAGAAGCTTGATTTTATTGTATTTAATGTAATACCTATGTATCTTGTTACATTAAATTATGTTTGGTTGTAGGTTCAAGATATTTATCTCACTAAAATTTTCTAATACCTAGACCCTGAGACATATCTAATGGAAGTAACCCCTATTTAGCCCTTTTTTGCCTTGTGATAGCTTGCATAAATTCATTTTCATTTGGTTTTGCATTAATCATATTTACGTTGCACATTGGATTCTCCTTTCTTCATTTTTACATAATAGGGTAGTCTTTCATTTTATGTTGACCTTAGATCTTGTAATATACATAATAAACTTGCCTTTAGGGATTTGTGGGACAGTTCTTCACAAAATGATTATATGTTCTGCATAGATAACATTTCATGGGTGGTTGATTTTTTCAATTATCATTATTGTAACCTCCTTGATATCCACCATGGTATCCTCCCCAATATCCTCCTTTGTATCCTCCTTTGTTCTATTGATAACCATAACCTTATGATTGTTGTCTATTATAGCCTCCCTACTAAATTATTTGTGCATCATATCCTCCATACTGATGTTGAGGAGAACTTAGGGTCTAAGTTTCTTGTTGTTGTTCAAGATTTGTGTTGTTTCATGGTTGACCATAATGACTATAATATTGATATGATGAAGATGAAGTATTATTCTAGCTAGCTAGGCCTTGTGGTTGGTATTTTGGTGATGATGGCACTTAGTATTGTGGAGATGAAGGCACACATCTTATAATTCCTTGAGTTGTATTTGTCACCTCCACATATAGTCTTAGATTTAGTTGCTTCATAGTGGGTATTTTTTGGGGTAAAATTGCAAAAATTTTCTTTATTATATCTTAATTTAACTCTTGCAATGTGTAACAACTAGTCTCACCATGATTTTTAGATTTGAAAAAATTGTAATACATGTTCTATGATTCTTGAATATATTATTGGAGGAGATGGAACTTGGATTTAGGATGTCCCACTACCTTTCAAATTTTATAAAATTTTATTTTGATTGTCAGGTAATCATTCTTATGATGTCCCTCATGACCACACTCTATGCACCATAAACCTAATTTAGGCTTATCATTTTCGTGAATTTAATTAATCTTCCTCATAAAATTATGTAACTTATATTATACTTTTGATCCTATTGAGGGGAGATTTGCATAGTCTTCTATCTATTCAACCTTGATGGTAGCAGATCAAACATCAGCTCTGGTGGAGAACTAGGTTTGCATGATAGCGAACCTTATTTTGGGTCATGAACCTTCTACAAACCAAGCAAACTTATATTTCACTTCTAGAACAAAATTAATTTTATTCATTATGTTGGATAACCTACGATCATATTCTTTAATTATTTCTATGGATTTTTGTTGAATCTCCTTTAGATCTTGGATGACTTGACTGGAGCATTTTTTTAGTTTGAATTATGCTATCAGTAAGTCTTTTACTTATTTTAAATCTAGGGTATTGACATTTATTTTGAAAATTAACTCCAAATCACACCCTCCTAAATATCCTATGAGTTTGCATTTCTTCACATCATCTGATGTAACCCCTTTTACAACCTATTTCATCTCACATGTGACTAAGTACTATTCTAGATATGAAGATCCATCATACAACATTAAAGGTATAAACATACCTACATGAAGTTCCATATTAGATGTATTTTTAGTTGTTGTTGCAAGTGTAGCAACCAAAAATTGGTGAAAACTGGCTTCCAACCAGACTTCAGATTGATTCATACCAACCATTGCAAATTAAGCCTAAGAATCACTAAATATCCCAAATTTTCTTATGCATCATTCATCAAAGCTCATAAACATGTTAATACAACCCTAATTAGGGTATTCTATTGTATGCAAAACTAACCTCTCATAGATTCATCCCTAATCACCTTGTGGCATAATAACTATCAATTTGGCCTATGGACCTATTATGTGGGACACTTACACACTTAAATCAAATTTTGAAAGAGTTAAAAGGCTAAACTAAATCAAATAACAATCTAAACCTAGTTTAATTATCCATTTGAAATTAGTGAATATCTAAAAAATAAAATTTAAAAATTAAAATATCTTAGCCTTTCATCATTGCCTTTATGAGTTGTCAAGATCTTTGAAAATATCCTAAAATATCTAATTTTGAGAGCCATGCCTAGTAATCACAAATCATAATAACTTGACAACTATAAACTATACTAGTGTTATATTTGAATCACCTAGGTTTAGTTTGAACCCATTACAAGCCTTAAGTCAACCCTAACTCACCTTAGGTGAGAGTTAATTCTTAAGGCTATAAATACAATTCCATGTCTCTTAATTTATATGCTCTCATAATCCAAAGTTATAATTCTAATTTGGAGAGAGACAATCTTTGAAATAATGTTATAATTTCAAAATATTAATCTAAGTAATCACAAGAAACATTACAATCCAATGGTGCCAAGGAGAGAAGGAGCCAACAAGCTTCATTTTCCAAAGACTTATTGATGCACAAGGCTAACAAGCTACTCAACCAAGCATTTGGAGCTCCCAAGGAAGGTAAAGGATGTGTATCTTTTATGTTTTAGTTGTACTTTCATTTATATTTTTTTACTAAGCTCTCCATAGTATCTAGGCTAGGAGTGTAAGTGCTAGTGTGTTTATTTAAGTCTCATTTGCTTGAATTAACACTATACTAACCTCCCTTCTTGGATTCCTATGATCACAAAATGGCATGCCCGGTGGGATGTCAAGCATCCCATACAAGCAAAGAGACTAATCTATAAATTTTATTTTTTCTAATGAATGCTTGACAATCTTCAAAATTCAAATTTTAAAATTATTTTTCACATATTCTATTTTTAGTAACATAATTTACATAGAGACTAACATCAATTCTGCTAAGACCGATGTCGATCCTACTATAAATGACATCGACCCCTATGCATAGACTAGAGCATGGAAAAAACATGATTCACAAATTTTTTCTCAAATTTTCCTAGTTTTATTCTATGTTTAAGGATTTTAATGTTATTTATCTCACCATTTGCCTATAGGATCTTGTGATAAATGTTGATTTTAAGCTTGTTTCACTAATAGTATTTTTGTAGAAACTACCCATGTTTTTTTTTGTGTTCTGTAGGAAATTAATGTTGATATATGTTGATTAGCATCGATTCATTTAGATTGATTGATGTCGATCCCTATAGATCAACATCAACCCCTGTGTGGATCGACATCGATCTCTGAGACAAAAAGTAGGGAAACCCAAGAGTAAATTTTGAAATGTTGTTTTCTCATTCACTTTTGGGCTTATAAGCAAGCAAAACCCCTCTAACAATTATAGGTCATAAGGTGGAAAAAATCAAGTTTGAACATGGTTAAATCTTTCACAATTTATCTTTGGTGTTTAAAGCAAAATTGGTTTATTTTTTATGCCTTGGATGTTCAAAGCTTTGAAAGATTTAAACTAATGCCAAGGGGTCCAACTTTCACAACACATCTCATTTTGGTGATTAAAATGAACTCTCACACTAGATAAATTCTCTTAAGAGATTTATTTTCATTACTTATTTGTTGAAGTTTTTTTTTTTAACAAAATGATTGATGCATGTATGCTCTCCCCCATCCCCTTTAGGGAACTCAAGTGACCAAAAACACTAATTATTTTCTTTGGTTTCTTTAGTTTGAAGCATGAAAAGAATGTCATTAAGGCCCTTCCCAAATCTGTATGGTTTGGGTGACCCAAATGTGACCCTAAAGTCTTTTCATTTGTTTTTTATTTTCATGCATTTTGGCTTATGAGTGGGATTTCATCACCTCCTCATTGGTTCTTTAGGGAAGCATTGACCCGAGAATAAATCTCTTAGAATAATTTCAACCTCACTCCATGTTGCAGTATATAAATTAAGGTTGACTTATTGGGACACTTGTTTGAGTGGTTAAATAAGTTATGTTAGTAAGAGACTACCTCAAACCATAGGGGAAATTCAGACATCATAACACACTAAGCAAGAGATGGATGTAGTGGTTGTGAAAAGGACAAGAACTTTTCACAATAAGCTGGTTGAAGTGGATCCAATTGACATGAGCATCCCTTATGTTATCCACACTTGGGACCATCTAAAAACACATGAAAATTGATAGTTTAGAATAACCCCACTTATCGTGGATATATTGTTGATGTATGGCAAGTAGCTTGAAGTTTCATGTTGTAGTAAAAACTCTCAAGAGAAGAGAGGGACTAAAAATGTTACTTTTCATGTAATTTTATTTTCTTATTAACACTTAAAATTCTCCCAAGAGCGAGTATATTGAATTAATTTGATAGTATTATGCAACCTTGTTAGTTTTAAGATTTAGGATGTTACACTTAGGTATTTATGTCATTTTTATCCTTTATTGCATGGTTTTGAGTCTAAACTATCTATTTTATTTGTTGTACCATGTTAAAAACAATCTTTTTTATACATCACTCCATTGTTTGAGTAGGTGTTATGTAGCCTATTTGACACTATACCTTTGCCTTAGTCTTTTGACAAATCTTGTTTGTGTGTTACTTGATTGAAAAGAGTAATGTTATGCTACCTAATTCATTTAAAATCTTGTGCCTTATAGTCTTGAAACAAATCATTAATTACATATTTAGAGCACAATAATGTTGTTATATTGCTTGAATTATTTCATAGACCTATTTGTCTTGTGTCCAAAGTTTTAAATTTGAAACTAAATCCATGTGTGCCTTTTCGATCTATACCTAGGGCTGTTATGCCATTCAATTTTGTCTAGCTTGTTATTTATTTAAATAAGCCTTGTATTACTAAGTTGACTTTTTAATTAACATTGCCAAGTTAAAATCCAAACATTGATTGATTTATGCCTATGCCTTGTGTAATTTTGGCCTAGATATCGACCTTTCTCTTTTGGGTTGTGAAAATTAAGTTAATTATTTACCCAATTTGAAAACTATTGCTTGTACCTTGATTTGGGAGAATATCCTATCTCCATATGCCTTTTATTTTATGTCTTATACTAACTGACCAAGTTCATGTTTAAATTCAAATTCCTAGTTTATGCCAAAGTGTTTCAGATTTGTTAGATTAAAATATCATATCTTATTTTGTTTAAAATATAAATTTTGTGCCTGTTCCAAAAGTCCAAGTATATGCCTATTTTGAGCCTAGATTTTGTGCCTTGTTTTTCCAAAATACCTAGAAACTTTTATTTTCTTTGATTAGACTTGTTTTGAAACCTTTGTACTTAGAGTTTGGCATGTCGGTTTTTATTCGTCCACTTGACCATTTGTTTGAGACATTTGAAATTAGACTATTTTAGACCAAGTTTTAGCATAGACAATTTTGGAGATACAACTCCACTTTTTGACCAAGTTAGACTATGTTTGGACCATTTGTCCTTTGGACATTATTTTTATAAGACTTTGTAGAACTCTAGGCCTTTTGTGAAATGTTCATCGTTGATGTGGATATGTCTCATTACACTCATAATGGAGACATGTAAAATCCAAGTTACGATAGAGTCACCAAAAAAATTGAATTTTTTTGGAACCCCTATGGTGAAGAAGTGTTTTGTGACATAGATCCTTATTATCCTTACAATACTTAATCTGGGGAACAAAGACAAGATCCTCAAGAGCAGTACATGGTGGTATATTTTTTGGGTTGGTTAACATACGATCTTAGCCCTCTCATCGTTCATAGTGTCTAATCTCCCACCTATACCATTAAACCTCCTATAGATTATGTGAGAAACCATGTTCCATAACATCCAAGGATTACCATTCTAGGACCTCATCCTTTGGCTTATGCAAGCAATCAAGCTTCATAACACCCTACCATTTTCATACCAAAATCTCACCCTTTGGCTTGTGTGAGTAACAAATATCCATAATGCCCTACTATTACCATTATAAGAGCTCATCCTTTAGCTTATGCAAGTAACCAGGCTTCACAATGCCCTACCATTACCATTCTAGGCCATTTCACATATGATAACTCATTACCCCAATAAAGTTATGCAATCACAACTTGATGGGTCACAGTTACTATCTTAGGCCATAAACCAACCTTTTTTAAGCCCAATGTAGATAGGCATATCATTATCCAACCGTCATACATTCTTAGTTCATTACCAACCATCCCCCACTTTAGAAAACCCATACCAATTTTCAATCTAAAATAAGGCCAATCAGTACTTCTCCAACTGAACCAATCATTCGAAGACCAAGATGTGTTCAAAACTAGTATTTTACAACTACTTGTAAACCAAGGCCAAGATAACCAACCAATACATGATGTTTTTTTTGAAACACCTATTTGTGATAAGTTAATCTATGATGAATCACCTTTTGATACTATCCCTATTATTGAGCAGTCTCACTCTAACAAGCCAATATTTATTGAGTCACTTATTAATGATTATAACCACCTTTAGGAAAATAATTACCTTGACCATTGTCCTAATTTTCAAGAGTCTCAATTTGATAATCCAATCTTTGTGGATTTGTCTTTTGACCTTTTTCCCCTCATTGAGGAGTCTCACTTTGACAAACTAGTCTCTATGGTGTCCATCATGCCATCACAGGCTGTTACTTTCCCAATACCAAATATTCAACAAAACATCATTAAAGTAACATCCACACTAGATGAAAAATCAGAATTAGAGTCAGGTTTTACTCTTGAACTGACATTAGATTTAGAATCAGAAGTAGAATCAACATCAAATTTAGAGTCCTTTGAGTTAGAATCAACTTCTAAATTATAATACATTTGTGGTTGTTATAATATTGGTTACACATGCCTTAAAAATCAATTTGAATATATTTGTGATCATTCCACATTTTTTGAGGATGATTACTTCATCTTTGATATAAGTTCTCCTAGTATCTTCTACGAGGATTGTGCTACCCCCCCCCCCCCCCCATTCTATTACCATTACACATGCCATTAACACCAACCAACCTAGACATTATATTTCCCTTCCACCTCCTACAAGTGTTGGTTGGGATCAACATAATCATACCTTATTGAACTACATCCATGGAAACATATCAATTATAAACTATCAAGGGGGCCAAGATGAAATTCATGTAGAAGAACACTCTCCTAGTGAAACCTCCTTAGAGGTGATAGGGACAATCAAAGTCCAAACTCAACATATTATAGTGAAACATTTTTGGAGGTATTAGAATAAAATAAAATTTAAAAAATCAACATTCCATAATAAAACCTTCTTAAAGGCACTATGGAAAAATCAAGACAACTTCATTGGTGAAAACCTCATCGAGTTGCAAATAACTTAGCACAATAGTCCTTCACTATTTAATGAAGACATTATAAAAAATAACATCAATAGAACTTCCAATCTACAACATAATAATATGGAAGCTACTCTCAGGACCAAACAACAAAAAATATGGTGGTCTTATATAGAGCATATTTAGAAGTTTTTGACCCCACACATCCAAAGATATGTTGAATCTAGAATCAACAACATTATGTGTGCTTGAAAATCCTGATCTTCATTTGTTGCCTAACCATTATAAATTTCATTATCATCCACCTTTACATTTCCAAATCAAACCTATCAGCCAATTATACTTATTTACCATCCCTTACCACACTTTCCTTTGCAAAGGCTATAAAGATAACTTGTCTTGAAGTTCAAAGGAAATATAATCAATGAGAAATGAAGATTATAAGAACATTATGGGAATCCAAATCTACAGTAGGTTCTTCATAGAGTGGCTATTTAAAATATGTGTGGGCTAATAATTTACATTATTAATTATTATAGCTATATCAATGTTAATCAAGACATGTATCTCCACATCAACAAGAACAAAATAAACATTTGCCTTTTCCTTTCCAAAGACCATACCCTTTCCATTTACCATATCTTTTAGCTAGCCAAAAACATTTGCTTTCCATTTTCAATTTACCTTATCATTTTAATTTTCCATTCCTCTTTCCATTATTTCACACCATGCCCCTTATATTATCACTTAGGGGAAACCCTCTTACCATTATATCCAATTAACTTTCTATCATCTTCCTTGTGTCATATCTTATACCATTTTACCTTGCCTTTACTATTGACCAAAGCCTATTTTTAGCCACCCTATCGAGCTCTTTTTTATCTTGGTTCCTTTGGCTCTTCTCGCACCTTATACAAGGGGATTTCAATCTAGTTTCACCAATTTTAGAATTTTGTGTTTAAATGATAGTTTATGAAAATAGTGTGACAGTGGATCTAGCACATTATCATTCATTTATGTTTCACTGGTGCCATTGATTATAACTACCTATGGGAAATTAGTGTTGCACCTTGTGTTACTAATTATAACTGCCTATGGGAAAATTAGTATCACATACTTATGTTGTTGTTTCCTAATTATAACCACCTATGTGAAAATTAAGAACAACACCTTTCCCATGTATTTTGACATCACCTTGTCATTGATATTATCATTTTCCTTATCGTTTGCCTTAATTCATGAACTTATTGTTACCTAATTGGATGTCACCACCTTTTGTGTGGGTATAACTACTGTGACTTGAGGTCCTAATGGGACTATGTAGGTTGTGCTCAATTCACATTAAGGTTAACTCAGTCCCCATTTTCCATACACTCTGATTATTTTATGAGAAACCTAAGCCAATGTTCTTGTCATTTTATTATAGTATCTTGTCAATCTCTAACAAGATAAGATACCTCAAAAATCCTAAACATAATAAAACTAGCTTATAACCTCCTAGTGAGATATAAAGCCTCAAAATCCAAAAAAAATTGTCATGTTTAAGCCTAGTCAGTCATCTTCAAGCCTCCCTACTGGGGCAAATCCATTGTGAGAATGCTTTATAATGCTTTTACTTTCAATATTTCTTTGTGTTTATTTATTTTTTATTTATTTCTTTGATTTCTTTGTTATGCCTTAACTTAGTCTATATGTGATCATTGGGTGATTCAACTTGCATTATTCTTGAGTTTATCCATATTCATACATTAAACATTGTCATCATGGTTTTTATCACTGGTGTATTATTTTAAATTATTTATTGGATTAGGAGTCAATATTTATGCATATTTTGGCCAAGTTATCATAGTGATTTATATCATGGTACATATTATCACGTACTATAGTAAAAATTATCTCAAGAAATGGAGCCACATAAGTTTCTCCTTGGTAACCTTGGAAAATCTTCCCACCCTCCTTGATCAAATCAACACATTGACCATTTTTATTATATCAATTCTAATAAGGACAAACATATCCACATTCATAGGTACAACTGAATCATTTAAATTAATCAATGCTTATTATTATAATCATCACTTTTTACATCCACGTGTGCCTAGTTGTTTATGGCTTCTTCAGTCATTAGACCATCACATCTATGTTTGTGCCTACTCATCTTTAATATATACAATAGATTATATCCTTGAGTTATGCTTGCCAATTTTCCCTACTGGGGCACAATTAAAAATCATTTTTTCATCCCAATCATCTAAATGATTATAACTAGCTATGGGAAAATCATTATTTTGACTCATCCATGTTAATTGGGGCATATACCTGTGCCACTGATTATAACTACCTATGGGCAAATCAATGTCTCAACCTTTATTACTGATTCTAATCACCTTTAGGAAAATTAGTACTCTTTTTAAATTAATGCATGAAATCATTATCTTTATTGGATTAATCTCACCCATGGGTTAATTTTATTCTTCTTCTTGTTTCTTTTCAAGGGACCATCCATCAAACATATGTGTCGACCACTCCTTCAAGGGAGAATCATTATAGGCTTCCTAAAAATTATTTAGAGCTTATTATTCAATAATCATATTATTTTAAGCCTATTTCATTATTTGAGAATACATTATTATGCCTAAAACTTAAAACATCTTCCCAACACAAGGGTGAACTATAGACACCTAAAACTGACCACAACTGGCTTCCAACCAAAATTCACACTGATTCCTAAAAACCATTAAAAATTAATCTTAAGAATCATTTAACATCCCAACTTTACTTTTGAATAATTCATCAACACTCAAAATCATGTTAAGACATCCCTAATTTGGGTATTCTATCATATGCAATAATAACCTCTCATAGATTCATCCATAATCACCTTGTGGTATAACAACTGTCAATTTGGCCTACAAACCTATTAAGTGGGGCATTTTCACACTTAAAATCTTTAAAATATAAAAGGCTAATATAAATCAATTAACAAGATAAACTAGATTAAATGCCAAGTTGAATTATCCATTTGAAATTAATGAATATCTAAAAAAGAAAATTCAAAAATCCTAGCCTTTCATCATTGTCTTTATGAGTTTTCAAGCTCTTTAAAAATATTCTAAAATATCTAATTTTGAGATCCATGCCTAGTAATTTAAATTCATAATTTATTTACAACTATTACCTGTATTAGGGTTATATTTGACTTGCCTAAGCTTAGTTTGAACCCATTCCAAGCCTTAACTTGATCGTATCTCACCTTGGGTGAGAATTAATTATTAATGATATAAATGCAATGCCATGTCTCTTCATTTATAAACTCTCATAATCCAAATTTATAATGCTAATTTGGAGAGAGACAAGCTTTGCAATATTATTATAATGCCAAAATCATAAGCCAAGCAATCATAAGCAACATCACAATCCAATGGTGTCAAGGAGAGAAGGAGCCAACCATATTTATTTTCCAAAGACTTCTTGATGCACAAGTTGACAAATTCACTCAATAAATCATTTGGAAATCCCAAGGAAGGTAAATTATGTGTGTCTTTTATATTCTAGTTATTCTTTCATTTAGCTTTTGTTACTAAGCTCTCCCTAGTATCTAGGCAAGGAGTGTAAGTGTAAGTGTTAGTGTGTTTATGTAAGTCTCATTTGCTTGAAATAACTATATAATAACCTCACTTATTATATTCTTATGATTCCTATTATCTAAATACTAGTAACTATAATTGGCAATGTCTGTGCATTAGTTGTTATGTAGTTGAGTGACTATGTAGTGGTTATTATTCCTATAGGCTGCTTTGAATTATTCTTTTGAAGGGTAACCAAGAATTATGCTTCCTATAACTTATTTATTTCTAAATACCATTTGGTTTCTATACTAATCCTTCCAAACTTGTCTATAAAGGAATCAAACTATCCTAAATTAGCTTCTCTCTGTACCTTCTATAAATAAAGTGGGCTTGGGGATGCGTAATCTTGAAATAAATGATGCTTATTTCCAACTTTTTTTTGCTTCAAACTTGAACCTATAATATTACTACCTTCAAATTTAACATTTTCCCAAGAACTTTTTGTTGATAACTTTGTAGTCTCAAACCTAGAAAGGGGTCAACCTAAAGTCTTAGAGTCCTGATCCATCATTAATCCTCATGGTCGATATTCACCCTATGAGATTGGGTTATTCAAATAGTTCACTATCATTTCATGCTATAACATTACTTGATGATCCTCATTATATATCTTTAAAATTATATCAAGTGTTTTCATAATGATTGAACATGTATAAAGTTGTTTGGTCAGTTTGATGAAGCTTCAACATTCAAAGGTACCATGGTGGAGGTGACTTAATAAGGAAACCTAGTGAAGGACCATGAAAAATATTTGATCTACCCAATCATATAAGGTATGATTTATTTTCTATCTTGTGAGAAAATTATGAAGTATATTGAGGCCCAATTGAGTTCTTTGATAGGTTCTAAAGGTCTCTTCATAGATGTTAGCATGATGTTCATTTGATATGCCTCCTTAAGGTCATGTGTGTGTCCTAAAATTAATATTTTTGATAATGTTGAGACCTAATTTTACCTTAATGGGCCACTAAACCACCATCCACGCCTTCAATCAACTTCATGGACTTCATTAGGCCATTACTAAGGCATTTCATACACCATTGAACCCATTCCCACAAAGGTCAATGGTTAAATCCTTTCTAACGAGCCACCCACATGCTAATTTATGCCTTTTGAACTTCCATAATTTGTACCATAGACTTAAAAACATTACATGACTTATAATTTCCATCCATCATGCCCATTAACAATGGTATTTTGGTTTGAAACTTGAGAAAATGTAGAAAAATTATAGGATTTAGATGTTTTTCAAATGACACAGATCAATATAGTATAGACTGACTCAAGTGGAGTCAGGGATCTACAGAGGAAAGTCAATTTTGGAATGTACAAAATAAACTAAAGTGTTTTAGTTATTAGAGAGCTTAAAACCAACCTACCTTCCCATTGATCTCATTAGCAGGCTTCAAGAGCACTTCAGGTTTGTGCTCAGACCATATGGAGGAGAGATAATGAAGACCCAAGTTCTTAGCCAGAGGAAGTAAACTTGGTAAAATTTCATTCATGAAAATTTGTTTTGGATTGGTCCTCTGATCTTTATGAATATTCCTTAAGAACTTAAGTGATTTGAGTATCATCTATATCTGCACAAGCCAAATGGAATAAAATGGTTTTCATGGGTTTCTAACTTGTTTAGCCAAACCAATGGTCATTCATGTTCCCTCGGGTCTTAAAATAAACTCCCATGTATTTTTTAATGTTTTTCCCACATGTGTGAGCTTATATAATCATGAAATATCCAAACTGGCATAGTATGTAGTCTACAGACAGATTTGGATAATCAAAAGTTTGGTGAGTACTCTATCTAGAGGAAGTTGACAATATTGGACGATCAATATGATGTTTAATATTCCCCATATCTCTTTAATCAATTTTGATGTTCACAATAGCCTCTTATCATCTCACAGGGTCTTTAAAGAAAAGGCTTGTACAAATCTATAGTTCACTGCATGGAAGGACTGTGTGTTATCTAGTGTTATTATTAGAGTTTTCAAACACACTCAAGAGTATGAAATGGAGTGTTGTAGTGATGATAAGCCATCATTAAATCCTTATGAATAGATTAGTTAGATTCCATGATAGCCTCATAGGCATAAAAACCACCCTCATTACCTTTAAAGCTCACATAGTTAGTTTAGCAAAGGTTAAGGTTTCTTAGTCAATCTTAATGTTTCTCAGAGATTCCTAGGTTTCATTTCTAACTGCATATGCATTTTTAAGGTCTCCAAAGTACCATGTTTTGATAGTTATGTGTATTAGGGTCTTCAAGGTTCCTATTTTTTGTCTTGGGGAGGTTATCATACTTTATTTCATGTCATATTCATACCTTTTCCATTTCATGTTTCTTTCAATGCCATTAAATTATGTTTCAACCCTATCTTTCATGTTATAACCCCTAGAGCACTCCACAATCATCCTCATACACCCTTAATTCCAAGCCTAAACCATATGAACAAACCTAGATACCTATTATAACCATTAGTAACCATAATATTATAGGAGGATAGATCTACATGGTCATACATCCTTCTGAGTATTAAATGGTCACCTATAGGAAACCACCCTAAGCATACTGAGTGAGAACCTTTAAGAGCATTATGTGTGAACCACCCATGGGAATATCAAATGATATGAACATAAAATAATGGATACCCAATATAATTTAAAGTGAATATGAATAATTCACAAGGTTTTTAAATAGTTGAAAGTCACCATCTTCACATATAAGCCTATTACTAATACCCCTGTAGATAGTCAAAGCAAGCCAATGAATGCCTACAGCTCTAATGGTGTGTATTGAGATCTCCATATTATCTAGGATGAGATATAGTGTTAATAAAAGAATGGGTAAGATTAAAACCAGATAGGAAGATAAAATTTTATGATCATCACATCCAAGGGGGAAAAATACACCAAATCTAGTCTTGAGGACAAACAGACCTAACTAGGCATAAATCCTAAGCTTAAGAAGGGGAAGATATGCAAAGGAAAAGATGTTTTAAATTGATATGTGAGAGTGTATATATAATTGAGACATATTATTTACATCTTATCACCATGATCATCTCAATAAATAAAGGATAAAGTCAATCAAAACCCTCATGTTACTCACTACTCAGAGTTGTAAGTAGCCTACAACTAGTCAAGACAAAATGGTTGTTTGAGGTCTATATAGGTATGAATATGCCATTAAAATCAGTAATAATTATAATTTTGAGTGGTTAAAGTCACCCATGATCTTATTTAAATAAAAAAAATAGTGGTTATACCCAATATTTTATCTCAAACTTATCCCAATCTATGATCATCAATCCTGGGGCTAGGTGAGTGAATTCATGTTCTAAGGGGTTTGCAGGCATACTAGAGTCCAAAATTGGTTCAAAAGTAGTGAGATATGATGGTTTATGTCTTCATATACCCTCAAATAGAATCAACATCTAGGATTTTAATATGATTCCCTTGAAGGTAGGCTAAAGCAGATAGACCTCAATCCTAGTCTTAAACCCTACTACAATCTTGAAACATATCCAAGCCCATATAATAAGGTTGATGGACATGAAGGATGTGTAAGGGTGTGTCAATCCATGATAATATGGTTTAAAATTAAAGGAAATAATAAAATGGTTAGAATAACCTCAAAACCCTACTTGAGTCTCAAAGCCCCAACACAGTCAGCTTGAGATATAAGTTTAAGTGTTTATAAACGCCATAGAGAGGTTCATGCCCAAGGAAATTTGGGGAATTTAAGTCTCCATATGTAATAAAATTTCATGAAATAATGATAGGTATTTAGGAAAAAAAATTTATGAATGATCCTTAAGAAGTTAACCTATTGAAGTTCGCTAATAGAAATTCCAAATGTCATCTTTCAATGTTCCTCTCTCCACACACCCTCTAAATGGGACCCCAATCTATTGAGGAAAGATGAAGGGGTAAATTCACTATAGGTTAATCAAAATTGGTTCTAGTTTGGATATTTTTATGTTATGAACCATCATTAAGATGTTAGACATCATAAAACCTTCTTAAACCCTAGAAAGTACCTAATGGTGAATTCTTGCTTCAAAACACATCCAAATGGAGTTTTTTGATCCTAAAATGATCTTTAAAGTATCTTCAAGTATTATAAGTACCATAGTGACCTACTATTTGGTATGTGTATGGGTTATATTATATGTAACATGCCTAAGAAGACTAGTTTGATCCTAAAAGTAAATAAATGAGAAGTGTTTGTGTGTATCATGGGGTTAAGGAGAGGGAATGGGTCATAAATCTTCTAGATATCCCTATAGTAGTCATATATAGGGACTTTTATGATTGGTTATGCAAGTAGATATCCATAGATGTTAAGATAAATGGTTGCGTGCATTAAATAAAATCCAAATGGCATAATCAAGATAATATTGTTTTTCCATGAGAAATTTTAGGTGATATTCAGATTGAAGACAAGGTATAAGTGCCTCACAACCCTAGGGTAAGGGGAAAATTTAGAGTTCATATGTACATATAGACTGGTCTAATAACTCCACTAGAATAGTATCACCAAAAGGTAGATCAAAGAGACAATTGAGAAGCAATGTCACCTCAAACCTTCATGGGAGAGGCCATCATGATGTTTAGGGACCTTTTGGCCACTTTGAGTTCTATTAGAATTCTTACAGTTAGTCTTTTTGGTCTACAAACACCCTAACACTATACAAGAGGCATGTTTCTCACTCGAGAAGAATCTTTAAATGTTCATAACTATATGAAAACTTTGCATGGAAAGTTATCACTTTAGGAGAGGTAGAGGGGTCTATCAACATGCATCTATTGTAATTAGTTTAGATATTTAGGACCTAATCTCTATGAACCATCACTAATAGTCTTAGACACTCTTAAACCCCTCTAAAACCCTCATAAGGACTTGACTATAGATATTTGGTGAGAGATACATTTGGATAGGCAAGAATCACTTGACTAACACCTATAGCATGTTTTCCACTTAGGAGAGTTCATGTCCATGGTACTTTATTGTATGAAGATTATACAAACACCTCTAAAAAGTGTAATTTTGTAGGGTTTTAAGTGTAAAATGGGTTATAGGACCTAATCAAGGATTCTAAACTCAAAAAAAATATGAATTTAAGACTTTTTATACTCCTATAAGGCTAGAAGTGTTCATATATATACCTATAGGTATCTATTATAACTTCTCCTAATCAGCTAATCTGTAGAGCTAGTGTAAGTGTCATATTCATGCAAGGTAGATGAGTTGAAAATGAAGGATACTTGAAAGGCATAAGTTTTTATGTAGAGATTTGATCAAAGAATATTTCAATCCTTCTTAGATGATTTTTAGAATCTAGTTCAACTATCTCAATCACCCAAGGAGTAGATGAGCAGAAAGATGGGGAACTTATAGGTGATACCTACTGAATCAATAGGTAAAAGGTCCTAATAGGCTTAGAATGTAATTTTGATATTAATGAGATACCTAGAGGCATCTATAAATACCATTTAGGGGATTAGGTTTCATGTTGAAGACCACTATCAAGGAATGGGGATAGTTTCAAATCCAAATCAACATGCACATTGAAGAGGAGGTTTTTTAATGCCTCTTAGGGTCTAGTCACACCCCATGTGTACTTTTTAACTATTATTAGAAAATTAATGTGATATTTTGGGTGTGTTCATAATCTGCATAAATTCAAATATGGAAGTTATAGCCTCCACACCTCACCTCAATGATAAAATGGAGTCATTGAAAAAGTCTCAACACATGAAAGGAGTGATTATGACTATTGTAACTACCATGAGGCCACCTTGGTCTCATTCATGGCCTCTCTTATATCTGGATCCTTCTTTCCTCTCTCATGAACATTATATAAAAGGAGGCATTGATATATTTATTCTTAACCCTTAGCTAGAAGTAGCAAAGTTCTACCAAAATTGTACCTTATGCCTTTGAATTAATAGAAGAACAATTACAGACTTCTTGTTTGAATGCTAGTTTTCATTATGATATTTTATTTATAGAATGTATGAGTTAAATTATATTTTTTAGGTCCTTTTATGCACCTAATGTCATATTTTTAGTCTATGTATATTGTGTGAAGTGTTGATAGGTAGAGGTGTTCTTGAAGTGTAGATGAGCTAATAGTGTCTAGTGTAGTTCTAGGTTCTTAGCCTTTAAGTTGTAGAAACTTAATCTTGAACTTTACATGAAATATTCATGCCTAGGAATTTGTTGAGAGGTCTTATTAGTTGTTATTTTCATCAGATTCATAAGTGTGTCTAAGGGACAAAGCAAGAGAGGATAGTCAAGCATTAGTGCATCACCATTGTTAGTGTAGGTTTCTTTCTAAGTTTTATCTTTATACCTTTTCATCCCAATATAATTAGGTCTTAGAGAGAGATATTAAGTGATAAATTAAGGGATATATCCCCATAAGTTATAGGTTTAACCTAGAATATAGGTAGCCCATAACATATAGGTCAATCCCATGTTAGTCCAAGTTTGAGGAGGGTTTGAACAGTCTTATTCAAGAGGGTGTAACTTGGATTACTAATAGTTCTAGCATGCTTGATGGGACTAGCCTTAAAATGAAATTGGGGTATGATTTAACCACCTTGGAGGACATTTAAAGGCTAAAAACATTTAGTATCAGATCTGTATGTAGTTTCATGTAAAAGGTGTCTACTAAATCTCCTTTAAAAGGTAAGAATATTGAATTTATTGAACTGACATTAGATATTACAAGAAGAATGAGGTTCCATATATTCAATCCTAATCCCACACCTCCCAATTCTACCAATTTTTTCCAAACAAATATTATTGTAAGTCCTCTAATCCTAATGGCCTTTCCTAGGATGCAAGCTTTTGTACCTTTTAATGGTGGTAGTCCTTTAAACCTTAACTAGTTTGATGATATCCTAGTTATTGCCCTTAAAACTCTTCCCTAATTTATAGGATAAAACTCTACCACCCTTTTAGAACACATAGCAGACATAGCCAACTTGTTCTCAGTAAATAACATAACCTAAGAAAATGTGTCCATGAGACTCTAATAATGTCCTTAAGGGGTAAAGTACTTTAGTGGTATAGGGGTCTCACACCTACCTCTATAAACATATGGGATGAGTTTGGTGAAAATTTATGTAAACATTTTGAAGATAGGAGTTATCATGTCTCCTTAGTAGAACAACTCACCTTAATCAAGAAGGTCCCCCAAGAATCCATGGTAGATTTAAATTATAAGTTCAAAAAACCTAGGATAATATTCTTATCATTATCAATCCCACCCCTAATTATGCCTTGAATTATAATGTAGCTATGATGATAAAGTCAATGGGGGACTACCTTATCATAAGCTTATGAGATATCCATAAGAGAAAAAAACTAACTAATTCAATTAGGAAAACTTACTCCTAGGCCCCTCATGCCCTTATTCCCAAAAAATTAAGCCCTACTCCCATTATTGCTCCATTATCATCCCTAAATAATTAGGATTAGTCTGATGGTAACCAAGTAGATAGGATGGGTCAGATAGAGGGACTGCTCAAAGCCCAAAACAATAAACTAGTAGCTTTCGAAAGGAAAAATAATCCACCTTATAGGCTCTATCAATCCCCTTAACAAGTTCCATATCAGTTTTACCCATACAATAAACCTCCTTATCAACCTAACCACACAAGCCATACCTTATAGCAGTTTCAATCTTAATGCCACTAGTAGTTCAAGGGCCTTGGTGCCAAATAAGAATAACTATGCACAAGATGGTTAATGGTCTTCTCCTTGGGGGAAATCATATGAGATGAAAATGGATATAAGTGGTAAAGGATGTTAGAATTCTTATATGTAGTATGGCCCTAATTTTTAAACATATGACAACATGCCTTCTCCAAAATACAAAGAAGTTTCACACATGCCTCATGGAGACATGCCTTTCATGACACCAACTAAAGTTTCAAGTCAACTAGGAGGATATAAAAGGCACATTTTGAAACCACTTTTGTTAACTTTCAATAAGGTGAGTACTCATTTAAGCAAGTGGTAGCAAATCAGGGTTAGAATGTGCTCAAGGTAGATAACTCAATTATAACCCACACAAGGGCTAAGAGAAGGATGGTTGATGATAGTTTGGGGTAGTCTAAGTCAACTCCAACACATCCCCAAATAACTCAAGAGTCTACCACTCAAGTTACAGTCCAAAAAACACGTCCAACATAGTAGACATTAAAAAGACATGAGCAGTAGGAAAAAATTCCTTTCATTCCCCAAGTCACACAAGTTACAAATGATGTTTCTACTTCTAATTCATAACCTAAGATAGTCAACTCTCCCTTTAGAATTTTGGATTACATGAATAATGCCAATGTTAGTATCCCTATGTAAGATGCTTTACTCATTGCAGGATAGAAAGATCTTCTTCAATAAGAGCTCTCCAAGATCCATGTCATGGATAAACAAGATAATAAGGTAAGTGCAATATTTATTAATGATAGTAAATCTCATGAATCCAAAGCACCTAAATTAGTCAAGATACCTCCCTCTACTTATCAGTCATAATAGGAGACTCCCTTGTTCACAATTACATGATAGATAGTGTTGTCAGTACTTTTTTCATGCCAAAATCCAAACTAATAAGTTATAACTTAAGTATGAACCCAATAAAAAAGGAGTTTTGAAATTGGATGGGTTTCCCACAAAGAAATTAAGTGTTCTTAAGGACCTCAAGATAGTATTGGTTTCCTGACCTAACTATACCATCTTCTAAGATGTCAAGGTCATTGACCAGCCTCCATATTTTTCACTATGCTTATCTATGGATTTTACTACAAAAATTGGGGGGCATCTTTCTTCTAGCTAGTCATACATGGTCCTTAAGACTAGGTATGTGACAAGGGTTACCATAAGGTCTGAACCTATTTCTAGGTTCTACTTAAAACCCTACATTCTGAAACTATCTAATGTGAACTACACTATCTTAGATGAAGATTATAATATCAATGATCAAAAGTCTATAAAACCACTTGAAAGCATCTCATATCTATTCCTTAATGAGTGGGTAGCACACAGCCATGGTTATGACCCCTATAATACCATTGAGGAGCAAGCCTAGGTGCATATTGTATGCATGAAGAAGGATTTATTGTACCTTGTTTCACTAGCCCAAGTCAAGAGAATGAAGGCATATGGAGTCTATTATTTTATGGATCAAGGTCAAAGAATGGGAGTGGGGTAGGTGTGATGCTTGTCTCCCCTTAAAATCAGAGTTACTATTCTACCTTAAGGTTTTAGTTTAGCTACACTTTAAACACTATAGAATATGAATCCCTTATTTATGGCCTATAATGGGCAAGGAAAAGAGAAATTAATCTCTTGCAAGTGAAAGGGGATAGTGAACTAGTGGTGTAGCAGGTGAGGTGTATTAGTATAGTAAAAAATTCACTTTTAAATGCCTAAAAGCATTGAGTTTGGGATCTTTTGGAAGACTTCAAAGATTTTGACATCCATTCCATACCTAGGGAGTCAAATCATCATGCAAATAGACTACATATCATTGGTGCACAATATGACTTAATTTATGGAGTTAAAGATACTAAAGGGTAGTCATAAATCAAGGTGGTATGTAGACCATCAGTACCTGATAATGAGGTGAGTTGGCAATTTTTCGAGAGTAACAGTCAGATTGCTTGATTTTTCCAACATGAAGTAGAGTTATATCACAATAACCAAGGTAGACTATAGCATCAATTTGATGATCAAATTGTCCAATTGTGCTATGCCCTTAACCTTTAACATGTCTTAGGATATGCATGGCTGACTTGTGGCTTACATACCTCTTTTATATTCTTGTTACATTTCTTGATGTTCATAGATAGGTCAGCCTACAAAGTAATCATGACTAAGTAGACTATATATAAGAGGTAGTGGTTAGTCTTTGATCATCATGTTAAGTATTCTACTCTTAGTGCATTGTTGTGGAGGTTCCCCCTTGAAGTGATTTTGTTATATTATCTAGTATTCTGATATGTTATTAATTGATATTATGTGATCTCTCATATTTTCTTATTCTATGTGATATAAAATCATTGTGTAATCATTTAATTAATTTCATTACAAGTGGTATCAGAGCTTTGATTTGGGTAACTTTATTGTGGCATTATTTTTTTGGATCTGGTGAGGTGTGACTTCTATGAGGGGAAGGAGCGAAAAAACATAACTTACAATTTGGGAAGATTTTTTTCTATTAATGCAATATTGTTTAAAATGCCTTTTTGAAAAAAAAATATTTTAAAAAAGTTTTTAAATTTTTTTTTGCCTTGCACAATTACGTTTGTTGGATTAATCTCGATGAGATGCTCACAATGATATATTTCATCGGTACACTTTTTTGTGCCAATTTTTTTTACCCTAGTACGTAAAGGTATTCATTAGATTCATATTGATGAGGTGATTACAATGAAAAATAGGTAAATAAACTCCTGAGACTTATTTTTCCAATGATATGGAATCTAGAACTTTAGATCCCTTAATTTCTTAACTTCAAGCTGACATAAAGGGCTTGGTGCAGCATGATGACTTTATTGTAGTTCAAATTGATGTTTCAGGGATACATGAAGAGAATAATGGGGTTCACAATCAATTAAATTAGATCATTGCTTCATTGACTATTCTTTCATCTTAGTTACAGTCAAATAACCCTCCAATTCATCATTTAGGTCCTCCTCCTCTCAACACTAACAACTCCAATTATGCTATGAAATTGATGTTACCCAAAGTGGACATGCATAAGTTTTATGGTAAGGAGCCTCTCACTTGGATTACCCATCTTGAGAATTTATTTGATCTACATTACAATCCTAGTTCTTAGAAGGTGATAATTGCATCTCTATATTTAGAATCTCAGTAGTTCATTTAGTATCACTGGTTATGTGCTCAAAAGAAAAATAATGATGCTCTTGTTACATTGTCTATTTTCACTAATGATTTATTAGATCATTATCAGAATAATGTCTTTGAGAACTACTTCAATTAGTTATCCAAACAATGACAAATGGGAACTATCAAGGATTATATTCATCAATTTTAGAATCTATCCTTACGAGTGGAAGACATCACTGAGGAAAATTTGAATGATCTATTTTTTTATGGTCTCAAAGATAGCATCTAATTGGAGGTTTGAATTTTTAACCTAGCATCTGTATCAGGAGCTATCCCATGAGCATGCATAGTAAAGGAAAAAGAGATGGTCAAATGGAAAACCTGCACTACTGATCATGATTGCACCTTTCTAGTACCATTATATCCTCAACCGACCAGACTGACACCTTGAAAAATTGAGGAGAAGTGAGCCAAAGTTTTGTGTTATGGTTGTGATAAAAAATGGAGCAAATACCATTGTTGTGTTGAAAAGAAGTTATTTTACATTGAAGGTGCCACTAAGGATGATAATTATGAGGAGTCACTTGGTGAGGATGAAGAAGGTTTTGAGGAGGAATTTAAAGACTCTCAACCTACTATTTCTTGTCATGCCCTTTTTGATATTATTACTTCATAAACTCTTAAGGTGGTGGGTTTCCTAAGAAAATAAAAGGTCACTATTCTGATTGATTCTGGGAGCACACACAACCTCATCGATAATAAGTTGGTTACTCACTTGAACTATTTCATTTATCCCACTCTAAAATTTTAGGTCATGATTGTAGATGGTGGTATTATTAGCTACTCAAGAAAATTCCATAGTATTAAGCTAGCCATGTGAAATTACTTATTGTATTCTCTTATGTTTTCTATTCGTATGGGGGGAGATGATATTATTATGAGAATATAATGGCTCACCACTTTGGGCACTATTGAGATGAATTTATAGGAATTATTCATGCATTTTTATTATGAGGGAAGGACATTTGAGCTAAGTGGATTAAGGGATAAATATCCACAACTTGGTATTTACCATCAAATGACATAGATTATCCAAAAGGGTGTTGAAGGATTTGTAACTCACTTATTTTCCATATAAGTTCATCCAACTCAACCATCTACACCTCCTGATCTGCAAAAAGTGATTGATGCTCATTCAGTTATTTTTGGTGACGTGCCAAAAGGACTTTTAGCTAATCACATGCATGATCATTCTATCAAACTTATTCTTGGTAGTACACCACCCAACATCAAGCCACACATGTATCCTTATGCCCAAAAAAGTGAAATTGAAAATATGGTACAGGAAATGTAGGATGCAAGAATCATTCACCATAGCTAAAGTGAATATTCTTCACTAGTTGTCATGGTGAAAAATAAAGATGACACTTAGAGGATGTGCCCTAACTATAGGGAACTCAATAAGTACACTATCAAAGATAAGTTTTTTATTCTTGTCATTGATGATTTTCTAGATGAATTAAATGGTGTTCTTTATTTTACCAAGTTACATCTGCATTTTGGGTATCATCAAATCCATATTTGTGATGAAGACATACCCAAAAATACTTTTAGGACTCATGAAGGCTATTATGAATTTTTGGTTATGCCTTTTGGGATAAAAAATACACCATATACCTTTCAGAGTTTAATGAATACTATTTTTAGGCCATTTTTCAAGAAATTTGTTTTTATATTTTTTGATGATATCCTTTTTTACACAGTAAAAATTGGGAAGATAATTTGCACCATGTGAAATAGGTACTCTTAATTTTAGAATAACATTAGTCATATGCCAAAATTCTAAATGTACTTTTGGAGATTTTTAGGTTGAGTATTTAGGTCATTTAATTTCATATATAGGCATAAAAATGGATCCTCAAAAAATCCAAGCAATGGTGGACTGGTTGATTCTTGAGACACTTAAGTAACTAAGGGGATTTTTGGGGTTAACTGGTTATTATCACATGTTTGTCAAAAATTATGGTATAATTGCATCCCCACTCACATCTTTGTTGAATAAAGACTTCTTTTAGTGGACTGATGTAACTATCAGGGCATTTAAATAATTGAAATTGGTGATGTGCACCACTCCAATATTGGCTACTCCTAATTTTTCCAAGACTTTTGTGGTTGAATGTGATGCATCTATGTATGGTATGGGTGTTGTACTTATGCAATAAGGTAGACCAATTGAATTTAAAAGTCATCAATTAAAGGGTAAAAATCAGCACAAACCCATTTATGAAAAGGAAATGATGGTTATTTTGCATGCAGTCAAACAATGGAGGCCTTATTTGATGGGTCATCACTTTTAGGTAAAGACTGATCATGACAGTCTCAAATATTTTCTAGAACAAATATTATCATCTAAAGAACAACCAAAATAGGTAACTAAGATGTTAGGCTATGATTTTGAAATAGTTTACAAGAAAGGCAAGGACAATGTAGTGGCAGATGCACTATTTAGGAAGGATGAATCAATTGAGGCCTTGTTATATGTTATAACCATTATACAAGTAGATTGTCTAGAGTAAGCATGATCAAAATGGGACAAGGATAGTGCTAACCATAATTTGGTTTAGAATCATTAGTAAGGTTTGGGTGGATTTGAAAAATTCACATGGAAGGGTGATGCATTATGGTATAAAGATAGATTATACGTATGTAATAATTATCTTCTTAAAACAAAAATCCTTTAGGAACTTCATACAACTCCAATTGGGGGTCATTCAATATTTTTGAAAACCTATCATAGAATCAAGCATGATTTTGTTTGGGAAGCACTCAATGGGGATGTCCAGAAATATGTGGCTAAATGTATGATCTATTAATAAAATAAAGGAGAAACCATCAAAACCCTATGTCTTTTGAAACCTTTATCTATCTTGAGCAAATGTTGGGAAGAGGTGTCTATATATTTCATCATAGGGTTATCAAGATCTGATGGTCAAATTTTTATCATGGTTATGGTAGATCATCTCACTAAGTATGCTCATTTCTATTCTTTATCACAAGAATTTATTGCTAGTATAGTAGCTTCTAATTTTTTAATACAGTTCAAAAATTACATGTTACCCCTAATATCATTGTCAATGATCGAGACCCATCTTCAATAGTAATTTTTGGACTGAGCTATTTACAGGTTTGAGCACCCAGTTGGCTCATAGTTCATCCTATCATCCTCAATCTAATAGACAAATTGAGGTAGTAAAAAAATGTCTAGAAGGATATCTCTATTATATTGTTTCTAATAAATAGGATAAATGGGTTCATTGGTTTCCACTTGTTGAATGGTGGTATAACACTTCTATTCATAGTCTTCCAAAATGTCTCCTTTTTTGGGACTATATGGACACCATATTTCATCCATCACTTCAACCTTGAAGGTCCATCCTAAGGTTCATGTAGTTTAATAACATATTCACCATCACACAAGAGGTCCTTTCCACTTTGCATGAAAATTTAGCCATATCCCAAAATCATATGAAATAGTAGGTAGATCAACACAGGAGTGAAAGGCACTTTGACATTGGTGATTGGTTTTTTATTCACTTACATCCATAGAAGTAGATGTCCTTGAAGAAACAAAAAAGGATAATAAGATTTCCCCTAAGTATTATGGGTCTTATTATATCTTGTAAAAAATTGGTAGTGTGGTATACAATTTACAGTTTCCTTCCTCCACTCGCATACATCCAATATTTCATGTATCATGCTTGAAGAAAATTATTGGACACAAAGTGGTTACCTAAACTAAGTTACCAAAATTGGATGAGGAAGGAAGAATTGTTCTTGATCCTGAGGTCATCCTTCAAATGTCTACTAAGTAATTTCAATCTTGAGTGATGGAGTACCTGATCAGATGGAAGAATCTTCCCTATGAAGATGCTACTTGGGAGGATGAATCCTTTAAGCAATAACATCCAGAATTAACTCAATGTTGAGGATAATGTCATTTTGAAGGGGAGGGGCATGCTATGCCCTTAACCTTTGGTTTGTCTTGGGATATGTGTGGATAACTTGTGGCTTACATACCTCTTTGATATTCTTGTTACATTTCTCTATGTTCTTAGTTAGGTTAGCCTATAGAATAACCATGTCTAAGTAGACTATATATAGGAGTTAGTGGCTTATCTTTAATCATCATGTTAATTATTCTTCTCTTAGTGCATTGTTGTGGAGGTTTCTCCCTTGAAGTGGATTTTCTATATTATCCAAAATTATTCTCTGCTATCAATTTTTGATGTGTGATCTCTCATATTTTGTTATTTTATAAGATATAAAATCATTCTATGTGAACATTTAAGTATATTCATTACAAACTGAGGATAAAAAATTGCCTAAGGGTTTGGTTTCATTAGAGAGGATATTAAATGAATATGACCAGTTGAGAAAGGACAAGGTGATTATCTCCACCAAAGAGGAACACTATGATAAGGTAGATATTTTCAAAGACAAGTTGCTTAAGTTAGGAAAAGTGAATACCAAGGATGAGATAGATAACTTCATAGCCTTATGTGTTAGAGGTACAATCACTAAGATGGGGGAGGGGGTTAATCAGTGAGCCTAGATATTCAAATCCAATTTCAAACCTTTCAAAACTCTTAATCATTTATCATAAGCATTCATGAAGCATACACATCATTCACAAAAATGAACATGAAAAACAATGCAAGATCAAGCACATAACACATGACATATGCTGGAAACCCTCTTGGGGAACAAAACCCACTAGAACCTATAATAGAACTACTATACTATAATAATAAGAACCAATTTAGACCAATTTCAACTGATCAAGGAATTATAATCCCTTATTTAGTGAGACTAAAATCCAACAAATTACTACCACACCTATTTAGTTGAGCTACAATAACAACTATACATTTAGCAAGTTCCACCTTGCAAGGAGGATATAACCCCCTTAGATGATAATATACCACAACAACACCTATGAACACATCCACCTTTGAAATGATGTCTTCAACACCTAATTATGGGTCTATGATTATCACTCTTTACCTTCGTTCATACTCAAACAACATGACCACTATTTTATTAATAGAATTATGACCTATAGGTCATACAAATAGCTCTCAATTTTTTCTAATCTTCAAATCATCCATATCGCACCCACCCTTTCCTTCACTTCATAACACTAGGCTCTCAAATGCAAATTCTACACTTATGTCTCTCATAAGTCTACAAACCATCACATTTGGTTTCACTTATATAGAGCATTCATGATTATCAACATCTTGGTTGGCCATTAGGCATGCCTTAACCCTTAAGGCATATATCATATGGATACATAACTCAAAACAATATTCATATGCCGAACATAGCATTTATGGGTCACTCATAAGTAGCTACTCCTTTCAATTAGGCCCTTGCATCTCTTATAGGTCTCATGGAGACCTAATCACACATTTAACACTTCATAAAATAAACTAAGAACATAGGAAAACTTTCCAACTCATGGACCCATGCCACATGATCTATATGTCCCCCTTAAGTGCCAACAACCAACATATTACCCTTTTGCTTAAGCATAATTTGCTCGAACAACATTTTGTACACATAATCACCATGAAAAAATACACAGTTGACTTATAAACCTTTGTTCATATTGCATATGTTTGGTTAAATCTTCATAATTCACATAGATCATCCTGATGGAGTCTACAACACTTCCCAATTGCCAATTCATCATATGATGTCAACACAAGCTCAAACAACCTTCTCAGGTCACTTATAAAATAAGCACAAAAACATAGTCAACTTTGAATCTTAATATTTTTGATTATACACACATTCAAATATTCAAATATATATTTCTATATGTGCCTTGGATTCTTATACAAGTTCTCTTTTTACACCATGAGTAAATTCTATATAGATCGAAAGATATAGCCAAAATACATAGCACTATTTTTTTCCTTTGTAAATTCAAATATTCAAAAGCAAATGGTCATAGTTAAGTCTCGAACACTATGTTTGTATCTTGTATCCTCTCTACTAAAATTAAAAATGCATCATTGATCTTCTCTAAACTTTAATTCATAGTGCACCAATGCCCAAACGTTAAACCTCTACCAGTTGACCTCATCTCATGCAATATAGAAGCTTTGACCTCATGCACTCCATCAACCTCTTTGAGATTGTCCTATCTTTAACAATGCTAGAAAACTATCACTTTGAGATCTTAACTTTAATGTTCACCATTTATCTCTATCTTTATGATCACTCACTCACCATTGATCCTTGGAAGAAGCTTGATATTTATCTTTTCTTGACGTTAAAATTCAAACACTTAGCACCATCTCATTACTTCCTAACATCTTAGAACAATGCACTCTATCGATGTTTCTCAAACTTTAAATTGTGTAAAAATGACTATGGGAACCATTGCAATCTACCTGGAAGGACAACTTTGCATAGTCATATCTTTTACCTCACTCACTTGCATGTTCTCAAATTGGGACCATATGATCTCCTCACATAGGAGAATCCAACCATGTGTCAAACTACTCCTGAGACCTTTGCATGTGTGAGATATAATTCCATTAATCTACTCACTTAGATTCTTTTACAACAAATCCAATAATGTCAAGAATTACGTATAAGGACAACTTTGCACATGCATATATTTTGACGTAGTTCGGTGCATGATCTTAAATTTAGCACAAATTAACTAGGCACAAAACTAAATAAACCAATGTGATCAAGTTTTCCTAAATCATCCACATGTGTGAGATATACCATCACCAAACTTCTTACTTGACTCTTTCTTTCCTCATTCATATTTGGTTAAGTATGGGAAAACACTATCAAACTACCTAGGATATCAACTTTGAACTTGCATATATTTTGATGTGCTTCAACACATGATCTAAAATTTGGCACAAATAAACTAGGCAAAAAATGAACAAACCCATATGATAATTTTCTCCTTACACCTTCACATGTTCAAAATATAACAACATCAAAATAATTACTCGCTTTTCTTACCACATTACAAATTTGGCTAAGTATGGGAAAACACTGTCAAACTTCTTGGTAACCCAACTTTATACTTATATATTTTTTGATGCACATTAGTGCATGATCTAAAATTTAGAACATAATATCCAAGCATGAATTTTATCACAACCATATGACCAACTCCCCTTGACTCATCCACATGTGGCAAATGTTGACATCATCATACTGCCTACTCAAATTTTCTACCACTAGACCCAAAATGTCTAGATGACAATATTGATCAACCAGATGAAATCCATGTTGTCACTTGAAATTTGATCCTTTGAGGAGATGACAAGTCTCTCCTCATTCAATTGGTATAATGGAACCAACTCAGGGATATGGGTGACCAAAAGTTGAAGTGGATCTCTAGATTAAGGCTAGTTCCCTTGATGTATCACTATAGTTCAAACCTATTATTAACTTTTTATGGGTAAAAAGGGAAAATGATAACTTAAAATTAACTAATCTAGGGGAGGTGATACACCAAATATATGGTTTACTCACATCACTTACAATGCACTTGAAACCAAGGAAAATCCCACATATATACTTCATCCAATTCAACATTCCTCTTCTATATCAATGTTTCAAGCATGGGATCTTGAAGAAATCTTAGGCTAGGAGGACTTATATAATAGTCCTTTTATGAATAATACTTAATGAGCTACTCACTATACCTACAATCCACATTATACACTTCTTTCTAACCTTAAAAATAGAGCTTTCAATTGACACAAGGCACTAGGAAGAGTAACATGTGAAGGTAAGAAAAATATACTTGCACAAGAACAATAACCAAAACATGCACTTAGTGAAATATTTAATGAGTTAAAACAGAAATATTCATTAATTCAAGGAAAAAATTTGGTAGGGCTTCACCATACCTAGGTGGAGAGAACCCTACAAAAGCTAAAAAGGCCATAATTTATAGTAATTGTGAGAGGAGAGAGAGAAAGAGAAGCTCAAGAGTTATTAAGACACTTGTCAAGCAATGAGAAGGAGTTATAATAGTCATGGAATCAGGCATTAGATATGTCCTACAAGTAAAATAAGGACACATATCCCTCAACTTAGTTAACTCCTCCATATGTGACATATATTCTCTTTTCTTGCACAAGAAACTACCGTCATCATTTGCCTTCACAAAACTACCTCACCATTGAATAAGGTCAGGTATGATGATTGATTTTAAGGGTAGGTGTTACTAAAAATCCCTCATATGCATTTTATTGGTCCTTAATCATTCATATTCCTTTGACCATGAACAATCATCTCAAAAAGTTACAAAATGTCTCCTTCTCATGCACCTCTCACACTTGGAACCTAAAACCTTTCCAACTCTATAATCTGATCCTTCACAAGGAGGGATGATACTTTTCAAGAGTTTCCATATCATCAAGTTCATGAAATGAATCTCAAAAATCTTCCCAATTAGATTCTTTACCATTTTCAATAAGTGTTCACTATCTACCCACTAGACTGGCTGAGATGAAAGAGATGGTAAACACACTTGGGAGATTAGATAACTAAATATATGAACATGGGGATCTGTAAAAAGTCCCGTACTATTTCAAAAGTGATTTCATCCTTTGAAACTCCTCCACACTTGCAAATCACACAAATTTGTCAAAGAAATCCCTATTGTACCTCTTTTATATAAGTGTAGTATATCGTAGTTGCATGGGGAGTATCCCTAGAGAGTCTACAAGTCCAAATTAGTTTCATGGCCTTTACACCCTCTCTAAATACTCCATTTTCCTTATTTTCCCAATTGGATCATTAAGGAGGGTTTTTGAGGGTTTTAGAGCCACTTATGGTCTTAGCCTTTATTCATAAAGGCTACATGTTCAACCCCTTGATAAATCCTTCTAAGATCATCTTAGTAACCTACTCTATCATCTCTGATCACCTTATCTTTCTATTCAAAGTATTATGAAATTTTTGAGCCTTCAAACTCATCATTTATGTCCTCCGTGTATTCTATAGGGTTTAGGTGCCTTCTAGCCAATAAAATGGATTTTGATGGATAAATATGCATATTTAATGATCCAAAATTATTTTTATGATCCCAAAAATATGTTTCCATATGATATAATTCCTATCTTATGTGAAAATGTAAAAAACCCCCCACTTTGGCATTAGGCCTAATGTTGCCTAGTACTAATGCCCTACATTCTTGAGCTAAATGACCCCTGTTGATGCTTTTCATGAATTTATATAGTTTTAACACAACATTTTCACCACCATGAACATGATTCAAATCATTAAAATTCTTTTCAAATGCTAGGACTACAAGTGACTCCCTACTTTGGCATTAGGCTTGTGCCTTGCTCACTAGGTCTGCCTGCAAACCTAGTTACCCAAACCACCTTATTTGGTTTAAAACCTTCATACCTAGTTCCTTATGTTGTTTCATATGTTTTTCAACTTATCAAACCTTTTTTACAAGTTACCAGGCCCTTTGGTTCATGTTTTGATCTCCTTTTCCAAGTTTGTAGGGTCTGTGTAAGGGGAAAAGTGCCCTACCTCTGAGATAAAATAGAGGCATATTCCCCTAATTTTTCCTTAGAAAAAAGTATTTAAGAGGCTTATCAAAATCCTAAGTATTCTTCATACCAAATTCTTATCCAAATCCTAATTATTCTTCATACCAAAATTTATCCTCTGACTCGAATAATAGGGACTCTAACTTTCCCAATCTCCAAGGTAGACTTTTCCATCCTTAATTGTGACTATATTTACTTCCATAGTCACACTTGTAAGTATCTATTACATGATTTGAGGCATAATCCTAGTGTTAAAAACTTCATTTTACATATCATAAGGTTATCCATCCATTATACAAGTTATCCATCATGTTTATGCCCTTTATATCACCCTTCATGCTCTAAAATATGAATTCACCCTTATTGACTGAGACAACTTTGGTTGATGACTCCTGTAGGTGTTTGTGACATTGTTTTTACCATATAATGATGTATATGGATTATTCATGCCTTATATATCCTTAGATACATATTATAGAGTCATGATTTAAATTTACAAGACCAATAGAACCTCACTTAAGAACTCTCTCAGCTCACTGCCTAAATGGACTAAGACACTTTCTTCCCAAAAGCCTATAGATTTCCTTAAGTGGTTTGACCTACTTATGATGTATATATAAATATTCATGAACCATGAGAAACATTTAGTCTCTTGGTGACCTCAAACTCATTTTATTAGTCAAGACTGAGCTTAATCCAATCATTATTATGATTGAGACATCCTTGTCTAAATCCCTGCCTGTAGGTATTTATTTAAGTGTACCTATATTATTTAAGTGTACCTATATTGTTTGGACCTGGTATGGATGTTTGAGAACCCACTCTTTGAGTTATTTAGGTTAAATAATTCATGTTTACCTTAGCACTTACCTTTAATTCCCCTTGGGTTCATAAACTAAAATCCTCCTGTCATGACTAAGACAACACAAGGTCTGTTGTAGGTGAGGATTTTTCCCTATGTAGGATAGGGTATGATCTTGGGGAGGTCTCAAAACATCTACCCTCTCTTTTGATTATATATTGAGATTTAAAAAGTCCTTTATCCACCATCAAAACTATTCAATCATGAATCATGGTTTGAAATTGAAAATTTTGGGTGAAAAAGGTCCTTTCGGGTCACATTCTTATAGATGTTACTGACTAGCCTCAATGTGTTTATGAGCATATTGGGAGCCTTCAAAAACCTACCTTCTATTATATTTTGACCTTCATCTTTGGCATGGGTGATGCCCTATGATATATCTATAAGATTCACCAAATTATATGTCTTATAAAATTTTCTATCATGTTATATGCTTTCCTCAAAAAGCTTATAGACCTCTATTTGGTGTTTTTAGGGACAAAAGCCCTAAATATACATTATCTTTCCTTAAAATGTATTTCCATATTCTACCTTGTCAAATTTCTCCCTCACAAAGGTTTTTCATGTCTTCATACTATTAAGGACCTCAAATGGGTTTCATCTTATGTTTCAAAGATCCAAAATGGCCATTTCAACCTTTGTCAAGACCACCTATAAGTGGCTATCAAGCAACAAGGATGGTATTATATGAACAAGATGAAACATTTATGAATGTGAATCTTATATACCTCCCTTAGGCATGTTAATGTATATTTGGAATTTTGATCAATTAGAGTATCCTTACACTTCCCCATATGTCACCATGACATCAGAAGTGGCCTGTAGGTGATTGCTTTGATTGTGTTATGCAAGTAGAGGCATAGAAGGAGTAAGAATATGCAAGGGAAAGGATTTAAAACCACTTAAAAATCATTTTCAATACTCAAAAAATATAATACAACCTTAAGTTACTTTAAGTTAAGATGGAAAACTTGCTTCAAGGCACCTGTAGGTGCATATTTTTTAGTATAGAGCAGTGAAGTTGAAAATAGACCAAGAACAAGCCTAGAAGAAGCTTATTGGACTCTTGAGACTTTAAAAACCAAGATAAACATGGAAAAATAGTGTAAATTCCCTAATATATATGTAATAATTAAATTCATCAAACCAAATCAAATTATTTTGAAACTAACTCAAAAAGGAGACCCCTCTTGGATGAAAAAGCTTAAAAAGCTACCTAGCTTCTTAATGATGATTCATATAGGAGAAGCCATGAAACTGAAAATTCATACCATGAATTTAAATCTAAATTATATTCCTTTGAACCCCCAAGATCATTTCTCCCAACTCCAATTGTGTGGCTTGTACCAAGCATTTCAAATTGACCTTTCTTGGCTTGCAAAGGCAAAAAGGAAGAAACCAAACTTGAAACTGATCTTTTTGAACTTTATTATATAAAAAAATAATGGTAAGGACTTTATGAAGGTGAAGAGGTATATTCCCATGATTTTAGCTAAAGGTGGACTTCCCAAGTCCGTACAAGTGTCATTAAAGGGCAATTTTGAGGAGTTTCTCCTATTTTTAATCATGAAACTATTTATTGAATTGACATCTGACTGATAAATGACATGATATGACCTCCTCCATGTTTAAATCCAACTTTTTGACAAATATGCTTCCTTGAAAGTCTGTATGAGTCATTTAATAAGCCAAAGTGTGATCAAAAAGGGCACTTTTGCATATGAGACATGGTAAATAACCAATTTATGACCTAAGAACAACTTAGAACATCTAAATGGCCACATTATGACATTTTAAAAATAATTTGAGCCTTTGACCATGTTTTACCAAGACTGACTTTGGCTGACTAGACTAGTACAAGGAAGCTAGGCTTAGACCAAGGCTAGAGCAGGGATGGGTGAGATGTTTAGACCAACATAAGACCTCTATAAGACATATGGGAACTTGTGAAAATTTTCAATATGTAGGGTTTGACATAATTTGACTAAAATTAATTAGGTCAGCAATCCAGACATGTACACAAGTACTCAAAGCATAGAAAACATATTAAGGACCTCGTGCACATCCTCAAATCACCATACTCATCCTTGAACATCTCTAACCAAGACAAAATTGAAGATCAACCAGGCATCTTCCAAGCATACTTAGGAAAAGCATATTACACACTTTTTCATTGTCACTTAGACTATCAAGGTACTTCATCCACTCATTAATAAACCTCCATGACATCATTGACAACTCTCTAATAATCTCCCCCTTTATCATTTATTCCAACAACCATCATATATAGAAATATACATCTCACCTTCCTTCTCTCTCTTCAAGCGCTCTCATAATTGGAACTTTCTCCCCCTTTGACATAATGATAAAGTGGGAAAAAACTAATCTTGAGGACCTAAAAAGACCAAAAATAAGAGAGGACCACCTTAGAAAGATGATACAAACTCCCCTTACCTTGAGCCTACCTCTTCTTGCTTTGACAATTTCCTCTTGCTCCAAGCCAACATTCTATTTAACAAAGCACTACAATCAATGAAGAAACAACACAAAAAAATAATGAAATATGATGGAAATCACCAAGAAATAATTTAGAGGGACTCCCCCCTAAAATTTTTAAGGCATTGCACATCTTGAGCAACTTCAGATCTCCATACACCATGAAGAATCAACACAAAGGCTTACTAGCATCTTTTATCTCAAGTTATCACAAGGACCACCAACATAACTTCATTCCACTCACCAAATAGTAAACATGCTCTCAACAAATTTGAGAACTCTCCTTGAAACATACATACCTTATTATTTTTGAAAAACTGAACAAAAAACACTCTTCTTGAAACTAGGTCTATCTAGTCTCCTTGTAGCCCTACCTAGAACTTGTAGAGCCAATAAATTTTAGTAGACACACATTCAAGACCTGAAAATTCATATCTAGAGCACTCTTATATTCCCCCTCAAGCACACCAATGTGCATCACCTAGCTCATCCTTTGTAACATACTTCATTCACAAACTAATTTTCCAATTAGGCCTCCATCTTGACAAAAGCATGAATAACTTGAAATTAACAAACCTTAAAATCGATGTGAATCTTGATTTTACAACCCATTTATCCCATTCAACCTATTAATAAGCCTAAAAACTCAACTCATAAGGAAGAACACTTTTCTATCATAGCTCAAAACCCTAGAAACTTTAAAATAAATAAGGTCAACAAACCTCCTTCTGGTCAATGCACACCTCTAAAACTTATTTCACACTTGGAGACACCCATCACACTCTTTTATACCAATATTTTAGCCTTCACACATTTTAGAACCTTGACTTCCTATAACCCATTTTAGGCATGCTTGCCCTTAAACCCAAAAACTAAAAAAATTGAGAGCACTAAAAATCTTCAATTTTCCTTCAACATACCTTTAGACCACAAAAATAGCTAGATCACATCACAAATAAGTGCATAGACCTTTCTGAGCACCAAACTCTACTTGGTATTACATCAAACTCATTATGCCATCTGAAAACACCCATTCTAACCCTGCACAATAGTTCTTTCGTAAACCTTTAAAGCAAGCTCATGAACTTGTTTCTCCCCCTTAACCAAAACCTTCTCAGATCAACACTAGTCTCTATTCATATTGGCATTATGGTATTGAGCATAAAAACTTGCTTCTTCACAAGAAATATGTCTCCTAAGAAGCATAGGTAGAGATACCCTACTTCACAATGTCCTAAAATAATGTGAAACTAGGAGTTGCCCATAACTCCTCATATTCCTTTTCCTTCTTGGTCATTTGATACTTGTAGTTATTCTTCTTCTTATGTTTAATATAATCAACATTCTCAACCAATAGAACATTCTCCTTTTCTTTTATAATTGTATTAAAAATACATGGAGATAACATAGATTCATGACATACCTTTTCATCTGCCGAATCTTCCCTACAACTTAGAATCTATTCACTAGGTACTGATAATTAATGTTATTTGAATGATACCTTCTCAAAAATAATAAGATGTTCACTTGGATCCATACAAACCTTAGAACTAGTCTCAACTAGTACCTTGGTCTTCTCCTTGAGCTTGATCTCTTCATTGTCAACATGAGCAGATAATGAGACATCTTAGCACTTTTCAAATTTTGTAGCTTTTTCCACCATAGCAAATAGATTACTTGGACCTATAGATTCATCATGACTTATACTTGTCACCTTTGGCTTCCATGTGTTAACTTTCCTTCTTCTTTGCACTTTAGGAGCCTAATTGAACTCATTTTGTCTTATAGGCCTTTATTTTTAGAATCTAGCAATGTGACCTCTCTGATGACAATTAAAGCACACTATACCTTGTATAAGAAACGTATCTTTCTATACCTTATTTGGAAAAAACATGATTGTGTCTCATGTCATGATAAATGAAACAACCTCCTCCTTTTTAAAAGGACTCACTTTGTCTAACCTTATGTGGACAATGTTTTACAAAGTGTCCCTTATCAAGATAGCTAAATCACTTAATTTTGTTCACACCTTTTGATTGATGAACCCCATCATAGTTCTATACAAACTCATTTCTAATAGGTCTCTTGTATTCTCTATCCCTATAACCAAATTAATTACATATGTAAAAATAAATATTGAATCTTTCATACCTCATGGCATTTGGCTATCTAATCTGATATGTCTTTATTCTATCATCACCTTCATTCCTTGTTTGATGATTTTTATTCAAAGTATGCCTATCCTAGTTCACATTAGTCTTCATCTTGTATTGAGTTACATTATTTTGTTATTCTTCATATCTAAGACCAATTCTATCACTAGCATGATTTTAACCACTCAAGATATTGTCTAGATCACATGAGCTCTTTTAAAATCTCACAAATGTCTTGACATTACTAGATGTCTTCTCTAACTCATCTTTTAAAGACTCTTTTTCATAAACATGCCTTGAATATTCATCTTCTTTAGCTTTTAGGCTTGTAGACAAGATTTCCAATTGACAATTGATATTCTTGACCATATCTTCATGCTCTTTGGTATCTTCATTTAATATTACTTCATACACATTAAATTTCTCCTCATAGTCTTTGAATTGAGACTTCATCTTCTTATTATTCTTCTTCTCAATCTTTAGTTCTTCAAGAGAATTTGTCAATATAGTCTCATAGTCCATCTCATCTTCATCATCATCATCATCTGAATCACTCCAAGTAGACTCCTTTTGATGTGAACAACTTCCTTCCTTAGCTATGAATACGGCATCATCTTCATTAGGACCATCATATTCATGATCATACTCTAAGTCATTGTCTTCATTCTCATCTAATGAGCTGCAATCTTCTTTGGTGTAAAAATTCTTCTTGTTCTTGAAGGACTTATTCTTGTTGTTATACTTTCTGAATCCTTTCTTCATGTATGTCTTCATCTTGGCATTCACCATGTTATTCATCACCATTATTCTCATGCTTATGAGGGAACTTATGAGAAAAATGTCTTTTTTCTCCACAATTGAAACATTTAAAGGGTATTTTACCCTTATACTTCCCTGAGCTTGTGTTCAATTCCTAGTAATCAAAACAATTAGTTCATCCTCATCAATGTCAGATATGCCATCCTCTTTGGGTTTCTTACCTTGTAACTTCTTCTTAGGCTTCATCTCTATCTTGAATTTTGATTCCTTTTTTGGTGGTATATCATCATTTACTCTCATCTCATAGGCAAAAAGGGTGTCATGCAATTGATCCATCTTCAATTGAGTAAGATCATGAGTTTATTCTATAGCAGATACTTTTAGATCAAACTTGAGAGATAGAGACCTTAATAGCTTTAGTCTCATCAACTCTCAACAAAAAGGATGCCACTAAATATTCTTCTTTTATCTTGAGACTTTCAAAATGCCTTATGTGAGTTTACAACTTAGCAATATTTACAATGGATTACCTTGGTGAACTTAGTTTTTTTAAGACCACAAGTGATGGCCTTTAATGCCTTAAAATTATTCTCAAATAATGTATTAGTTGTAACACTAGATGGAGGAGTAGTAGGAGCAATATAACCATCTATAATAGATTACCATACATCAAATCCTAGGGACATAATGTATGTCCTCATCCTTGTACTCCAAAAAGCATAATTAGATCCATTGAACATTGGTTTTTTTTTAGTAGAGAAACCTCCTTGATGACTACCCATATTGTACCTTGGTTCACCTTTAAGCTATCAATCCTTTACCAAAGGACCCAATCTAATACCAATTATTAGAGGTATAATCATTGAGAGAGGGGGGTGAATCAGTGAGACCAGATATTCAAATTCAATTTCAAACCTTTAAAAAATCTTAATCAATTATCATAAGCATTCATGAAGCATACACATCATTCACAATAATGAACAAGAAAGATAATGCAAGATCAATCACATAACACATGACATATGTGGGAAACCCTTTTGGGGGGAAAACCCCATTAGAACTTGTAATTTGACTATTATCCTATAAAAATTAGAACCAAATTAGACTAGTTGTAACTGATCAAGAAACTAAAATCCCATAAGGTGCTACCACACCTATCTAGTTGAGTTGTAACAACAACTAGACCTTTATCAAGTTCTACCTTACAAGTAGGCTAAAACCCCCTTAGATGTTGAGATACCACAAAAATACCTTTGAATTGATGTCTTCAACCCATGATGATGGACATCTAATTATCACTCTTCACCTTCGCTCATACTCAAACAACAAGATAACTATTCTACCAATAGAATTATGACCTAAAGGTCATACAAATAGTTCTCAATATTTTCTTCTCTTCAAATCATACACAAGACACCCACCCTTTGCTTTGCTTCACAACACTATGCTCTCAAATGCAAATTCCACACTCATATCTCTCACAAGTCTACAAACCATCACATTTAGTTTAACTATATATATAACATTCATGATTATCAACATCTTAGTTAACCATTAGGCATGCCTTAACCCTTAAGGCATCTATCATACAAAGACACATCTCAAAAAAATCTTCATAGGTAAAACATATCATCTATGGGTCACTCTTAAGAAACTACACCTTTCAATTAGGCCCTCGTATCTCTTATAAGTCTTATGGATACAAAATCACCCATTTATCACTTCATCAAACAAACTAAAAAAATAGAAACACTTTCAAACTTGTGGACCCATGCCACATGATATATAGGCCCCCCTTAAGTGCTAACAACTAGCATAGTAACCTTATGCTTAAGCATAATTTGCTCAAACAACATTATGTGCACACATTCACCATGAATGAACACATAGTTGACTTCTAAACCTATGCTCATACTATATATGATTGTTAAAATATTCATAATTCACATAAAGCATCCTTATGGAGTCTAAACACTCCCCAATATCCAATTCATCATAAGATGTCAAAACAACATCAAAACAAGCTTTAATAACCTTCTCAAGTCACTTGCAGAATAATCACAAACACATAGTCAACTTTAAACCTCAATCTATTTGATTTTACACACTTTCAAATCTTCAAATCTATATTCCTATATGTGCCTTGAATTCCTCTACAAGTTCAATTTTGACACCATGAGAAAAATCTACATATATTGAAAGATATAAGGAAAATATAGAGCACTATTTTTTCCTTTGTAAATTCAAATATTCAAAAGCAAATGGTCATAGTTAAACCTCAAACACTATGCTCTCATCTTATGTCCTCTCTACTCAAATTAAACATGCACCATTGATCTTATCTAAAATTTAAAGCATAGTGCATCAATGCCCAAATGTTAAACCTCTACCAATTGACCTCATCTCGTGCAATCTAGAAAATTTGACCTCATGCACTCTATTAACCTATTCAATATTGTCCTATCTTTAAAAATACTAGATAACTATCACTTTGGCCTCTTAAATTTAATATACACCATTGATCTTTATCTTTACAATCACTTACTCAACATTTATCCTTGGAAGAAGCTTGATATTTATCTCTTCTTGATGTTAAAGTTCAAACACTTAGCACCATATCATTGGTTCCTAACATCTTAGAATAATGTGCTCCATCAAAGTTTCTCAAACTTTAACTTGTGCAAAATTGACTATGGGAACCATTATAATCTACTTGGAAGGCCAACTTTACATAGTCATATCTTTTACCTCACTCACTCACATGTTTTCAAATTTAGACTGTATGATATCCTCACATAGGAGAATCTAACCATGTGTAAAATTGCTCCTAAAACCTTCACATGTGCAAGATATAATTCCATTGATATGCTCATTCATATTTTTCTACCACAGAGCCAACGATGTCAAGAATTACCTGGAAGGCCAACTTTGCACATACATGTCTTTTGTCATGCTTTGGCACATGATCTAAAATTTAACACAAATTAATTAGGAATAAAATCAAATAAACCCATATGATCAACTTATATTTAAACATCCACATGTGTGAGATATTCCATCACTAAACTACTTACTCAATTCTTTATTGTTTCATGCAAATTTGGCTAAGTATGGGAAAACATTGTCAAACTGCCTAGGAGCCCAACTTTGCACTATATATATATATATATATATATATATATATATATATATATATATATATATATATATATATATATATATTGACATTGTTCGGTTCATGATCTAAAATTTGGTGAAAATAAACTAGGCACAAAAATTAATAAACCCATATGATCATTTTATTCATGAACCTTCACACATGCAAAATATAACAACATCAAAATGCTTACTTGGCCAACTACCTAGGAGCCCAACTTTGCACTTGCATATATTTTGATGTGGTTTAGTGCATGATTTAAAATTTATTACATAATATATAGGCACAAATATGATCACAACCATATTTCCATCTCCCCTTGACTCATCCACATGTGGCAATGGTGATTTCATCAAACTACCTACTCAGATTTTCTACCACTAGATGCAAAATGTCTAGATCAAAACAATGATCAAATAGATGAAATAAACATATACACACAAGCACTCAAAGCATAGAAAACATATTAATTATCTCTTTCACATCCTCAAATCACCATAATCATCCTTGAACATCTTTAACTAAGCCAAAATTTAAGTTCAACCAAGCATACTTAGGACAAGTACATTGCACACTTTGTCATTGTCACTTAGACTATCAAGACACTTCATCCACTCACTAGGACACCTCCATGAAATTACCATGACATAATTGACAACTCTTGAACATTATTTTACGAGTTTGCAGATGTATCTACATGGTAATACCATGATTTTAAAGGGTTTAACCCTAAGTTGTCCCAACACACCATAGAGTTGGAAGACAATGCAAAATAAGTAAGGCATAAAAAAATACCATTAAACCCTAAATTTGAAGTACTCATGAGAAGGGAGTTAAAAAAATTGATTGAATCTAATATTATATTCCCTATTAAGCATTCCTCATGGGGAGAAAATCTTGTGCATGTAAGGAAAAAATGGGTGGATACGTTTATGTGTTGACTTTAAAGACCTCAATAAGGTGTCTTTGAGATACCATTATCCTTTACCATTTATGAAAAACTTATAAGCTTTGGTTGAAAGATAATTCAATAAATAAGAACAACATAATAACAATAATGCTATCTCTGAGAAGATATTTTTTATTCATCAAAATTTGTAGATCCAAACATATGTTTATCTTTGAGAATAGATGTTTGATTTACCTTTCAGGTTATATATTCATTTATACACATTTTGAAGGTAGGAGGAGGATGTGGAAGGTCACAAATCTCGAGGGATATTAAGTGGTTTGACTTCCATGATTTATAACAATACAAAATTTGATGAACTACTATTTTTAGAAACTTATTATTTTTAGACTGCACTACTAAAATTAAAATTTAGGGCACTTCCATTGGGTTTTATAGGGTCAAAATCCATCAATCAAATATATATTCCATCTCATCATGTTATCCTCATTCTTATCTTTCCAATGGTTCAAATGGTGAGTTAATTAGAGTTATGGTGCAAAAGATATACTTCCCAGAAGTTCCATCATCAATTGGGGTAGAACCGTCACCCAAATTATCACCTAAAATGTTGCTCAGATCAACCATCCATGGATCAGATCAAGACACAAGACTGCCTTCAGAACAAAGTGGGGCACCTATGCATACATAAAAATGTCCTTTGGACTGTCCAATGTAGGGGCAACTTTTCAAAGGGAAATAGATGTAGCCTTATAGTGGATCATTAATGAGATGGTGATCACCTATATTGATGACATAATTATGTTTTCAAAGGATCTAAAGGATCATATAGCATACTTGAGGTTAGTGTTTGATAGGTGTAGGTAGTTTGGCACTCCTTGAACCCCAAAAAATTTATATTTAAATTCCATGAGGGAAGACTATTAGGACATTTTGTGTCAAAGGATGGCCTATCCATTAACCCTGAAAGGATTGAAGAAATCCTAGCCTTACCCCTACCTAATAAAAACAAAGTTTTAAAAATATTAACTTCATAAGGATATTCATTCTAAGATTTGTAGAGTTGTTGAAACCACTTACTCATATGCCCAAGAAGCACAAGGAGTTCTCATGGAGCAAGGAGGGAAAAAGAATTTTTGAGGTCATAAATTAGGCCATCTCTTAAGCTCCCACCCTCCTCAACCATGACTTTAACAAGGACTTTTTAATGTATTCATTCTTTAAAGTTGATGCCATTTTTGCTATGATCATGCATCAAAATGATTATGAAGGATTAAAACAACCAATTGATTTATTCAATCAAGAATTGGAAGGATATGAATAAATATACACCTTTGTTTAAAAACATGTCCTTGTTATTATGAGAGAGCTTTAAAATTTTAGACACATGGTGTTTAACAATGAATTCATTGTGATGGTATTTCACCCAAGCATCAAAGATTTCATACTCAATAGAGACTTAAGTGAGAAGAGGGTTGTTTGGGTGACTAAATGTATGGAGTATGATATTGAATTGAGGGTTACCAAACTAATTAGAAGTAGGTAACTCTATGAACATATTTCAATAGAGGTTAAATAATAAAATGAGATGGTGGTGGCAGTCAATGATAGTCAGCATGTAATTATAAACATGGCCCGTCTAAGTTGGACCAATGATGTGGTAAATTTTCTCTAAATAGGACCAAAGGAAGACACTTTAGACTTCAATCCATCCCTTACATCTTGGTGGATGGAGTTCTCTTCAAGAAGGATATAGGGGGTATGCTCTTAAGGTGTGTTGTATCAATCCAAATTGATAAGTTACTAGAGCAGTTTCATGATAGGCCTTCAAGCGGACACTTTGAAGATAATACCATAGCCTCCAAGATCATTAGATTAGGATAGTTTTGGCCCTCCTTATTCATGGATTCACATGCTTGGGTCAAGAAGTGTTTTAAGTGTGCATGTTTATCGATAAACAAAATTTAGCTTCCTTACCTCTAAAACCCATACAAGTTGAATAGCCCTTCATGTAATGGGGCATAAAATTCATAAGCATGATCCATCCCCCTTCCAATTCTAGGCATAAGTGGTTTATAATAGCCACTAATTACTTCACAAGGTGGGTGGAGGTATCTTCACTCAAAGAAGTTAATGAGAGCTCAATTTTGGAGTTCTATGGCAGCCTTATGACTAGATTTGGTGTCCCCTCAACCATCATATCATATAATGCCTTAGAATTTAGTAGTGCTAAATCATGTGAGTGGGCCCTTAGCTATGGCATCCACCTCAAATATTCCTCCAAATACTACCCACAGAGTAATGGGCTAGAAAATTCCACCAACAAAAAATTGATAAGGATCATTAAGAGAAAAATGGAGGATAGTCAAAGAGAATGACATACAAACATGAAGATTACCTTATAGGCAGATATATCCACTCTTAAAAGGTCTATTGGTCACTTTTCTTACCTCCTTGTTTATGGTAGAGATAAAAAACTATCCATTTCCCTTAAACTACTAACTTTAGATCTTGCAAACCAAATTGAGCTCATAGAAGATGATGTAATAGAAGTAAGAATGAATGATCTGAGAGAGTTAGAGGAAACAAGAGACAGTGTTATGCATGTTGTATACACATAATATTTTCACACTTTATCAATTACCTATGTTTTATATCTTATAATAACCCATTGAGTCTAAATATCTCTAAGTGCATGCCTTAAGGGGTATATAGGAAAAGAGGTGGGTAGACCATTAGTGACTCTTAGGATTGTTGCCCCTTGTATGACTTGTTATCTACACACTTGTCTCCTAAAAACCATTCCCTTAAGATTTGCCTCCCATTTTTCATACTCCTCTAGTCTTTTACCACCTTCATTAACCCTATCGCTAACCTAAACCCCTTTTTGATAGTTTACATGACTATGTTGGCCACATCGACCTTGTATCCTTATTGACAAAGCTTATTTGGGACTAGGTCAGCCCTTGATCGACCTAGTATGTGACCTAGTTAGTTTTTTTCAATTATGATACTAGGTTGATCGAGTCAACCTTGTTGGCTAAAAATTTCAAAAGGGTTTAGGTTTAGATCCACCTATATAAACTCATCCATTTCTCTATTTTTATAAAGTAAGCAAGAGTTATTATTCATTTGTGATTCTTTACAATTTGATCTTCTACCATTCTACTTGAAGAGTCTTAGCTTAGGGTTTCTACTTGGAGAAAAATCTTTGTCTTGTGGAGAGGTCTTGGATGCTTTGGACTTTACAAACCACAACAACCTCTTACAAATCACTTTTGGCCAAGGGAAATATTGCGTCTTAATGGGTTCATCTTCGAGGTGAGTATCTCTAACTTTTCTCATCTTTTTAGTAGATAGAAGTAGCATAAGTAATGGATTTTGAATAATATTTCTCTCTCCATGCATTAGAGTTTTGCCTATACATAACTTAAATAAGATTCTCTTACTCATGTTTTCTTTTATTTTTACTAACTCCTAATTTGTGCCACAATATTTAGTGAGAACTAGATTATATTTTCCTTTACTTATTATTAGTATAGTGAATATGAAAACATAGGACCTAGTTAGGGTTATTGCATAGTTTTGCTTCACTAGAGGCATTAGAACTCTCCCTAGTGATATTATTATGGTAAGAGATACCTTAATTAGGTCTATCATATCCATATTGATCATGACATTGATTATCTAATGTATCCCTAATCATAAGTGTAGGTAGGATCTATCTTCATCGAGCTAAGATTGATTTGTAAATATGATGCATTTCTCATTGCATACATTTTGGTGAACCCGATGTGAATCTAACCATTAAATTTTTTCTTTCACACTCTTCATTCCTATCATTTTTTTAATTTTATATATTGTGATACTAGGTCGACTAGGCTAGTATAGTGATAACTTATGTGCACAAGTTTAATAATAATCACATCAAAATGATTTTGTTCTTTCTATGTAAGTCTTCATCAGATATAGGTTAATAGATCAATTAGGTTGACACAGTACTCTTATTTATTCCTAGATAATAAACTATGGTGAAAGTGTTGACTTAGTCTTCTAATCAACATCTAAATAACATATGAAGTTGACCAAGTTGACTTGGTCATCTTAACAGGCTTCAATAAATAAGGTTTCATAGAACTAAGTTGACCCAGTTAACTTAGTTGGTAAAACTTGCAAGAAGCATTTAAGGCACTTCAATAGAAAATTTTCAATCCTTAGGATCCTTCAACCCACCAAGACTCATTTCTCTCTCTCTCTTTCAATTCAATTTTTCATTATAGTTCAATTTTGTGCAAGTTTGTAGTTTTCAAAACTACAATCCTATAGCAAATTAAGTCAACCTGGTCGACTTAGTTCTATAGCCTATCTTCTATCTAAAATACTAAGTTGACCTGATCAAATTAGTTCTTAAATACTCTTGCTTCTATATAATACTAGTGACCCAGTTGACTCTATTCTATAATGTTTGCATATAGTGTTATCTAAATCGGCTCTGTACCATTCTTAATTTTAGAATTAACAAATATATGTTAGTAATTAATTCACACTTTCATTTTTTGTTGTTGGAATTCTTAGAGTATCTCATATAATATAATTATATGGTCTTTCAAAATACCATTTAGTTGCACTATTTTTCTCTTTTTGCACACACTACCAAATCACATAAATTTCAAAACACATTTAACATTTGTCTGCCCAAGGCCTACCTACTTGGATTTCATCACTAAGGGGGAAGTCGACTTAGTTTTTTGGACAAGTATAAATAAGTGGTTAATGGTATATATTGTAAAATCACCTGACACCTTTATCTCTACAGGATTGTGAAGGGGATAGGCCCCAATACCAAGCTAGTACCATTGCCAACACAAATCCCTTTTATCTTAAACATCTTAAAACCATCCATAGATTAATTTATAGTTCCCTATTTTTATCCAAATTCCCTATCCCACTTAAAATAAAACTTTAATAATCTAAAAAAACTTAGGATGACTACTTAACTAGCATTTAAATTATAGTTGATTACTTTCTCTCTACTCATTATGTGTTGTATTGTAAAAACTTACATTGGCCAATGTTGGTGCAAGGTTTTGTGTTGTGTGCCAATTGGATCATTCTCATTGATATAACTAATTGTGTGTTTGATTCCATTTATTTATTTAAATTACATTACAAAATATTTCCATATGTATAGCACACTATCATTTTGTTTGACATAGTCTTTTATAGATTGTCTTTTTCCCTGTCTATAGTACTAAGTTAACCTAGTCGACCCTATACCCTTGTTATAATGAGAAATTTTTGAACCAAACATAAAAAGATAAGGAGAAGCAAGGATAGAAGCTTATCACTAGACCTCATAATTAATCACTTCACACACTTAGACAATATGTTTTTGAACTCAAAACCAGATTGTATTTATTAGTTAAATGAAAAGTACAACATCAAACGAGTAGGTCTTCACCATACATGGTGTGGAATTAGTAAATAAGAGCCAAAGTGGCTAGTACTTATAGAATGTGAGAGAAGATAGAGAGAAGTGGATCTCAAGGGTCACAATGCCACTTGTCAAGGCATGATAGTCAGTTATGTTTTAAAGGAGTATAGCATGAGATGATCCATGCAAGGTCACTTTAGACAAATGTCCCTCCAAGGCATGACAACTCCTCAAATATGGTGTAGGACACTTCAATTAGCTTCTTTGAAATTATCTTCATCAATGGCTTCTCTTGAGCATTCCATAGTTGACTAAGAACAATTTCCACATGTGTACTATAATGAGGGGGTTAACAAAAAACTCCAACATGTATTGGATGTATCCCTAATAATTGATCTTCCTTTGGATAGATATTCTCACTGCCTGTAGTCATCATCATCCTTCTTTCTCTCATTCCTCACACTTATCATTAAAGTGACCTTTAGTTTCATAAAAAAATCCATAAAAGGAGTGGTATGACACTTTTAAAGAGTCCTCCTATCCCTAAATCCATTAGGCATTCCTTAAAATGCCTCTAAATTAGAGTTATCATCTACTCACTTGGTGATCACTTTCCATTCACTATGCTAGTTTGGATTATCTAAAGAGAAGGTGCTTGTAGAGGCACTTGTGTGATTTTATAAATCAATAAATGATAATTAAGAGTTATATTAGGTCCCACTTGATTCCCCAAAGTTATTCCCATCTTTAAACTTTCCCTTAAGCCTTCAAAACATCAAAATTTGTCAAACAAGTTTTGTACCATGTTCATACAAATAAGGTACAATTAATATAATGGGAAGGATATTGAGGGAGTTTTCTATAAGTAAAAATCATTTTATTACCCAAAATATTCATATTTTATGTATTTATTGCTACTTATTTCCCATCGGGTCATGAGCAAGGGTTTTGGAGGGTTTTGAGTAGTTTTGACCCTTAGCATTTATTCATAAAAGTATAAAATTTAATCTATAAAAAAAATCAATAGAATCATGTTTAAGACCCTCTTTAACATCACATAACTCCTTAGGTCTCCATGTTTAGCGTCCATATAGATATGAGATTCCAAAGTTTCCTTATCGAGCTCTTTTCTACATTCTATGCACCCTAAGTTGCTCTTAAGCCAAGAAATTAACTTCTCATTACTTTATCTACAAAATAAAGATTTAAACTCACATTATAAGCCCCCATTAAGGTAATATAATTATTTTTAAATCTCATCTATCCCTATAAGTGGTATTAGACCCCCTTTAGGGCTTTAAGCTTGATTTAGGTATAGTAGGCTTTGTTTGTGCTTTGTTACTCACAACCACCTCTAAGTGGATTTTCATGACTTTAGGGTATTTTAAATATCAGTCCATGTTTAACACAAATCTTCCCATATTTATTTTAATTTTCAATTCCTTTATGCATCTTTCACTCATCATTCTCATATATTGTTTACAGACCTTACTACCTAGGAGTGCCCTCTATCTGAGATAGAATAGAGGGCACTTCCCCTATTATCCTAGGAAAAATAAGGATATTATAGGCTATTTAAATTCATGTAGATACTCTATAAACAAAATTAGAGCTATATCACACTTTTATCACCCTCAACATTCAAACTCTTTAAGAGAAACTTTTAGACATTGACTATGCACCAAGTTTGTGCATTGACTGTAGGTTTTGGGTTGAAGACTTCCTTGCCCTATTTCCATGAGATGATCATCATGTGATATGTTCATTATAATTTTCAAGGTTTTATCAAACATATCCAACACTCTACTCTTCTACCAACTCTTCACACCTCTCCAAACTTAGGCCTAGTCTGTAGATAGTGTATTATGTGTTGATTATAAATGCATGTCTTAGAGCTCTCCTATAGGTATCTTCAATGTAAAAACTTGTATCTCACACTCTAATATATTATTTAAGACCTTTATTCTCATCTCATGTTTTTACTTGTCCATACCGCATCTTAATCTAGACCAACACACCAACTATTGTGTTCAACGTGTACCATTAACCTATAGTCAATTGTAAATGATCATTCTTGGAACAAAAGGGGCTCTGTAGGTGGTAATCTAGGTCAAAAACTTGTACTTAAACTTCCTTAAATTTTCTTTAATATATTATTGTCACCCTCATTCATGTGGGGTCACTTAATTATAGGGTTTGTTTTTATTTTTAATGCCAACTAAGTATGTTTTAAACCTTAAATATAGACACCTCATTTAAGAAGCCTGAGATCCTCCTATAGGTGAACATCTACACTAAGCATTGAATATAAACTCTCTTAATTTCACTTGGAGGTAAAACACCATATTTGACTCACACAAGGTCACTTGTCTTGAAAACATGCCATTACCTATCATTTCTACCTTATAGGATCGCTTGGATTTCAAAGTACTATAGATAAAACTGAGAAACTACAATGAAATATTGCATGAGTTGGGAGCCCTTTATCATCATACTCTTTTGGCCAAACCAGCACTTTTCATGCCAACTCACTACCCCAATGATTGGGTCACCTCATGAAAACATTAAAATCTACCTATACTTCATGACACCCTATTAAATGATAGCACCAAGTATGGATAGGACCCTATTTCAAAGGAATTAAAGTAACATGTCCCTAAACTCACTTTCTCTAATCATGAACATGATTCAAGTCTACTTTCCACTCTATGGATCCACCATTTATTTTTATTAAATTCATAAACTTCTCAAACCTCTATGAAGGTCTCCAACATGTTCAAACACCTCCATGCAACACCCTTAGGCCTCTATTAGATCCACCTGTAGGTGCATATGCAGGATACAAGGCAATGAATAGAGTTTAAATTGGTTACCACATTACATTATATATCATTTTAATAGATTGGATTTATTTCTTGGGTTCTAAGAGCATTTTAAACCTCTTGAAACTCTTCATTACATCTCCATGACTATGCTCAGAACTTTCATTCACCTAACTGTACATGAACACATTAAGGGAACTGACTATGTTGGCCTTTTCTGACTTTTCACTCGTTCAAGAGATGCATTAGGGACCAAAACTTCTTGTAAATTATTGTCATCATGTTTTTAGAAGTGTATAACCACATAAACCTTTATTTAAAAGCCAAAATAAGAAGGGAAACTCCTTTAATAAGGAAAGTTTGTTTGCAGACTAAGACAATATCCCTCACTAGCAATATAAGATTATTCATGCTAATATTTTGACCTTCACACATTCAAACCATTCCAATAATGATTTGAATATTATGTTCACATTATTAAGTACCATGTACACTACCTATTTTGTATGAACCAATGCAAATAGAATTAAAACCTATAGGGTGTAGGGATAGGCATGTAGAAAGGAGCAGTCAACTTCTAAATAATGGTTCATAAAGAATGAAAAACTAATATTCCAAATACTAACATGAATATTAATTATACCAAGTTTACTAACATCTCACTAGATAATTTAACCTGGTTTAACTCCTGTTGGTCATACCATGGGAAAACTTATTGACCAATTTTATATGCCAAAAAGAGCGATGAAGGATCAAAATAGTTTTAGGAAAATTTTGGTAATTCTAAATCTAATAAAAGTATAAGTGAACTTAAATAATTTTAATAGTCATTTAAAAACCTTCCACACATGCCAAAACACTTACATAGGCCACATAACTACCCAAACTCTCCTTTTTCAATTATTTTCTTTATTTCAACATAGTACCTAAAAAAAATTAGTTAGGACTGCCATATCTAACAAGGATATAATATTTAATAAATTTAAAGAGGATTTAGAACACTTTTCTAGTATATAAAACTATATAACCTTCATAAATGGCTTAAATAATGACCTTAAGTGACATGAAGTGACTTAGGACTAAAATTGACTATGACCAAGGTTAATAGCACATTAAATGGCATTTTTTAGGACCATAACACATCCTATTACATCATATAAAACCCTTAATATTTCCTTATACAAGTTTTTAACTATAGAGGGTTGACTTATTTTGACTTGCGGTCAAAATAGTTAACATAGCTTCAAAGAGATCCTAGAAGCACAAACATGTCTAGTCATCAAGTACAAAGAGATTTTTTAAGAAATAAGGCTCCTCTCTTTAGGGGATGAAATATGCATTTTTTATAATTATAATGAAGACATATCCACTGTCCTTGGGCTATGAAATATGGTAATTTGTTGTTGATAGATTCACTCCACCTCCTACACCACCGACTAAAGCAGCAGGAAAGAAGGCAAGTGAAAATAACTCTAAGACAATGAATGTCATCCTGTGTGCTCTTTCAGAAGTATAATTTTTAAATTTCATGTATTATGATATAGCCAAACGTATTTGATAAAATTTACAAACCATCTATGAAGGAGACACCAAATTCAAGTTGTCAAAGTTGTAGACTCACCAAAGGTAGTTTGAAAGTCTAAGAATAAAGGATGATGGAAACATTCCATATTATATGTTAAGAGTAGATGAAGTCGTAAATGTCATCAAAGATCTAGGAGAGAATTTGGAATAATCAATAGTAGTACAAAAGGTATTAATATCCCTGACATCTAAGTTTGATTTGAAAGTATTTGTTGTAGAGGAGATCAAAGATCTTAACATACTAAAGATGGATGAGCTTCATGGCATCTTGAATGCCAATGAAATGAGAAAAAGTGATGGAAGACCTTCCAAGAAGGAAGCTACATTTTATTATGAGAAAAATTCACAAGGTTAAAATTTCAAGGATGATGTTGATACAGATATTGATGATGACAAGATAGAAGCCATGTTTTTTAGAAAACTAAGGAAAGGATGAGGTAACTATAAAGGTAAGTTTCCATTCAAATGATTTGATTATGGTAAGATTGGTTGCTTTGAATCTAAGTGCCTTAATAAGGATAAGAATGATCATGATGGAGAGCATAATGAACATCATAGTGGTGATAAGAAGCTCTATAAGCTTGATAAGAACAAAAAGAGTTTCAAGAAGTATGAAGGTGATTTAACTTTTTTGGGAATAATAGATTTTTATTCTTATTTTAGTTAAGGGTATGGATTAATAAATTAGAATAAAATATAGAAATAATTACAGTCCCAATTTGTATTACTATTCATCTTTTTCACATTTATAAAAATAGAAATAAATAGGAAGAAATATAACTTAGAAAATAGACTGAGATGGCTAATACAAAAGTTGAAAATGGATGTGAAAAATTGGGAAGGTGTCATAAACCTGAATCTGGGTTTCATTCAACAAAAGGATAGGAGTACTAAATGTGATCTATGAATTTGACTCAAGAGAGTATGGTTAGTATGGTGTTAGTTCCAAAATGAAGACAGAAACACACTAATAGCATAACATCTCTAGGCCTAGACACTAGGGAGAGCTTAGTTAACAAAAATCAATGACAAACACAACTAAAAAGTAAGGAATAAAACACAATAATTCCTTCACCTTCCTTGGATGCTCCAAATGCTTTTGTAGAAGTGGCTTGCTCAGTTTTGTGCTTGTGAAGTCCTTGGAAATAGAAACTTGGCTACCTCTATCTCTCATTGGTACCTTTGAGTTGTAGCTTGGCTTGGCTTGGAATAAATTTGGCATGGTAACACTAGTTTCAATGGCCTCTTGAAGATATTTTTGCATTATAAATTTTCACTAAAATATCTTAGAAATGATGTTCATGGCCTCTCTATTTATAGATTTTTTAGAATGTCTAGAATCAACCTGAACCATTCATCTCAAGATTGAGATGTGTGGCTAAAGATTAATCCAATTATGTAATTAAAATCCATAAATAGGCTCATCAATATTTTGGATAGAGGAGTAATGAAGAGGCATAGAGGGCTTTGATGAGGCATGGAGGGCATGAATCCTGATATTTGTGGCATTTATGGCCTAGGGATGTCTTCTCAAGAAATGAGGTTACCTAATGATGCAAATATTCAATATTCATTTACAAAAATAATTATTCAACAATCTTCCATGGAATTCATGATTAGGCCTTTATTTGGGTTAATATCTCTTGAGCATGATTAAGCACTTTGTGTACAAGTTGAGTAGAATGCCTTGTTATTGGTCCAAAATTTGACTGGATTGGAATTGGAAGGCAATGTCAGATGCATTGGATCTCTATTCCCATTTAGGATGTTACCAATAACAAATAATAAAGGCATGTGTTTTATGTAGAAGATTTGATAGGAAATAGCAATCTAGAGCACCTATGTGCAAAATTGGCATTTTGACTCGAAATGATCTAATCAAAGTTAGCTAGCCCATAAATTGCATTGCCCCATTTAGGGATACCCTGGCCAAAATCAGCACTTGAATATGTCAGTTTCACATCATTTAGCATGTTTTAGTGTTTTTAGGCCAAATTATGCATTTTGGGTGGAAATTGGTCAAAAGCCTAATTAGAGGTTATCGGTGGCCAGATTTAGGTGTCTATAGTTTGCCCCTATTTAGGAAGATGTTGTAAATCATAGGAAAAGCAATGTCTTCTCAAAGAATGAGAAATGGCTTGTATGCCAAAAAGAAGATGATGGTTGAAGAACAAAGCTCTAAATGGTTTTTGGGAAGCCTATGATGATGCCCCTTCAAGGGAGTGGCTATCACATTTGTTGATGGATGGTCCCTCAAAAAGAAATAAGAAGAAAGGTGGAATTAATCTGTGGTTGAGATTAATCCAAATAAGAAAATGCTTGCATGCATTGATGTAAAAAGGATACTAATTTGCCCAAAGGCAATTATAATCAAGGTTAAAAGTCAAAATAATTATTTGCCCATAGGTCGTTATAATCATTAAGAGGACCTAGATTGGCTAAAGATGATTGTGCCCTAGTTAGGGCTGATTAGTAAGCATAACTCAAGGATATAACCTATAATATAGATTAAATATGAGTGGGTGTAAAGTGATGAAAGAGATGGATAGAGGAATGAGATTGATTAATAGAATGATTTAGTTGTACCTATCAATGAGGAAAAGCTCATCCTGATCAACAATTATTCAACTAGAATGGTCAAATGAGTTATGTTGATCAAGGGTGGGATGGGAGGATTTTCCAAGGTACCAAAGAGAAAATTCTATGGATCCATTGATTGTAGACCTTTCTGAAGCTAATTTTTGTTATAGTATGTGATGGTAGGCTTTATGATAGAACACCATAAAGACTATCCCAAAATATGCATAAATACTAACTCCCAATCCAATAAACACTCAAAAAAATACACCAATGATAAAAACCATGATGACAATGTTGACATATGAATATCGATAGACTCAAGAATAATGTGTTCGAGGAATCACCCAATGAATGCATATAGACCAAGTCAAGGCAACAATGTTGAAAGAAAATAAATAAGAAAGTGAATAAACAAACAAACAAATATAAAAACAAATAAACAACTTAAAATAAACAAAGAAACACAAAGCTTGAAACCAAAATCAAAAGAAAGCATCCTAACAATGACCATGCCCCAGTAAGGTGGATCGAGGATAACTAACTAGGCTTAGATAGGACAAATGTTTTTTTATTTTTTGAAATGTTATGAATGCTTTTTAGATTTTTTAAGTATCTTAACTCATTAAATAATGACAAGATACCTGCTAACAAAATAGAAAAAATGTTTGGCTTAGGCTGCTCATAAAACAGTGAGAGTGTGGCTTAGGTTTCTCACAAAATGGTGAGAGTGTGGCTTAGGTTGCTCAAAAAATTGTGAGAGCATATGGAAAGAGGGACTAAGGTGACCTCAATATGAATTAATCATGACCTACATAGTCCCAAAATGACCTCAAGTCACAATAATTCTATCCACACAAAAGGTGAGAAAAAACTAATTAGGTCCTAACAATTTCTCAAATCTAGAAAGTGGCCAATAAAATGAAAACCATGATGGAAAAGTGATGTGGCAATACATGATAAACAAATGTTACCCATAGGTGGTTATAACTAGGATACTATGGTTTTAATCGGGCTCACATAAACAAATTTGATAGGATGAAAGATATCTTGCCATATCAATTGTCACACTACTTTCATAGACTGTTATTCTAAACATGAATTTGATAAGAGTTGAAACCTAATTTGAATCCTCTCACAAAAGGTGTGGGAAGAACCAAAGGAACCAAGATCAAAATAGGATTGGGTAGGATGACTAAAAATAGGATTTGGTCTAGATAAGAATGGAATGATATGATGACATGGTCTTGTTAAGGATAATGATGGTTTTTAATAGATTGGATAAAATGGTAAGAGTGTTGCTCCCAAGTGATGGGGTGAATAGCAAGAATATTCATTAATGGTAAATGGATATGTAATAATGGCAATGGCATGGCAATTTGAAATGGTATGGTACATGTTATTGGCCTGGGTGTGGTTTTTGATTCTATTGTTCCTATTTATGGGGAGATGCACATCCTAATCAATAAATCATACAAATAGAATAATTGATCCTATTAATTTCTATCCTATACCTCATCCAAATAGATGCTATATCAAAAAATGGCTGTAGATTTGGCTGTCAAGAATGCTTTTATGATCTTCATTAGTCATTAATTATGATTCCTTTAAATATCGAGACAAGGTATCCGTATAGCCTCTACAAAGAAAAGTGTGGCCATAGATGGTAAACAAGGATGGTAGGTTTGATTGTGAAATGGAATGGTAGATGATAATGGAATGTGGAATGGTGGGGAAACAAATGAAGATCAGCACTTTTAGTCACACGTAATGTTTTTGATGTCATATTTGACATAATTTTAGTTGTGGTGGGGCCAAAGACTTTTTATCTCAATAAGACCACCAAATTTTTTTATTGTTTGGGCCTAAGAGTAGCTACCATCTAATTAGGCTATAGATAGGAAGCTATTTTGATTTGATATTTGATTTTGTCTTCATCCAATAGTGAAGAATTTTTATGATTAGCTATTGGTGCCTTAATGATGTTTTCACCAATGAAGTTGTCTTGATTGTCTTGTAGCACCTTCAAGAAGGTTTCACTAAGGAATTTTAACTTTTTACTTTGATTGTCTTTTAGCACTTTCAAAAACATTTCATTAGAAGATGTTGAGTTGTGACCTTGATTTTCCCCTAGCACCTTCGAAAAGGTTTCACTAAGAGAGTGTTCTTATGCTATATGAATGTGGTCTTGGCTTCCTTTCTCTTCTTCAACTGCTATGTCACCATGGATTTAATTCAATAAAGTGTGATTCTGTCAATCCCAACTGACACTTGTGGGAGATGAAATGTAAATAATATGGCTAATTTAGTTGATGGTAATGGCCTGTGGAATGGTAATGGAATGGGTTTTGGAATCACAATCTTTGTAGAAGATACTAGGAGAAATCATGTCAAAGCTAAAGTACTCATCCTCAAAAACCATAGAAGGATCACAAATGTATTCAAATTGATCTATAAGGCATGTGTAACCAATGTTGTAATAGCCATGAACATATTCTTCTTCTAAATATGAGGTTGAGACTGATCTTGATTATGATTTTGATGCTAAATCTGATGTCAATTCAAGAATAAAACCTGACTCTAATTTTGATTCTTCATCTGATGGGTACTCTATTATGATGATGTCTTGTTGAATTCTTAGTAGTGGACAAGTAATGGCATGTGATGGCATAATGGGCTCTTCAAAAACTAGTTTGTCAAAGTGGGACTTCTCTAGGATGGTAAAAAGGTCAAGAGATAACTCCTCAGAGAATGGCTTATCAATATGAGGCTCTTGAAAAATAGGCACATGGTTGAGATAATGATTTTCCCAAAGGAGGTTATAATCATTAAGAAGTGACTCAATAAAGACTGGCTCATCAAAGTGAGACTCTTGGATAATTGATATAGGATCAATAAGAGCTTCATCATAGACTGACTTATCACAAATGGTTGGTTCAACAAAAACATCTTGGATTGGTTGGTTCTCTTAGCCTTGGTTTCCAATGAATTGGAAAAATACCAGTTTTGAGCACAACTTGGTCTTTGAATGATTGGATGGGTTGAGGTTTGGATGGGATGACTTATGGTTGGATAATGGTAGGGTCTTTGGGATCATGATTACTTCTATGAGCTAAAGGACAAAGTCCTGAGATGGTAACGATAGGGCAGTGTGGAGCATGATTGCTTCTACAAGCCAAAGGACTAGGTCCTAAAATGATGAAAGGGCATTGTGGAGCTTGATTTCTCACACAAACCAAAGGATGAGGTCCTGGTATAGAAATGGTTGGGCATTGTGGAGTTTGGCTGCTCTCACAAACCAAAGGATGAGGTCTTGGTATAGAAATGGTTGGGCTTTATAGATCTTGGTTGCTCACACAAACCAAAGGATGAGGTCTTGATATGGGAATGGTGTGACATTATGGTCTTGGAATAGAAATGGTATGATGTAGTGGAGCCTAATTACTTACATAACCTAAAGCATCCAAGTCTTCCTCATAAACTATATCATCCTAATTGTGAGTTGGCCCATAAGTTGGTTTTTGACTGTGTTCCATGTATTGATTATTGCAAAGAGGGTATGGATCTATATCCCAAATAATATTATCTCTAGTTGGGTCTTCAAAGTTCTCCTCACAAGTCTCTTCATGCCAATCCAAGTTTTGATTTGGATTTTGTGGATTTTGAATATGTTACCCATATGGAGTATTGTAGGGAGAATAATAAAACTTCTTTAAAAATATTTCTCTATAGGGGTTCCTAGTGGGATTTTGTGTGTCCATTCTATCATAATTTGGATTGTACATGACTCCACTATAAGTGTATCTAGACATATTCATGTAAATGATGAAAGATCCAAAACAAAAAGACTTAGAGTTATACAAAATCTAAAAAACTATTTAAAGGAGAAATGGTTTAAGCTTAGTCTAACTTAGTTAAAAGGTGGAGTTGTATCTCCAAAATGATTTTGTGCTAAGACTTGGCATAAAATAGCCTAACATCAAATGTCTAATTTCAAATATCATACACATAAAAGGTTAAGTGTCTAAATAAAAATTGACATGTCAAAGGTCTAAACTAAGAAAGGGAAAAGTTGAGTTATGAGATCTTTTGTCCAAACACAGAGTCAAAATCTAGGCTCAAACAAATAGGCATGATGTGATTTGATTTAATTTAACAAGTTTGGAAATAACTTTGACATAGACTTGGCACATGGAATCAAACATAAACATGATTAGTTGGCATAAGGCATAAGATAAAAGGCTCTTTGAGAAAGGTTGTGTTCTCTCAAATAAAGGCACAAACAATGATGAGGATAGGCTTTAAACAAACAAACCATCAATAGTTTCCAAATTTAGGTAATCGATTAATTGAAGTTATGTAACCCAAAAGAGAAATATCTATGTATCAGCTCCACAAATTGAGGTCTAAACAAAAATCAATCAATGTTTAGATCCAAACTTAATAAGGATAATTGAAAATTCAACGTTGAAAACTAGGATTTGACTAAACAAATTAGACAAGATTAGATAGCATGATGGCACAAGACAAAGATCCAAATGGTATACATGACATGGTTTGAAAAAAATAGTTTTTGATACAATGGTAAACAAGTCTTGAAACAAATTGAGCAGCCTAACAATGTAAGCACACTCGAATAATGTGGTCAATGTTATGTTTTAAAGACTTAAAAGGCTCAAAATGTTTTGACATGATTTGGACAGCATAACACTACCCTTCACAACTCAAATGTAATGTTTTGGCATGGCTTATGAACAAACAAAAAAGTTTTAGTCTCAAAACATACCAAGAAAAAATGTCCAAAATACACTAAGTATAATCATCCAAATCATAGAAAGGGTATGTCAATGTGGGGTTGAATAAACTATCAAGCTTTCAAAAATTTCTATGGGAATCAATTACACAATGACTTTCACATCAAATGATGCAAAAAACAAGCACAAAAATTGGGTGACTGTGGCATTGGCTAGCTATAAAAAGGTCTAGTCCTTTTTATAACCACTACATCCTGTTGTTCACTCAGTGTAGTGTGATGTCCAAATGCAGATACATTCCATGTGCAACTCTAAAGGAGTAAGTGAAGTCAATGCTGAGAGATGAATCCCTAGGTCAAAGCTTCCCAAAGAACTCGTGGGAGGTAAAAAAGTCCCCCTTGTAAGCCAAGTTTGCATAAAAATAAAGAAAACATGAAATATAAATACTTTAGGGTCATTTTCAAGGTCACCCAAACTTTGATGAGTTTTTGGGCTGTGCTTTCAATGACTTTCTTTCTAAGCCTTAGACTAAGCTACTTGCAATAGGAATGGCACTTTTGATTCCAAGGGTTTCCTAAAAGAGATAAATGGAAGAGCATACACGCAACACCCCTCTCTTTGCTAAACAAAATTAGATCAAACAACTATGTAAACACAAAAAGCTTTGAAAAGGTGAATTCACTTTTAAGCCCAAATTCAAAAAATGTGGTGGTGTTCATTTCACCCTTTGGTCTTAGTTATAACTATGAAAACTAATGCTAAAAACAATTATCTAATCACCTTAAATGTTACTTTAAGCACCAAAATAATGTTCTTAATTCATTTTAAAACATGCAAAATATGTTCTAAAACATGATTTATCAACCTTTAAATTTGCTAGTTACCTATCTACCCTTAAGGCATCACCCCAAAATCAAATATGTTAGATTAGAAACATTTTAAATATATTTTATAAATTTTATAAAAAAATTATGAAACTTGAAGCTAAACTAATGTCAAATTCTAAAAATTTAGGAGAAACATATGGTTTTAAAAAAAATCATCCAAAATAGAGTCCGTATGACCCCAAACCAAGCATTTTAAAATAGCTCTTGGGTTTATGTTATTAAGAAAACACAATGATCGACATTGGTTATATAACTAACATTGGTTACACTTAATAACTGACAATGGTTATCTAACTGACATTAGTTACATAAATAATGACCGATGATGGCTATCCAATTGATGATAAAACAAAGTTACTATATCGGTTACTATATAAACTCATGGCAAACAAAAATGGTAAAACAAAGTTAGAAAATCAATTTACAAGAGTTTTAATGATCCAAATGAAGATTTTAAAGTTGCATAATGATCCTCTTCATAAGTGGGATGCGTCCAATCCCACTAGGTGTGCCATAATGTGATCTAGGAATTTGACTCAAGAGAAGATGGTTAGTATGGTGTTAGTTTCAAAATGAAAACAAAATAAAAAAAACACACTAATAGCATAACATGTTTAGGCCTAGACACTAGGGAGAGATTAGTTAACAAAAAAAATGAAAAACATAATTAAAAAGTAATAAATAAAACACAAGAATTCCTTCACCTTCCTTAGATGCTCCAAATGCTTTTGTAGTAGTGGCTTGCTCAGTTTTGTGCTCATGAAGTCCTTGGAAACGGAAACTTGGATGCCTCCATATCTCCTTGGCACCTTTGGCTTGTAGATTGGCTTGGATTGGAATCAATTTGGCATGGTAACACTAGTTGCAATGGCTTCTTGAAGATATTTTTGCATTATAACTTTGCAACTTTACACCAAAATAACTTAGAAATGACGTTCATGGCCTCTCTATTTCTATATGTTTGAGAATGTCTAGAATCAACCTAAACTATCTATCTCAAGATTGAGATGTATGGCTAAGGATTAATCCAATTATGTAATTAAAATCCATAAATAGGTTCATCAATATTTGGGATAGATGAGCAATTAAGAGGCATGGAGGACATGAATCCTAATATTTATGGAATTTATGGCCTAGGGACGTCTTCTCAAGAAATGAGGTCACCTGATGATGTAGATATTTAATATTCATTTCCAAAAATAAGTAGTCAAGTTTATATGGAATTCTTGATTAAGCCTTGATTTGGGTTAATTATCTCTTAAGCATGATTAATTACTTTGTGCAAAAATTACTCAAATTGATTAGAATGACTTGTTATTGGTCCAAAATTCAACTAGATTAGAATGTGAAGGCAATGTCAAATGCATTGGATCCACATTCCCATTTAGGATGTTACCAATAATAAATAACAAAGGCATGTGTCTTGTGTAGAAGATTTGATAAGAAAGAGCAATCCAGAGCACCTAGGTACAAAATTAACATTTTGACTCGAAATGATCTGATCAAAGTTAGCTAGCCCATAAATTACATTACCCCGTTTAGGGATACCCTAGCCAAAATTGGCACTTGAATATTTTAGTTTCACATTATTTAGCATGTTTTAGTGTTTTTAGGCTAAATTATGAATTTTGGGTGGAAATTGATCAAAAGCTTGATTGGAGTTTATTAGTGTCTATATTTAGGTGTCTACACTAAAAAGTGGATACTTTATTGTTTAGGGTTATTATTCATTCCTATCACCATTTTTCAAACTGATCACAGAGACCTAAAACTTTGTAGGTAGTTATGATGTTCTTATGTGAGTGTGCCTATGAAAAATCAAGTATTGGTTATCAATGAAACTCATTATGGATTTGATTTTGTCTTCAAACCCTAACCCTCCATCATGCTTGATAAAAAAATATTTGAGTCACTTGAGAAAGAGGGAGGTTAGTGTGTAAGATGTATTGAATGTGTAATCCATACCCCTCATGTGGGCATGATGCCTACATACCAATACTCTGAAGAGGGATCAAGTCATATGTAGTTCTCCCACCTAGTGTGCTTTGTGTAATAGTGTGATGTGGATGCAAAAACTAATGTAATAGTGTTTGATGTGGTTGAGGACTAGTATGAGGATTTAAGCATGTTTGTAGCTATTTTGGATGACTATATGCAAAGAATAGGGAAGTTTATCTTAGTGCTCTATTTGTATTCTTGTTTGCTTTTTAAGTTTGTCACCTCCTTTGTAAAAGAGCTTTGAGTGGGATTTTATAGGGAATAATTAGTCACAGGTTAGATGTATTCATGTTAAGATGACCTAATTAAGGATAAGGACTAGATGAAAATGACCATTGAGGTTTAAAGTACAAAAGGATAGGAGCACCAAAAATGGGACACTTTGGTGCTAGGCACTATAGTCTAAATGGGATACAGGCTCAAGACTTAGGGGAATAAGATTAGCATAGGGAATACTATCTAGTTGAGGAGGAATTAGGGTTTAGAAGGTTTTGGATGCCTATAATGATAAAAATGGTGTTTATAAGGGTCATAAGAGAATGCAAAAAGGACCTATAGATTGGGTGTCACAAGCCACACACAAACTACCAATTTGGACATTTTATATGACTACATTTACCCACCCTTTATTCTAGTGATGCAACAAAGTGAAATACTAAGATAAAGAAAAAATATAAAGAGTACCTAAACTTACCTACAAGGGTTAAACCCATGAAGATGTGTGATGTTGAGTGTGTGTAGAGAGAGCATAGTATGAATCATAAATCTACAAAAAAAAGTAGATAAGTTCTTACTAGACACACTATGTCTAAAATAGGAATGTACAAAGGTTGGGTAAAAGAGAGAGGAAGAGAAAGGAATGAATACACCTCACCAGGTATGTGAAATAATATAAAACCTATTGTGATATTGAGTGATGTTGAATGATGTTAGGTGTGTGTTGTACCAAGAGTAATAACATGAACGGAGCTAAGTGTTCAATTCCCTGAGGGTGGTTCAATAATACAAAGGCTAGATCTTTATCTCCATCATTTCCCACTAATTGAAGCTATGTGATCATGCATGTGTAAATTAATGTTTGGACTATGTGTCCAATCCCTCTGAGTAGGTGGCTCAAGAATACAAAGGCTAACTAGTCTTTTGGATCTATCATTGCCCACTATATAGTGAACTATGAATTGATACCACTATGAATGTGTGTTATATGAGATGTATCATGAAGTCCATAACTTCTCTATAATCTAAAAATGTGGCATGGATAGCTGAATGTGTACTAAGAACTAGGCCAATCTTGGCCACTCTGAAAGGTGGAGATTAGTTTGTATGAAGCCACTCTAAAATGATGCCAACCACGTACAGATGGAATAAGGCATGCAACTACCAAGAATAACTAGGGAATAAAATGAAGTGTAAATAAAAGAAGGCAAATGTGTCATGCATGTTATCCACAATCACTGGTGTCTATAATATGGATTTTGATCTAGAAGTTGTACCAACCACCCAATCTGAAACTAGAAGTGAGATCCATCATGATGCATATGATTCCCCCTATATATTGATAATCTAAGTAAAACTATACTATAAACTACCTAATTTGAACTAAACTATAGCTAATAAAACTATAATTAACCTTACCATTCTGTCTATTTCTAAAATTTATGGGTTTTTGACTGTTTGGATAGGAGCACTAAAAAGTGGACACTTTGATCTTCGACACTGTAGTCCAAATATGGTGCTCTTATCCTTTATTTTTTTTAATGAATGTTCTATATTCGTCACTATTTTTTGGTCTGTTCTATGTGTTTTGAATTTTGATTATTGTTTTGAGTGTTCTAAAAATTGATTTTAATCGATAGAAGGCTCTAATCTCTATGATAAAATCCTTGTTTATTTCCCCCTCTTTTGAGGGTAGGAATGAAGACCTTTTAATGAATACCCTTAGAAGAAATATCCTTACAAGTATTTTATGTTTTTAAATACATGATATATCAATAATAATCCAAAAGATGTCTCAAGATATAGCATAGTTTGTATTGGAGATTATTAGATCAATAGGGGTATGCCTAGATAGATGTAACAATATAATAGCATGTGTAGTATATTGAACTAAAAATAGAAATTTGGTTAGTTTTTAAGGAGGTATGGAGCATGATGTCCATCATGGCATCCAAGAAGGAAAGATAATACATGATATGGATCATGGCATTGCAAACAATTGAGAAGTAAATAAGCAATCAAGTACACAAGGAAAGAAACAAGAATCATACAAAAGAGGCCAAGGAGAAAATTAAACAAAGGACATGGGTACATGTCACTCAAACCAAGAAAATCAAGAATACAAGGTATGTTTAAATTCCCACATACACATACAATTACAAACAAGCAAGGCTAGCATGAGGGTGATAAACACATACAAGAGTATAAGCAAAGGAGATTATCAAATGTTCTAAGGCACACACAAGTAACAAAATAATAATTGAGAAATGTAATCACATATATCTACTCAAATAAATAAAGGAAGTCATGTAAATTATATAATCTATGTACAAGTAATCATAAGGAAACTATGTAAAAGAAAGCAAAAGAAATGATGTACAAGTAAGCTGAGAAATTATGTACAAGAAAGATTGAGAAGAAATGATACTAACTGATGAGTCTCATAAGAGACTCCCTATCATGTTGTCTTGTATCAAGGAGAGGAATCATGCATGATCATAAAGCATGATGGAAGGGCTAAGACTGTGACTCTGAAAGTTGTGTATATTGTAAGTGCTCTAAAATATCTATAGTAGAAACTAACTATGGGGTCCCCCTATAACTCTGAGAAGTGGATACAACTATGGGGATCTTAGGGACCCATCTACTAGTATAATAATTTCTCTAAAAGTGTGATCTATGTATAGAGGCATGAGACCTCAATGATACTACCCTAGGTGTGAATATTGTAGTTAAAAACTATCTAGAGTCTTGAAATGATTGCTGATGTAGTGGGTGATCTAAGAGAGGGATCCATGGAAGTGTATGAATTCTTAGTGTTGGCAAGGGAGTCCTTGAATATGTCTGAATCTCAACTAGAGGAAGAGCTATAAAAGGTGGAGGAGATGAAACTATATTGGAAAGGGTGATAACCTGAGTGACAAAGCTATAGCCATGGGTGTAATCAACCTTCCTATCTTCATAAACTTGAGTGATAGCATGTACCACATGATCTACTATAGGCATAGAGATGGTAGTAGGTGTGGATAAGAACTAGGTGAACCAAGTTTGAAGGGAGGAGGAATAGATATAACCACTATTCTTTTCGTGTGTCTATTAGTTATAGGGAGATACTCATAAAAGTAGCCAAAGAGTTATATACATCTAGGTAGAAACCATGTATGTGGGATGAAATGCATGTAATTAGAGTTATAAGTTGTATAGAAATATTATTATAAATAACATTCTATGTGAGAGATAACAAGCAAATGATAGAGAGCATGGAACTTTGCACTAATGCATTAAAAACTTTGACTTGTAACATGACATTTCTAACATGTTTAGCAATATAGATTTGAAAATTATTTTTCATGAGAGAGAGAGTATATAAAAGAAATAATGAAACCTTGTATTAAAGAAAAGTAAACATTGCATTGAAAGAAATGGATCTTAACATGTTTAACAATAAATTTTTGAATATCATCCCATATTGTAAATAGTAAACATGAAAGGGAAAGAATGAAGCTTTGCATTAACATATAGTAAACTTCATCATTCATATACATGATAGGACCAAGTATGGACTCCTTATTATTTTCAAAATAAAAATTGAAATAAGTGAGATATATTTTAGATTTTTATGTGAAATTTGATTTATATATGTAGGAAAAATTAGAAGAATATTGCTAAAATTAGCAAGGAATTTTCCATAGGGTTTCTAGGGTTTTTTTTGTAAATGAAGTAAGTTAGGTTCACCAAATGATTTAAATTTTTTGGGAATAATGGAGTTTTATTCCTATTTTAGTTAATGGTGTGGATTAATAGATTAGTACATAATATAATAATTATTATAGTCCTAATTTGTATTACTGTTTATCTTTTTCACATTTTTAAAAATAGAAATAAATAGGAAGAAATATAACTTAACTAGAAAATAGACTGAGACAACTGATACAAAGGTTAAAAATGGTTGTGTAAGATTGGGAAGGTATCATAAAATTGAATCTAGATTTCATTTGGTGAAAGGATAGGAACACCAACAAGTGGATGCTTTATTGTCTAGCATTATTGTCCATTCATGCCACTATTGTCCAAATTAATCACAGAGACTTAAAACTTTCTAGGTAGTTACATTATGCTTATGTGAGCATGCCTGTGAAAAATTAAGTTCTGGTTATTGATGGAACTTATTGTGGAATTGATTTTGTCTTCAAAACCTAACCCTCCATCATGCTTGATAAAATAATATTTGAGTCACTTGAGAAAGAATGGGGGTTAGTGTGTAAGTTGTACTAAACATGTAATCCATGCCCTTTATGTGGGCACATTGCCGACATACCAATACTCTGAAGAGGGATCAATCCATATGTAGTTCTCCCACCGAGTGTGATTTATTAAATAGTGTGATGTGAATGCAAATTCCAATTTGATAGTGTTTGAGATGGCTAGGGACTAGTATGAGGATTTGAGTATGTTTGTAATTGTGTTGGATGATTGTATGTAAAGAATAGGGAAGTTTGTCTTAGTTTTTTATTTGTTTTCTTTCTTGCTTTGTAATTTTGGTCACCTCTTTTATAAATGAGCTTTGAGTGGGATTTTATAGGGAACAATTGATCATGGGTCAGATGTATTCATGCTAAGCCAACCAAATTAAGGAAAAGGACTAGATGAAAATGACTGTTGGGGATGAAAGTACAAAAGGACAAGAGCAACAAAAATGGGACACTTTGGTACTTGATACTATATTCCAAAAGGGGCACTCCTATCCTGCATGCTTGGTACCTAGGGGAATAGGATTGGCATAGGGAATACTATTTGGCTAAGGTGGAATCAAGGTTCAGAAGGTTCTAGATGACTAGTAATGAGAAGGAAAGGTGTCTAAAAGGGTCGCAAGAGCATGTAAAAAGGACCTATGGATGGGGTGTTTTAAGCCACACTCAAACTACCAATTTGGACATTTTATATGACTACAGAAGGCAAGAAAGGATCATTCAAGAATAAGATAAGTTTATACACTAAATAAGATAGTAGCTCCCTTGATATAAGTGACACAAGTATATCTGATAGTGATGATGACAAGAATGATCATAATAGCAATAAGACCTTATTCATGGCCATATAAATAAATAATGAAGGTTATTCAAAAGGGAAAAATCTTATGAAAGATGAAGAATTAGGTGAATAAGAGGATGAAGAGAACCTTGAAGAATAATTGGTGAGTGTTCTAGAGGATTTGAAGTTTTAAATAAGAAAGAATCAAAAATTGAAATCATTGGTTAAGATTTATGAGGAAAAAATCAATATCTTTGAAGAGAGACTAAGTAACAACACCAATGAACATGAGGATATCATCAAATAGTTGGAAACTTAGATTGAGATTGTCATTGCAAGTCTTAAGACTAAAGAGAAATAATGCACTAAGTTTAGAATATAAATGGAGTCCTTGAAGATAGAATTAGATCAAGTAACAATCAAATTAAATACAAATCAAAAAATTGAAAAGAGTATTAAAGTCCTTGGTGATATTTTAAATAGTCAAAGGTCTCCACATGACAAGATGGGTCTTAGATTCAAAGAAGACCAAAAAGAAAACAAGGAGAGTCAAACCTCAAAGGATAATGGACTATTAATAAGTGATGGTACTGATAAAATAAAGACCTATGCATAAACTCTCAAATCTAAGACTCAAATTCATCATCAACAAGCCAAGAAGAATGTGACTCTTTTGAGAGACAACAAAGGTAGAGGTGCATCATTTAAAATCAGATAGGAAAGGTATGTGAATCCCTTCAATAGATACTATTTCTCATGAAATAAATATGGACATAGAGCTATGGATAGTAGACATCATGCTATAATTAATTCTTCATGGAGGAATAGGATGATTGCTCATCTAAATAGTATAAGTAGAATTATGTGTTATAATTGTGATCAGAGAGGAAATATTTCAAAGGATTGAAAGATAAGGCATATTAGAAAGATTAGCCAATATAAAATTTTATATATTCATACCACTAAGAAGTGGATCAATAAGTTAGACCCCGTGGACAAGGTGAAAGAGGAGCAGAAGACTAAAGGAGAAGAATCTATGTTAGATCAAATATTTTTCACATCCAAGATGAAGGCATGAAATGGTATATAGATAGTGGTGGTTTCTCAAGCCACATGACATGGGAAAAGAGAAATTTCATTTCATTAAATAATAATGTTACAGGTATAATGAGATTTGAAGATAACACTACTACCAATATTGTTGGCAAGGGATCTTGAATTTAGACAATGGGAAGACCAAGATAGAGAACGTGTTGTATGTGGAAGGATTGAAACATAACTTGCTTATTTTAAGTCAAAGGTGCAACCAAGGACACACACTAACCTTTTATTATATAGGGTGTGATATTAGGAGAGCCAAATCAAGAAGGCTAATTTCCAATGCTAAGAGGACTAAGAATAATTTCTATGTCTTGAATGAGATCAATAAGGAGAGAGGCTTTATGAGTGATATGGATTAATGTTGGCTATGGAATAGAATGTTGGGCCACCTAAACTTTGATAATCTGATCAAGATAAGCTCTAATAAGTTTGTGAAGAATATGCCTAAAATCACCAAACCCATAAATACACTTTACAAGGCATGTCAACATGGTAAACAAACTAGAAGGAGGTTCAAGTCTAAGTAGTATTCTACTACAAGACCTTTAAAGGTAATACACATTGATCTTTGTGGACCTATAAGAATTCAAATAACTTAAAGAGATAGATACTTCATGTTACTCATAGATGACTACACAATAATGACTTGGGTAGCATTCTTGAAAGAAAAATTAGAAGCTCTTGATAAGTTCAAGGCATTCAAGGCTCTTGTTGAGAATGAAAAGAATGGAAAGATAAAAAAATTTAAGATCTGATAGAAGATGAGAGTTTTGTTCCAATGATTTTTATGACTTTTATGAGGTCCATGAGATAAGGAGATAGTTCTCAATAGCTAGGACACCCTAGCAAAATGGGGTAGTTGAAAGAAATAATAGAACAGTTCAACAAATGAAAAGGACTATGATAAATAAATCAAGATTATCTAATGGATACTGGAGAGAGGTAGTGAGAACTACAATATACATTTTGAATAGAGTATGGATAAGGATTAATGGTAATAAAATCCCCCTATGAACTATGTAAAGGAAGACCAACTAATGTGGAACACTTTAGAGTGTTTGGAAGCAAATGCTTCATCAAAAGAGATGAGGAAGACTTAGGTAAGTTTGATTCAAGGTTTTATGAAGGAATATTCTTGGGATACTCATCAATTAGCTTAGCCCATATATTTTATAATAAGAGGCTGTATAATATAGTGGAAAGTACCAATTTAAAGCTTTATTGATGACACCAATTCTAATAAGTCACACTCTCAGTCAAAGGATGCATAAAAGAATTTAGAATTTAATAATGAAAAATAAATAGTAGATAGATATGAAGAAGAAGAAGAATTTTGGGAAATACAAGACTCAAAATACCCCTTAAGATAGATTTAGAGAGATCATCTTAAATCATAAATCTTTGGCAATAAGGATACAAGTATGAAAATAAGGAGAAAGCTGGTAAGTAACCTAAATCAAGAGAATGTTTATTTGTTGTCTAAAATTGAACTAAGAACCTTGTAGAAGCAAGAAAATATAAGTTTTGGATAGGTGTTATGAATGAGGAGTTAGACCAAATAGAAAATAATGAGACTTGGGAACTAGTTCCTAGGCCTAAAGATAAGAATGTCATTATTACAAAATAGGTGTTTAGGAAATAGTTGAATGAAGATGGAGAAGTCACTAGAAACAAGGATAGATTGGTATGCAAGAGTTATTCACAAATAGAAGGGGTAGATTTTTAGGAGACCTTTGTTCTAGTAGAAATATTAGAGGCTATCAGATTGTTTATAGCATATGTAGTATTCAAAGGGTTCAAAGTGTATCAAATGGATGTCAAGTTAGTTTTTTCTGAATGGGAACTTGGAAGAGGAGGTGTACACATAGAAACTTGAGGGTTTCTCATTATCAGATAACAAGGACTATGTATGTAGATTGAAAAGGGTTTTTTATGGTTTAAATCAAGCTTTTAGATCTTGGTACACTAGATTTGAATAAGTACCTATTGGATCAAGGATTCAAGAGAGGAGTTTCATACAAAATTCTATACATAAAGATAGAACAAAATCATCAATTGATAGTGGTTATCTATGTGTATGAAATCCTATTTGGTGGAAATAGTGAGTGTATGACTAAGGCATTTATAGATATGATGAAGAAAGAGTTTGAGATGTCCATGTTGGGAGAACTATCATTCTTCCTTGGGTTATAAATCAATCAAACAGAAAGAGGTAGATTCATTTCACAAGATAAATACATAAGAGAGATGTTGAAAATTTTGAGATGGAATATTACAAGGTTGTTAGCACACTTATGATCATAGGATGTAATTTAAGAAAGGAGGATGAATTTCCAAGGGTCAATCAGACATCATATAGATCAATTTTTGGAAGTTTACTATACACTACTACCTCTAAACTTGACATCATGCAAACCCAAAGGAAAATAATTTTTAAGTAATCAAAAGGATACTTAGTTATCTCATGGAAACTATTGAGTTTGGGTTGTGGTATCTAATGAATAAGGAATTTAACTTGATAGCCTATATAGATGTAGACTAAGCAAGGAGTCTAGATGATAGAAAGAACACTAGTGGAGGAGATTTATTCTTAGGAGACTGCCTAGTATCATGGATAAGCAAGAATCATCCATTTGTGGCATTATCTACTTGTGAGGCTGAATACATTATAACAAATTCATGATGCACTCAAGTCTTATGGATGAGATAGACCTTAAAAGACTACAAGGTGGAGTATGATAGTCATATCTCTATCTATTGTGACAATACAAGTGTTATAATCATATTAAATAATCTTATCATGCACTCAATAAATAATCACATTCCCATAAAGTATCATTTCCTAAAATATAAGGTAAGTAAACAAAGTGTTGAACTTAAATATGTTTCTACAAAGTATTAGATTGTAGACATTTTAACCAATCCACTTCCAAAGATAACATTTGAACACCTAAGATAGGAATTGGGTGTAAATAAGTGCTTAAGGGGAGATAAAAAATTGATTCATTAGCTCCAAGAGTAGGTGAATAGTATTGAGAAGGTATGCATGAAGATAGGGGAGTATGTTTGTATAGTACTTCATGAACTCATAATCTTATGTGCTGAATGTTTTGGTTGTAAGAAGTGTGATCCAAGAAGCTGAAGGCATCTATTTTTCATATATGTCAAAGGGGGAGAAATTTCAAAATGAGGGAGAAATTACCTATTGAGAGAAGTTTTTGAGAGTGGTTGCCATCAATGAAAAGGGAGAGACTATTGAGTATTGTCATTGATGTCAAAGGTGCATCTTGTGAAGGTTGATGTCAAAGGTGGCTAAGGGTAGTTAGAAGTGTATGATGTGACAAGATTCATAGAAGAGTGTTGTTATGAGAGAAATAAAAAGAGATAATTTGAAGGAAACTTGTGTCTTATGTCTACATAGAAGGTATAGGTCATTGATGTCAAAGTGCATAGAAAGACTAGTCATGACATGAAGAGGTATGTGAATTGAAAAATGAATGATAATAGGCATGTGAAGGTTTTATGGAACTATTTTATCATGTAAGTAATACATATAAGAATTCATGAGAGTTTTAGGGTGAGCCTATAGGTGTAGGACCTTTAGTCTACGTCTGCGCTTAGACCACTCTTAGACCCGACTTAGACTAATGAGGTATGAAGATCATATTTCAAGAAAATTATGAACATGTGAGCATGGAAAAATGTGATATAAGTTATTTTAGGCATGATCACAAAGTTTGAGGTCAATATTTGAAATTAAAGTGCATGAATCATTATTTTAGGCCTTCTGGAGCTCATAGAATTAGATCTCAAACCCAAGAAGCACTTTCATACATTTTTTGTCATTTTTAACCTATGCATGGGAGTCTGATACATTAAATAGAGATCTTTAATGGTCATATCTAAGATCTCTAGGCATTATTTTTGGATTCAAGTGTCACTCCTTTATGAACAATCGTTAACACCAAAACCTATGTTAAACTTCCCTAAAACCCTAATAAGGACCTGATATGAAATATTTTGTTCAAAACAAATAAATATGGATTAAAATTAATATATAAACTATTTTATAATGTATTAAACTCTCCTAGGTACCTCCAAGTGGTGGTGGTTAGTCAGATGAGAGAGAAAATGCATAGATATAGGTCTATTTGTCAAGAAGTTATTATAGCTCTCAAAATTTGAATTGGTAAAGAAATTAAAATGGACGGTAGAATAATATAGATACTTATTTTATATGTCAATTATTATTTTTGGATATTTTATTTCCTTAAATTTTTCTAATTTGGTCATCCAAGTAAGCCATTCGCAAACAGACCTAATGGTGTGAATAGTGTAAAACATATGCAGAGATGAAGAGAAATATTAAAGGTCTATGCATTATATATTGATGAAAAAAGTGAATTAAGAATATATTTATGACTTATAATTCATGTTAATTCTCTTAATAAGTTTTTTAGGTTAGTGTATATGGTGAAAAAGTTGCTCACAAACTGGCTTGTCTGGTTCAGATAAAACTGTGAGATATAAGGTCAAGAAATTTATCTACAAGACTAATATTTTACATTAGAGCATATGAATTTTATATTTTAATATGTTATATAGATCTCATATTACCATTTTTATGCATCAATATCTATGTCATGTGTCTACACAAGCATTGGAGGTCTAATTTATCATGACTGGTTCTTTAGAAGAATTGGCAAGTCTGAGTAAGAGAGTTACATCAGTAAAGGAGTTATAATAATTTCATGATGACCATGAGGTAATTTATAATATATATACATGTTTAATTTTTCATATTTTAGTATCTTAAGGGTGTTTAAGCTTCATTATTGCAAGACAAAATTTTGAGGTACACAGGCCTAATAGGGTAGTTTGTCCTAAAGGAGATTTCATGGTATAAATGAAAGATACAGGTATAATAAATAATGTATGAGGTTATTATAGGTCATTATATATATTTTTTAATGGTTTTTTATTATTTTATAGATCCATCTAGGCCCAATAAAATCAATTTTTGGCATTAAGGGACAGACCTAATGTAATTAGGTCTCCATGTGACCTAAAAAAGGAGTAAGGCCTAATTATGTTGTGACAAACCAAAATGGGTTCAAATTTTTATTTAATAATTTTCATGAGATGCCTTAAAACCTATTTTTTATCTTACCTAAGAGGTTGAATGTGTTTGGCTAACCAAGTGGTGTTTGACCTTGAAACTAGTATATATACAAAGCAATTTAGTTAGGCCTAATTTGATATATGGAAAATGAGAGAATAAATATTGCATATTTAAGTAGAAGGAGGTCTTGAAATAAGAACATAATATAATATCATAGGTTTGGTGATCAAAATTCATGATTTGGATAATTTTATGTTGAGTCACTTAGGGATTTTGTGCTTCCTTGCAAGTAGGTACTTGTTAAAGCCTAGTCAAGTGGGTGCTTGACTTTATTGGGGTTCGTGTATCCAATTTCAACACCTCATTGAATATTTTATTAAAAGTGGTGAATTTGAGATAAAAATATCTCCACAAGACACTAGTCAAGATATATATATATATATATATATATATATATATATATATATATATATATATATATATATATATATTTCTTTAACATAATCAATAATAACCAAAGAACAATCAAAACTAAGGATATAATCAGTATCAAAATCAGAATCAACATCAAGGTCAAAACCATAATCAACATGATCATAATCAAGATCATAATACCCATGCTAAACTAGGTTATAAATAACATGCCTTATGACTAAAAAAATACTGTGGGATGCATTTATGCAACCCACATTACCACTGTTACTATTAAATCCCATGAACCATCCCATACTCTTCATAGTACTAGACCCATTGTTATAGGGTCAATGCCCTTTCCCTTTATTAATGCCACATCAAGTTCACATAATTTTTTTCACCTTTGTTTACATGGGTTATATATATAACAATCATCCTTCTAATTATAATGTCTCATTGTCAACTTGAAACTACTCTAATGCAACTAGATGCCTACAAGTCACTCTCCAAGGCCCTTTGCCTTTGTCTTCTAATTATAATGGCTCCTTGCCACCTCTAGATTATGCAATCACCACTAAACACTAATGAGTTACCCTTTAGGGCCCTTTACCCTCTTCTTCCACTAAACCCAACATGAACATTGTGCCTTTGGATACAAATCCAAACATTGTGCCCACTAAGCCTAAACTATCTCATCCTAATGTTGAAAATCCTTACAGTCTATCAGACCAACTGATTAAAAACCCTATGCATTTTTTTTATTTTAGATATCTTTCATACGTATGAAGTCTATAAAAATATTTTGAATGACCTTTTGTAACAATCCACTATTCCCAATGATATTAATCTTAAATAATTCCAAACCCTAGTGGGACATTTGTCTTCATTTTGATAGCTCACATTTGATCAAAAAGACATTTCCACCCTTGGTATGAGCCATAATAACCCATTGTATATTTAGGTAGTCATCAAAAACCATAAGATCAAGTGAGTTATTATAGACAATGGTTTAGGGCTAAACACAGTATCCCTCAAATTGGTATATATATTGGGCTACACTACAAAGGACATTTAACTAGAGACAATAACCATAAAGGCTTATGATAATGTTGAGAGGGACTCTTCTGGTACTATTTACTTTTTGATCATTATTGGGTCTTTTTCCCACCACACTTTATTATATATTATGGACATTGAGATACCTTATTCATACTTCTTGGTCATCCTTAGATCCATGAAGTATAGGCTATTCCATCCACCTTTCATCAATGCCTTAAGTTTCTCCATAATGGGATTGAGGTTACTATTCTCTTAGATCAATAGCCTTATCACTATTATAAACATTTAGAGGCTGAGTTTCGTAATTATAACTATTATCCTAGTTCTGAATTCATTGTGAAGAAGAATAAGGAAATAGTTTCACAACCACTAAAATCCAATTATATTAACCCTAGTGACCTTACGTCTACTTTGGCTGATCCATTTTCTACAACTCTTGCAAAATAGGTTGTTATAGAAGAAGTGAGCATTTCCATGTACCATATTATAAATGCTTTCCATGTTGCTAAGTTTCTGAAGTCTCCCAAAACATTTGGTAAACCCAAACCTTTTAAAATCCCTAACAGACCCAACTTGATCTAACAATAGAAGAAAGAATAATAGAAACCAACTATGGTATTTGTACCTGCTACTTTGCCAAAATAGGATCAAGAGGCTTTCATTGAAGGAGATTGGTTATATTATGATGGCATTGTTTATTACTTTTAGAATCCAAAATATTCTATCCCTAATCGGATCATGGTTAATTTTGATTATACAGGAAAAGGCCTTAGCCCACAAGTGTAAGGAATCCTATCACTTTTATCAACTGATCTACCTAATTTGAATCATTGTATTGGATTTATACTACCTAGGGGTGACCTCCTGACTTTTGATAGTGATTCTTCTAAATCAAATAGCAACAATATTCTTATCAATGACATAGTATCCCATTATAACCTTTTTGATGAGCTTACTAACTCAGATTTATTTGATTCAAATGTCATTTTGACCTTAACACCTCATTTTTCCCTATGCCTTTGCCATCCCAAACTCATTGATTAGGACCATCAAAATTTGGTCATACACCTTGATGAATTCTAGAATGAAGAATCAATTAAAAAATATATGGGCCTAAGAGATGGATTGCCCATTAGCAATCATAAACAAGGATTTGATTTTTCATTGGATCATTTTGCCTACTTCAGAGAGTAGGCAAACTTCTTGGTCATAAAAATGATAAAACATCAAGATATTTAGGTGAAAACCTCTTTGAGGTGATCATTGATCAAGTAAAAAGTAAAGATAAAGGCAATCCCTTAAGTGAAAACCTACTTCAAGTACTCTTGGGTAGGAAAGTTTGCTCATCCCCTAAGGATGCTTAAGTTCCATCAAGTCCTAGCTCTATAGCCATTAATAGCATCATGTGAGAATAATAACAAGTTTTTGAGCATCTTTCTCTTGAATTTCCTAAAAATTTTGCTAGTTGTCCATTACCTAATTTAGCAAATTCAAATTCATCTCATTATCTAGATATTTATGAGGAACAACAAGAAACAATAGTAGAAGAAGATGATCATGATCACACATTGCCTACTATTCTTGAATATGGTTCTACACTTCTTGTAGAGAACATTGTTGAAGTAAACCTAGGAACATATGAGGATCCCAAAATTGTTTATCTTGGAGCTTCCCTTAATAAAGCAAAGTTTGAACACATTATATCCATTTTTATGGATTGTATTGATATTTTTTAATGGGAATATGCAGACATGCTAGGCTTAGACCTTCACTTGGTTTTGCATCAACTTATTGTCCATCGAGATACCATGTCAGGTAAAAAAAATTGAGGAAGATGCATCCTTTCATTTATCTATTGGTGAAAGCCAAATTAGAGAAATTGTTGGGAGTAGGATTTATTAGACCAGTAGACTATTCTGAATGGATATCAGACATAGTTCTAGTTATAAAAAATGCACATGGCATACGTATTTTTACTGATTTTAGAGATATCAATAAAGCATGCCTTAAAGATGATTTTCCCCTACCTAACACTGACATGATCACCAATTATACTACTGGGTATGAGATGTTATCCCTCCTGGATGGATTTTTTGGATACAATCAGATCAAGATAGCACAAGAATATAAACACAAAACTATGTTCACCACTCTATGGGGAACATTATGTTACCAAGTCATGTCATTTGTCTTAAAGAATGTTGGAGCCATATATCAGGATGCCATGTCTATCATCTTCCATGAAATGATGCATGATATTGTTGAAGACTATGTTGATGACATCCTAGCTAAATCAAGAACACATTTTGGACATCATGACATTCTCTTAAGAATATTTTAAAGGATTTATGAATATAAAGTTTGTCTAAATCCTAAGAAGTGTGTCTTTGGATTCACTTCAGGAAAATTGATAGGTTTTATTCTATCATAAAGAGGGATCAAAGTAAACCCTACTAAGTTCAAGGCTATTTTTTAAATACCTCCACCTTCAAATCTTAAATAGCTTCAAATATTGAAAGGAAAAATTCAGTCTATTAATAGGTTCATTTCTCAACTGATAGATAAGTGTCACCCATTTACTCATATCTTGAAGAAAGGGGTAATGTTTCAATGGGATCAAGAGTGTCAATTATCATTTGTGAAGCTTAATACATATTTTTACAACCTTCTAGTTTTGAGATCGCCAACACCTGGATAATTGTTGCTTCTTTACATTTCAGCAACAAGGTATGCACTGGGGCCACTTTTGGCCCAACATGATGATCAAGGTATAGAGCATGCAGTTTATTATTTAATTCACACATTAGTGGATTTTGAACACAATTATACACCTATTGAGAAGGAGTGTTTATCTATAGTGTTCACTTCCCAAAAATTACAACATTATATGTTGAATAATAAAACAATTGTCATCATTAAGTTGGATCCTCTCAAATTTTTATTATCCAAAGTAGCTTTCACAGGATGTATGGATAAATGGGTCATGCTACTAAGTAATTTTGATGTTAAATATTAGAATAAAAATCTATCAAATGGTAGGTTATTATTGATCAACTTGCATAGGCCCCTATTATAGATAGTCAACCACTCAGATTCAACTTTCTAGATGATTCTATTATGATAGTGGAAGAAGTACAGCCTAAGCCTAAATAGTGGAAACTATATTTTAATGGTTCCTTCACTTATCAAGGATTTGGATCTAGCATATTATTGATTACACCATAAGGGTATGTGATTCCCAAGGCATTTCACATTAATTTTCATTGTACTAACAATATGGCTGAATATGAGTCACTTATTGTAGGACCTCATCTTGCCATATAGTGGGATATTCAACACTTAATGGTCTATGGTGATTCTCAATTCATCATCAATCAAACCAATGATTAGTATCAAACTAGAGATCACAAACTTGTACCTTACAATCAAATCATGGATAATCTTAAAGTTCATTTTAAATATTTATAGTTTTAATAAGTACCAAGGGCTAACAACAGATCTATCGATACAATGGAAATGATTAGGTCCTTGATACAAATTGATAGTAGTGTTAAAGAGTATCAATTTTTGATTGAAAACCTTCTACATCCTACACATGTTTTGCTAGATTTAGAAAGGGTATGCATCATTATTGGTCCCAATACCCCACATGAACTGCCTTAGTTCTAATATTTTTATAATTATTTCCATGATCATGTTTTTCCACCTAACCTATCCAATAAATGATAGAAACTATTCCTTCACTACATAACTCATGATACCCTCCTTGAAAACACACTTTATCATAAAGGCTATGATGGAATGCTACTTTGTTGTTTATCTTTGGGAGAATCCAAGCTAGCGCTTAAGGAGGTTGATGAAGGAATGTGTGGGGCCCACACTAATGGTGTAGTCTTAGCAAAAAATCTCCTTAGAATAGGTTATTATTAGCCTAAAATGGAGACAGATGCTTGTAAGTATGTGAGGAGTTTTTTCCTTATCAAAAACATAAAAATTTTATATACACACCTTCCTTAACACTACAGCTGATCACAACACCATGGCCATTTTCTATTTGGGGCCTTGATCTTATCAATAAAATTAACCCCACATCTTCAGATGGCCATAAACACATTTTAACTACTACCAAGTATTTTACTCAGTTTATTAAGGCCATTATTCTCACTTACATCATCATAAAGTAGATTTCCAAATTCATTCATTACCATATCATCTATTGATATGGGATCCTAGCTCGCATTATATCTGATAATGGCATATCCTTTATAAATAGATACGTAAAAGACCTTTGTACAAAATTCAAAATCAAGCAAAAGAAATCCAATCCATATAACTCATGATCAATGATCAAGTTGAGGCATCAAACAAGACCATTGTAGCTATTTTAAAGAATATTATCAATGATGTTGGCCATAATTAGCACTTGTAATTTTTTCCTGCCTATTGGGATTATTAAACCAGTCATCGAACCCCTATAGGAGCCACTCCATATTCCCTTATTTATGGCACATAATTTATTATCCTAATTGAGATCGAGCTACCTTCATTATGAGTATATTTATAACATATTGAAGATGACAAAGAATACAGAGTCTCGATTTTGAAATAACTAGAAATTATTGATGGTAAATGTTTGGCTACCCTAGAAAACTTGCAAGCCTATCATAACAAATTGTAGAGAAGCCAAAACAAGTGAATTCTCCCTTGGGAGTTTGAGATTGGTGATTTGGTCTCGAAAGAGAACCAGAAGAACATAAATTTTGAATGCAAGAAAAAAGGTAAGCTCTAACCTAATTGGTTGGGACCTTATGTTATCACAACAAACTATAGATGAGGTGCATACAGATTGGCTATTCTAAATGGTGAAAAACTTCCAAATCCCATGAACATTGTGCACCTTAAGAGTTTCTACACTTGATAATCATTTGAACCATTAGATACAAGACACCTTACTTAGGGGAAACTTATGCTGAAGTAATTTTATCCCAACTTTATATGCTAGACCATCCCATGTTGGACCATATTCTTTATGTTTTGACCTACCCTGGACTGCTCTGAAGAGAACCCTATTATTTTCATGATGCTGAATAGTGAAAGATTTAGACTGTTGGCACTCTAAACACATTTTATTCCACCTTGGACCATACTCTTTTGGACCCTATTCATTCTAGACTGTTCTCTCAAGAACCACATTATTTTCATGTCCAAGGTTGTTGTAACCTAGACATCTTTTATCCCTTGACCAATTACAATCCTAGTTATGACTCATAAGCATTATGAACACATTCAACACCAATTCTAAAAATAAAAGTGGCATGGATAATATTTTAAAGCTTATTCTATAAACAAGTGAACATGGATGCATTTTCTCCATATTTTTTCCTACAAGATGGTTATTCAGAGATCTCCCATGCTACATATTATTTATTAAACATTTTTGCCTTAATAAGATCTTGACCTCACTCTCTCTAATTTATGAGCATGTGATATTGCATCTATATTTAGCTATTATTGGTATTCCTAATATTGGATGCAAGTGTCCTTGATTAGTTAGTCCCTTATCCATTATTTATATCCATGAAGGCCATTACATTTACTTTTATCTATTGTTTGAACTCTTATCTATGGATGTGCATCTCCTCAGCTAGGTAGTTCCCTAAACATTGTGTACATATTTTATCCCAAAAACACAAAAACATTATAAAATGATCCACAATAGAACAAAAACATAGTCTTACATTTTCATACCTTTTGATCATCCCACGTTCTTGTTATTTTGCAAGTATTTGTCCCACTAGCTTGCCATTTTTCGAGACCATTTCCATCTTCCTATTTCTTCTACAACATTACTTAGGTTTTTCTAGTCATCACCTTCTCTTTTATCCCACTTCCTAAGAGAACTACATTTGTCTTGAAGTTCATGCTAGATCTCATATCCATGGAACTATGTAGGCAACATCTACTTATCTTGTACATCTAGAGTCAGCTTGGCCACCACCTTCCTTTTATTCTCTTCCCCCATTTCTTTTATGTTGTTTGCCTATCATATGGGCCAACTATGTGTCTTTGTTCTTGTTACATTATTTTAGAAAGTAACACCTCTACTACACATGCCTGAACATTTTTTTTCAAACCACACTAAATTTTGTTTGTGTGTGTTTAATTAAGTTTTATTGGTGTTTTGTTGTGCTTTCTTGTCTCTTGATTTATTCTTTTTTCATTCCTTTGTTCTTTCTTCTTATTTATATTTTGATATTTTATGTTCCTATTTTGTTTTGTTCTTTTGTTTTTTGTGGAACCTTTTGATGGTCCACATGGATCTTGATTATTTATATCTTGATCTCATGTTATTGATTTGTTATTGCCTTTTGCTTTTGTACATTCTTGTTCCTACTTAGGTCTTGATTATTTATATCTTGATTTTAAGTTAGGTTAATTTATGTTTTTATTTTTCTTTGTCTTAGTTTTTTATTTAAATGTGAATATTTGTAACTTTGATATTAGTAATTATTATCGTTATCCTTAATTATAAATATTCACATTTGAACTGACTCACCTTAATTGAAATAATGTCATTATAGGTTACTCATACTTATGATCCATAATTTCATTTTTTCTATAGAAAGCACTATGTGATTTGGATTCAAGTCTCAAGATCAATGTATCATTGATGACTAGATCTCAAGTGCACCAATAAAACTAGGTACCAATGGCTTATCTTGTACTTGATTCTATGCAAGATGTGCATCTCTTGGCATACATTAAGAGTCTAATTGAATAGTGGATAGTTTTTATTCATTCCTCATTCCATTCTCTCCCATTTTTGGGTGAATTACATTGGCTTGAGGTCTATTTGGCCTATGTAGGCAATAATTAGATACATGATGTATCTCAAGTCAGCTCAGCCATCTTCATTATTCTATTCATCTCTTTCATCACTTTGTGCATCCTCAGATGCCTTGTTTCTTATCACTATTTTAGTCATTAGACCATTGCCTCTACATTTGTGCTTGTTCATATTTAATATATACAATAGGTTATCTATTTAATATTTTAATTACTAATTTTCCCTATAGGGGCACAACATTTGAACTAGTCATAAATATAAATTAGCCCTAAAAGGGTAAACCATTCTTTATCAGTGATCAAAATCAGCCCTACTAGGGCAAAACTTTTTTATCAACCAATAAAATTCACTCTATTGGATAACATTATTATTTCATTTCACTAGAGATATGATTCTCCTTTTCATATAATTCCAAGCTCTGTGAACTTTTGCCCTCATTATGGAAATGTTTTAGTGTGTAACTTTTCTTAGAATTGATCATTCTGTAATCACACATCTTGCATCCTATCTTTGGGTGTGTTCAAAGTGTCTCACTTATATTTTTGGATTGTATCCTTCCCATTACCCCCATCCTTGGTGCCCATTATATTCTAATTATATTTTTATCATTGATGGAATAAACACATGCAAGCATTAGTTCATCTAGATTTAATTTTCTCCATGGGTTAATCTCACTTTTTGAGAGTCTATGTTTCTCTTTCATCCTAAAATGTCCTCTCAAGGGGACATAATGGGTCATTTCCTTTTAATTTATTCTTGAAAACTCTTTTCCTTGAAAATATGTTGCTTCATCTAAATGTATCGCTACACCTTCTCAAACAAGGGTAAATTATAGACATTCAATGCCTAACACCATTATGTCAAAATTGTCAATCTTACTCAAAATTTGTGAAAATGCACAAATTAGGCCAAAATCACTTAAATGCACTAAATGGTTAGAGCTTGTCATATATAAGTATTGATTTAGATAAATGTATCCATAAATGGTTCAATAAATTTTATGTGATTATTAACTTTTCTCAAATCATTTCAAGTCAAAATGATGAGAATGCAATTTGTTGCTCTAGATCGCACTTTTCTTCTAATTCAAAAGCACATGACATGTGCATGTGTTATTTTATGTTTAAAACATCCTAAATGGGATGGTTATCCATACATAACTAACATCACCTTATAATTCCTCTCTAGTGAAATTATGGCCTAGTAATATAACATTCTAACCAGTTTGATTAAATGAGTGCAACCAATTTCTAAATAATTTCACTAAAATTTATTAATCTTAGTTAGGAAAATTAAACCATACTATGATCTTAAGTAAGAACTCCATGAAAAGTTATTGAATATTTATTTATTGGAAATTGATTCCTATTATCTACATCATCAAATGACATCATTTATGGGGTGGCATCCATAAGCCATAAATGCAACAAATATTAGGATTATGACCTCCCATGCCTCTTTAATTCCCCTTCCTCCCAAATATTTATGGGGATATTTATGTATATTATTTACATAATTAGATTAATTCATGGTCACACATTTTGATCTCAAGATGGATGGTCATGGTTGATCCTGATCAATTTGGAAAATCTATAAATAATAGTGCCAAGACCACTTTGATTAAAATTCATTTACATAAACTTATTATGCATAATTCTCTCCACATTCCATTTTTGTGTGTTGTTTATTATGCTTAATTTGTAATATAATAGCTTCAAGATAGGCACAACATTGATTTTCATATCATGAGACTAGTTTAGTTGGTGTTATTGAGATGATGGAAGATCTTTGCATTCATCATTGTTAAAGACTTGATCACCAAATCAAGGGGAAAATAAAATTTTGAGCTGCGTTTGGATGGTGGGATGCTCTTGGGAATGTAATGTATACATGGTTTCTTTCATTTGCTTTTTATTATCATTTACAACCCTAGTTTGAATAGGTTGGCTTAGCTTGTTATGTTTTTATGAATTTTTCTTAGTTTTATTCACTAATTCTTGATCTAACCATATTTTTAATCCATATCTACACTAATGTCTTATGTCTACATGGAAGGTATAGGTCACCGATGTCAAAGTGCATAAGAAGCCTAGTCATGACATGAAGAGGTATGTGCATTGAAAAATGAATGATCATAGGCATGTGAAGGTTGTATAACACTATTTGAGAATGTAATTAAGGAATAGAAGAATTTGTTAGAGTTTTAGGGTGAGCCTATTGGGGTAGGACCTTTAGTCTAAGTCTACACTTAAACCACTTTTAGACCCTACTTGGCCTAATGAGGTATGAAGATCAAATTTCAAGGAAAGTATGCACATGTGATCATGGACATAGGTCATATAAGTTTTTTTATGCATGATCACAAATTTGGAGGTCAATATTTGAAAGTGTATGAATCACTATTTTAGGCCTTCTCAAGCTCATAGAATGAGGTCTCAATCCCAAGAAGCACTTTCAGACATTCATTGGTATGTGTAACCTCTACATATGAGTTTGATATATTAAGGAGATATGGGTAAGGGTCCTATATAATATCTCCAAGAATTATTTTTGGATTCAAGTGGAAGTCCTTTATGAACAATAATTAACACCAAAGCCTATGTCAAACCTCCCTAAAACCCTAATAAGGACCTTGATAACTCCTGAACCAAAATAGGTTGAACCTTGTCCCCACTTAGTGCGAGTGCACAAGTATTTTATTAATTTCAAAAAAACAAGTACATAAGGGTGCCTTTACTCCGTTAACCCTTTTACAATGCAAACATGGATTTATATAGTTTTTACCAATGACCGGTAAAAACAACTAATCCTATAACCAACTAAATACAGGAAAACAACCCATAAGGTAATTCTAATTAATAAATATAAAACATTAAAACTACCTAATAATTAAACTAAGTAAGTTTATTTTATGGGGGTGTCTTTACTAAAAGATGCATGCCCCATTTACAATAATTATTTATTACCTACCAAAAATCTAACCTAATGTTAAGACTTTGGAACAAGTCCTAACAAACCCCCCTATGATCCAAAGTCAGGGCTTTGGACACATACCAGGCATTTTTTTGAATTTTTCAAATTTGATTCTGTCAAGGGGTTTTGTGAAGATATCAGTTGTCTGATTGGCAGTTGGGCAACATATTGGATCAAGAGTTTTATTTTCCACCAACATTCACTGATAATGGTATTTGACATCCATATGTTTTGTTTTGGCATGAAACACTTGATTCTTGGACATCTTGATTGCACTCTGATTATCAATGTATAAATGTGTAGGAGCAAACTGATAAACCTGAAGATCTTTAAGAATACGATGAAGGTAAATAATTTCTATAGAAGCATCCCATGCTATAATATACTCTGATTCTACTAATGAACTTGCCACTATATCCTACTTTTTACAACACCAAGCAATGGCAGCTAAACCCATATGCATAGTGTATCCTGTGGTTGACACTCTATCATCCACACATCTACCAAAATCTGCATCACAATATCCAACAAGTTTGAATTTCTTGTTGCGGTGGTATCAAGGCCATATGTTTTTTTTCCTTGAAGGTAACAAAGTACTCATTTTGTTGCATGCCAACAAATTTCTCTAGGCTCATGCATAAACTTAGATAAAATTCTAATTGAAAATGAAATATCGGGCCTGGTAGTCATCAAGTATATCAAACCTCCCACCAATTGTCTATATGTGGTGCCATCAAAAAAGGCACTGCTATCATCCTTAGACAATTTCAAGTTACTTTCCCTGAGAGTGAGGGTAGGTTTCCAATCACTCATGCCAAACCTCTCTAATAACGTAGAAATATACCTAGTTTGTGAAATAAAAATACTATGCTCTTTCTGAGTTACCTCTATGCCTAGATAGTAGTGAATAATTCCAAGATCTATCATCTCAAACCCATCTTTTAATTCCTTCTTCATAGACTTGTTATGGTTTTCTTCATTACCTGTGAGAAACAAGTCATCGACATAGAGAACAAGTATCACCATTTTCTTTCCCTACACTCAAAAATAGAGAGTATCATCAAATTCACTATGATGAAAACCAATGCATTTCAAGTATGAATCCATTTTCTCATATCAAGCCCTGGGTGCTTGTTTGAGTCCATACAAAGCTTTTATAAATTTACATACTTTGTGTTTAGCACCCACCTGTTTAAAACCCTAAGGTTGTTTCATATAAAATTCTTCCTATAAATCACCATTTAAAAAAGCACTTTTAAAATCTAATTGATGTACTTTCCAACTATTTTGTGCTGCTAAGGCAAGTACCATATGAATAGTGTGCCATTTGGTAGTTAGTGCAAATGTTTCCTCATAGTCAATACCTTCTTGTTGCACATATCCTTTTACAACAAGTCATGCCTTATGTTTATCAATGGAGCCATCTAATTTATACTTAGTCCTATAAACCCATTTACATACAATGGGTTTAACATGTGGAGGAGGATCAAATAAAACCCATGTATTACTGTTAAGCATGGAATCATACTCACATTTCATTGCCTATTGCCAAACATGTTCAGTAGATGCCTCCTCAAAAGTGGATGGCTCAGTGGAAGAAGTAGTAACAACCATAGCATAGTTTACCTATTTTAAAGAATTCTTGGGCCCTGTTAAAACAACTTCATCTACTGTCAAGTCAAAAATATTACTTTGAGCCCATTTTGGATACTTAGACAAATTATTCAAATCAGGGACTCCAGAATTCTCAACATGTGCATCATTCGAAGGGGGACTTAGAGAATTTTCAAGAATTTCTAAGTCATCAACCTATGAAATTGTAGATGAAGGAGAGGAAAGTGAAGGAATTTGAGTCTCATACCATAACTTCGAAGAGTTATCCCCATTATTCAAACCCTTATCTCTTTTTGTATTTTTCCTCTCTAATCTATCAAGTTGAGAATCAATCTCTACATTGTTCATAGTCCCAAACTCATCAAATATTACATCTCGACTCACTATGAATTTCCCTGAATCATGTGCAAGCAAATGAAACCCATTTTTATCTTCAAAATAATCAAGAAAGATGCATTTTTGACTTCGTGGTTCCAACTTAGTTCTATGTTTAATAGGAACCAAAGAAAAACAAACACATCCAAACACTTTCAAGTGTTTAACTTTTGGTTTAAATCCATACCATGCCTCATATGGAGTTTGTCCTAAAAGTGTAACTGTGGGGGACCTATTTCTCAAATACACTACAGTACCAATAGCTTTGGCCCAAAACTTATCATCAAGTTGTTTATAGTACAACATGGCACGTGATGTGCCCTCTAAAGTTCTATTCATTCATTCAAATACTCCATTTTGTTATGGAGTATAAGCATTAATATATTTTTTATGAATACCATGTTATTGACAATAATCTAAAAATTCATTAGAGGTATACTCACCTCCATTATCTGAACGAAGAGTGGCCAAATGTGAACCTGTTTCTTTTTCGACTAAGTGTAACCAATCAAAAAACTTAGCGAAAACTTCAGATTTGTTTTTCATAAAGAATACCCAAGTCATCCTATAAAATTCATAAATAAACAAGACAAAGTATCTACACCCACCAATGGATGACTTTTTCACGTCACATACATCACTATGAACTAATTGTAAACATATGTTAGCTCTCCAAGTGCTACGCCCCTAACCTATCACATGTATGAGGATAGTATTAGCCGACTTGTGGCTTAATTATCCCTCTTTGACATTATATTACATTTATATATGCTTTATTTTGATTAGTAGGATGGCCTAGATAGACTATATATAGGAGGTAGTGGGTAATCATTTATCATCATATTGTGAATTTTGCTCTTATTGAAGCTTATGGAGGTTGCCCCCTCAAAGTGGCTTATCTATTATCATATATTTGGATATATTTCAGTCATATAATGATATAATTCTTCTATTATACTTAATTATTGAAGTAATTTCATTACAAGTGGTATCAGAGCTGCGATTTGGGCAATCTTGTGGGTGAAACACTAATTTTTTAAATTTTTCAATATATAAAAAATAGTTGCGAATTTCTTTGCAAAATTTTTAATGGAGGTGTGAAATGATCATATTAAGCTTCCCTTAAAATTTCAGCTCATTTGGACCTATTTTACAAAATTTATCTCTATTTTATGGTTTTTCATAAAATTATTCTATAGTGCGCAATTCAAAGAATTTTTCTGAGTTATTTACATTTTTGGAAATATTATAAAAATTTGGATATGGTATGTTCTTTGTATATTTTGATTTAAGGATGAAATAATTCCAAAATTTCTTGGTCAAAGTTGGGTCAAAAGTGCCAATAAGGGTTGACATCGTAAAACCCTTTTATGGCAGGTCCACAAACTCGAGGTCGAGGGAAGGGTGTTGAAACTCTAGGTAAAACTCCTAAAAATGAAGAGATGGAGTTATAAGGGGGATTTACTAGACCCTTTGTACCAAGGTTTTCTGACATAGATCACAAAGTGAGCCAGCTTGACTATAGTGTGCAAGGCATTCAGAGTGAGGTGCAAGACATACAATCTAATATGCAATCCATACAAGATAGTTTGGGAGATATCATGATGGCTTTGAACATTAATCAATCAAATCATCAAGCTAAATCTATTTCACAAACCCACCAAGGTGGTTTTCCCAACCATTCTACTTCAAATCCAACTCCATGGCCACAGAGGAACCTATTACCAAAGGTGGATATGCGCAGATTTGATGGAAAAGATCCACTCAATTGGCTCAACCAAATGGAGAGTTTTTTTGACTTACATCATATTCAAAGTGGATAGAAGGTTACCATGGCATCCTTGTATCTTGAACCTGATCAATTCATTTGGTATCGATGGTTGTGTGCTCAAAATAAAAAGATGACTCTCAATGTCACCTGGTTAATTTTTACAGAGGAGCTACAATTACAATATGGCAATAGTGTGATAGATAATTGCTTCAGCCAACTAGAAAAATTGTGACAAACTAGCTCCGTAAAAGATTATATTCATCATTTTTAGAACCTATCCTTTTGTGTGGAGATAATTTCTAAAGTAAACTTGAATGACCTATTTTTGGGTGGACTCAAGGACCACATTCAACATGAGGTACGCATGTTTAATCCACTTAATATTTCTGATTCTATTATCATAGCACGTAGAGCTGGGGAAAAATTCATAGCCAACAAGAAGTATCCATTCACTCACTTCAAAGATCATAGCATATCGTCACCAACATTTCCTCCACCTACTAGATTGACCCCTCAACAAATTGAAGAGAAGCGTGCAAAAGGATTATGTTTTGGTTGTGATAGCAAGTGGAGTAAAGGACATAGATGTGCTAAGAAAAAGTTATTCTACATTAAGGGACCAAACGAAGATGAAGAAGCAAATGATGCCTCTAATGATGATGAGGAAGATATAGAGGAGGTACCTGAAGATTCCCAACCTATAATCTCTTGTCATACACTTGCAGGTATTAGCACTCCACAAACTCTTAAGGTGGTAGGTTTCCTCAAGAAACAGAAGGTGACAGTGTTGATTAATTCAGGGAGCACACATAACTTTATAAACCATAAGTTGGCCACTCGATTGAACTGTTTCATCTACCCAGCACCAGAATTTCAGCTCATGATTGCAGATGGTGGCATAATTAATTATTCAAGCAAATGCCATAGTATTAAGCTTACTATGCGTGGGTACAATCTCGACTCTGCTATGTTTTCTATTCCCATGGGTAACACAGACATTGTTTTGGGATTCCAATGGCTCACAACCTTAGGTACCATTAAGATGAACTTCCAAGAACTATTCATGCACTTTCATTCTAAAGGTAAGAAAATTGAACTACATGGATTACATGCAAAATCTCCACAATTGGTTAGTTCACATCAGATGACCAAGATTCTAAAAAGGGGGGTAGAGGGAATTATTGCACGATTATGCTCCATAGAAGTTCAACCCACAAAGGTATCTACACATCTTGATCTACAAATAATTCTTAAAGACCACTCATCTATTTTTGGGGCCATGCCAAAAGGACTACCACCAAAAAGAGAACATGATCATGCCATTCAACTAATTCTAGGTAGTCAACCACCAAATATCAAACCATATAGATATCCATATGCACAAAAGAGTGAAATTGAAAAGATGGTCCATGAGATGTTGGAGGTAGGGATCATCAAGCATAGCCAAAGTGCATATTCATCACCAGTGGTCATGGTGCGGAAGAAGGATGACACATGGAGGATGTGCCCAGATTATAGGGAACTCAACAAGTACACCATCAAAGATAAGTTTCCTATTCCAATAATTGATGATTTACTTGATGAGTCACATGGTGCTAATTATTTCAAAAAATTGGATCTTCGCTTGGGGTACCATCAAATTAGAATCAAGGATGAAGATGTTCATAAAACTGCTTTTAGAACACATGAGGGCCATTATGAGTTTGCACCATCTACTTTTCAGAGCTTGATGAACACTAATTTTAGGCCTTTTTAAAGGAAGTTTGTGCTAGTTTTATTTGATGACATATTGATTTATAGTCAGACATGGGAAGCACATCTGCAACATGTGAAATAGGTGTTGATAGTTTTGGAGAAGCACCAACTTTATGTGAATCCATCTAAATGTGCTTATGGAGTATAGGAGGTAGAGTACCTTGGTCACATTATTTCCCATGAAGGGGTAAAAGTTGATCCCCAGAAGATCAAAGCGATAATGGAATGGCCCATGCCAAAAAATCTCAAAAATGTTCGAGGGTTCCTTGGACTAACAGGTTACTATAGAAGATTTGTGAAAGGTTATGGCAGCATAGTAGCTCCACTCACTGCATTGCTAAAGAAGGATGTTTTCCATTGGAATGATGATGTCATCAAAGCATTTAAAAAACTAAAAGTAACTATGTGCACCACTCTAGTTTTGGCTACTCCAGACTTTTCACAAACATTCACTGTTGAATGTGATGCTTCTGGGTCTGGATTGGGGGCAGTACTAATGCAAGAAGGAAGACCCATTGCATTTGAAAGTCATCAATTCAAAGGTAAGAATCTACAAAACCCTGTCTATGAGAAAGAAATGATGGCTATTCTTCATGCAGTTAAACAATGGAGGCCTTATCTAATGGGTAGACACTTTAAGGTGAAAATGGATCATGATAGTCTCAAATACTTTTTGGAGCAAAGATTTCATCTGAGGAACAACAAAAATGGGTAACCAAAATGTTGGGTTATGATTTTGAAATCATCTACAAGAAGGGTAAAGATAATGTAGTAGCAGATGCACTATCCAAATGGGATGCATCCACAGAAGCATTAATTTGTGCAATGTCCATATTGCAATTAGATTGGATGGATGAAGCTAGGTTAGAATGGGAGCAAGACAAGGATACACAGGTTCTAATTTAGAATCTCTAGCAAGGTAATTTATCCTCAAATAAATTTGAATGGAAAGGTAATGTCCTATGGTATAAGGGTAGGTTATACTTGTGCAAAAATTTAGAGCTTAAGCATAAGATTCTTGCAGAGTTGCATGCATCTCCAATTGGGGGACACTCAGGGTTCTTAAAAACTTATCATAGAATTAAGAAAGAATTATTTTGGGAAGGACTCAAGGGAGATGTACAAAAGTTTGTGGAAGAATGCTTGATATGCCAACAGAATAAAGGTGAAACAGTTAAGACCCCAGGTTTGTTACAACCGTTAGCAATTCCTAGTCAAAGGTGGGAGGAGGTTTCCATTTTCATCACTGGTTTGCCTTGTTCTAAAGGTAAGAATGTTATTTTGGTCATTGTGGATAGGCTTACAAAATATTCCCATTTTTGTGCTCTCTCACACCCATTTTTAGCAAGTACAATAGCGGCTATTTTTACGAAAGTAGTTCTCAAATTACATGGAATGCCAAAAATAATTGTAAGTGATCGTGATCCTATTTTCACTAGTAATTTTTGGACTGAAATATTTTATTTTTTGGGTACTCAGCTAGCTCATAGCTCATCTTACCACCCCCAATCTGATGGACAAACTGAAGTGGTTAACAAATGTTTAGAGGGGTATCTTTGTTGTTTTGTATTAGATAAACAAGAACATTGGGTTAAATAGCTACCACTTGTAGAATGGTGGTATAACACATCTTTCCATACCTCTTCTAAAATGTCTCCATTTCTATCACTATATGGTTACCATCCACCTTCCATCACTTCTTCATTAAAGGTGGACACCAAGGTTCGAGATGTGGAAGAGCACATTCAACATCAACAAGAGGTTTTGGCTAGTTTGAGAGAGAATTTGGCATTGACACATAATAGGATGAAGCAACAAGCAGATCAACACCATAGTGAGCAAAATTTGAGGTGGGTGACTGAGTATTTATTCATTTATATCCTTACAAGCAGATGTCCTTGAAGCAACATAAAAAGGACAACAAACTTGCTCCTAAATATTATGGCCCTTATCAGGTTCTACAAAAAATTGGAAGTGTGGCTTATAAGCTCGAGTTACCTCATTCATCTCACATACACCCAGTATTTCATGTTTCTTGTTTCAAGAAGGTCATTGGATAGAAAGTTTCCACCCAGACAGAGCTCCCGAAACTAGATGAAGAAGGATGAGTCATATTGGAACCAGAGAAGATCCTCCAAACACATACTAAGAGGTTGAGAACCAAAGAGATTAGGGAATATTTGATCAAGTGGAAAAACTAAAGCAGTGAAGATGTAACTTGGGAAGGTGAAGATTTTATGCAACAACATCCAGAGTTGTTCAACATTGAGGACAACATTGGTTTGAAGGGGAAGGGCATGCTACGCCCCTAACCTATCACATGTATGAGGATAGTATTAGCCGACTTGTGGCTTACTTATCCCTATTTGACATTATATTACATTTATTTGTGCTTTCTTTTGATTAGTAGGTCAGCCTATGGAGTAACCATGGCCTAGATAGACTATATATAGGAGGTAGTGGGTAATCATCTATCATCATATTGTGAATTTTGCTCTTATTGAAGCTTGTGGAGGTTGCCCCCTCAAAGTGGCTTATCTATTATCATATATTTGGATATATTTTAGTCATATTTGGATATAATTCTACTGTTATACTTAATTATTGAAGTAATTTCATTACACCAAGATGACTGTTTAGGAATTTTTTTCCGATTTTGTTTTCCCAAAACACATGACTCACAAAGAATACTATCTTTGCAAAAAGTGGGCAACCCATTCACCATACCATATCTCTATAAATACACTAAAGAGTGGATATTCAAATGTCCATAGCAGAGATGTCATAACCGTTGTGTAGACATAGTACCTGTCCCTGTGTCAACAACTGCTGCAAGTTCTATATTGGGAGGAAGCACCATACAATGCAATCTAACCAAGTTTCCATCTTCATATCTTGTATGCATTATTTTATAATCATCCTTCATTGAATTGATGTAAATGAGCCCATTTTCAAGCACAATTTGATAACCTTTCTTTTGAATAGTTACCAAATAAATTAAGTGTTTCTTCAATGTGGGAACATACCAAACATCCTCCAAGTATTTTATAGACCCATTAGGAAGAAGAATCCGAATAGATCCAAGTCCTAGTGGTGTATGCATAGACTTATTTGCTAAGGCAACTGGAGAGAGAGAAGCTTCCTTATAAGAGCAAAAGAAATCTCTCCTAAATGTCATGTGTTTGGTTGCTCCTGTGTCTAAAACCCATACATTTGTGAGCTCATCTCTAGCCTCATATTCAATATAATCAATGTGCCCCAAAGTAGTGAATGCATATTCACGGGCAACATTACTAGATTCATCATAATCATGATCGGCATACTGAGCAGAGTTAGTCTTAGTCACTTTTTGTGGCCTCTGAATTTTATCAAAAGGAATCCTACATTGTGAGGCAATGTGACCAAATTTTCTACATCTATGACACTCAATGTCTGATCTACCTCGACCTCTACCCCTATATGAGTTGTGACCATGTCCTCGATCACTTGTTTCATGTGAATGTGATTGATTAGATTGTTGATTATTTGAATGACCCCTACCTATGTTTTGATATCTGCCTCCTCTATAACCTTGACCCCCTTTATAATTGTTTCCTCTATTGTTTTGATGCCCAAATGAAGATGAACTAGGCTTTGACTCCAAAGCATGGGCTTCTTCAGTTTTCTTGGATTTCTTGGGTAGAGAGAGGTCATGTTGGATGAGCAACTCAGCCAACTTATCGAAGGTGACACCTGTGATCTTGTCAAAAACATGCAACATTTCAACAAAATTCCTATAGGACCCTGGTAGTCCTTTCAAAGCAGCAGTAACTATGAGGTCATCATCTAGTTTTTCAAAAATAGCGTTAGTATACTTAGTAGTGATATTTTTCAACTTAGACATATATTCTCCCATATAACCATCTTCATCTAATGACAAAGTAAACAACTGCATATGAATATCTATCTTCTTATGCTTAGGTTTCTTATCATACAAATCTGACAATGTTTTCCATGCAGTGTAACTATGAGGAGAATTTTCAATATGAACATAAGTATCATGAGTAAAACAACATTTAATGAGAGGTAAGGCCTTAGAATCACACAAATTGAATATATCTAATTTAGCCTACTCTGTTGGCAATGTGGGATTTTCATTCTTAACAATATCCCATAACTCATTAAACACTAGTGAAGCCTCCATCAATCATTTCCAATTTGAATAATTGGAAATTGTTAATCTATCACCATTTGAAAGCAAATTCTGAATTTTTGGCATTTTGAAATGAAAGCAAGTGCAGTAGAGAAAAGTGCAACAAAATGCAAAAGAAATGAAACAAATATCACACTCACTGCACAAGACACTGCTTCTATGGGGTTTTACACTTAACCTCTGCATAGAGTGTAAAAGAAAAATAAGTATTTTTGATGGGTTTTGCACTTAACCTCGCCAAAAAATCAATGATTACACCCTTATTTTGCCAAATTACAACCTTATCTCACCACAACAATGCAAAAGAAATATGATTGAATTTCTCCTTTTTCAAAAAATTAAATAACATAATACAATATGTGTTTTACAATATTCAGATTTAAAAAGAGAATATTACTTTTTCAAAAAAGCATATTCCAAAGCAAAAAAAAACTTTCTCCAAAAAGAAGGGATTTGAACCCTTGACCTCCTCTTTTGCAAGCTTTTAACAAAATAAGCTTAACCAATTGCTCTAAGAGCATTTGCAAAACATTATACTCAAAAATTTATACATATTCTAGATTTTGTGTATGAGGGAAAATTTTTAAAAAAAATTACATATGAGTAAATAAATTCAAATTTCTCCCTTTTTACAGCCTTCTTAAGAAAGCTTCCTCCCGTGGGACCCACTAAGACAAATTTTTGATATCAAAAAACATTAGAAACAGAAAAAATAAATTTTTAAATTTTATTGCAGTGCCAAGTTTGCCTAGGATGCTATGGCAACTCCTGGGAATTTTCTTTTCACCTATTTTCTCTCTCATAGGCCATACAAATCCATACAGGCTGGGTAAAAAGGATTTTCACTGAGTTTTTGCAAATTTTTTGAGGTGTATTTGCAGGGAATGAGATCAAAATAAAGCTTGGGCATTGGAAGGCCATACCATAGGCCATACAAGTTCAAAAAATTCTCAGATTTACAATTTGAATGCAAAAAATAAGGGTTTAATATCATTTGATCAAGATTGGCATGGGTTTTAGCTATTAAGAGGCCTGAGAATGAGATGAATCAATAATGGCAGCCACGAATAAATATTACAAAGGTTTTTTTAAATAAATAGGCCGTACAAATCTGGTTTTGACCAAAAAACAATGAATTTAATAACATTAAAATGCTAAAAATTCATTTTTATGCCAGATGAGGAGGTTTGAACACAAGACAATGGGGTATGAATGATCAAAAAATACCAAACTGTGGTATATGGAAAATATACAGGTTTAAATATAAATAATATTTGAAAAATTAAAATAATTTAATAATTTTTCAAAATATTTAAACCAATACTATATGGCATACCTTATTTCATGCCAAATGATATCACATGAATTGATTTTTCACCTTGCTCCTTCGAATTCACCAAGCTCCCAAAATAACCACGCTCTGATACCACTGATGACTCCTGAACCAAAATAGGTTGAACCTTGTCCCTGCTTAATGCGAGTGCACAAGTATCTTATTAATTTAAAAAAAATAAGTACATAAGGGTGCCTTTACTCCATTAACCCTTTTACAATGCAAACATGGATTTATATAGTTTTTACCAATGACCAGTAAAAACAACTAATCCTATAACCAACTAAATATGTGAAAACAACCCATAAGGTAATTCTAATTAATAAATATAAAATATTAAAACTACCTAATAATTAAACTAAGTAATTTTATTTTATGGGGGTATCTTTACTAAAAGATGCACGCCCCATTTACAATAATTATTTATTACCTACCAAAAATCTAACCTAACGTTAAGACTTTGGAACAAGTCCTAACAGACCTGATGTGAAATATTTTTCTCAATATAGCTCAGGATGGATTCGAATCACTAGATAAATTATTGTATCATTTATTCCACTCTCCTAGGTGCTTTTAGGTGGTGGTGTTTAGTCAGACGAGAGAGAAAATACATATATACAGGCTTATTTGTCAAGAAGTTGTTATAGCTCTAAAAAATTAAATTGTTCAATAAAATAAATTGGATGGTAGAAAAAGATAGAGACTCATTTTAGGTGACTATAATGATTTATAGATATTTTATATCTTTATATTGTTCTAATTCGGTCATCCCAGTAATCTAGACGTAGATAGACCTAATGGTGTGAATAGTGTAAAACTTAGGCATAGATGAAGAGATAGATTTCAAGGTTTGTGCATGATAGATTGATGAAAAAAAATGAATTAAGAATTTATTTATTAATTTCAGTTCATGTTAATTATTTGAATAATTTTTGGAGGTCAGTGTATATGGTGAAAATGTTGCTCACAAAATGGCATGTCTAGTTCAGATAGGACTATGAGATATAAGGTCAAGAAATTGGTCTGCAAGACTAATATTTACCATAAAAACATATGAATTTTCTATTTTATGATGTTCTATATATATAATATGAATATTTTTATGCATTATTATTCATGACATGTGTCTACAAAGGTATTGAAAGTCTAATTCATCATGACTAGTTTTTTAGGAGAATTGGCAGTTTTGAGTAAGCAAGTTACATGTAATGAAATTACTTCAAGAATTAAATATAACAACAGAATTATATCCAAATATGACTGAAATATATCCAAATATATGATAATATATTATCCACTTTGAGGGGGCAACTTCCACAAGCTTCAATAAGAGCATAATTCACAATATAATGATAAATGATTACCCAATACCTCCTATATATAGTCTAACTAGGCCATGGTTACTCCATAGGCTGACCTACTAATCTAAAGAAAGCATAGATAAATGTAATATAAGGTCAAAGAGGGATAAGTAAGCCACAAGTCAGCTAATACTATCCTCATACATGTGATAGGTTAGGGGCATAGCATGCCCTTCCCCTTCAAACCAAAGTTGTCCTCAACGTTGAACAACTGTGGATGTTGTTGCAGAAATTCTTCACCTTCCCAAGTTGCATCTTCACTGCTTTGGTTTTTCCACTAAATCAAATATTCCTTAATCTATCTGGTTCTCAACCTCTTAGTACGTGTTTGGAGGATCTTCTCTGGTTCCAAAATGACTCATCCTTCTTCATCTAGTTCTGGAAGCTCTATCTGGGCAGAAACTTTCTGTCTAATGACCTTCAAACAACAAAAATGAAATACTAGGTGTATGTGAGATGAATGAGGTAACTCGAGCTTGTAAGCCACACTTCCAATTTTTTGTAGAACCTGATAAGGGCCATAATACTTAGGAGCAAGTTTTTTGTCCTTTTTCTGTTGCTTCAAGGACATCTGCTTGTAAGGTTGCAAATGAACAAATACCTAGTCACCCACCTCAAAATTTTGCTCACTTCAGTGTTGATCTACTTGTTTCTTCATCCTAATTTGTGCCAAGACCAGATTCTCTCTCAAACTAGCCAAAACCTCTTGTTAATGTTGAATGTGCTCTTCCACATCTCGAACCTTGGTGTGCACCTTTAATGAAGAAGTGATGGAAGGTGGATGGTAACCATATAGTGCTAGAAATGCAGACATTTTAGAAGAGGTATGGAAAGATGTGTTATACCACCATTCTACAAGTGGTAGCCATTTAACCCAATGTTCTTGTTTATCTAATACAAAATAATGGAGATACCCCTCTAAACATTTGTTAACCACTTCAATTTGTCCATTAGATTGGGGGTGGTAAGATGAGCTATGAGCTAGCTGAGTACCCAAACAAGAAAATAGTTCAGTCCATAAATTACTAGTGAAAATAAGATCATGATCACTTACAATTATTTTTGAGGTTCCATGTAATTTGAGAACTGCTTCCATAAAAATAGCTGTGACTATAGTTGCTAAAAATGGGTGTGAGAGAGCACAAAAATGGGCATATTTTTTAAGCCTATTCACAATGACCAAAATAACATTATTGCCTTTAGAACAAGGCAACCCAATGATGAAATCCATGGAAACCTCCTCCCACCTTTGACTAGGAATTGCTAATGGTTGTAACAAACCTGGGGTCTTAACTGTTTCACCTTTATTGTGTTGGCATATCATGCATTCTTCCACAAACTTTTGTACATCTCCCTTGAGTCCTTCCCAAAATAATTCTTTCTTAATTCTATGATAAGTTTTCAAGAACTCTGAGTGTCCCCCAAGTGGAGATGCATGCAACTCTGCAAGAATCATATGCTTAAGCTCTAAAGTTTTGCACAAGTATAACCTACCCTTTTACCATAGGACATTACCTTTCCATTCAAATTTGTCAGAGGATAAATTATCTTGCTAGAGATTCTAAATCAGAACCTGTGTATCCTTGTCTTACTCCCATTCTAACCTAACTTCATCCACCCAATATGCTTGAAATATGGACATTGCACAAATTAATGCTTTTGTGGATGCATCCTGTCTAGATAGTGCATCTGCTACTACATTATCTTTACCCTTCTTTTAGATGATTCCAAAATCATAACCCAACATTTTGGTTACCCATTTTTGTTGTTCCTCAGATGATAATCTTTGCTCCAAAAAGTATTTGAGACTATCATGATCCGTTTTCACCTTAAAGTGTCTACCCATCAGATAAGGCCTCCATTATTTAACTGCACGAAGAATAGCCATCATTTCTTTCTCATAGACAGGGTTTTGTAGATTCTTACCTTTGAATTGATGAATTTCAAATGCAATGGGTCTTCCTTCCTGCATTAGTACTACCCCCAATCCAGACCCAGAAGCATCACATTCAATAGTGAATGTCATCATTCCAATGGAAAGCATCCTTCTTTAGCAATGCAGTGAGTGGAAACCTTTCACAAATCTTCTATAGTAACCTGTTAGTCCAAGAAAACCTCAAAGGTTTTTGAGAGTTTTTGGCATGGGCCATTCCATTATCACTTTGATCTTTTGAGGATCAACTTTGACCACTTCATGGGAAACAATGTGACCAAGGTACTCTACCTCCTATACTCCAAAAGCACATTTAGATGGATTTGCATAAAGTTGGTGCTTCTCCAAAACTATCAACACATGTTTCACATGTTGTAGATGTGCTTCCCATGTCTGACTATAAATCAATATGTCATCAAAGAAAACTAGCACAAACTTCCTTAAAAAAGGCCTAAAAACAATGTTCATCAATCTATAAAAAGTAGATGGTGCATTTGTAAGACCAAAGGGCATTACCAAAAACTCATAATGGCCCTCATGTGTTCTAAAAGCAGTTTTATGAACATCTTCATCCTTGATTCTAATTTGATGGTACCCCGAGCAAAGATCCAATTTTGTGAAATAATTAGCACCATGCAACTCATCAAGTAAATCATCAATTACTGGAATAGGAAACTTATCTTTCATTGTGTACTTGTTGAGTTCCCTATAATCTAGGCACATCTTTCATGTGTCATCCTTCTTCCACACCATGACCACTGGTGATGAATATGCACTTTGGCTATGCTTGATGATCCTTGCCTCCAACATCTCATGGACCATCTTTTCAATTTCACTCTTTAATGCATATGGATATCTATATGGTCTGATATTTGGTGGTTGACTACTTGGAATTAGTTGAATGGCATGATCATGTTCTCTTTTTGGTGGTAGTCCTTTTGGCATGGCCCCAAAAATAGATGAGTGGTCTTTAAGAATTATTTGTAGATCAAGATGTGTAGATACCTTTGTGGGTTGAACTTCTATGGAGCATAATCGTGCAATAATTCCCTCTACCCCCCTTTTTAGCATCTTGGTCATCTGATGTGAACTAACCAATTGTGGAGATTTTGCATGTAATCCATGTAGTTCAATTTTCTTACCTTTAGAATGAAAGTGCATGAATAGTTCTTGGAAGTTCATCTTAATGGTACCTAAGGTTGTGAGCCATTGGACTCCCAAAACAATGTCTATGTTACCCATGGGAATAGCAAACATAGCAGAGTCGAGATTGTACCCATCCATAGTAAGCTTAATACTATGGCATTTGCCTGAATAATTAATTATGCCACCATCTGCAATCATGAGCTGAAATTCTGGTGCTGGGTAGATGAAACAGTTCAATCGAGTGGCCAACTTATGGTTTATAAAGTTATGTGTGCTCCCTGAATCAATCAACACTGTCACCTTCTGTTTCTTGAGGAAACCCACCACCTTAAGAGTTTTTGGAGTGATAATACTTGCACGTGCATGACAAGAGATTGTAGGTTGGGAATCTTCAGGTACCTCCTCTATATCTTCCCCATCATCACTAGAGGCATCATCTGCTTCTTCATCTTCATTTGGTCCCTCAATGTAGAATAACTTCTTCTCATCACATCTATGTCCTTTATTCCACTTTCTATCACAACCAAAACATAATCCTTTTGCACACTTTTCTTCAATTTGCTGAGGGGTCAATCTAGTAGGTGGAGGAAATGTTAATGATGATATGCTACAATCTTTGAAGTGAGTGAATGGCTGCTTCTTGTTGGCTATGAATTTTTCCTCAGCTCTATGTGCTAGGATAATAGATTCAAAAATATTAAGTGGATTAAACATGTGTACCTCATGTTGAATGTGGTCCTTGAGTCCACCCAAAAATAGGTCATTCAAGTTTGCATCAAAAATTGTCTCCACACATAAGGATAGGTTCTGAAAATGATGAATATAATCCTTGACGGAGCTAGTTTGTCACAATTTTGCCAATTGGCTAAAGTAATTATCTGTCACACTAGTGCCATAGTGTAATTGTAGCTGCTCTGTAAAAATTGACCAGGTGACATTGAGACTCATCTTTTTCTTTTGATCACACAACCATCGATACCAAATGAATTGATTAGGTTCAAGATACAAGGATGACATGGTAACCTTCTGTCCACTTGGAATCTGATGTAGGTCAAAAAACTCTCCATTTGGTTGAGATAATTGAGTGGATCTTTTCCATTGAATTTGCGCATATCCACTTTTGGTAATAGGTTCCTCTGTGGAAATGGAGTTGGATTTGAAGTAGACTGGTTAGGAGAACCACCCTGGTGGGTTTGTGAAATAGATTTAGCTTGATGATTTGATTGATTAATGTTTAAATCCATCATGATATATCCCAAACTATCTTGTATGGATTGCATATTAGATTGTATGTCTTACACCTCACTCTGAATGCTTGGCACACTATAGTCAAGCTGGCTCACTTTGTGATCTATGTCAGAAAACCTTGGTACAAAGGGTGTATTAAACCCCCCTTCTAACTCCATCTCATCCTTGTTAGGAGTTTTTCCTAGAGTTTCATCACCCTTTCCTCGGCCTCGAGTTTGTGGACCTGCCATAAAAGGGTTTTACGATGTCAACCCTTATTGACACTTTTGACCCAACTTTGACCAAGCAATTTTGGAATTATTTTGGCCTCAAATCAAAATATACAAAGAAAAAACCATATCAAAATTTTTCTAATATTTCCAAAAATATAAACAACTCAGAAAAATTCTTTGAATTGCGCACTATAGAATAATTTTATGAAAAACCATAAAATAGTGATAACTTTTGAAAAAAAGATCCAAATGAGTTGAAATTTTAATTGAATATTAATTTTATTATTTCTCACCTCCAATAATAAAATTTCATATAAATTCACAACCATTTTTTATATATCACAAAAATTAAAAATTTAGTGTTTCGCCCACAAATTGCTCAAATCGCAACTCTGATACCACTTGTAATGAAATTACTTCAAGAATTAAGTATAACAGCAGAATTATATCCAAATATGATTGAAATATATCCAAATATATGATAATAGATAAGCCACTTCGAGGGGGCAACCTCCACAAGCTTTAATAAGAGCAGAATTCACAATATAATGATAAATGATTACCCACTACCTCCTATATGTAGTCTAACTAGGCCATGGTTACTCCATAGGCCGACCTACTAATCTAAATAAAGCATAGATAAATGTAATATAATGTCAAAGAGGGATAATTAAGCCACAAGTCGGCTAATAATATCCTCATACATGTGATAGGTTAGGGGCGTAGCATTACAAAGATATTCTTGAGACTTTATCTCATAAGTGAAGGTGTTCCGATAATTTTTTAATGGCCCTTAGGTCATGTATAATAAATATTCATGTTGAATTTTTCATATTTAATTAGCTTAAGTGTGTTTAAGCTTCGTTATTACAAGACAGACTTTTGAGGTACACATGCCTAATAGGGAAGTTTGTCTCAAAGGAGCTTTCATAGTATGAACATATGATACAGGTCTAATAAATCATGGAAGAGGTAAGTATTGGTCATTATATAAGTTATTTAATGGTTTTTTATTATTGGAGATAGTCACTGGTCATAATAAGATCAAGTTTGGAGTTAAGAGGATAGACTAAGGCAATTAGTTCTCCATGTGACCTAAAGGACTAGTAAGGCCTAATTATGTTGTGACAGACCAAAATGGGTTCAAATTATTATTAAATCATGTTCATTATATGTATTAATACCTATTTTGTATCCAACCTTAGATTTTGAAGGTGTTTGGCCAACCAAGTGGTGTGTGACCTTGAGATTAGTATATATACAAGGTAGTTAGGCCTAATTTTATATATGCAAAATGAGTGAATAAATATTGAATAGTTGAGAAGAAGGAGGTCTTGAAATAAGAAAAAAATATAAGAGTAGATGTGTGGTGACAAAAATTCATGAGGTGGATATGTTGGTGTTAAGTGACTTAGGGAGTTGATGCTTCCTTGCAAGTAGGTTCTTTTTAAAGCCTAGTCAAGTGGGTTCTTGACTTTATTGGGGTTGTTATTCCAAATTGAGTATAAATAAAAGAAAATTTTTAAACACTAATTAACCCCTCCCCCCTCTTAGTGATTGTGCTTCCAACAACTAGTATTATAGCCTAGTCCTTTGAATCAGGCCTAACAGTTTGTTGTTACCAAATCTCACACCCTAGAGGAGGTGGTTCAAGCCTACTATAAGATTTGTGAAATATTTCAATACCTCTAGGCCTGTGGGTTTCCTATCATAGAGGTAGACCTCTAGGTTTAAGGGCTAGCTCCCTGAATTAACATGTAAGTGCTTATCACCTACACTAACTGATTGATTATGGGAAAAGGGGGAAAAAATATGCATGAATGTAAACTATTATAAGGGGGTGATACACCATTAATATCTCCACAAGATCATCATACTCTTACACTAAGAAACAAGACCTATAACACTAGATTCAAGGTCCTAAGATAATCCAACATTATTATTTCAATATGGAGGTGATATGCATGAGACTACTCAAGGTAAGTGGACAAAAGGTCAAATTCTAGACTCTAAGGACATTTTCACACTTGAAGGGAGCCAAAAATGCTATCTACACTCCATATGACCTGTTAAAATGAGAAATTTTTGAACCAAACATAAAAAGATAAGGAGAAGCAATGATAAAAGCTTATCACTAGACCTCACCATTCATCACTTCACACACTTATACAAGATGTTTTTGAACTTAAAAATAGATTGAATTTAATAGTTAAAGGAAATTTAAAACATCAAACCAGTAGGTCTTCAACATACATGGTGTGGAATAAGTAAATAAGAGCCAAAGTGGCTAGTACTTATAGAATGTGAAAGGGGAGAGAGAGAAATGGATCTCAAGGGTCACAATGCCACTTATCAAGGCATGAGAATAAATTATGTTGTAAATTATTATATTATGATATGAGCCATGTAAGGTCACTTTAGACAAATGTCCCTCAAAGGCATGACAACTCCTCAAATATGGTGTAGGACCCTTCAATTGGCTTCTTTGAAACTATCTTCATTAATGGCTTCTCTTGATCACACCATAGTAGACTAAGAACAATTTCCACATGTGCACTATAATGTGGGGGTTAAAAAAAAATCCAACATGTATTAGATGTGTCCCTAATAATTGATCTTCTTTTGGATAGATATTCTTATTGATTGCAATCACCATCATCCTTCTTTCACTCATTCCTCACACTTATCATTAAAGTGACCTTAATTTTCATAAAAAAATCCATACAAGGAGTGGTATGACATTTTTAAATATTCCTCCTATCTTGAAATCCATTAGGCATTCCTTAAAAGGCCTCCTAATTTGATTTATCATCTTCTCACTTGGTCATCACTTTCCATTCACTATGCTAGTTTGGACTGTCTAAAGTGAAGGTGCTTATATAGGTACTTGTGTGATTTTATAAATCAATAAATGATAATTAGGATTTATATAGGTCCCACTTGATTCCCCGGTGATCCTCATCTTTCAAATCTCCCTTGAACCTTCAAAACATCAAAATTTATCAAGAAAATAAGTTTTGTACCATGTTCATACAAATAAGGTATGATTAAATCTAATGGGAAGGATCTTGAGGGATTTGTATATAATAAAAAATAATTTTCCTACACAAACTATCCATCTTTGATGTATTTCTAGCTATTTCTTTCCCATCAGGTCATGAGCAAGGGTTTTCAAGGGTTTTGACCCTTAGCATTTATTCATAAAAGTCTGACATTTAATCTATGAACAAATCTCACTAGAATCATGTTTAAGACCCTATTTAACATCACCTAACTCCTTAGGTCTCCATGTTGAGCATCCATATAGATATGAGATTCCAAAGATTCCTTCTCAAGCTCTTCCCTGCATTTTGTGCACCCTAAGTTGCTCTTAAGCCAAGAAATTAACTTCTCGTGACTTTATCTACAAACTAAAGATTTAAACTCACATTATAATTCCCCATTAAGTTACTCTAATTATTTTTAAATCTAATCTGGCCCTATAAGTGGTATAGACCCCCTTTATGGCTTTAAGCCTGATCTAGGTATAGTAGGCTTAGTTTGTGCTTTATTACTCATAACCACCTCTGCATGGATTTTCATCAATTTAGGGTATTTTACATGTTTTTCCATGTTCAAAAAAACTCTTCCCATATTTATTTTATTGTTCAAATAATTTATACATCTTTCACCCATCATTCTCATATATTCTTTGCAGACCTTACTACTTGGGAGTGCCCTCTATCTGAGATAGAATAGAGGGAACTTCCCCTATTATCCCAATAAAAATAAGGATATGAGAGGATATTTCAAGTCATTTAGATACTCTATAAAAAAATTTAGAGCTAGATCACTCATTTATCACCCTCAACATTCAAACTCTTTAAGATAAACTTTTAGACATTGACTATGCACCAAGTTTGTGTATTGACTGTAGGTTTTGGGTTGAAGACTTCCTTGCCATATTTCCATGAGATGATCATCAGGTGATATGTTAATTATCATGTTTAATGTGTTATCAAATATGTCCAACACTCTACTCTTCTACCAACTCTTCACAACTCTCCAAACTTAGGCCTAGTCTACAGACAGTGTATTGTGTGTTGACTATAAATGCATGTCTTAGAGCTCTCCTATAGGTATCTTCAATGTTAAAAAATTTATCTCACACTCTAATATATTATTTAAGTCATTTAGGTTCATCTCATGTTTGTACTTGTCCATATCTCATCTTAATCTATACCAACATACCAACTATTATGTTCAACTTGCACCATCACCCTATAGTCAATTGTAGATGATCATTCTTGGACCAAAGGGGCTCTGTAGGTGGCAATCTAGGTCAAAAACTTGTATTTAAACTTCCTTAAATGTTTATTGATCTATTAGTGTCACCCTAATTCATTTGGGGTCACTTAATTATAGGGTTTGCTTTTATTTCCAATGCCAACAAAGTATGTTGTAAACCTTGACTGTAGATACCTCATTTGAGAAGCCTGAGATCCTCCTATAGGTGAAAATCTACACTAAGCATTGAATATAAAATATCTTCATTTCCCTTGGAGGTAAAACACCATATTTAACTCACAAAAGGTCACTTGTCTTGAAATCATTTCATTACCTATCATTTTTACCTTATAGGATCACTTGGATTTTAAAGTGATATAGATAAAACTGAGAAACTACAATGAAGGATTGCATGAGTTGGGATCCCTCTAGAATCATACTCTTTTGGCCAAACCACCACTTGTCATGTCAACTCACTTCCCTAATGATTTGGTCACCTCATGAAAGCATTCAAATCCATCTAGACTTTATGACACCCTATTATATGATAGTACCAAGTACGGATAAGGCCTTGTTTCAAAGGAATTAAGGTAACATGTCCCTAAACTCACTTTCTACAATCATGAAGATGATCCAATTCTACTTGCCACTCTATGTCTCAACCATTTATTTTTATGACACTCCTCAACTTCTCAAACCTCTATGAAGATCTTCAACATTTTCAAACACCTCCATGCAACTCCTTTAGGCCTCTATTGGATACACCTGTAGGTGCATATGCAAGATACAGGGCAGTGAATAGAATTTGAATTGGTTGCCATGGTTTGTTATATATCATTTTAATAGCTCAAATTGATTTCTCATGTTCTAAGATAATTTTAAACCTCTTTAAACTATTCATTACATCTTCATGACTATGCTCAGAACTTTCATTCACCTAACTATACATGAACACATGAAGGGAACTGACTATGTTGGCATTTTTTAACTTTTCATTCCCTCAAGAGATGCATTGGGGATGAAAAATTCTTGGAGATTATGATCATCATGTTTTTATAAGTGTACAAACACATAAACCTTTATTTGAAATCCAAAATAGGAAGGGAAACTCCTTTACTAAGGAAATTTTATTTGTAGACTATGATATTGTCCCTCACTAGAAATATATGATGATTCATGTTGATATTTTGACCTTCACACATTCAAACCATTCCAATAATCATTTTAATAGGATGTTTACATTGTTAAGTACAATGTACATTACCTGGTTTATATGGACTAATGGAAATAAAAGCAAAACTTGCAGGTTGTGGGGATAGTCATGTAGAAAGGAGAAGTCAAATTCTAAACGATGGTTCATAAATAATGAAAAAATAATATTAAAAATCCTAACATGAATATGAATTATACCAATTTTACTAACATCCCACTAGAGCATTTAACCTGGTTTAACTCCTATTGGTCGTACCATGGGAAAACTTGTTGACCAATTTTGTATGCCAAGAAGAGCAATGAAGGATCAAAATATTTTTAGGAAAATTTTGTGAATTATAAATATAATCAAAGTATAATTTAACTTAAATAATTTTAATATTCATTTCACAACCTTCCACACATGCCAAAACACTTACATAGGCCCTATAACTACCCAAATTCTCCCTTTTTAAATTATTTTCTTCATTTCAACATAGTAACTAAAAAAATTTAGTTAGGACTACCATATATAACAATTATATAACATTTAATACATTTAAATAGTATTTAAGACGCTTTTCTAGTATAATAAATTGTATAACCTTCATAAATGGCTTAAATAATGACCTTAAGTGACATGAAGTGACTTAGGATTAAAATTGACTATGACCAAGGCTAATAAAACATTAAATGGCATTTTTTAGGACCATAACACATCCTATAGAACCCCTAATAGTCCCCTATACAATTTTTTAACTATAGAGGGTTGGCTTATTTTGACATGTGGTCAAAATAGTCAGCATAGCTTAAAGGAGATCCTAAAAGCATAAGCATGTCTAGTCATCAAGTACAAAGATGTTTCTCAACCAATAAGGATCCTCTCTTTAGGGTACTAACTATTCATTTTTTATAATTATAATTAAGACCTATCTAATTTCCTTAGGCTATGACATATGGTAATATATTGTCGATAGATTCACTCCACCTGCTACACCACCAACTAATGCAGTAGGCAAGAAGGTAAGTGAAAATAACTCTAAGTCAACAAATGCCATCCTATGTGGTCTTTGAAAATTAGAATTTTTAAAGGTCATATATTATGATACAACTAAATGGATTTGAAAAAATTTACAAACCATCTATGAAGGAGACACTAAAGTCAAGTTGGCAAAGTTGTAGACTCATTGAAGGTAGTTTGAAATTCTAAGAATAAAGTAGGATGGAAACATTACATATTATCTATTAAGAGTAGATGAAGTGGTAAATGCCATCAAAGGTCTAGGAGAGAAGTTGTAATAATCAATAGTAGTATAAAAGGTATTAAGATCCCTAACATCTAAGTTTGATTCAAAAGTGTCTATTGTGGAGAAGATCAAAGATCTTAACATACTAAAGATGGATGAGCTTCATGACATCTTGAATGCCTATGAAATGAGAACAAGTGATGGAAGACCTTCCAATAAGGAATTTGCATTTAAATATTAGAAAAAGTCACAAGGTAAAAATTCCAAGGATGATGTTGATACAGATATTGATGATGATAAGATAGAAGCCATGTTTTTTAGAAAACTAAGGAAAGGATTAGGTAAGTATAAGGGTAAGTTACCATTCAAATACTTTAACTATTGTAAGATTGGTTTCTTTGAATATAAGTGCCCTAATAAGGATAATAATGAGCATGATGGAGAGTATAATGAACATCATGGTGATGATAAGAAGCTATATAAGCTTGATAAGAACAAAAAGAGTTTCAATAAGTATGAAGGTGATTTAACTTTTTTGGAATAATAAATTTTTATTCTTATTTTAGTTAAGGGTCTAGATTAATAAATCAAAACAAAATATATCAATAATTACAGTTCCAATTTGTATTACTATTTATCTTTTTCACCTTTATACAAATAACAATAAATAGGAATAAATATAACTTAGCTAGAAAATAGACTGAGATGGCCAATACAGATGTTGAAAATGGATGTGCAGAATTGGGAAGGTGTCATAAACCTGAATCTAGCTTTCATTCAACACAAGGATAGGAGTACTAAAAAGTGGATGCTATTTTTTTGGTTTTATTATTCATTCCTGAAGCTATTTTTCAAACTAATCATAGAGACCTAAAACTTTCTAGGTAGTTGTGATGTTCCTATGTGAGCATGCCTATGAAAAATCAAGTGTTGGTTGTCAATGAAACTCATTATGGAGCTAATTTTATCTTCAAACCCTAACCCTCCATCATGCTTGATAAAATGATATTTGAGTCACTTGAGAAAAAGGGAGGTCAGTGTGTAAGATTTATTGAATGTGCAATCCATACCCCTTGTGTGGGCATGCTTCCTACATACTAATACTCCAAAGAGGGATCAAGCCATATGTAGTTATCTCACCTAGTGTGCTTTGTGAAATAGTGTGATGTGGATGCAAATACTAATTTGATAGTGTTTGAGGTGGTTAGGGACTGGTGTGAGGATTTAAGCATGTTTGTAGCTATTTTTGATGATTGTATGCAAAGAATAGGGAAGTTTGTCTTAGTGATTTTTTTATATTCTTGTTTGCTTTTTAATTTTTTCACCTCCTTTGTAAATGATATTTGAGTGGGATTTTATAATAGAAAAATAGTCATAGGTCAGATGTATTCATGTTAAGCTAACATATTTAAAGATAAGGAACAGATGAAAATGACCATTGAGGCTCAAAGTACAAAAGGATAGGAGCACTAAAAATGGGACACTTTGGTGCCTAACACTTAGTCCAAATTGGTCACTCCTATCCTATGGGATCAATACTTGGGGGAATAGGATTAGCATATGAAATACTATCTGGCTAAGGTAGAATTAGGGTATAGAAGGTACTAGGTGATTGATAATCAGAAAAATGGTGTCTGTAAGGGTCATAAGAGAATACAAAAAGGACCTATAGATGAGGTGTTGCAAGCCACACTCAAACTACCAATTTGGAAATTTTATGACTACATTTACGCCCCCCCCCCTTTATTTTAGTGATGTAACAAAGTGAAATACTAGGATAAAGGAAAAATAGAAAGTGTACCTAAACTTACCTACAAGGGTGAAGCCCATGAAGATGTGTGGTGTTGAGTGTGCATAAAGAGAGCACAGTGTGAAGTGTAAATCTACAAAAGAAAACAAGGAGTAGATCAGTTCTTACTAGACACACTATGTCTAAAATAAGAATGTACAAAGGTTGGGTAAAAGAGAGAGGAATAAAATGTAATGAATACACCTCACTAGGTACATGAAATAATATAAAACCTATTGTGATATTGAGCGATGTTAAATGATGTTGGGTATGTGTTGTACCAAGAGTAATATCATGAACGGAGTTGAGTGTTCAATTCCCTAAAGGTGGTTCAAATATACAAAGGCTAGATCTTTGGCTCCATCATCACCTAATAAGTGAAGCTATGTGATCATGTGTGTGTTGATTTATGTTTGGACTGTGTGTCCAATCCCTCCAAGTAGGTGGCTCAAGAATACAAAGGCTAACTAGTCTTTTGGATCCATCATTGCCCATTATGTAGTGAATTATGAACTGATACTAGTATGAATGTGTGTTGTATAAGATGGCTCATGAATTCCATGAATGATCTATAATATAATAATATGGCATGGATAGTTGAATTTGTACTAATAACTAGGCCAATCTTGGCCACTCTGAAAGGTGGAGATTAGGCTTGTATAAAAGCCACTCTAAAACTGAGAACTAGGTTTATAGTAAAGCCACTCTAAAATGATGCCAACCACCTATAGATATAATAAGGCATGCAACTACTAAGAATAACTAGGTAATATAATGAAGTGTAAAGAAAATAAGGCAAATATGTCATGCACGTTACCCCTAATCACTGGTGTCTATAATATGGATTCTGATCTAGAAGTTCTACCAACTACACAATCTGAAACTAGAAGTGAGAGCCATCATTGCATATGATGCCCCTTATATATGGATAATCTAAGTAAAATTATATTTAAACTACCTAATTTTAATTTAACTATAACTAATAAAACTATAATTGACATTACCTTTCTATCTATTTCTAAAAATTCTAGGTTTTTTCATGTTTGGATAGGAGCACCAAAAAGTGGACACTTTGGTGTTTGACACTATAATCCAAATATGATGCTCTTATCCTTTATTGTTTTTAATTATTGTTCTATATTTGTCACTATTTTTTGGTTTGTTCTACGTGTTTTAAATTTTGATTGTTGTTTTGAGTGTGCTAACAATTGATTTTAATCGATAGAATGCTTTGATCTTTGTGATAAAACCCTTGTTTATTACCCCCTCTTCTGAGGCTAGGAATGAAGATCCTACAATTACTATCCTTAGAATAAATATCCTTACAAGTATTTTATGTTGTGGGATATAAGATATAGAAATGATAATCTGAAAGATATCTCAAGAGATAGCATAGTTTGTATTGGAGATTATTAGATCAACAGGGGTATGCCTAGATAGATGTAATAATGTAATAGCATGTGCAGTATAGTAAACTAAAACTAGAAACTTGGATAGTTTTTAAGGAGGTATGGATCATGATGTCCATAATGGCATCTAATAAGGAACTATAATGCATGATGTGGATCATGACATTGCAAACAATTGAGAAGCAAATAAGCAAACAAACACACAAGGCAAGAAACAAGAATCATACAAAAGATACTAAGGGGATAATTAAATAAGGGACATGGTCACATGTCACTCAAATTAGGAAAATCAATCATACAAGGCATGTTTAAATTCCCATATACACATATAATTATAAATAATCAAGATTAGCATGAGGGTGATAAACACATACAAGAGTATAAGCAAAGGACATTAGCAAATGTTCTAAGGCACACACAAGTAATAAAATAATAATTGATAAATGTAATCACATATAGCTACTCAAAGAATTAAAGGAAGGCATGTAAATGCTTGAAATAATATCACATCTAACTGATCAAAACAAGAAGGGAAAGTATGCAAAACATGTAGTACAAGACTAGGTAGATGCTAATAAATACACAAGTTCTATATACTAGTGAATGTTGATAGAATGATCTATGTAAGCTAGTAAGTAATGTATATCAACATGACAGCTAGAGTGTGTGGTGTAGGAATGACATAACTTGGATGGTGTAGGCATGTAGAAGATGCCCCTGATGGATAGATATGTCGATGTGTGTCTCGAATGTAGAAGTAGGATGCCCCCTCAATGGGTAGAGTGAAGCAATCAAGGATATGGGTGTCACTACACACACTCAAATAATATCAACTGAAGCATGATAATGTAGATAAATTGATAAACAATATCATAGAATAGAAAAATGTGAGTCTAGCATGGTAGTAATAATGTAAAACATGGATAATGCGTATAATTAAAAAAAATTGGTGTTTTGAGTTATTTGAATGTTTTTTAATTTTGATATGTTATATTTTTTTTGGTATTTTTAAATATTGTATTGTTTTTGGTATTTTGAAATATTGTATTATTTTTGGTATTTTGAAATAAGCTATGTATAAGTAATCATAAGGAAATAATGTACAAGAAAGAAAAAAGAAATGATGAATAAGTAAGCTAAGAAATTATGTGCATTAAAGATTGAGAAGAAATGATACTAATCGATGAGTCTCATAAGAGACTCTCTATCATGTTATCTTGTATCAAGGAGAGGGATCATGTGTGATCATGAATCATGATGGAAGAGCTGAGACTGTGACTCTAAAAGTTGTGTATGCTTTAAGTTCTCTAAACTATCTATAATAGAGACTAATTGTGGGATCCCCCTGTAACTCTAAGAAGTAGATGCAATGTGGGGATCTTAGGGACCCATCTAGTAGTAGAAGAATTTCTCTAAAAATGCTCTCTATTTATAAAGGCATGAGACCTAAATGATACTACCCTGGGTGTGAATATTGTAGCTAAAAACTGTCTAGAGTCCTAAAACTATCACTAATGTAGTGGTTGATCTAAGAGAAGCCTCTGTGGAAGTGTAGGAATTCTTTGTGTTGGCAAGGGAAGCTTTGACTATGTCTGAATCTCAACTAGAGGAAGAACTATAACTAGTGGATGAGCTAAAATTGTATTGGAAAGGGTGCTAACCTAAGTAAAAAAGTTATAGCAATGGGTGTAATAAACCTTCCTATCTTCATAAACTTGGGTTATAGTATGTACCACATGATCTACTATAGGCATAGAGCTAGTAGTAGGTGTGAGATAAGATCTAGGTGAACCAAGTTTGAATGGAGGAGGAATAGATATAATCGCTAGTGTTTTCTTGTGTCTAGTAGTGATAGGGAGATACTCAAAAGTAGCCAAAGAGTTATATACATCTAGGTAGAAACCATGTATGTGGGATAAAATACATGTAATTGGAGTTATAAGTTGTATAGAAATATGATTATAAAGAACATTCTATATGAGAGATAGAAAACAAGGGATAGAGAGCATGGAAATTTACACTAATGCATTAAAAACTTTGACTTGTAACATTACATTTCTAACATGTTTAGCAATATAGATTTGAAAATTATTTCACATGAGAGAGAGCATATAAAATAAATAATGAAACCTTATATTAAATAAAAGTAAACATTGCATTGAAATAAAGGGATCTTAACATGTTTAGCAATAAATTTTTGAATATCATCCCATATTGCAAAAAGTAAACATGAAAGGGAAAGAATGAAGCTGTGCATTAACATGTAGTAAACTTCATCATTCATATACATGATAGGACCAAGTATGGTCTCATTATTTTCAAGAATTTTTTTGAAATAAGTGAGATATATTTTTTATTTTTATGTGAAATCTGATTTATATATGCAGGAAAAATTAGAAGAATATTGCTAAAATTAGCAAGGAATTTTCCATAGGGTTTCTAGGGTTTTTGTGTATAAATGAAGTATGTTGGGTTCACCAAATGATTTAAATTTTTAGGGAATAATGTAATTTTATTCCTATTTTAGTTAACGGTATGGATTAATAAATTAGTACATAATATAAAAATAATTATAGTCTTGATTTGTATTACTATTTATCTTTTTTCACTTTTTTAAAAATAGCGATAAATAGGAAGAAATATAACTTAGCTAGAAAATAGACTGAGACAGGTGATACAGAGGTTATAAATGGATATGTAGGATTGGGAAGGTGTCATAAACCTGAATCTAGCTTTCATTTGGTGAAAGGATAGGAGCACCAAAAAGTCGATGCTCCTTCATGCTTGATAAAACAATATTTGAGTCACTTGAGAAAGAGGGGGGGTTAGTGTGTAGGATGTATTAAACATGTAATCCATGCCCTTTATGTGGGCACACTTCCCACATACCAATACTCTAAAGAGGGATAAAGCCATATGTAGTTCTCCCACCTAGTATGCTTTGTGCAATAGTGTGATGCAAATGTAAATGCTAATTTAATAGTGTTTGAGGTGGCTAGGGACTGGTATGAGGATTTGAGTATGTTTGCAGATGTGTTAGATTATTATATGTAAAGAATAGGGAAGTTTGTCTTAGTTCATTGTTTGTATTCTTTCTTGCTTTATAAGTTTGGTCACCTCCTTTATAAATGAGCTTTGAGTGGGATTTTATAGGGAATAGTTGGTCATGGGTCAGATGTATTCATGTTAAGCCAACCTAATTAAGGATAATGACCAGATGAAAATGACCTTTGGGGCTCAAAATACAAAAGGATAAGAGCACCAAAAATGGGACACTTCGGTGCTTGATGCTATAGCCCAAATGGGGCACTCCTATCCTATAGGCTTGGTACCTGGAGGAATAGGATTAGCATAGGGAATACTATTTGGCTAAGGTGGAATCAAGGTTTAGAAGGTTCTATATGACTAGTAATGAGCAAAAAGATATCTATAAGGGTCGTAAGAGCATGCAAAAAGGACCCATGAATGGGGTGTCGCAAGCCACACTCAAACTACCAATTTGGACATTTTATATCACTACAAAAGGCAAAAAAGGATCATTCAAGAATAAGATAGTTGTATACCCTAAATACGATAGTAGCTCCCTTGATATAAGTGATACAAGTATATCTAATAGTGATAATCATAAGAATGATCATGATAACAATGAAACCTTATTCATGGCCATAGAAATAGATAATGAATGTTATTCAAAAAGGAAAAATATTATGGAAGATGAAGAATTAGGTGAATAAGAGGATGAAGTGAACCTTGAGGAATAATTGGTGAGTGTTCTAGAGTATTTAAAGTTATAGATAAGAAAGAATCAAAAATTGAAATCATTGGTTTAGATTTATGAGTAACAAATCAATATCTTTGAAGAGAGACTAAGTAATATCTTTGAAGAGAGACTAAGTAACAACACCAATGAACATGAGGATATCATCAAATAGTTGGAAACTCATATTGAGATTGTCATTGCAAGTCTTAAGGCTAAAGAGGAAGAATGCACTAAGTTTAGAATAGAAATGGAGTCCTTGAAGATAGAATTGGATCAGGAAATAATCAAAATAAATACACATCAAGAAATTGAAAAGATAGGTCTCCACATGACAAGATAGGTCTTGGGTTCAAAAAAGACAAAAAATAAAACAAGGAGAGTCAAACCTCAAAATAAAATGAAATATAAATAAGTGATGGTACTGATAGAATAAAGACTTATGCATAAACTCTCAAATCTGAGACTCAAATTGATCATCAACAAGCCAAGAATAATGTGACTCTTTCAAAAGACAACAAAGGTAGAGGTGTATCATTCAACATCAGATAGACAAGGTATGTTAATCCTTTCAATGGTTACTATATCTCATGTGATCAATATGTACATAGAGATATGGATTGTTGACATCATGCTACAATCAATTCCTCATGGAAGAATAGGATGATTGCACATCTCAATAGTATAATTAGAATTATGTGTTATAATTGTGATCAAAGAGGAAATATTTCAAAGGATTTCAAGATAAGGCATACAAGAAAGATTAGTCAATATAAAATTTTATATATTCATACCATTAAGAAGTGGATCAATAAGTTAGACCCTATGGACAAGGTGAAAGAGGAGTAGAAGACTGAAGGAGAAGAATCTATGTTAGATTAGACTATTTTCCACATCCAAGATGAAGGCATGAAATGGTATATAGATAGTGGTGGTTTCTCAAGCCGCATGATAGGGGATAAGATAAAGTTCATTTCATTGAATAATAATGTTACAAGTATAATGAGATTTGAAGATAACACTACTACCAATATTGTTGGCAAGGGTATCTTGAATTTGGACAATGGGAAGACCAAAATAGAGAATGTGTTGTATGTGGAAGGATTGAAACATAACTTGCTTAGTTTAATTAAAAGTTGAAACTAAGGACACACACTAACCTTTCATTATAAAGGGTGTGATATTATGAGATCCAAATCAAGAAGGCTAATTTCCAATGCTAAGAGGACTGAGAACAATTTCTATGTCTTGAATGAGATCAATAAGGAGAGATGCTTTATGAGCAAGATGGATGAATGTTGGATATGGAATAGAAGGTTGGGCCACCTAAAATTTGATAATTTGATCAATATAAGCTCTAAGAAGTCTGTGAAGAATACCCCTAAAATCACCAAACCTATAAATACACTTTACAAGGCATGTCAACATTGTAAATAAACTAGAAGGAAGTTCAAGTCTAAGAAGTATTCTACTACAAGACCTTTAAAGCTAATACACATTTATAGTTGTGGACCTATAAGAATTAAATAATATAAGGAGATATATACTTCATTTTACTCATATATGAATACACAATAATGACTTGGGTATCATTCTTGAAAGAAAAATTAGAAGCTCTTGATAAGTTTAAGGAATTCAAGGCTTTTATTGAGAATGAAAAGAATGGAAAGATAAAATTTCTAAGATATAAAAAAATATGAGAGCTTTGGTCCAATGATTTTTATGAATTCTATGAGATCCATGGGATAAGGAGATAGTTCTCAATAGATATGACACCATAGCAGAATGGGGTAGTTGAAATAAATAATAGAACAGTTCAACAAATGGAAAAGACTATGCTAAATGAATCAAGATTATCTAGTGGATACTAGAGAGAGGTAGTGAGAACTACAATGTACATTTTAAATAAAGGATAGTTAAGGATTAATGGTAATAAAAACCCCCTATAAACTATGTAAAGGAATACCTGCTAATGTGGAATAATTTAGAGTGTTTGGAAGCAAACGCTTCATCAAAAGAGATGAGGAAGACTTAGGTAAGTTTGATTCAAGGTTTTATGGAGGAATATTCTTTGGATAATAATCAATTATCTTAGCCTATATATGTTTTAATAAGAGGTTGTATAATATATTGGAAAGCACCAACGTAAAGCTTTATTGATGAGACCAGTTCTAAGATGTCACACTCTTAGTCAAAGGATGCATCAGAGAATTTAGAATTCAATAATGAAAAATAAACAATAGATATAGATGATGAAGAAGAAGTTGGGGAAATACAAGACTCAAAAGGCTCCTTAAGATAGATTTAGAGAGATCATCTTGAATCATAAATCATTGGCAACAAGGATGCAGGTACAAAAATAAGGAGAAAGCTGGGAAGTAACCTAAATCAAGAGAATGTTTCTCTATTGTCTAAAATTGAACCAATAACCTTGTAGAAGCAATCAAAGATAAGTTTTGGACAGGTGCTATGAATAAGGAGTTAGACCAAGTAGAAAATAATGATACTTGGGAACTAATTCCTAGGCCTAAAGACAAGAATCTCATTATTACAAATAGGTGTTTAGGAACAAGTTGAATGAAGATAGAGAAGTCACTAGGAACAAGGATAGATTGGTATGTAGGAGGTATGCACAATTCTAAGGGGTAGATTTTTAGGAGACCTTTATTCTAGTACAAATATTAGAGGCTATTAGATTGTTCCTAGCATATGCAGTATTCAAAGGGTTCAAAGTGTATTAAATGGGAACTTGGAAGAGGAAGTATACATAGAGAAACCTGAGGGTTTCTCATTATCAAATAATAAGGACTATGTATGTAGATTGAAAAGGGTTATTTATGGTCTAAATCAAGCTTTTAGAGCTTGGTACACTAGATTGGATAAGTACCTATTGGATCAAGGATTCAAGAGAGGAGTTTTAGACAGTAATATATACGTAAAGATAGAATAAAATCATCAATTGATAGTGGTTATCTATGTGTATGAAATCCTATTTGGTGGAAATAGTGAGTGTATAACTAAGGACTTTATAGATGTGATGAAGAAAGAGATTGAGATGTCCATGCTGGGAGAACTATCATCTTCCATGGGTTACATACAAATCAATCAAATAGAAAGAGGTATATTCATTTCACAAGCTAAATACATAAGAGAGATGTTAAAAAATTTGAGATAGAATATTACGAGGCTATTATCACACTTATGATCATAAGATGTAAGTTAAAAAAGGAGGATGAATATCCAAGGATCAATCAGACATCATATAGGTCAATTTTTTGAAGTTTACACTACTACCTCTAGACTTGACATCATAAAAGCAGTAGGTCTTGTGAGAATATTTTTAGCAAACATAAATGAAAATAATTTTCAAGCAGTCAAAAGGATACTTAGGTATCTCATGGGAACTATTGAGTTTAGATTGTGGTATCCAATGAACAAGGAGTTTAACTTAATAGCCTATACAGATGTAGACTAAGCAAGGAGTCTAGATGATAGAAAGAGCACTAGTGGAGGATATTTCTTCTTAAGACAGTGCTTAGTATCATTGATAAGCAAGAATTATCCATTTTTGGTATTATCTACTTATGAGGTTGAATAAATTTAAGTAGCTTCATGTTACACTCAAGTATTATGGATGAGATGGACCTTAAAAGACTATAAGGTGGAGTATGATAGTCATATCCCTATCTATTGTGACAATACAAGTGCCATAAGCATCTTAAATAATCTTACCATACACTCAAAAACTAATCACATTCTCATAAATTATCATTTCCTAAGAGGCTAGGTAAGTGAACAAAGTGTTAAACTTAAATATGTTTCTACAAAGGATTAGATTGCAAACATTTTAACCAATCCACTTCCAAAGACAACATTTGAACATCTAAGATAGGAATTGGGTGTAATTCCTTCCCCTATCAATCATTAAGGAATTCAAGTGCTTAGGGGGAGCTAATCAAGTGATTCATTATCTCCAAGAGTATGTGAATAGTGCTAAGAAATTATGCATGGAGATAGGGGAGTATATTTGTATAGTGATTCATAAAATCATAATCCTATGTGTTGAATATTTTGGTTTTAAGAGGTGTGATCCAAGAATTTACAGGCATTTATTTTTCATTTATGTCAAAGGGGGGAAATTTTCATAATGAGGGAGAAATTACCTTTTGAGATAATTTTTTGAGAGTGGTTGCCATCAATGAAAAAGGGAGATATTATTGAGTATTGTCATTGATGTCAAAGGTGCATCTTGAGAAGGTTGATGTCAAAGGTGACTAAGGGTAGTTGGAAGTGTGTGATGTGACAAGATGAATAGAAGTGTTGTCATGAGAGAAATAAAAAGAGATAATTTGAAGGAAACTTGTGTCTTATGTCTGCATAGAAGGTATAGGTCATTGATGTCAAAGTGTATAGAAAGCCTAGTCATGACATGAAGAGGTATGTGAATTTAAAAATGAATGATAGTATGCATGTGAAGTTTTCATGGAACTATTTGATCATGTAATTAAGACATATAAGCATTCATGAAAGTTTTAGGGTGAGCCTATAGCGGTATGACCTTTAGTCCAAGTTTGCACTTAGACCTGACTTGGCCTAATGAAGTATGAATATCATATTTCAAGGAAATTATTCACATGTGAGCATGTAAAAAGGTGATATAAGTTGTTTATGGCATGATCACAAATTTTGAGGTCAATATTTTGAAGGAAATTGCACAAATCATTGTTTTAGGCCTTCTTGAGCTCATAGAATGAGATCTCAAACCCAAGAAGCACTATCATACATATGTTTCCATTTATAACCTATGCATGGGATTCTGATCTATTAAATAGAGATGTTCAATGGTCCTATCTAAGAGATCTAGGCATTAGTTTTAGATTCAAGTGTTAGTCCTTTATAAATAATCGTTAACGCCAAAACCTATGTTAAACCTCCCTAAGACCCTAATAAGGACCTGATATGAAATATTTTGTTAAAAATGGATCAATATGGATTAAAATTACTAGATAAACTATTTTATAATGTATTAAACTCTCCTAGGTACCTCCAAGTGGTGGTGGTTAGTCATATGAGAGAGAAAATGTACAGATACATGCTTATTTATCAAGAAGTTATTATAGCTCTCAAAATTTAAATTGGTCAAGAAAATAAAATGGATGGAAAAAGAATATAGAGACTTATTTTATATGTCCATGATGATTTTTGGATATTTTATATCCTTTAATTATTATAATTTGGTCATCTAAGTAAGTCATTTGTAAACAGACCTAATGGTGTGAATAGTGTAAAACCCAGGCAGAGATGAAGTGATATATTTGAAGGTTTGTGCATTATATATTGATACAAAAGAGTGAATTAATCAGTTATTTGTTACTTATAATTCATGTTAATTCTTTGAATAATATTTTTAGGTCAGTGTATATGGTGAAAAAGTTTCTCACAAAATGGCTTGTCTGGTTCAGATAAGATTATGAGATATAAGGTCAAGAAATTAGTCTACAAGACTAATATTTTACATTAGAAAATATGAATTTTATATTTTAGGACGTTATATATATCTTATAGGACCATTTTTATACATTAATAGTCATGACATGTGTCTACACAAGTGTTGGAGGTCTAATTTATAATGATTGGTTCTTTAGAAGAATTGGTAATTTTGAGTAAGTTACATAGATGTTATTGAGCCTTTATCTCCTAATTAAATGTGTTATAATAATTTGGTGATGACCATGAGGTCATGTATAATATATATACATGTTTAATTTGTCATATTTGAGTAGCTTAAGGGTGGTTAAGCTTCATTATTGCAAGACAAACTTTTGAGGTACACATGCCTAATAGGGCAGTTTGTCTTAAAGGAGCTCTCATGGTATGAATGAAAGATACAGATCTAATAAATCATGGAGGAGGTTATTATATGTCATTGGATAAGTTATATAATGTTTTTTAATTGTTTTAAAGATCTATCTAAGCCTAATAAAATCATTTTTTTGCATTAGAGGATAGACCTAATGTAATTAGGTCTCCATGTGACCTAAAAGAGGAGTAAGGCCTAATTATGTTGTGATGAACCAAAATGGCTTAAAATTTTGATTAAATAATGTTAATGATATGTCTTAATACCTATTGTGTGGGCCAACCTAATATTTTTAATGTGTTTGGCTGACCAAGTGGTGTGTGACCTTGAGGCTAGTATATATACAAAGCAGTTTAGTTAGGCCTAATTTGATATATAGAAAATGAGAGAATAAATATTGCATGGTTTAGTAGAATGAGGTCTTGAAATAATAACATAATAGAATATCATAGGTGTGGTGATCAAAATTCATGAGGTGGATAAGTTTATGCTAAGTCACTTAAGGAGTTGGTGTTTCCTTGCAAGTAGGTACTTGATAAAGCCTAGTCAAGTGGGTGCTTGACTTTATTGGGGTTGGTGCTCCAATTTGAGTTGGTGCTCAAAAAAAATTGGTATTTTGTTTTATATTATTGTAGTCCATTTTAAAATATCATATTGTGTTTTCTTCCCCTTGAGGGTTTCCCACTCATATATGTATTATCTTATTTGAATGGTTTTTTATGCTTTCCTAGATCACTATGTTGCTTTCATAGTTCATGAATGATTGAGTATAATTGAAATAAATTTTTTAAACACTAATTAACCACCCCCAAGTGATTTTTATTCTAACCAAAAATAATATAATGGATATTAAACTAACTAAGTTGATGGATATCATGACATACATATTATGGAGTCTCATCAATCTCAATCCAAGAGGTATTTTGATAAGATATTTGTTCCAAGAGAATTCCAATAAGGTGACCTTGTACTCAAATGTGATGAATATTTGACCAAGCCTAGAAGACACACAAATTTTTATACTTTATGGAGTGGGCCCTGTGTCATCACTCATTGCAAGCAACACAATGCTTTTCAATTCTCAAAGTTGAATGGAGAAAAGTTAAATATCATGGTCAATGGGAGACACCTCAAACATTTATATTGAGATCATTTTCTCCTCTTGTACATATTATATTATTATGTGCTTTCTCCAAGTACTTGTATCACATGTGTATTTAGTTATGTGTGTTCCTTGCTTTATTATGTGTGTCTTATTTTGTTGGTGTGTTTGGAAGGTATTTTTAGTTTTTAGTTTGTTTCAAAATCTAATGTCATGTTCAAGTTTATTTATTGTCTAAAATATAATAAGTGTTTAGTGATTCCATGCCCAATGGGTTTTCTAAGGCTACTAGTCTATATTTTTAGCAAACAAACTACCCTAGGAGGTTGCCAAAATTATTAGCTAATCGGTCACCCATGACCAAGGTTTATTCAAAATTAGGTAACTAATTCATCTAACCTTATATATGATCTTATTGAGAGAGATATTTTATTGTCATGGTTTGGTGTTATAGGTTGTCTCAATTTCTTATTAGGATGTTAAGATCCATGACATGTGTCTTGTTCAATCAATCTTGTGTCATAATCTTTTATAAGGTCTTTTGCAATACAGTTTAACAAAGTTTAACATAGTTTTGTAAAGATTAAGGTTAGTTTGTGAGATTAAATATATACTTGATCCATGGTGAAAATAATGAGGTGGTGATCATACAATAAATCATGGTTTACATAGTTGATAATGGACTAGGAGATAAGCTAATGAAGTATCAACATTGTCTTTTCAATCACTTTGGAAAGTTTAAGGTATTTTTGGAAAGATTAAGGTTTCATTTTTCTTATTATATTTTTTGTTTAAAAGTTTTAATGTAACCCATTGATGAATATCAAGAGTGAGGAGGTATAAGCCATGAATGGAGTTCAAAGAGGCATTTTTGGGTCCATTTGATATTTTTTAATAACATATTATATCTCTTTTTCCTGACATCCATCAAAAAAGTAGTGAACAAAAATGTAGTGGTTACAAACGTAGTGTGAAAAATGTATCAAGGATTTAATATAGCAAGGAAAAAATGTAGCAAGGACAAAACATTGTAGGAATAAAACATAGTAAAGGATGAGCTCACACAAAAGATGACATAACTTTCAACTAAAGGTCCAAGCTCATGAAATCACATTTTCCTCTATTATTTTGCTTGTAAATTTGGTGCATTACTTTTCCATCATGAAATGTTAACTACTATCACCAAAATTAACTATAAAATAAATAAACAATATTATAATCATTAAAATGTCCCAATTATGCTCTTCATGACTTTTTTGTGACATTACCAATACCGTTACATTTTTTGCTCACTATGTTTTATCCTCATGACATTTTTTTCATATTACATTTTTACCACTACATTTTTTACTACTACATTATCACATAGAGCCCTTTCACCCATACACTTAGTTAAGGTGTCAAAATACTTTTTTTCCAATGTACAATCACTTTGAAAAATTGCTTTGTTCATTACTCTAAAGTCCAAACATAGTATGATTTAAGAAATAGAAGGAAAAGAAGATGAACAGATGCTTGGTATATTACACCATCACTATAAAATTAAAGTTAAACTCCATTGGAATTTATTTCATAGCTTTAACATGTTATTTTGGTAGAATAAACAAGTTTTATTGATGAATTTAGGTTCAAAAGTGAATATACAATCTCAAGCTTGATCATAAGGGTTCATTGAGAGTGTTTTCAAACTAATCATGGTATTTTAAGCTCTCCAAAACCTCCTATAGCCTCCTTAATCTCAAAACCATGCAGAGAAAGAATTTTTAGGTCCAAAAAAGGCAAAATAATGTTTAGTGTTTCCTTCGGCTCACTTGCAAGAGAAGAAGGCTCATTTTTATGAGGTTGGTTCATAAAGAAGGAGATGTGTTAGACCAAATTCCATTAGGGTGTGTTTACCATCTCTATTCCCTTCAAATACAGTGCAATTTTTTTGGGATTATAGAGTAGATATTTATGAACCATTATTAATAAGTTAAATTCCCCTTAAATCTTGTTAAAGCCCCAGTATCATTGTTTTTCTCTTGAAATGACATTTATGTGTTTGATAATTACATATTAAAATTTTTAAACATATTCCAAATGTCCAATATCCATTTCAACATCAAACTCAACTTGGACTCCCAATGATCATAGTTTTACCAATAAAGAATTCCATGGTTTTACTGGTTTTACATGACAGACAAGGTTATTTAGGGTTGTGAATAATTTATAAGATTGAATGTGATTTAATGTAATGGTTAAATAATGTATAATACCTAAAAAATTAAAATAAACTATACCACATAATCTCCAAAAATATATCCAATGGATGAATGAGTTAAATGTGAACGTATATGTTTATAGGGTTTGAGCATGCAAGTTTTATGGTTATTTGACACTATTGAGAATGTGTTGGGTTTATGAAATAATATAAAACAGATTGAATTCATATTAATTATTATATAACACCCCTCTCCATATTTCCCCAATATTACGTTCATCCCCAAAGTAGTCTTCTAGTTTTGGTTCAATACATAGGCCTTAAATGGAAGAAACACAATCCTATAGGCAAACAAATTTCATATTTAGGGAGTAATAAATCTAAGGTGGATATTTAAAAAATCATGTATAATTGTATGGTAATATCATATATAATCAAATAAGTTTTAAAAACCCTATGACCATATTTGATATGAATTTTTAGGTGACAGGTTGAAGGCCATTGGTCTAGTGCTTTTGAACAAGGTTTCAAGGATGAAAAAGTAAGTAACAGACTTGAAACCAAAATGAAGACTCATAATGAATTAATTATGTGCCCATATTTATGATAATATTTCAAAAAAGCCCCTCAACATCCTTCAATATCATTCATGGTCAAAATGGCAAAAGAGAAATGTAGCCACACATGCACAAGTAAATTGTGTCAAGTCTATAGCCTAGAATGATCATTTCTTAGAAAAAATTGTATGTTTTATATTTGGTAAGGTTATCAAACATAAGATACAAAATAACATTCAATTTTTAGAATAATTATGGGATCCCAATTCTATATTAGGTTTGAAATAAGTTTTAAGCCTGGATAAGCACTTACAAGCTTGCAAGCTTGAGAAGGTAAAATTTATAACCTAAGAAGTTGGATGAGTAGATTCATGGGGAATAATTTTATTATGTAATTTTGTTAAGGTTTTTATACTCTAAATTCATGGAAATTTTTATTCTATTGAGGGGCTCAACTCTATGAATAATCGTTAAGAAGATTGGAGACTTAAAATTGCCTTTTATGCCGATAAAGAGCCCAATAACTATGTATGTTTCCAAATGGACTCCAATATGCATGAAATTCCTTAAAAAAAACCTTTATTAAAATTTTAAGACTCATTATAACCTGTTGGATCTATAATCCCAGCACATGTAAAGTAAAATCACATGAAAATGGCCTAGAAACTGCATTTTCAAGCTTGTTTATAGGTGTTTGAATGAGTAATGTCTTTCTCACCAGTTGTATAGGTATATAAAGCTTGGTTATATGTATAATTAAATCCAAAAATCCATTATATATATCTCCATGATGATTAGATAGGTTTCAAGTCACTAAACTAGGCCTAAATGAAGATTGTTCTCATACTTTCATACAAAGTTGAGTTTGCAGACCTTCTCAAGGTCACCCATGGTAAGAATACACTTCATGACATCCATATAGGTATATAATGCCATATTTATAAGGTTATAAATGTTTTATACAGTCTCTTTCTAATGACTATAGGCAATTTTGAGAGTCTATTCATAGGCAACCCACTAGTTTTATATTGTTAAGAACCTTCAAAGAAGCATACAGTCCTTTATCAACTTTTCAAGCTTATCTCAAGTTGAACACACTCTTGAAGACTACTAAGAGTACTTAAAATTCCTGAAACATTAGTTTGAAGGTCATGTAACATGGATAAAACCCCTATGCATTTCTCAAGTTTACACGGAGCTTCTATAGCATGAATACTTACAACCCTCTCCAAATATCTTGTTAGTAAGTTGTGAAGACTAATTTGAAGATGGCCTATAATATTAGAAAAAGATTACATGAATTTATAAAATAAATCCATGAGGGGGAAAAATTATTGTTGTAGTTTTCAAGAAAAGACTAGACCTTGGAGGAAGACATGGACGTGTCTTCATCACATTCTTCTAGATCAAACAAACTTTGACATAAAGTTATAGGTTCTAATGATAGAGAGCATAGTATGAGGAGGTATAATTCTTAAGTTCCATTCTCACCAATATTATATATTCATTTCAAGATCCAATAATGGCATAAAAATATACCAAGAAGGTTAAATAGGCCATGTGTCAAGATAATAACTTGTAACTCCTCAACCAAGAAAGGGCAATTTCAAGAGAGAAAAGATGAGTCATAAGAGATGAAGAGCCACTTATACACCAAATCCCATCATGCCATCATCAATCTGAGCCAAAATATGTTTAATATGAATGATAGGACTATTTTTTCCACCTTCTATTGGCATTGTAATTGGTTTCATGATAGATGGCAATCATGATAGGCTTCCTAAATGTTCCCTTCTCTCTCTTTTCCATTCTTATATATATACTCCTAAAAAGGAAATTGTAAAGGATCATCCAAGTTAGTTTTATGAAGCCCTACTAAAATTTATACTTGTTGATTTTTAAGTGTATGCAAGCTATTTTTACCTTCTTCATCTCACATTGAGTATGTTCATCGTGAATTGTTAATGAATGATAGTGTTGATGTTCAATATCCTTGCATTTATCCTTTTAATTTTTGCCTATTTACAAGTAACTTATCTTCTTAAAGGTAATATGGTGTGTATCAAGTGGCTATGAAAATTTTAAGTGTGTAAAAACTTCATTAGTGCCTCATTCTAGGCCTTTTTAATGTCCCTCTTAGTTGATATATCAGTTACAACCTCCATATTGAAATACTTATGCTAGAGAATTGTCTAAAGTTGTGTCATTAGAATTAGACTTTTTTTAGTTTTGTAATCAACTCATATACCATAGGAGTAGACCTACAATTTGGTGCATCACCCCTTTTTTGTTTGATTTTAGCTTTCTCTTCCCCTTTTCATTATAATTTGAGTAGGTGTAGTGATAGTATAGGTGTATCATAAATGAGCCAAACCTCTCTAGAGGTTCTCCTTAATCATAGGCCACCCACAACCTTAAAGACTTCCCATTATGTTAGTTGAGTGAGGAGACTTGAAACACCTCCTCAAAGAGTGCAACTCAAAGTGACAAGAATTTTTGGCATGATTGGTGGGACCAAAATTTAAGAATATTTCTCAAGATTGGTGTTACTCTTTACATAATTGTAGTTGTTATAACATTTACATTTAACATCTAGTGACTCTAAGGAGCTTTCAAGCATTCTGGTTACAAGACTAGTGTCTATTTTTCATGCCAAATGTAACAATAAGTTATTCTGCTAAAGGTACTCCTTTTGAGTTTGTATAAATACCTTATCATTTATCTAATAAAATGAGACTTTATACTACACACCCTTATCTACAGAGGTTGTTTTTGAAAATATATCTATAGAAAAGTTTTATCTACCTCTAATTTTCAAGATGTTAGTGCCTAGAAATTAGGATTTTATTTCCTTTAATGGTGGCATCCCTATAATCCTATCTCAATATGATGATATCTTTTTTGTTTCCCTTAAAAACATCCCACACTTCATTAGATAAAATTACACTACTCTTATTGAGTATATAAGGGACATTGCTAACATTTGTTATGTACATCATATGATACAAGAGAATGTGACAATCAGATTATTAGCCACTTTATTCAAATGGAAGGCTCTTTAATGGTATATAGGATTGAGGCCTAATTATTTTACTACTTGGGATGAATTGGGAGAATAGTTATGAAAGCATTTTAAAGATAAGAGTGATCACTTATCCTTGGTGGAGCAATTGACTACCATAAAGAGGGCTCCTCAAGAACTAATGGTTGATTTCAAATATAAGTTTAAAAATAATTGGGATAAGATCCTATCCATAGTGAAACCTACTATAAAATATGCATTTTTTTACTATTTGAGGGTTTTGAACAGTGATATAATAATTTTTGGCATGCCTGGTGGGATTCCACTGCCCCCATTAAGCATATAAGAGACATTGCTAACATTTGTTTTGTACATCATGTGATACAAGAAAATGTGGAAATAAAATTATTATCCACTTCATTCAAAGGAAAGGATCCTCTAGTGATATATAGGCTTGAGGCCTAATTCTATTACTACTTGGGATGAATTGGGACAACAATTATGTAAGCATTTTGAGGATAAGAGTGATCACTTGTCCTTAGTGGAGAAATTAACTACCATAAAGGTGGTTCCTCAATAATTCATGGTTTATTTAAACTATATGTTTCAAATACTTTGGATAGGATCCAAACCGTAGTCATACTTATTGTAAACTATGCATTATTATATTATTTGAGGGATTTGAATAGTGACATAACATTAATGATTTAATCAATGGGGGGACACACATTGAATAATGCATATAATGTAGAAATAATGGTTAATAATTGTCTTATACAATTTGGTAAAATTTCTCCAAGGCCTCATATGTCTTTGTTTCAATAATTACAACCCCTTGCTCCTTCTACACCTCTTGCATTGCCCACATTGGCTCTTATTCCTTCATCAAACAATCAAGAAAAGGTTATCTCTACTCCTCTTAATGAATTACATGAAGTCAAAAATCTTATGCAAAGTTTTTTAAATTAAATTTTAAACATATATAGGTGTAAAGATCAACACTATAGGCCTTGACAGCCCCACAACCAATGCCATCAAGCTAATAGACCTCCTTTCCAAGGTAACTATCGAGGTCAAAGACAAATCACCGATGCTAGGCCTTAAAAAAACTATAACCCAAATGTTGTTAGCTCTTAAAATAATTTTTTTCAATCTCAAAACAATCTATTCCAAGATTAGTCATGGTGCCTTACTTATGATCAACTCCAAAATTATATTATGTACTCAAATGGTGTGTCTAATCAAGCTTCCATGGTGCAAGGTGTTCAAGCTTATCAAAATACACAAATTTAAATGCCACCACAAGGAGAATATAATCAAGGGAAAGTGTAACCTGATTCCACATTTTTTAATTATCAAGAATTATATTATTTTTTCATGAATTAGTTTGGAGGCATAGGCAATATTGATACTCCTGTGGTAGTTAACACAAAGGCTAAAAAGAGAGAAATATAAGGTAATAAAGGGGTAATTCAAGTATCTATTACACCTTATCAAGTTTATAAAGGAAAAAATAGGCCTAATACATCCCTTAAAATAAAATAAGTGTATAAAAATTAGAATTTGAGAGTTTTTACTTTACCTCAATCTTCACAAGCTCAAGTTAGTGTTATTGCTTCTAAAGGACAACCAAAGGTTGGTAGTTATTCTATAAACATTTTTGATAAAATTAATAAGGTAAATTTTTATCTCTTAATTTGGGATACATTGGCCATTCTTGGATAAAAATATCTACTTCAAGAAGAGCTATCTAGTCTCAAACTTACAACTGGATCAGCAATGAAAGAGAGAGCAGTCCTCAAGAATAAAACTCAACCTAAAGGAGGGAAATGAGTTAAAAGTGATAATCCACATCCTTTATATATTTATCTAATTATAGGTGAGTATTTTTTTCATGATTTTATGATTGATAGTGGTGATATTACTTATATAATGCTTAAACAAGTGGCTAATAAGCTAGGCCTAAAATATGAGCCAGTCACCAAAGGAGTTTTATAATTATATGGGATAGCCACCAAGACTATAGGTATCATTGAATTTCTAAACTTAAATTTTAATTATTTTCTTAAGTTTTCAATTCCTTAAGATGTTTTTGTGATAGACCTACCCCGACTTTGCCCTATGTATGTCTTGAGAGTTCACAGCCAAGATTTGGGGATACCTATCATTAAATTGGTCTTACATGGTTTGTAAGACTAGGTATGGAACCAAAGTCAAGATAGAATCAGAACTAATTGCTAAGAATCATATATAACCTTATTTCCTAGGGTATCCAATGTTAATTACACTATTATTAATGAAAGAGATATGCATGTTGATCAATAACTAGTTGTTCCTCTTGAAGGCATACCTAATCTTTTTCTTGATGAGTGGGGAGCTAAGAATTGTGAACATGATACATATAAGTTCATGGAAGAATCAGGCCTAGGAGTGTATTGCTTACATGAGGAAGGTTCTTTCATCCCATAGCTGGTCAAGCCTAGTGAGCCCATAGATGGTCTATAGTAGTTATTTTTTGATGGATCTAGAAGCAAGATTGGTGCAATATTGGTGTCTCCTTCTAAAGAAATGTAATATATAACTTTTATATTTCAATTGATCACTTGTACATGGCCTTCAATGGGATAGTAAAAGACAATTGAAGTGCCTACAAGTATTTGGTGATTGTGATATTATTGTTCATCAATTGAGAGGTCAAAATGTAAACAAAAACTCCTTGTTAAAGTCATAAAAACAAAGGATGTGGGATCTTATGGAATATTTTGAGTCCTTCAACATACAATCCATTCTAAGAGAATAAAATAAGCATGTTGACAATTTCATTATAGTTAGAGCTTAGTTAGATGTCCCTAATGATGTCAAGAATTCAAGATGTCAACCACATGTCAAAGTAGTATTAAGACCTTCCATTCCTAATAATGATGTTAATTGGAAAGTATTTGATAGTGAAAAACAAATAGCATGCTTTTTCCAAGAAGAATTTGAATTTTTTTAAGAAATTAGTCCAAATTACAGTAATAATATGGTGATCAAATTGTGCAACTAAGGTGTTACTTTTTGAGTCACCTTTATTCAATTTTTTATGAATTTTTCCATAAAAGAAGTTCACCCACCTATCGTTTCTTGTGTGTGAAATTTCTAAAAGAATTGAACCTTTATCGGAGTTCAATGAGTTCAATGGTTCAATAGGTTCAATATTTATCAAAAGTGAACTATTTGTCACTTTGTGTATTTTAATTATGACTTTGAACCTTCTGGTTAAACTTGAACCCTTTTTTGGAGTTCAAAATTTAACGGTTCAAAATTTTACCAATTCAAGAATTCAATACTTGATGCTTTGTAAAAACTCATGTTCACTCAGTTCCCTTGTCTAAATTAATAAACCACTTGAACTTACCACTTGAACCTATCGCTTGAACCTACATAACAAAGTTCAATGGTTCAATGTTTCTCAAAATGCATTATTCCTTTGTATTTCAATTATGTCTTTAAACCTTACGATTGAACTTGGACCCTTTTTCGGAGTTCAAAAGTTCAATCGTTCAGTATCTTAAAGTTTGAAGAGTTCAACAGTTCTAAGTTTCAAATTCCAAAGTTTTTGGAAATATCATATGACTATTGGTCAATATTTGTGGTTCATTTCATATCATTGAACCCTGAAGTTGAACCATATTTTCAAAGGTTCAATGGTTCAATCGTTCAATGGCTATACTCTAATCTTCCCCTGAGGATTTATCTAAGTTAAAATTAGTAGGAGATTTAGAGGAAAATATATCTGAAACTCACTATAAAGCAAAAAAAATTTAATTTTCACAAGGTTACAGATAATCATTCCTCATCAAAATCATGCATAAAATATGCTTGCCATTAATGCATATGTCAAAATGCATGTCTTATCAAGCATGTTTAGCACATTTTTTCTTGATTTAATTATTTGATCAAGTTAATATCTGCATCAAGAGAAAACAATTCAAATTCAGTAAACAAGCATATTGGGTAATACAAAGGAGAACAACACAAGTGGTATAAGATATCTGATTGCTTAAATTCATAGTGATTTCAAATAAATTTAAGGTGAGTTTCACTCTTACTATAAGTTGGTTCTTTTACTTGGTTAGAAAGAAGGATCCTTTTGAGTTTGCAACTTTTTTTTTAAAAAAAACAAAATTTTCTCTTTTCATTATATTCTCCGACCTATAGCCATGAAATCCACTTGTCTTGATTACGAGCATGGCCCTAGTCTCATATGTTCTCCACCTAAAATTGGGGACACCTCTCTGATCCAATATAATTTGGAAGATTTTAAGGAAAGGGCTACAAATCCTATGATAAATCATATGATGTAGAAAAAAGTAGAAAGTGGCCTAGTTGAAGCTGCAACCTTTCCCATGGCTATACAATGTCTTGAATTAGTCCTTAAATGCATGAATATATATGAACCTCAAAATAGGTGCATCAGGACTGCAGATGGTAATGTTCTACTACATATCAACAGACAAACCCTAATGTCTATGATGAAAATCCCTCCCAAGGAACAATACTCTGACCTTAGTATTACTTCTTCCTATGGTTATTTTCAATAAAGAAAATAATTTACAAGAGCATGATTTCTAGGAATTAGATCATGAAATTCCAAAAAGGAGGTTCAAGACTGCCTAGGCCATTAACAAGAAATCATATGATTCTAGAAGTGCAAGATATCATGGTATTAGTACATAGATTGAAAGGCAATGCTCATTCATACTATTGGGAAGACTGGATTTAATTCTTCATACAAGTGATCCTCTAAGGGGAACAATATTTGGATTGGGCAAAAATTGTAGTTGAATGTTTGCATCAGGGTTTGAGTAATTGTTTGAAAAATAGAGAATTTTATATGTCTTCATACCTCCTCTATTTCCTGGCATCTACAAAATAATGGGTGGGATTACCACATGCACCTTTGGATGAAAATAGTAAAATTTATGACTATTACCCACAGTTGCAAATGCGTAATTGCTATGAGGATTACAGAAGGGTCAATGATGTTTTTACTAGGAAAATGACTTTTGAATTGTCAAACAACATTAATAAGAGGTTGTCTAATGAAGCTATGTAGTTAATTAATATGTATGGTAGTTTCTTCATTCAATTTTCCAAGTTCACTTATATTATATTTGGAGGTTTTGATGGTGAACCCTTAAGGTTACCCAGATATGTTATTGACCAATTTGTGCTAATAGAAGTCTACAGGAAATTAACACATGTAGATAAAAAAATACCCAACAAAGAATAAATTTGGTATACCTTTTCCTATTAAACTTGGATGTTATTCATGCAAAATAACATCTGATGCTTTGAATTTAGAATTGGAGTTAAGAAATTCAATTTTTATGCCTTCACAGCCAGATCCCAATTTGACAGTAAAGGTTTCATCAAGGATAATTCAGATTTTGGAGTAGGGTTTTCACATATTCCCCAATTGAAGGATTATTGGGAGGATTGCTCAGAGGAATTTGAAGTCAAAAGAAGACTATGGTCCAAGTTTTTCCTAGGGCAGATAATTACCCTTAAATTAAACATGGACATTTCTAGAATTGTTGACAATGATGAACAAGTGACTGATCTGCAATTTGAGTAAATAAAATAATTACCTATTCTAGAAATTGACTGGGATAAAATTGAAGAAGATATAATTGAGGTCAAGACCCTTCCAATAACAAGGAGAACTAAAAAATGGCTGAGATAGAAAAAATTGGGAGGAGCTCAAAACATAGTCTCTTAGCAATGTACAACAATAATTGAATCTCCATTCCCAATAAGCTTATCTAACCAGCCTATTGTGATCTATGATGCAGGTACTTATAAGTCAAAAAATTGAAGGGACCCTATCATCAAAGAATCTAAGAAGGCCCTTATAACTACCCTGCCTCCTCAAGCCACCAAGTCAAGGACTCAAAGTAAAAAGAAGAATCAAATTTTTTAAAAAGTGATTATGGATTTAATTTTGAAGAGGATTCAGGAGAAGTTAAATGTGATAAAGAACCTAATTCACCAATGGCTAAAGAGATTAGTATAGATAGACAAATAGTGATTCCTTTTTATTCTACTGAATTGATGATTATTTTAACTGTACCTTCTGATCAACTGAACCCTGATAGAGAAGCCTCAGCTTCTGCACCTAAATGGATGGAAAGTTCAATCAGTCATAAAATGAAAGTAGTTCCATTTTCTTTACCCTTAGAAGATATGGTGAGAAAGTGTTTAGGAAAAGATCCTAAATCCAAAAAGTTAAAAATGACATCTAGGGTAGATGTTGACCCAAGCACAGGGAACTAGAATGCAAAAATTGCCCAGCCAAAAACTAATGAAGAAGTTCAAGATCTTACTATTCAAGATTTTACAGTTGAAAAGGTATACCTTGGAACTACATCACATGTCACTGATGTGCATCATCTAGAAGCATCTACTAAAAGGATAGTTAGCTAAACTTGGAAGGATGCAAAGGATAAAAGAGACTTAAAATAGATTGTGTGGTCAATGGTAGAGTATATTGATGCCATTCATAGTCCTGATCCACAACCAATTTCCCAAATGCCCATGTCTTTTGATCTAAAATATCCTGTCAATCAAAGGATTTTGGATCAGATACACAGAGGCAAAATGATTACTAGAGTATTTGATAGTTGGTTAGATGACATCATTCTGAAAGGTACATAATACATTCATAAATTGAAAAATGTATATGATCTGACCATAATCACTGTTGAAGATTAAAGACTCAGAATGCTTTATGGATAAAAGAGGAAGGAAAATGGATGAGTGTAATGAATCAGATTGACAAAGTGAAAAAATATGGGATAACAAAGTTTTTGTCAAAAAATAATTTGATAGGACTGGATGAAGATATATTATATGCAAGTAAGAAAAATGTTGAATGGAGAAATTCAGTATCCAGACAAGGACGATTGGAAATCACAAAAATGATCAAAGAAATAACTAAATTTATTCAGTCATTACATCATGATCTATAGAGCATTGATATCAATTACATAAAAGATGATGGAAAATTAGAGAAGGACATCAATGTTGTGATTAATTCCTTTAGGGAAACGATTAACTTCATTAAAGAAAGTGATAGCTTATCAACTGAAAAATTCTCTCAAATTTCAAAGGTAGAGTCACTTCTTTGTCACTGTATCGACATACTCCAAGAGCACACAAAAAATATGGGAAAATTTTGGATGGAAGAAAACATCTAGAAGGCAAGGATAAAACATGTCAGCATTCCCAATCTTTCTAAAATTCAAGAGTTCATTACAACATTTCACGAATGGAAAGCTCAACGTGTCTACCCCACCAAACACAACAAATCTGGAGATCCTAGTCCATCACTTCAACAATGAATTTACTTACATAGTCTCTTTTATTCAGTTATTCGGTTACTTTTCTATTCGAAACTTGATCTTTATTGAATCTGTAAAAACTAAATCCCGTATAGGTCAAAGTTACTTTAACTCTAGTTTAGTTTAAAAGATAGATGAGATAAGGCAATAATATATATTTTTGATTGTAAAAAGATGTGGAGATAAGAATAAAAAGGAGAGAAAAAGAAAAAGAATTGGAAATTTTAGAATTGAACCATTCTTTTTTAAAATATATGTGATGTTTGTTTGAAACATTTTTTATCTGTGAATGAAAATTAGAATTAATTACTGAGTACATAGATCTGTGAGTTTGAGTATCTGAAAGTGGGTTTTTTGTGTGAAATCTTCCTTCATATAGTAATTATTTTTCCACTAGACAATCTATTATGTGTATTTTATCATTAACTGGTTTAGTATATATACGTTTATCTATTTAATTGTTATTAAAAATAGAATCTGTGTATTCTGTTATCTATCATTGTTATAAAATCTCGTATTCATAACATAATGATGTATGGATATTAGTCTGCCTTTAAACACTTTATGGTTAAAAGTGTATCTAAATATTTAAATTCATTGAAAATCTTAAAAGGAGTTGTACCTTAATTCAAAGGGGAACTAATCTTGATAGTTCACCCATTTGTTGTTTAATTTATTTGTTCTTGAGAGAAGGGTACGGTGTTAAAATAAAATATCTTTATATAAGGACAAATATGTTAGCTAATAGTTTTTTGGCAACTCCGCTGGGGAACGAAATTGATTTGGTCACCTTAATATGAGGCAACAATGGTGCTTCCTCATGTTCCTATTTTACAACCTAATCTTGGTTTTCATGATGAACAGGAAGATATAATTAGCCAGTTAAATACTCTTTCTTGGCATTCTCATCAAAATATTGATGATTATAGATTGGCAAATAGAATATTAGAAAAATAAGAAGAATTGGCTAATAATATAAGATTTTTGTTACTCAGGCAAAGAAGAAGACAAGTAGAAAATGCATCAAAGTTAATAATTATTATATCATAAACTGGATTCCAGAAGGTACACAAGGTCTTTGAGAAGAGAAGGAATTGAATATTCTACTTTTCAAACATTACAAAGCCTAAATTTTCTTTATATTTCCACCCATGTTAAAAAAGCTAGAATTAGACCTCATAGCCCTCCAAAACCCTCTACATCCTCTGTTTGTCAAGCCTTAACTCTTTTTGGTACTATTTTTCCTTCTGCCATAAGTTTTCTTCTAATGGGCCAACCTTGGGGCACAGCCATAAGACCTCTAAATTTAGGGGCCAACCTGAATCCTTTGCCTAAAAATGCAATGAAAAATTTACCCAAATTTAATAGAGATGGAAGACAATCACCAAAGGAACATCTAAGTGCCTTTATAGTGGCATGTGGTGTCTTAGACATGCAACATCAAGATGTAGCCATAAGGCTTTTGGTGCAAACTCTAACTGATATTACAACACAATGGTTTTATCATCTAACTGATTCCTTAATCACAAGTTGGAATGATATGAAAACTACATTTAAAAATAGATTCAAAAGTGCAGAAGATGAACATTCCCTTCTTATCAAATTGACTCAGCTCAAGAAGGAGATACATGAACCCATCATGGAATTTATAGCCAAATTCAATAGAATTGTATACAAGATTCCTACTACTAAAAGACCAACTGCTGAGAACCAGAAATGTTTCTTTATTAATTCTATGCCTCTTGATATAAGTTTTCATCTCAGAAGAACTATAATTATCAATTTAACTGATGCACAATCATTGGCAATTGAGTTAGAGGATGATCTTATTATGGCCAAAAAATGGAAGAAGTTCAGGTACCTAATGTTAATCCTTCATCCTCTACAGATCCTATAGTTCAAAGATTAGTCAATGATATGATTGATCTTAAAAGACAATTACCAAAGGCTAGTGCTTCATTCCAACAACCATATCAAGATATTGGTAGGAGAATTCAATAAGCAAATGTTGGTAAGACATTATCACTTGCATCAACACAACCAAAATTAGCTATTGAAGCTCCTCCTAGAAGAAATATGTGTATTTTTCATTTGACTACTGATTATGATGGAAATTCTTGCCCTGAGATGCTTAAATTTAATCAAATGACTGCTACTCAAGATGTCTTAGGGGAAATTACTAAAGAAGAAAGGAGCTCTGAGAGACTTGGTGACTCTAAAATACACTTCCTTGAATATGATTCAAATTCAGAAAGAGGAGGTGAAATATTAGTTACTCTTGAAGATCCTTCATGTGTTATACTTAATAGAAGTCAAAAGAATATGGGATTTTCTAATACTCAAGAAGTGTCCGTTAAAGGTAAGGAACCTTTTATTAAAACTCCTGATGCTAAGACACAAGAAAGCAAATTGTTACACAAAAATGATTGTGATACTTATTTTGATATTTTAGAATTTTGTAAGTTTGAAAAAATTCAAATATCCCCTATTGAATACCTCAGGTTGAAACCCAAAGAACTTGATAAATTGGTTAAATATGTCAATGGTCCTACACAAGTTGAATATGAAAGTCAGCTAAATGTTAATAATGAGTCTCCCATTGCCTAATTATTTGCGTCTCCACCTGAATCACCTGTTCATACTTCTAGAATGACCCTCAATTCATCTGATTATACTCCTTATATAGATGATATGAAACCTAACCCATTTTATGTTTCCTTGTTCATAAATGGTCATAAACTCACCAATTATATCATATACTTAGGTGCTTCTGATAATATAAAGCCTTCTTATATAGCCAAAGACTTAGGCTTAACCCTTACAAAAACATTTGGTAGATGTTACTCCATGGATGGTAAATAAATCTCTTTACTCAAACAAATTAAAGATGCATGAGTTGCTCTTGCAGCCTTTACTAATAAAAAGGTCAAGTTGACTATCTTGGTAGTAGATATCCCTGCTAGTTATGGAATGTTGTTGAGCAAGACTTTTTGTAAAGATTTGGGAGGGCAGATTAAATTGGATTGGTCAGAAGCTACAATTCTAGTGGGAAAGTAGAAATTTAAATTGGAACCTGAACCTAAATACAAGTTTACGATGTATCCTTATGATGACCCTAAGTCTTAGATTCTATTTAAAGAATGTGAATTTGGCAACTATTTTCTCTCCTCTGAGGGTTTAAAATAAGAATCTGTCCCAATGCCTATTCATTCAGATGATCTATGGACTATGGAATTTGACGGTAGTTGTGCTACTGTTGGTTCAGGAGTAGGAATTGTGTTGATCTCACCTGAAGGTAAAAATCTTCCTTACTCTTTCCAGCTAGAGTTTAAAAGTACTAATAATACTGCAAAATATGAAGCTTTATTACTTTAGTTAAATGAAGCTAAAGGAAAGGGTATAAAAATACTTAAGGCAAAAGGAGATGTTGAATTAATTGTCAAACAAGTGAGAGGCATTTTCTCAGTTAAAAATGATAGATTAAGACATTACATAAATATAGTTTGGGATGAGATAGAATGTTTTGATGCCTTTTTTATTGAGGCAATCCCCAATGACCAGAACACTTGAGCAAATTCTCTCACAGTATCAGCTTCTCTTCTTCTCCCACACCCTGATTTTGAAAAGCATTCATATAGAATAGAATTAATGTATCATCCTAATGTCCTGGATAAAGCTAAAAATTGGCAAATTTTTAGGAATAATAAATAGATCAAAAAAATTTGGAGAATTTTGATATGTTTATGGGGACTTATTTTGAAGGTTCAGAAATAGAATGTAAGGAATTCATTCTTGATCTAGGAATCAATCCAAAAGATGATGTAATTAAATTAAAAGGAAATAAAATCCCTAAAGTACTGGTCTCTCTAGAACATTTTTTCACTAGACAAGATGAATATACTAAAGTCAAACTTGTCCAGAATGCTATCAAAATAGAGGATTATGAGAAAATCAACATTGGAAGTGAAACTGACCCTAAATGGATCTCAATTGGTAAGTTTTTTCACTAGAGGAGAAAAATGAATTAATTAATCTATTGATTAAGTATAAGGATGTCTTTGCTTGGTGTTATGATGACCTCAAATATTTTAGACAAGGACAGTTTCAACATCATATTCCTTTGAAGGCAAATGAAACTCCTTTCAGGAAGAAGCTGAGAAATTATAACCCAAAAGTTGTTGAAGCTATCTTTATAGAGATTGACAAGAATCTAAAGGCTATGATTATTTATCCAATTCATCACTCCACCTGGGTGGTGAACATTGTTTTAGTGCACAAAAAGACTAGAAAAATAAGAATTTGTGTTGACTTCAGGAATTTGAATCAAGCTAGTTTAAAAGATAATTATCCCTTGCCTATGATGGATCACATCTTGCAAACTATTGCTAGGTCAGAAATGATGTCCATGCTAGATGGGTTCTCAGGTTATAATCAGATAAGTGTAGCTGTGATTGACCAACATAAAACTACTTTCACTACACCTCGTGGAAATTTTGCTTATAATTGTATGTCCTTCAGTCTAATTAATGCTAGTGTAACTTTTCAATGGGTGATGCATTCATCCTTTAAAGATTTTAAAGATAGAATTATTGTTATCTATCTTGATGATTTGACTATTTTCTCTAAAAAAAAGAGAAGATCATCTGAAGGATTTGGAGACTGTTTTACTAAGATGCTTGAGTCATGGGATATCTCTTAATCCTAAGAAGTTAGTTTTCTATGTTATAGAATGGAAATTATTAGAACACCTAGTTTCAAAAGGTGGAATCAAAATTGACCCAGAAAGAGTTAAAGCAATACAACAGTTAAGTCATCCTTCTAATAGGACTGGAGTTAAGTCTTTCTTTGGTCAAATTAATTTTCTCAGAAGGTTCATTCCTGATTTTGCTGAAATTATGAAACATATTGTGGGAATGATGAGCAAAAAACAAACATTGAAATGGAATGAAGTTGCTAAAAAAGTATTTGAAGATATTAAGGAAGTAATTACAAAAACACCTACTTTGGTAAATCCTGATTTCTAAAAATATTTTATTATTTACTACTATGCTTCGAAACATACCATGTCTGGTATCTTGTTACAGTGAAATGAAATAAATGTAGAATCTCCCATAGCCTTTATGAGTGTTCCTCTCAAGAAACATGAACTTAAATATTCTTTGGCTAAGAAACAAGATTTTTCTATAGTGAAGGTTGTTAAACAATTCAAATATTATATACTTCATTCTCATTCAGTTGTATTTGTTCCTAGTTTGGCTGTGAAAATCATTCGGACTCAGTAAGAGGTTGGGATGAACAATAGAGCAACATGGGTTGATAAAATTCAATAATACAATCTAGAGATTAACCCAACCAAATTAGTTAGAAGTCAAGGTTTATGAAAATTGATAGCCAGAAGTAAAGAAGAAGAAGAACTCCCTACTGTCCTATTGGTAAGCTTACAAGATCCCTAGTTCCTAAACGTGGCACACTATCTTAATTATGGATACTGTCCCAGTCATTTATCTATGAAAGAGAAAAGGAATTTTAAGTTAAAATCAACAAAATATGTGATATGGGGTGACATCCTATACAAAAAAGGATTAGATGGAACCTTTCTAAGATGTGTAGATAAAGAACAACAATGTAAACTGTTGGAAGTTTTTCATAATGAAGCCTGTGGTGGACATTTCTCTTCATTGGTCACAGCTTTCAAAATCCTTTTAAATTTTTATCATTGGCCAGGTATGTTCAAAGATGCATATAAGTGGGTAGCTAACTGTGAAAAATGCAAATTATTCTCAAGAAGACCACAACTTGCAACGTTACCTCTGAGACCTGTCATTATTGAAGAACCTTTCAAATAGTGGGGATTAGACTTCATTAGTCCTCTTTCACATCCTTCGAGTGTTGGTCATACACACATTTTAATAACTGATTATTTTATGAAATGGGTTGAAGCAATCCCTGTGAAGAGAACTACTTTAGAAGTGGTGTGTGATTTTCTCAAAGAAAATATATTGGTATATTTTGGTGTTCCTTAGAAGGTTGTGGCAGATAACGCTACCATTTTTTCTTCAATATAGCTTACTTCATTCTTATATAAACATAGTATCTCTCTTTCTCACTCATCAAATTAATACCCTCAAGGAAATGGACAAGCAGAGTCCAGTAATAAAAATTTGATAGCCATCATGAAGAAATTGGTGAGTGATAACCCCAGAGATTGGCATAAGAGACTATACGAAGCACTTTGGGCTAACAGGGTAACCCCAAAACGAACAATAGGAATGGCACCATTTGAGTTTGTTTATGGAATAGGAGCACATCTATCATTACCTCTAGAGTTATTTGTAGCTAGATTACAAAATGTTATTGAAGATCAATACTTTCAAGACTCTTTAGAGAAAAGAGTTATGTATTTAACTAAGATTGAAGAGGAGAGGAATGAAGTGGTTGATCGTATTACTACTCATCAAACCAGAGTTAAAAATATTTTTTACCAGAAAACTAGATCCAAAAAGTTCATGGAAGGAGATGAAGTATTACTATGGGATAGAAGGAGAGAACCTAGAGGAGCACATGGTAAATTTGATTCACTTGATAAAGGACCTTTCAAAATTCATCAGGTACTTGGTCCTAATTCTTTTAAATTAGAATATTTGGATGGACCTATTTTACCCCTATCCTATAATGGATAGGATCTGAAGTTGTACTAACTATGAAATAGGTATCCCCTATTTTGTACATAAACTTTTCTTTTCTTGTTGCATTTTGTGTTTTCCTTTCCCATTTTTGGTTTGTCTTTCTCCTTTTCTTTCATTTCTATTTCCCAATCTACATAACCAAAGTTTCTGAGTTCTCTACATTTTGCCATAAAATATAGTCCCCAGTCAGAGCCAATGTTAGTTTTTGAGTAACCTTTATTCAATTTTTCATGAATTTTGACATAAAATAAGTTCACCCACCTATTATTTCCTATGTGTGAAATTTCTAAAAGAATTGAACCTTTGAACTTGAACCTTTCTCAGAGTTCAACAAGTTTAATGAGTTTAATGGTTCAATAGGTTCAATATTTATCAAAAGTGAATTGTTTATCCCTTTGTATATTTTAATTATGACTTTGAACCTTCCAGTTGAACTTGAACCCTTTTTCGGAGTTCAAAATTTTAATGGTTCAAAATTTTATTAGTTCAAGAATTCAATACTTGATGCTTTGTAAAAAGTCATGTTCACTCAGTTCCCTTGTCTAAATTAATAAACCGCTTGAACTTACTGCTTGAACCTATCGCTTGAACCTACATAGCAAAGTTCAATGGTTCAATGTTTCTCAAAATGCACTGTTCCTTTGTATTTTAATTATGTCTTTGAACCTTACGGTTGAACTTGAACCCTTTTTTAGAGTTCAAAAGTTTAACGGTTTAGTGTCTCAAAGTTTGAAGAGTTTAACAGTTCTAAGTTTCAAAGTCTAAAGTTTTTGGAAAGATCATATGACTATTGGTCAGTCTTTGTGGTTCATTTCATATCATTGAACCCTGAAGTTGAACCATATTTTCAAAGGTTCAATGGTTCAATGGTGATACTCTTATCTTCCTCTAAGGATTTCTCTAAGTTAAAATTAGCAGGAGATTTAGAGGAAAATATATCCGAAACTCACTATAAAGCAAAAAAAATTGAATTTTCACGAGGTTACAGATAATCATTACTCATCAAAATCACACATAAAATATGCTTTCCATTAATGCATATGTCAGAATGTGTATCTTATCAAGATGTTTAGCACGTATTGTCCTGATTGAATCATTTGATCTGATTAATATTTGCATCAAGAGAAAACAATTCAAATTTAGCAAACAAGCATATTGGGTGATACAAAGGAGAACAGCACAGGTGGTATAATATATTCAATTTCTTGAATTTGTAATTATGTTAGATAAATTTAAAGTGAGTTTCACTCTTACTGTAAGTTGGTTCCTTTACTTGGTTGGAAAGAAGGATCCTTTTGAGTTTGCAACATTTTTTAAAAAAAAATTCAAAATTTTCTCTTTTCATTATATTCTCCGACCTATAGCCATGAAATCTACTTGTCTTGATTACAAGCATGGCCCTAGTCTCATATGTTCTCCACCTAAAATTGGGGACACCTCTCTGATCCAATATGATTTGGAAGATTTTAAGGAAAGGGCTACAAATCCTATGATGCAGAAAAAAGTAGAAAGTGGCCTGGTTGAAGTTGCAACCTTTCCCATGGATATACAATGTCTTGAATTAGTCCTTGAATGCATGAATAGATATGAACCTCAAAATAGGTGCATCAGGACTGCAGATGGTAATGTTCTACTACATATCAATAGACAAACCCTAATGTCTATGATGAGAATCCCTCCCAAGGAACCATACTCTGACCTTAGTATTACTTCCTCTTATGGTTAATTTTCAATAAAAAATAATTTACAAGAGCGTGATTGCTAGGAATTGGATCTTGAAATTCCAAAAAGGAGGCTTAAGATAGCCTAGGCCATTAACAAGAAATTATATGATTCTAGAAGTGCAAGATATCATGTTATTACTACATAGATTGAAAGGCAATGCTCATGCATATTATTGGGAAGACTGGATGTACTTCCTCATACAAGTGATCCTCCAAGGGGAACAATATTTGGATTGGTCAAAAATTGTAACTGAATGTTTACATCAGGGTTTAAATAATTGTTTGGGAAATAGAGAATTTTATATGTCTTCGTACCTCCTCTATTGCCTGGCATCTAAAAAATAATGGGTGGGATTACCACATGCACCTTTGGCTGAAAATAGTAAAATTTATGACTATTACCCACAGTTGTAAATGTGTAATTGTTATGAGGATTACAGGAGAGTCAGTGATGTTTTTTATTGGGAAAATGACTTTTGAATTGTCAAACAACATTAATAAGAGGTTGTTTGATGAAGCTATGTAGTTAATTAATATCTATGGTAGTTTCTTCATTTAATTTTCCAGGTTCACTTATATTAGAGTTAGAGGTTTTGATGGTGAACCCTTGAGGTTACCCAGATATGTTCTTGACTAATTTGTGCTAATATAAGTCTACAGGCAATTAGCACATGTAGATAAAAAAATTCCCAACAAAGAATAAATCTGGTATATCTTTATCTATTGAACTTGGATGTTATTCATGAAAAACAACATCTAATGCTTTGAATTTAGAATTGGACTTTAAGAAATTCAATTTTCAGTCCTTCACAGCCAGATCTCAATTTGACAGCAAAGGTTTCATAAGGGATAATTTGGATTTTGGAGCCAGGTTTTCACATATTTCCCAATTGGAGGATTATTGGGAGGATTGCTCAGATGAATTTGAATTCATAAGAAGACTATGGTTCAAGTTTTCCCTAGGGTAGATAATTACCCTTAAATTAAACATAGACATTTCTAGAATTGTTGACAATGATGAACAAGTGACTGATCTACAATTTGAGAAATTAAAATAATTACCTATTCTAGAAATTGACTGGGAGAAAAGTGAAGAACATAGAATTGAGGTCAAGACCCCTCCAATAACAAGGAGAACTGAAAATGGCTGAGAGAGCAAAAATTGGGAGGAGCTCAAAACATAGTCTCTTAGCAATGTACAACAATAATTGAATCTCCATTCCCAATAAGCTTATCTAACCATCCTAATGCTATCTGTGATGTAGGTACTTACAAGTCAAAAATTTGAAGGGACCCTATCATCAAAGAATCTGAGAAGGCCCTTATAACCACCCTTCCTCCTCATGCCACCAGGTCAAGGACTCAAAGTAAGAAGAAGAATCAAATTTTTGAAAAAGTGATTATGGATTTGAATTTTGAAGAGGATTCAAGAGAAGTTAAATGTGATAAAGAACCTGAATCACCAATGGCTAAAGAGATTAGTACATATCAACAAATAGTGATTCCTTTTTATTCTACTAAATTGATGATTGTTTCAACTGTACCTTCTGATCAACTAAACCCTGATAGAGAAGCCTCAGCTTCTACACCTAAATGGATGGAAAGTTTAATTAGTCATAAAATGAAAGTAGTTCTATTTTCTTTACCCTTAGAAGATATGGTGAGAAAGTGTTTAGGAAAAGAAAAAATCACATCCAGGGTAGATGTTGACCCAAACATAGGGAACTAGAATGCAAAATTGCCCAACCAAAAACTAATGAAGAAGTTCAAGATCTTACTATTCAAGATTTTACAGTTGAAAAGGTATACCTTAGGACTACATCACATGTCACTAATGTGCATCATCTAGAAGCATCTACTAAAAGGATAGTTAGCAAAACTTGGAAGGATGCAAAGGATAAAAGAGAATTAAAATAGATTGTGTAGTCAATGGCAGAGTATATTGATGCCATTCATATTCCTGATCCACAACCAATTTCCCAAATGCCCATGTATTTTGATCTAAAATCTCCTATCAATCAAAGGATTTTGGATCAGAAACATAGAGGCAAAATGATTACCAGAGTATTTGATAGTTGGTTGGATGACATCATTCTGAAAGGTACAAAATACATTCATAAATTGAAAAATGTATATGATCTGACCACAATCACTTTTGAATATTTAAAGACACAGAATGCTTTGTGGATAAAAGAGGAAGGAAAATGGATGAGTTTAATGAATCAGATTGACAAAGTGCAAAAATATGGGATAACAAAGTTTTTGTCAGAAAATAATTTGATAGGACTGGATGAAGATATATTATATGCAAGTAAGAAAAATGTTGAATGGAGAAATTCAGTATCCAAACAAGGACAATTGGAAATCACAAAAATGATCAAAGAAATAACTAAATTTATTCAGTCATTATAGCATGATCTACAGAGCATTGATATCAATTACATAAAAGATGATGGAAAATCAGAGAAGGACATCAATGTTGTGATTCAATCCTTTAGGGAAAAGATTAACTTCATTAAAGAAAGTGACAGCTTATCAACTGAAAAATTCTCTCAAATTTCAAAGGTAGAGTCACTTCTTTGTCGTTGTATCGACATACTCCCAGAGCACACAAAAAATATGGGAAACATTTGAAGGGAAGAAAACATCTAGAAGGCAAGGATAAAACATGTCAGCATTCCCAATCTTTCTAAAATTTAGTAGTTCGTTAGAGCATTTTAGGAATGAAAAGCTCAACGTGTCTACCCCACCAAACACAACAAATCTAGAGATCCTAGTATGTCACTTCAACAATGAATTTACTTACATAGTCTCTTTTATTCAGTTATTCAGTTACTTTTCTATTTGAAACTTGATCTTTATTGAATTTGTAAAAACTAAATCCCGTATAGGTCAGAGTTACTTTAACTCTAGTTTAGTTTAAAAGATAGATGAGTTAAGGCAATAATATATATTTTTGATTGTAAAAAGACGTGGAGATAAGAATAAAAAGGAGAGAAAAAGAGAAAGAATTGGAAATTTTAGAATTGAACCATTGTTTTTTAAAATATATGTGATGTTTGTCTAAAACATTTTTTATCTGTGAATGAAAATGAGAATTAATTGATGAGTACTTAGATCTATGAGTTTGAGTATTTGAAAGTGGGTTTTTTGTGTGAAATCTTCCTTAATATAGTAATTATTTTTCCATTAGATAATATATTATGTGTATTTTATCATTAACTAGTTCAGTATATATACGTTTATCTATTTAATTGTTATTAAAAATAGAATCTGTGAAATCTCGTATTCATAACATAAAGATGTATGGATATTAGTCTGCCTTTAAACACTTTATGGTTAAAAGTGTATCTAAATATTTAAATTCATAGAAAATCTTAAAGGGAGTTGTACCTTAATTTAGAGGGGAACTAATCTTGATAGTTCACCCATTTGTTGTTTAACTTATTTGTTCGTGAGAGAAGGGTACGAAGTTAAAATAAAATATCTTTATATAAGGACAAATCTGTTAACCAACATTTTTTTGGCGACTTCGCTGGGGAATGAAATTGATTTGGTCACCTTAATATGAGGCAACAATGGTGCTTCCTCATGAAAATATAATTCCTATTTTACAACCTAATCTTGGTTTTCATGATGAACAAGAAGATATAATTAGCCAATTAAATACTCTTTCTTGGCATTCTCATCGAAATATTGATGATTATAGATTGGCAAGTAGAATATTAGAAAAAGAAGAAGAATTGGCTGATAATATAAGATTTTTGTTAATCAGGCAAAGAAGAAGACAAGTAGAAAATGCATCAAAGTTAATAATTATTATATCATAAACTGGATTCCAGAAGGTACACAAGGTCTTTGAGAAGAGAAGGAATGAATATTCTACTTTTCAAACATTTCAAAGCCTAAATTTTCTTTATTTTTCCACCCATGTTAAAAAAGCTAGAAGTAGACCTCCTAGCCCTCCAAAACCCTCTACATCCTCTATCTATCAAGCCTTAACTCTTTTTGGTACTATTTTTCCTTCTACCATAGGTTTTCTTCCAATGGCCCAACCTTGGGGCACAGCCATAGGACCTCTAAATTTAGGGGCCAACCTGAATCCTTTGCCTAAAAATGCAACAAAAAATTTACCCAAATTTAACAGAGATGGAAGACAATCACCAGAGGAACATCTGAGTGCCTTTACAGTGGCATGTGGTGTCTTAGACGTGCAACATCAAGATGTAGCCATAAGGATTTTTGTGCAAACTCTAACGGTTATTATAGCACAATGGTTTTGTCATCTAACTGATTCCTTAATCACAAGTTGGAATGATATGAAAACTACATTTAAAAATAAATTCAAAAGTGCAGAAGATGAACATTCCCTTCTTATCAAATTGACTCAGCTCAAGAAGGAGATATATGAACCCATCATGGAATTTATAGCCAAATTCAATAGAATTTTATACAAGATTCCTACAACTAAAAGACCGACTGTTGAGAACCAAAAATGTTTCTTTATTAATTCTATGCCTCTTGATATAAGTTTTCATCTCAGAAGAACTATAATTATCAATTTAACTGATGCACAATCATTGGCAGTTGAGTTAGAGGATGATCCTATTATGGCCAAAAAATGGAAGAAAGAAGTTCAGGTCTAATGCTAATCCTTCATCCTCTACAGATCCTATAGTTTAAAGATTAGTCAATGATATGATTGATCTTAAAAGACAATTACCAAAGGCTAGTACTTCATTCCAATAACCATATCAAGATATTGCTAGGAGAATTCAATAAGCAAATGTCGGTAAGACATTACCACTTGCATCAACACAACCAAGATTGGCTATTAAAGCTGCTCCTAGAAGAAATAACATGTGTATTTTTCATTTGACTACTGATTATGATGGAAATTCTTGCCCTGAGATGCTTAAATTTAATCAAATGACTGCTACTCAAGATGTCTTAGGGGAAATTACTGAAGAAGAAAGGAGCTCTGATAGACTTGGTGACTCTAAAATACACTTCCTTGAATATGATTCAAATTCAGAAAGAGGAGGTGAAATATTAGTTACTCTTGAAGATCCTTCATGTGTTATACTTACTAGAATTCAAAAGAATATGAGATTTTCTAATTCTCAAGAAGTGTCTGTTAAAGGTAAGGAACCTTTTATTAAAACTCCTGATGCTAAGACACAAGAAAGCTTGAATTTTTACACAAAAATGATTGTGATACTTCTTTTGATATTTTAGAATTTTGTAAGTTTGCAAAAATTCAAATATCCCCTATTGAATATCTCAGGTTGAAACCCAAAGAACTTGATAAATTGGTTAAATATGTCAATGGTCCTACAGAAGTTGAATCTGAAAGTTAGTTAAATGTTAATAATTAGTCTCACATTGCCTAATTATTTGCTTCTCCACCTGAATCACCTGTTCATACTTCTAGAATGACCCTCAATTCATCTGATGATACTCCTTATATAGGTGATATGAAACCTAACCCATTTTATGTTTCCTTGTTCATAAATGGTCATAAACTCACCAATTATATCATATACTCAAGTGCTTCTGATAATATAATTCCTTCTTATGTAGCCAAAGACTTAGTCTTAACCCTTACAAAAACATTTGGTAGATGTTACTCCATGGATGGTAAATAAATCTCTTTACTCAGACAAATTAAAGATGCATGAGTGTCTCTTGTAGCCTATACTAATAAAAAGGTGAAGTTGACTATCTTGGTAGCAAATATCCCCGCTAGTTATGAAATGTTGTTGAGCAAGACTTTTTGTAAAGATTTGCAAGGGCAGATTAAATTGGATTGGTCAGAAGCTACAATTCTAGTGGGAAAGTAGAAACTTAAATTGGAACCTAAACCTAAATACAATTTTACAGTGTATCCTTATAATGATCCTAAGTCTCAAATTATATTTAAGAATGTGAATTTGGAAACTGTTTTCTCTCCTTTGAGGGTTTAAAATAAGAATCTGTCCCAAAGCCTATTCATTCAGATGATCTATGGACTATGGAATTTGACGGTAGTTTTGCTACTACTGGTTCAGAAGCAGGAATTGTGTTGATCTCACCTGAAGGTAAAAAATTTCCTTACTCTTTCCAGCTAGAGTTTAAAAACACTAATAATACTTCAGAATGTGAAGCTTTATTAATTGGGTTAAATGAAGCTAAAGGAAAGGGTATAAAAATACTTAAGGCAAAAGGAGATGTTGAATTAAATGTCAAACAAGTGAGAGGAATTTTCTCAGTTAAAAATGATAGATTAAGACATTACATAAATAGAGTTTGGGATGAGATAGAATGTTTTGATGCCTTTTTTATTGAGGCAATTCCCAGAGACTAGAACACTCAAGCAGATTCTCTCATAGTATCAGCTTCTCTTCTTCTCCCACACCCTGATTTTGAAAAGCATTCCTATAGAATAGAGTTAATCTATCATCCTAATGTCTCAAATAATGCTAAAAATTTTCAAGTTTTTAGGAATAATAAATAGATCAAAAAAAATTTGGAGAATTCTGATATGTTTTTGGGGACTTATTTTGAAGGTTCAGAAATAGAATGTAAGGAATTCACTCCTGATCCAGGGATCAATCCAAAAGATGTTGTAATTCAATTAAAAGGAAATAAAATCCCTAAAGTACTGGTCTCTCTAGAACATTTTTTCACTAGACAAGATGAATTTATTAAAGGCAAACTTGTCCAGAATGCTATCAAAATAGAGGATTATGAGAAAATCAACATTGGAAGTGAAACTGACCCTAAATGGATCTCTATTGGTAAGTGTTGTTCAGTAGAGGAGAAAAATGAATTAATTAATCTATTGATTAAGTATAAGGATGTCTTTTCTTGGTGCTATGATGACCTAAAATATTTTAGACAAGGACAGTTTCAACATCATATTCCTTTGAAAGCAAATGCAACTCCTTTCAGGAAGAAGCTAAGAAATTATAACCTAAAAGTTGTTGAAGCTATCTTTATAGAGATTGACAAGATGTTAAAGGCTAGGATTATCTATCCAATTCATCACTCCACCTGGGTGGCAAACATTGTTCCAGTGCACAAAAACAATGGAGAAATAAGAATATGTGTTGACTTCAGGAATTTGAATCAAGCTAGTTTAAAAGATAATTATCCCTTACCTATGATGGATCACATCTTGCAAACTATTGATGGGTCAGAAATGATGTCCATGCTAGATGGGTTCTCAGGTTATAATCAGATAAGTGTAGCTGCAGCTGACCAACATAAAACTGCGTTCACTACACCTCGTGGAACTTTTGCTTATAACCGTATGCCCTTCGGTCTGATTAATGCTAGTTTAATTTTTCAATGGGCGATGGATTCATCCTTTAAAGATTTGAAAGATAGAAATATTGTTATCTATCTTGATGATTTGACTATTTTCTCTAAAAGAAGAGAAGATCATCTAAAGGATTTGGAGTCCATTTTACAAAGATGCTTGAGTCATGGGATATCTCTTAATCCTAAGAAGTCAATTTTCTATGTTATAGAAGGGAAATTATTAGGACACCTAGTTTCAAAAGGTGGAATCAAAATTGACCTAGAAAGAGTTAAAGCAATACAACAGTTAATTCTTCCTTCTAATAGGACTAGAGTTAAGTCTTTCTTTGGTCAGATTAATTTTCTTAGAAGGTTCATTCCTGATTTTGCTGAAATTATGAAACATATTGTGGGAATGATGAGCAAAAAACAAACATTCAAATGGAATGAAGTTGCTAAAAAAACATTTGAAGATATTAATGAAGTAATTGCACAAACACCTACTTCGATAAATCCTGATTTCCATAAAGATTTTATTATTTACTATTATGCTTTTGAACATACCATGTTGGGTATCTTGTTACAGAGAAATGAAATAAATGTAGATGCCCCAAAAACCTTTATGAGTGTTCCTCTCAAGAAACATGAACTTAAATATTCTTTGGCTAAGAAATAAGCTTTTGCTATAGTTAAGGTTGTTAAACAATTTAGATATTATATACTTCATTCTCATTCAATTGTATTTTTTCCTAGTTCAGCTGTGAAAAGCATTCTGACTCAGTAAGAGATTTGGATGAACAATATAGTAACATGGGTTACTAAAATTTAAGAATACAATCTAGAGATTAAACCAACCAAATTAGTTAGAGGTCAAATTTTGTGCAAATTGATAGCCAAAAGTAAAGAAGAAGAAGAAGAAGAAGAAGAAGAACTCTGTACTATCCTATTGGTGAGCTTACAAGATCCTTGGTTCCTAAACGTGGCACACTATCTTACTTATGGAGACTGTCTCAGTCATTTATCCCTAAAGGAGAAAAGGAATCTGAATTTAAAATTAGAAAAATATGTGATATGGGGTGACTTCCTATACAAAAAAGGATTAGATGGAACCTTTCTGAGATATGTAGATAAAGAAAAACAATGCAAAATATTGAAAGTTTTTCATAATGAAGCCTATGGTGGACATTTCTCTTCATCGATCATAGCTTTCAAAATCCTCAGAAATTGTTATCATTAGCCAGGTATGTTCAAAGATGCATATAAATGGGTAGCTAACTGTGAAAAATGCAAATTGTTCTCAGGAAGACCATAACTTGCAAAGCTACCTCTGAGACCTATCATTATTGAAGAACCTTTCAAATAGTGGGGATTAGACTTCATTGGTCCTCTTTCACCTCTTCGAGTGTTGGTCATACACACATTCTAACAAAAACTGATTATTTATGAAATGGGTTGAAGTGATCCTTATGAAGAGAACTAATTCAGAAGTGGTATGTGATTTTCTTAAAGAAAATATACTAGTACATTTTGGAGTTCCTCAGAAGGTTGTGGTAGATAACACTCCCAGTTTTTCTTCAATAGAGCTTACTTCATTTTGCTATGAACGTAGTATCTCTCTTTATCACTCATTAGATTATTACCCTCAAGGAAATGGACAAGTAGAGGCTAGTAATAAAAATTTGATATCCATCATGAAGAAATTGGTGAGTGATAACCCCAGAGATTGGCATAAGAGACTATACGAAGCACTTTGGGCTGATAGGGTAACCCCAAAAAGAGCAATAGGAATGGCACCATTTGAGTTGGTTTATGGAATAGAAGCACAGCTATCATTACCTCTGGAGTTATCTATAGCTAGATTACAAAATGTTATTGAAGATCATTACTTTCAAGACTCTTTAGATAAAAGAGTTATGTATTTAACTAAGATTGAAGAGGAAAGGAATGAATTGGTTGATCGTATTACTACTCATCAAAAAAAAGTTAAAAATATTTTTGACTAGAAAACCAGACCCAAAAAGTTCATGGAAGGAGATGAAGTATTACTATGGGATAGAAGGAGAGAACCTACAGGAGCACATGGTAAATTTGATTCATTTTGGAAAGGACCTTTCAAAATTCATCAGGTACTTGGTCCTAATTCTTTTAAGTTGGAATATTTGGATAGATCTATTTTACCTCTATCCTATAATGGATAGGATCTCAAGTTGTACCGACTATGAAATAGGTATCCCCTATTTTGTACATAACCTTTTCTTTTCTTGTTACATTTTATGTTTTCCTTTCCCATTTTTGGTTTGTCTTTCTCCTTTTATTTTATTTATGTTTCTCAGTCTACGTAACCAAAGTTTTTGAGTTCTCTACATTTTGTCATAAAATACAGTCCCCAGTCAGAGCCAATGTTAGTTTTTGAGTCGCCTTTATTCAATTTTTCATGAATTTTTCCATAAAATAAGTTCACCCACCTATCATTTCTTGTGTGTGAAATTTCTAAAAGAATTGAACCTTTGAACTTGAACCTTTCTCAGAGTTCAACAAGTTCAATGGTTAAATAGGTTCAATAGTTATCAAAAGTGAACTATTTGTCCCTTTGTGTATTTTAATTATGACTTTGAACCTTTTGGTTGAACTTGAACCCATTTTCGGAGTTCAAAATTTCAATGGTTCAAAAGTTCACCAATTCAAGAATTCAACACTTGATGCTTTGTAAAAAATCATGTTCACTTAGTTCCCTTGTCTAAATTAATAAACCACTTGAACCTATCGATTGAACCTACATATCAAAGTTTAAAGGTTCAATGTTTCTCAAAATTCACTATTCCTTTATATTTCAATTATGTCTTTGAACCTTACGATTGAACTTGAACCATTTTTTGAAGTTCAAAATTTCAACGATTCTAAGTTTCAAAGTCCAAAGGTTTTGGAAAGATCATGTGACTATTGGTCGGTCTTTGTGGTTCATTTCATATCATTGAACCCTGAAGTTAAACCATATTTTCAAAGGTTCAATGGTTCAATAGCTATACTCTTATCTTCCCCTGAGGGTTTCTCTAAGTTAAAATTAGTGGGATATTTAGAGGAAAATATATCCAAAACTCACTATATGGCAAAAAAATTTGAATTTTCACGAGGTTACAGATAATCATTACTTATCAAACTCATGCATAAAATATGCTTGCCATTAATGCATATGTTAGAATGTGTGTCTTATCAAGCATGTTTAGTATGTATTGTCTCTATTTAATCATTTGATCCAGTTAATATCTACATTGAGTGAAAACAATTCAAATTTAGCAAATAAGCATACTAGACGATACAAAGGGGAATAGCATAGGTGGTATAAGATATTTGATTGCTTGAATTGGCAGTGATTTTAGATAAATTTAAGGTGAGTTTCACTCTTACTGTAAGCTGGTTCCTTTACTTTGTTGGAAAGAAGGATCCTTTTTAGTTTGCAACATTTTTATTAAAAAAATCAAAATTTTCTCTTTGCATTATATTCTCCGACCAGTACCCATAAAATCTGCTTGTCTTGATTACGAGCATGGCCCTAGTCTCATATGTTCTCCACCTAAAATTGGGGACACCTCTCTGGTCCAATATGATTTAGAATATTTTAAGGAAAGGGATAGAAATCCTATGATGAATCTTATGATGCAGAAAATAGTAGAAAGTGGCCTGGTTGAAGCTGCGGCCTTTCCCATTGCTATACAATACCCTAAATTAGTCCTTGAATGTATGAATAGATATGAACCTCAAAATAGGTGCATCAGAACTGTAGATGGTAATGTTCTACTACATATCAATAGACAAACCTAATGTTTGTCATGAGAATCCCTCCCAAGGAACCATACTCTGACCTTAGTATTACTTCCTCCTATGGTTACTTTTCAATAAAGAAAACAATTTACAAGAGCGTGATTGCTAGGAATTGGCTCTTGAAATTCTAAAAAGGAGGTTCAAAACTACCTAGGCCATTAACAATAAATGATATGATTCTAAAAGTGCAAGCTATCATGGTATTACTGCATAGATTGAAAGTCAATGCTCATGCATACTATTGGGAAGATTGGATGTACTTCTTCATACAAGTGATCCTCCAAGGGGAACAATATTTGGATTGGGCAGAAATTATAGCTAAATGTTTACATCAGGGTTTAAGTAATTGTTTTGGAAATAGATAATTTTATTTATCTTCATACCTCCTCTATTTCCTAGCATCTATAAAACAATGGGTGGGATTACCACATGCACCTTTAGCTAAAAATAGTAAAATTTATGACTATTACCCATAGTTGAAAATGCGTAATTGCTATGAGGATTACAGGTGGGACAATGATGTTTTTATTGGGAAAATGACTTTTGAATTGTCAAACAACATTAATAAGAGGTTTTTTGATGAAACTATGCATTTAATTAATATATATGGTAGTTTCTTCATTCAATTTTCTAGGTTCACTTATATTAGAGTTAGAGGTTTTGATGGTGAACCCTTGAGGTTACCCAGATATGTTCTTGACCAATTTGTGCTAATGGAAGTCTGTAGACAATTAGCACATGTAGATTAAAAAAATCTCAATGAAGAATAAATTTGGTATATCTTTTCCTATTGAACTTAGATGTTATTCATGCAAAATAACATCTAATGCTTTGAATTTAGAATTGGACTTTAAGAAATTCAATTTTAAGTCCCTCACAGCTAGATCCCAGTTTGACAGTAAGAAATTCAATTTTAAGTCCTTCACAGCTAGATCCCAATTTGACAGCAAAGGTTTCATCAGGGATAATTTGGATTTTGGAGCAAGGTTTTCACATATTCCATAATTGGAGGATTATTGAGAGGATTGATCAGATGAATTTGAATTCATAAGAATATTGTGGTCCAAGTTTTCCCTAGGGTAGATAATTACCCTTAAATTAAACATGGACATTTCTAAAAATTTTGGCAATGATGAATAGGTGACTGATCCACAATTTGAGCAAATAAAACAATTACATATTCCAAAAATTGACTGGGAGAAAAGTGAAGAAGATAGAATTAAGTATATTAACACCATTCATAGTCCTGATCCACAACCAATTTCCCAAATGCCCATGTCTTTTGATCTAAAATCTCCTGTTAATCAAAGGATGTTGGATCAGATACACAGAGGCAAAATGATTACCAGAGTATTTGATAGTTGGTTAGACAGCATCATTCTAAAAGGTACATAATACATTCATAAATTGAAGAATGTATATGATCTGACCATAATCACTATTGAAGATTTGAAGACTCATAACGCTTTGTGGATAAAATAGGAAGGAAAATGGATGAGTGTAATGAATCAGATTGACGAAGTTCAAAAATATGGGACAACAAAGTTTTTGTCAAAAAAGAACTTGATAGGACTAGATGAAGATATATTATATGCAAGTGAGAAAAATGTTGAATGGAGAAATTCAGTATCTAGACAAGGATGATTTGAAATCACAAAAATGATCAAAGAAATAATTGAATTTATTCAGTCAATAGAACATGATCTATAGAGCATTGATATCAATTATATAAAAGATGATGGAAAATCAAAGGACATCAATGCTATGATTTAGTCCTTTAGAGAAAAGATTAACTTTATTAAAGAAAGTGACAACTTATCAACTGAAAACTTCTCTCAGATTTCAAAGGTAGAGTCACTTCTTTGTCACTGTATCAACATACTCTCATAGCACACAGAAAAGATGGGAAAAATTTAGAGGAAAGAAAACATCTGGAAGGCAAGGATAATTCACGTCAGCATTCCCAATCTTTATAAAATTTAGGAGTTTGTTATAGCATTTTAGGAATGGAAAGCTCAACTTGTCTACCCCACCGAACACAGTAAATCTGGATATCCTAGTCTATCACTTCAACAATTATTCTACTTACATAGTCTCTTTTATTCAGTTATTTAGTTACTTTTCTATTCAAAACTTGATCTTTATTGAATTTGTAAAAACTAAATCCCATATAGGTCAGAATTTCTTTAACTCTGGTTTAGTTTTAAAAAGATGGTTGAGTTAAGCAAACGATATATATTTTTTATTGTAAAAAGACGTGCAAATAAGAAGAAAAAGTAGAGAAAAAGAGAAAGAGTTGGAAATTTTAGAATTGAACCATTGTTTTTAAAATATATGTGATGTTTTTCTGAAACATTTTTCATCTATGAATGAAAATGAGAATTAATTACTGAGTACTTAGATCTGTGAGTTTGAGTATTTGAAAGTGGGTTTTCTGTGTGAAATCTTCCTTCATATAGTAATTATTTTTCCATTAGACAATCTATTATGTGTGTTTTATCATTAACTGGTTCATCATATATACGTTTATCTATTTAATCATTATTGAAAATAGAATATGTGTATTTTGTCACTATCATTGTTATAAAATCTCTTATTCATAACATAATGATGTATGGATATTAGTCTGCCTTTAAACACTTTCTGGTTAAAAGTGTATCTGAATATTTAAATTCATTAAAAATCTTAAAGGGAGTTGTACCTTAATTCAGAGGGGAACTAATATTGATAGTTCACTTGAGAGAAGGGTACGGAGTTAAAATAAAATATCTTTATATAAGGACAAATTTGTTAGCCAACATAAGGTCAAACAAACTTCCTAGAGGCCTAACGACACTTGAAAGCATTTTTTTTTATGATGATCAAATGAATAAAGAGAAGATAATTATATCTACCAAGAAAGACAATTATGATAGGTTCACCATATTCAAATACAAACTTCTAGCACTTGGAAAGGTATGTAACACAGAAGAGAGACTTGCATTCATTGAGTTATGCAAAGAGTTCGTTGATGTATTTGCTTGGGAGTATATTAATGTAAAATATTTTAATCCTAGCCTATCTCAACATTCTATAGAGATAGATGTATATTCCAAACTAATAAGTCAAAATCAAAGGCCTATCAACCCAAAAATAGATCCCTTAATGAGGAAAGAATTAACTAATTTGATAGAGTCTACCATCATCTTCACCATCAAACACTCATCTTAGGTTGCCAATATAGTCCCTATAAGGAAGAAGAATGGAGAGATAAGGTTGTGTGTGGATTTTAGGGACTTGAATAGAGTTTTATTTAAGGATCATTATCTTTTTCCTTCAATGGAATAAATCTTGTAGATGGTACCACGTTTTGAACATTTTTCTCTCCTTGATGGCTACTCAGGGTATAATCAGATTTTGGTGCAAGAGGAAGACCAATATAAAATAACCTTCACTACAAAATGGGGAACATATGCATATAATAATATGACTTTTGGGTTTTCAAATGTTTTATTTACATTAAAAATAGCCATTTACATGGCATTTCAAAGTTTGATAAATGATATAGTGTTGATTTATCTTGATGATATCACAGTTTTTTTCCAAGGATGCAAATGATCATTTGACACATCTTAGGCAGATTTTTGAGAGATGCAGATAGTTTTGGGTCTCTCTCAATCCATAGTCTAAAAAGGTAAAATCTTGCGACACATTGTCTCTAAGAAAGGTCTCTCCATAGATCCTGAAAGAGTAAGTGTTATCTTGTCCTTGTCATTGCCTAAACACAAGAAAGGGCTACAAAGTTTATTTCAAAAAATAAACTTCATTATGATATTCATACCTAAGTTTTATAATATTTTCAAGCCTCTAAATTCCATGTTGAATAAGAACTAGGCTTTTAGTTGGACTAGAGAAGGAAGGGATAGTTTTGGTGCTATCATACTAGCCATAACTCAAGCTCCAACACTTGCAAATCTTGATTTCAAAAGGGACTTCACCTCGTATGCTTTGGGAAATTAAGAGGTCATCTAAACCATGTTTACATAACAAAATTAAGAAGGTCTTAAACATCCCATTGCATTATTAATCCAAGGGTTAAAATACTATGAGGTAAGATACACTTTTGTAGAGAAGTGAGTGTTTGATGTTATATGAAGCCTTAAAAATTCATGCATATGCTATATAAAAATAAATAATATGTGATGGTGTCTCATAAAATCATCAAATTATTCCTTTTGACTAGGTATTTGAATGATAAAAGGGTTGGTTGGATCACCAAAGTAATGGAATATGATGTGGATATCAAGGTTGCCATGTTGGTGAAAGGCAAGGGATTGTGTGAGCACTTAGCTTCAAAGTTGAAATTAAAAATAAGTTTTTCTAGTAATCTAATATGACCCTCAAATAGTTTCATCTCCATCTACCATGAGTTATACACAAGACTTGGTCAAATTATTCTAAACAGGTGAGTGTCTATTAGGCCTAATGAAGGCTAAAAGAGACATTTTAGATTACAATCCATTCCATATGTTCTTATAGATGGAATACTCATTAGTAAGGACCTTAATGGAGTGATCCTAAGGCATGTAGAGGCTGATCATGTTGAGAGAGTATTGGAAAAATTTCATGATGGACCATTTGGTGGTCACTTTACACTAAGAAATACAAAATAAAAATTAATGAGAGCTAGTTATCATTGACCTAGCTTGTTCAAGGACTCATATGCATGGGTTTTAAAGTGTCAAAAGTGTTATTTATTCATAATAAAATAGAATTTTTTATCCCTCACTCTCCATCCCATTCAAGTAGACCAACCTTTCATGTAGTGGGGTTTGGATTTCATAGGTATGATCAATCCTCCTTCAAGTGTTATTCATAAGTGGGTGTTGACTGCAAATGACTATTTTACTAGATGGACATAGGTTTCATCTCTTAAGGAAGATAATTGAACTAATGTTCTAGACTTTTATGAATTCATAGTAATTATATGGGTACCTTATACACTTATCTCTGATAATGCAATGGCTTTCCTTGGTACTAAGATAAGTGAGTGGGATATGAAACCTTGAATCCACCTAAGTACATCCTCTAATTACTATCCTCAAGAAAATGGACTAGTAGAGTCCAAAAATAAGAATCTAATCAAATTTATCAAGAGGACTATGGAGGAAAATTAGAGAACATAGCATACAAAATTGAAGACAACCTTATGGGATGTTAAGATCATTCCAAAAAGGGCCATTGGTGACTCCCCCTACATGTTTGTCTATGGAAAGGAAGCTAAGATACCCATTTACCTTGAGTAACTAGATCCAAAGCTTACACATCAGCTTGAGATGATGTAAAATGTTGCCATGGAGATTAGACTAGATGAGTTGATGGAAATAGAAGAAACAAGAAATCATGCAATGCATATTATGGAGTCTCATCAAGCTCAAACCAAGAGGTATTTTGAAAAGAGATCTATTCCAAGAGAATTCCAATAGGGTGACCTTGTACTCAAATGGGATGAAGATATGTCCAAACCTAGAAGACACACCAAGTTTGAAACTTTATGAAGTAGGCCCTATGTCATTACTCATTGCAAAGAACATAATGATTTTTAACTCTTAAAAGCTAAATGAAAAAGAGTTACATATCCCATTAAATGAGATACACCTTAAACATTTCTATTGAGGTAATTTTCTCCACTTGTACATAGTAAATTAGTATTTGCTTTCTCCAAGTCCTTCTAGAACATGTGTATTTAGTTGTGTGTGTTCCTTGCTTTGTTGTGTGTGTTCCTTTCTTTGTTGTGTGTGTCTTATTTTTTTGGTGTGTTTGGAAGGTATTTTCAATTTGTTTCAAAATCTAATGTCATGTTCAAGTTCAATTATGGTATCAAAGAGAAGTAGTTTTTAGTGACTCTATGCCCAATGGGTTGTCTAAGGCTAATATTCTAGATGTTTAGTAGGAAAACTACTCTAGGAGGTCACCAAAATTGTTAGATAATCAGTCACCCATGACTAAGGCTTGTTAAAAACTAGGTAACTGAGTCATCTAACCTTTTATATGATTTTGTTCAGAGGGATGATTTAGTGTTATCGTTTGGTGTTGTAAGTTGTCTCAAGGTCTAAACAATGTCTTATTAGGATGTGAAGGTCCATGACATGTGTCTTGATCAATCAATCTTGTGTCGTGATATTTTATAAGGTCTTTTACAATGTATTTTATAAAATTTTAAGGTAACTTTGGAAAGATTAAGGTTAGTTTGTGAGAGTAAAAATATACTTGATCCATGGTGAAAAAAATGAGGTGGTGATCATCTAACAAATCTAGTGGATAATGGACTAGGAGATAAGCTAATAAAGTATAAACATTTTATTTTCAATCACTATGGAAAGTTTAAGGTATTTTTGAAAATATCAAGGTTTCATTTGTCTTGTTATATTGCTTATTACAATGTAACCCCTTGAAGAAAATTAAGTCTGAGGAGGTAGAAACCATGCATAGAGGTCAAAGAGGCCTTTTTGGGGTCATTTTATATTTTTTAAAGAATATCTTATATCTCTTTTGCTTATACACTTAGTCAAGGTGTCAAAATACTTCTTTTCCAATGTAAACTCACTTTGAAAAACTTATTTGCTCATTTTTCTGATGTATAAACATAGTATGATTTAAGAAATGGAAGGAAAATAACATAAACGCATGCTTGGTACATTACACCATCATTGTAAAATCCATGATGAACTCTATTTGCATCTATTTCATAGGTTTAGCAGGGTAATTTGGTAGAATAAACAAGCCTTCTTGATGAAGACAGGTTCTAAGGTGAATATACAGTCTCAAGCTTGATTAAAAGGATTCATTGAGAGGGTTTTCAAAATAATAATATGATTTTAATATCTCCACAAGATCCTCCATCCTCAAGCTCAAAACCATGCATAGAAATAATTTGTAAGTTTAAAAAAGGCAAAAAAATGTATAAGGTTTCTATCGAGTCACTTACAAGAGAAGAAGGCTCATTTTGATGAGGTTGGTTCATAAAGGAGGATATTTAGTAGACCAAATTATATTATGTTAAATGTCTACAACCCCTATGCACTTTAAATCCATGGTAATTTTATTGGTATTATGGGGAATAAATTTATGAACCATTGTTAACAAGTTAGATGCCTCTTAAACCCTATTAAAACCCTAATATCACAATTTTTCTCTTGAAATGGCATGTTTTATGAGTGCATCATGAAAGTTATAAATAATATCCTATGGTTCCAATATCCCCTAAAACATCAAACTCAACTCATACTCCCAATTATCATAATATTACCAATAACAAAGTCCATGGTTTTATTAGTTTTTCATGACATGCAAGGTTGTTTGGGGTTGTGAAGTGTTTACAATAATGAATGTAATTGAATTTAAAGTTGAATAAATTTATAAGACCTAAAAAAAGTGAAATTATCTCTCCCACACCATCTCTAAGTAGATATCCAATGTATGAATGAGTCAAATGTGAAGGTACATGTCTGTAGGGTTTGAGAGTGCAAGTTTTGTGGTTGTTTGACACTGTTGAGAAGGTTTTGGGTTTATGAAATAATATAAAACATATGTAATTCATCTTCACTATTATTTCACACCCTTATCCATCTTTTCCCAATATTACATTCATCCCCAAACTAGTCTTCTAGTGTTGGTTCAATACATACTTCTCAAATGGAAGAAATGCATTCATGTAGGTAAGCAAATTTCATGTTTGGGGAGTAATTCATCTGAGGTAGAGATTTAAAAACTCATGGTAATTCAGGTGGACTAATTAAAATTACCAAAACTTATGAAAAATGATTCAAATATATTAATTACTCCCACTATTCATGACCAATTTTGGCTTTGAATAGACCCCTTTTAAGTCTTATTATCTCAATTCTCTAGATCAAATATATCTAAAAAGAATTTATTAAACACCTTTCAAAATCCTATTGATCTTTATTTTCTCTCTATATACACAAATCCAAATAATCTTTTTAAGCCTTTTAGGTTAGACCTCTAACTTTATTCTTGTGATCTTGATTCTTCAAATTAATCTCCTTATCCATAAACAATGCCTTTTATCCTTTATCGGGTTTCTTAACTAATGATTAACTCAAATATCATTTGATTTATATTCACAAAATAAAAGTAAGTTTATTTCTCTTACCTAGGTATGTCATGTAAACATTAAGATTTTTATGAGATCTAATCTTTGTCCATTTACTATCCTCAATTCTTTATTGGACTTCAAAAGAATTATAGTCTTTCTATATTAATTATAGGATTAAATTCATTGTATTAAACACCATTGGATCATTATTGCACAATAATTGAACTTATTGACCAATAAATTACATGAGGAATAAAAATAATCATCTATAAAAACTTATACCTCCCATTGGCAGTCCTATTGTTTCTGTTCAAAATAAATACAAAATTATTCAAATCTATTTCTTGTCTTATCATTTTTACTCAATCCCATTCAGATAATCTTCATTGACTTCATCAAAACCTATTTATATTCTATGTACATTTCAACTTCTATTTTTACGTTATATAACTCAAGTGGTATAGAGAAAATATCAAATCTTGGATATACAATGACAACTGACCTATTAGCATTTTACATCATGTTATTTATAGAAAATGAACTCTTTTACTTTATATCATTTCCTATATGATATCATTCTAAAATTTTCGTCAGATGTTTCATATCATACATAGATTTGGTTGATTTTTGAATGCTTTTACCACAATAGATCATGTTATAGTCTAAATCGACCTTTGTATTTTGATAAGATTGTGTTTTTTTAACACAAGACTTCTATTGACCAAATCAAGTTAGAAAACCACTTGAAATAAATCCAAATCATACCAAAGACCTATTTAGTTTTGTACTTTCTTAAACACCAAATCAAATTTGGGATGAATACAAGATTAAATTAGTAAGATTATTTCAAATGGCAAAATGGAGGCACCCTGATTTCTCCAAGATAAAAAGTATGACTTTGTTAAAAATGATGACCCAACTGGTAAATAATCCTTACATAAAACTAAGCTTGATGTCACAATAATATTACCCAACCATAGTTTATATTCTACTTTTCCATTGCACATTTGAACCTACTCTAAGTTTTATAGTGCCCAAACTAGTTTGATCAAAACTTAATTTTTAATTCTCCATAACCTGCTACAATGTCCCAGTTTAAGATTTGTGGTATTCACAAAACTTATTGTTACTACGTGAAAATATTATCAATACTTAAATAATGTCCATTCAAGCTTCATCAATATCTATACAATTTTATTTTTCTCAATCAATTATGACAATTATAAAATACATGGAAACTTCTTTCATTTCAAAATGTATTATTCAAATTGTATTTATAGACTTCCATGAATTTAGAATCAGTATCAAAACAAGATCAATGAATAATTAAAATACTTACATGTTCTTACATCTGATAATTCATCAACAACTGTAATGATCTTCTTTATTGATGCTTAGAATTTTACATTCAAACCTCGTAAACCATCCTGCATATTCAATCTATCTCTCTATTCACCCATCTTTGTCTATAACCTAAATTATCCTCCTTGCTTATATAGTTTATTTAGTCTACTTGATAAATGGTATGTAATTTACCTCTTGTAATTAAGTGTCCAAACTTATTTTTCTTTGAACAAATATAACTCAACCAACTTGGACTTGTCAAATATGTTGACTTATCCTTCCTCCTATGTTCGATGAGCTTATTTATCCTTAAAACTATAAATTAAACATTATAATGTATTTAAAATATGTTTTTGGACATATAATGTCCCTTTATTATCATGTAAAACCTTAAACCACTCAAAAATATTTACAATACATTCAAATATTTGACTATCCCATTTTTACAGGAAATATACAAATGACCCATATAAAATAAAATGAAACTTATCATAGCATCAGACCACCTCCTAAAACCTACCAAACAATCATTTATCATATTTACAATGTTTACATAGATTTGTCTCATGATGATCCTAAATCATACTCTTAAGGTAAAAATAATTAAGCACTTGCTCAAATGGTGCTTTGGTTCTTTTTCTATCCTATTTTCCAAATTTTTAGTACCTCCTTGCTCTTTTTTGTTTCTCTTCCATCTTCTTCATGCTGCAAGAACCTAATTATCTCAATTTTTGTTTCACTTATTTTATTTTAATTTATTAGGAGTCTTAAAAATGAATCCATTTCCTCACCATTTCTCATATCTACATATTCAAAACCAAAATCATAATTAGTTTTAAAAACTTAAGACATCATTGTCTCTCTAACTGTTGTCGATTCTTCACTCCATTCATATTAAGTATCTTATTTTCTTTCCTTGGTATGTGTTTCTTCTTTATCTAATACAAAAATCAGATATTCTAATGCCTTCATCTCAATCTCTAGTTGTTTTTCACTTTCATAGAAAAATAGATAATTGATTTCTCCTTCCAAACCTACATTCACAACATCAAAGTCAATGTTAACATCAAAAAATTGAGACAAGTTTACTCCTCTAGATTGTTATTTTGATGGCACCACCTCTTTTTATTCTCTGAGAGAAGCTAGAAATATTTCTATCACTTCCTCATCCTCATTCTTATCCTCCATTATAAGCATTTCTTTCATTATATCTTCTTCATCCATTACCTTATAGGTTTTTTGCCTTCTTATTTCTTCCTTAAGGCAATTAATCTTTGCTTTCTTCTTCTTTTGACAAGTATCTCAATAGACCACTTCACCTTTATTTTCATCTTCTATCCATACCATATACCTTATTCCATATTCTCTATTATGAGTTCCAACTCTTTCATTTTTTCCTTAAATTCAATCATCTCTTTCTCAAACTCCATGTTTTCCTTCTTAGCATATTTATCCATCTCTTTATTACAACTTTTCTTTACACTCTTCATTCTTTTTCCCTTCTATATTTTTTATCTTTTCCTTTTGGCCTCAATGTGCTTTCACTCAGTCTCTCTAGCAAGTCTTTTCCACCTTGCTTAGTTCCTTGATACCTCACCCAGTTCTTTTGCACCTTGGTCTTTTAGTATCCTTAGGTCCTCACCTAGGTCTTTTTCACCCTAGTATTTTGGTCCTCTCTAACAGATTATCAATATTTTTAATTGAGTTTCAATGAACTCCTTTTCAAAGCTTCTATGATCTTCTCCTCTATTTTACAACAACTTCTTCCTTTCCTCAAATGTTGCAACCAACTTCAACACCTCTTATCTTGTCTATTTTGGAGTTTCATGATGGGAGATACCTGTATTTAATTAAATTACTTTATTTATTTCAATATCAATCTTGAAAATTTATGTAAAACACTCTAAACCATACCAATAATATAATTTACTCAAACTGAAATCTGATCATTGCATATTCTAAATTCCCAAGAACTTTTCTAAGTTATGATACCACTTGATGCAAGTGGCCTAATTTCACTTACCCAAACTTATGACAAATGATGCAAATAGATTAATTAATCCCATTATTCATGACCAATTTTTATTTTAATAGACCTATTTTATGTCTTATTAAATCAATTCTCTAGTTTAAATATATCTATAAATAATTTAGTATACACCTTTCAACATCATACTGATGTTCATCTACCCTCTATACATAAATCCAAATATTCTTGTTAAACCTTTTGGGTTAGACCTTTAAATTTATTTTATGATCTTGATTCTTCAAATTAACATCCTTATTCATAAATTTTGGGGTTTTATAGTGTAAATATAGCTTTGGAAATGAAGTCTAGCCCAACGAGCTCACAAACTAGCCCCTTCACATAAGATTAAGGTCTTGTACACTCATTCAAAGCGCGTAGCTTAAGACTAGTTATCATAGGTTTTTTTTGCACAATAATACTTAGTTATATTCTTTATGTCAATCATGTATTCAATTAGATATTCCATAAATGCAAAGATAGTCTATTACGATCCTTGGAGTTCTAATTTCTACTACCATAATTACACAGTTCAGCAACATTATAATTTTAAAGTTACTTCTTGTAAAATAAATGATGTGCCAAAATTTAAAATATGTAATCAACATGACATAATCCATCATGAACATAATAATTTTGATAAAATACACAACTTCATATATTAAGCTTAAGCATCAAAATTAACAATACATCCAACCATCATCATTTCCACAGTCCTTTATAATAAGGGTATTTATACTTATTTATCCTTGACCAAGTGTTTAAAATATTAATAAAAAGTAATTATCCAATGAACTCCCAATAGACTGAGATTCATGGCATTCAAAGAATGATATCCTTGTAAGGACATGGGCCTTTGCACCCCCTATATCCACACTTTATGCTAGATCTTTGTTGTTGTGTGTTCTTCTCCTTACGGGCCGATGCAAAACTTCCTATGAATAAGGTTTGGGTGTCTTATATGAATCATTCCTTTAATTACTCCTACTTTCCATGTGTTCCTTTAGTCATCTAATTCAATTTCAATTCCTAATTACTTGAGTTCCTTGTGACTAATTCTTATTTGACTAAGTCCTCTCGTGTTGGTCCTTCTACACTATTGTCCTCTTACACCCTATTGGTTCCACAGCATGGTGATTTTGTACCTATCAAGTTTCATGATATTGTAATTTTATGCCATGGTCCTTTTGTGCCATGATCCTTCCATGTCAAGTTGGTCCCATGCCAAAATAGACAATATTTAACCAAATTTTAGGGCCAACATTCACCCCACACTAAGCTCTTAGTTTGTCCTAGACTAAGTTGCACTAGTGACCTTTATTAAAAACTTAGGTCCCATCTACTTGATCTCCTTATTAAAATTGTCCCAATGTGATAATGCCTTGAACACCTTGGTAGTTATTTCTTCTATGTCCCCTTTCAATTTATTCATCTCATCATTTTGGCTGGAGGTCTCATTGGCCTTCTTGACCAGTTCATCCAAGGATGTGGTAGCATCCTTCTAGATGTCTTCAAGTATGGATACCTCTTTGTCAACCTATCCTCAGATGCATGAAAAACTTACATTTAGCTATTGATGATGTATTTAGTGTGTCCTCTATCATCTCTAAATCCTTGAATGCTTTAGCATGCTCAGCATGATCCTTTATTAAGAGTGTAGCATCAGCTATCTATTGCCTCTAGGTTTTTCAGCTTGGATTCAAGCCTCAAAGACTTTATTTGGGTGTACTAGCTGCACAAAAACTCTATCCAAAATGGGGATAACCTTTCCAACCCTTTTTAGGGCATGTTCATAGACTTCTACTATCATGGTGAACTATTTTGTTAGATCTAGTCCCTCATCTTTTGGCATGGGTTGCTCCTTGCATCGTTTTAGTAGAGAAGGTTTACCAAGGTCTCTAGATTACCTATGGAATCCCAATCAATAGGTACACCATATACCATCACTGGTTCCTATTTCAAAAAAAAATTATAGAGGATTAAAACTTTCACTTTTACCTCTATGGCCTCTTGGATCTATTGGTTCAAAGTGGCCACCTGCTCAACGAGCGCTTATTTATCTGCAAGCTCTTTATTTTACATACCCAAAATTTGGGTATGTTTTTTATTAGTCATGTACACATCAGTTTTAGATAAGTTATTTTGACACATGATCTGCATGTCCATCTTCAAAAATGTTGCACTTTCTTAAAGGGGGAATCTTTTGAGGATCTACCCATAGTGGCTTAGGTAGTGTAAGAGTATCTGGTCCCAATGAGAGGTTGTCTAGAAGGAACTCAAATTATCTCTCATTATACATGTCTAAGAATAAGGACACTTCCTTTTTTTTATTTCTAAGGTTGTGTATTGTAGAATAAATTGAAGTCATAGATAGATCATCTTGTCAAGGATGCCAAACTGATAACACTCATGTAAATTGGAAAATGCATCATCACCAGGCTCTTTCATAAACCTAGTCAGTTCCTTTCCCTTATTAGGGTTATATTCTAAGGTGGCTTGTTCATTGGTAGCCATGGAAGTGCTACCAAGAGCCCTTTCACTCTCTTCTTCCTCACCATCCTCTTCATTATAGAGTGGTTAAACATCAAACAATGAGTCATCATAGGTGGATTTCTCCTCCCACACCAATGAGGGAGTCTTCTCAAAGTCAGAATCTAAGCTATGAAATTGTAATTCAATAATGTCCTATGGGGTGCTTGGTTAATGGTCTATTATTGGGAAGCTCTTGAATTAGATGATTTTAGAGGAGATTATTGTGAAGTAACCTTAGGGGGATAAGGTAGAGGTGGAGGAGAAGGTGGAGATGGAAGGATTATTGGTGGTGGAGATTTGGGTGGAGAAGCATGGGGAGAAGAAGGGTGTGATGGAGAAGAGAATGATGGAGATGGATAAGAGTGAGGTGGAGATGGAGAAGGGTGAGGTAGAGATTGGCATAGAGGTGTAGGACTTGGTTGAGGGGTTTGGGTAGTCTTCTACCATTTTTGTGGATCATGTTGTCCACTTGTGATGGAACCAAGGTCTGGCCACTTCTTTTTCAATGGGGGTTCTTTCAGGAGTTTTTCCTTAGGGTCTTCAGCCTAGGGATGCTTTTGAGGCTACAACATATAAAATAATTAGTGCACTTGTTCATCCATCATTATCTACTTTACCTTGATATCCATCAAGTCCATCTCCCTCTTCTCCCAGTAGGCCTTCTTACTTAGATAGATGAACATCTTTCAGAGAGTATGAATCTCTATATCAATCTTTTCAACTTCCAAGATAATATGTTGTGCATTGTATATCTAGTTCATAGAGTCTATGAAGTACCACATCAAGAAGGCATATGGTAACTTTAGCCATGTAGAGATCTCTTTGAAAGGGTTCATTCTAATACGTGTGAGGGAGAAGTGTTAATTCATAGAAAATTGCACTTTCTCTACAACCAAAGGGGGCAAGTCCTTCAGGATATGCCACTCATTCTTGAATGCCTCCTTCATCTCATCAAACTAGTACTTCATCTTGATTTTGTATGAGTGGGTGATGTGTTGAGGGAATGTGAATGCCTTGTATCATTCATCAAGGGATTTATGCATGGGAGGGTATACCCACTTCAGTTCTCCTAAGCTATAATCCAACACACTGATTTCATCAAAAACCATTAAGAGAAGGGATACCCCAATGGAAACCTATACTTAGGAATCTGATGGGTCTTCTCCACATCCTCAATGATCCTATGGGTAAAATACATAGCCCAATTTTATTTTAGTCCCTGAGTGACTTGGTGGGTAATATGGAGGTGTGCCATGTCAACTTATTTCCATCGATCGATCCCACTAATCTTGGACATAATGATCCACGTCGTAACTTGGAGGGCTAGAACCTATAGGTTCTTGATATGCATGGCATGGCCCTGCTTCTAGTACATGATCATTTTGGTGGTATTTTAGACCTCTTTGGTGTCTATTAAGTCATCAATCATGCTCAACTCTAATCATTAGAGTCCCATGACCTTGTTGATCCTTTTGATCATGATCTTCATACTATGCCTAGTGAAGTAGATGTAGTCCTCATAGATGTGCGAGATAAGGAAATGAACTACCTCTATGGGTTTTCCAAAGTATGGTAAATTGAAGAGCTATAAAAACCTTATGGCATCTATCTAGTTGAAGATCTTAAGATGGAACACCACTTGTTTCTTGGTGTTCTCATACTTGACCCAGTAGTCAGTCTAGAGTTCAACCTTATTTCTAGGTTGTCAATGATTATAATCAAATATTGTGCAAGTGAAAACCTTGGAGACGTAATTGTCTATGCATAACACCAATACTAGATACTATATTTCCTCAATTAATAGAGGCAAGGGAAGGGATCATGGAGCCTTATTTTATAGACATGATTGAGCCTTTTTTGCTTTTCATGCCATGCTTATTTCTTCTTTCTCCACACACTAAACTTATTCTTCTAGAATCTCTTCCCTAATAAGAACTATGTTTCCTTCATGTACCTCTTCTTCCTCTGGTATTGTAGGTAGTGTTTTAGTTTTTTGGGACTTTTTCTTAGGCCACATCACCCTCTGAGGCATCCAGAGGTTGACAAGTGTCCATCCAATGTTCCCAAATGAATACATGGTTTTTACTAACTATTTTGTTTTTTTGAGCTTGAATGTCCTCTAATAGTGAAATTCTACATCCTACAACCTATAACTCTTGACACTACCCTTATGTTTCTTTCACATGACCAAACTTGTAATACATATTCACAAATTTGTAACACCATCTGTAGGTTACTATGGAAATGAATTGACTTTTCTTGGCTCTATATTCACTTGTTCTCAGCTCTATTAATCTCAAATACTCACAAAGGTAAAATGTAAAAAGAGTTTAACTTGCCTATTTATATGATCAAAGGGGGGTTCACCATCATTAATACCTTTTCTTTACCCATCACTTCTTATCATTAATTTAGATCCTTAACAGCCACCATGCTTCGATCCTCATTTTTGACAATTAACACATTTTAATGGTATTGTCACATCATGTCATCGGCACATTTCTTGCTATTACTATTATTTTTTGCATTAATGTCACATCCCATCTCACACCTTCTTGAAGTGGAGGATAGTTATGTCTTGCATTTTCCATAGGGTGGAGGATAATTATCTCTTTTGATTTTTCAAACTTATGGTGGGAACAGTTCACCCTTATGTTCCCTAAAGAACTCAAGCACCTTTATGTACTTACACATGTTGAATACCTTTTGCGCCAAGGACCCTTACACACTTTTCTTACTCATCAAGACTTTAGACCTCTTACCCCACACTAAAATTGAGTCATGGTCCTTCACAAAAAGACAACTTAAAAACAAAGATAGAACAAGATAACACATGCAACAAAGGTAGTGCTTTTATTGAAAATAGGAAATCCCAAACTAATGGCATAAGCCTTATTGTGATACAACACATAAATTATTTGGAAGTGAAATACGACCAGAATCAGCTTCCATTATAGTGCCCAAGAAGGAACTGGCCATCCATCCTTTATAACCAACATGACCTATTAGGTTGAATGCTATAAATTATAAAAGTGCCATCCTAGTGGATTCAAAGATTTCTAGGGTGGCATGCAAATTTGGAGTCATACAATAAGACTATCATGCCTAGAATAAAAGTTGTGTTCTTTATATGGTGATCATGCCATGTTTTCTATTTGCACTTTTTCACATCTTGGATCCAATGAGTGAGAAACTGAGATTCATCTAGTTGTATCAAAGTATCAAGGCATGTTTTCAAGGATGAATCTTCATCTAATTGTCTTATGCTCACTATCTACAGAGATGGTACCAAAAACTCAATTGGTAGGATTGCTTCTTTATCATATAGCAAATTAAATGGTGTGTTCTTATTCAGGCACTTATAATTCATTCAGTATGCCCACATGACTATAGATAACCTATCAGCCTAGTCCATTTGGCCAATATTGAAAATATTTATTAAGGTAGTGCCTAGGATCTTATTAGAGGCTTCAATAGTACCATTGGCTTGAGGGTGATACAACATCATTTTGTGGTGTGCAATCATGAACTCATTCAGTAAAACTTGAATTGTTTCATTCAAGTAGTGGGTACTATGATCACTAATAAAACTTAGTGGGCATCTAAAATGAGTTATAATATTCTCCCAAATGAAGTGTGTAGTAGTGGTAGTAGCACAATATTTTTTTGGCATAGCTTTAGCCTAACACGTGAGATAGTCAGTTGTGGTCATAATGTACCAAGAACCTATTCATCATCTAGCTAGAATGATGGGGCCAAAAAAATTAATAGACCATTTCTCAAATGGATCTTGAGAAATTATTGGTTGTATAGGCATGGTATCTCTTTGATTAGGTCTTCATATGTGCTTACATATAGCACATTTCCTAATATATGATTTAGCATCTTTAAAGAGAGTAGGCCACCATAATCTAGCCAGTCAAACTTTATACGTAGTAGCTTCTCCATCATAGTATCCTCCAGAAATTCTTTCATGAAACTCTCAAAGTACTTTGGAATGTTCATTTTGCATAACATAACATCGAAGAATCTCATCATAACTAAGTTTGTAAATATCTCCTTCTATAAGTTGAAATAGTGCAGCATGGATTGCAATTTCCTTCTTGGCCTAGAGAGTGAGACCATCAGGTGTTGAACCAAAGGTCAAAAAAGCAAAAATATCTTTGAGTTCCTCAAGCACACAGGTGACACAAAATAGTAGAGCATTACATGACTCATATTCAATGGCACATGAGGGTTCTTCAAACTCAATGTGGGACAAGTGGTTAGGTCCATAATTAGCTTTCCCAATTTTCACCATGATGGAAAATTAGAAATCTTGGAACAACACTATCCAATGATATATCCATCCATGTAGTACATGTTTATTGATAAGCTACTTCAAAGCCTTATGATTTGTGTAGAAAAAAAAAGGAGTAGCCAATAAGTACTTTCAAAAGTTTTTAGAGCATACATCATCAACAATGCTTGGTGCTCTATATTGGTATAGTTTCTTTCAATTGGAGTGATCTTTTTGTTGGTGAAGTAGATTAGATGATCCAAGTGTCCTTCACCTAGTTGTACAAGTATTACACCAATGGCCATTCTAGATGCATCAACATGGACATGGAATGGTTTTGTCCAATCAAGAAACTAGAGGTTAAGAGTAGTGACCAATTTGTCTTTCAGTATTTCAAAAGCTTATTTACAAGAATTCATCCATATGAAATGTTCATTATGATTTAGAAGTTATTATAGGGTCATGGCAATCTTTGCATATCCATGGATGGACTTTATATAGTAACATGTATGACCCAAAAAGGTGCAAACCTCATATTGTGTAACAAACCATTACACCAAAACCTTGAGGTGTTAGTGAAATCTTCCCATCAAGATCATAACATCCCACCATGCTTCCAAAGCCTAAACTCTGGGTTGGATTTGCACTCATACCTCAGGATCCCTGCATGTATGAGCCCCAGATGAACACTGCCATACTGGCATAGCCACCCACTCTATGACTTAAACCTAGGTGGAGGCTCTGATACCACATGTAACAAACTGTTACACCAAAACCTTGAGGTGTTAGTGAAATCTACCCATCAAGATCATAACATCCCACCACACTTCTGAAGCCCAAACTCTGGGCTAGATTTGTGCCCATACCACAAGATCCCTACATGTACAAGCCCCAAATGAACACTACCATGTTGGCATAGCCACCCACTCCATGACTTGAACCTGAGTGGAGGCTCTGATACCACATGTAATGAACCACTATACCAAAACCTTGAGGTGTTAGTGAAGTCCACACACCAGGACCATAACATCCCACCATGCTTCTGAAGCCTAGACTTTGGGCTAGATTTGTGCCCGTACCACTAGGATTACCTATGTGTATGAGCCCCAGATGAACATTGACATGCTAGCATAGCCACCCATTTTGTGACTTGAACTTGGGTGGAGGCTCTAATACCACATGTACTGAACCACTATACCAAAACCTTGAGGCATTAGTGAAATCTGCCCACCAAGACCATAACATCCCACCATGCTTCTGAAGCCCAAACTTTGGGCTGGATTTGCATCTGTACCACCAAGATTCCCTATGTGTACGAGCCCTGGATGAACATTGCCATGCCGGTGTAGCCACCCACTCTATGACTTGAACTTAGGTGAAGGCTTTGATACCACATGTAACAAACCATTACACCAAAACCTCAAGGTTTTGGTGTAATGGTTCATTACATATTGAGTCTTGGGCACTAGGAGGTGAATAATAATAGACACCTTCATCAAGTCTACCAGATGTCCTTCACATATAATATATCCTAGTAGCACACCAAAAGGTGTAGAAAATAGGTACTTTTTTAAGTTCAAATATATTTGTAAGACCTAACAACACTGAAGCATAAGCCTTAGGTTAGAAAAATGGTTCTTGAACAAACCATAAATTATCTTATCATCTAGGTAAACTTGAATAAACTTTTAGATGAAATCCTTAAAGGCTTCAATAGCTATGCATGAAAACACAGCTAGGGTGTTCTTTAATTCAAAAGGCATGACAGTATACGTGAAGGATCCCTATTTGATGGAAAGTTTTATCTTTATTGGTCCTCTTTAACTATATTTACCTAATGGTATCTCAAGAAACCATCAATGAAGGTATATATCTCACATCCAACAACACCTTCAAGGATTTCCTCTATGAAAGGCATTGGGAAAGAGTCTGTGACACAGGATGCATGAAGTATTCGATAGTCCATGAAAATACAGATACATCCATATTTATTGATTATAATCACCATTGCACTAACCCATTCAAATTCATTAATGGGGGTGATTATTCTAGCATGTTGCATATTATCTATCTCCTCTTTGATGTGCACTCATAGATTGGGATTCATTCTAAATGGATGATTTTTTACTGGTTGAGCATCATCAATCAACTTGATATGCATATTTCCTAAAGATGGGTGGACTCCCTTAATTTCACTGTAATTTCTTAGAAAGACATATTGATATTCCTTTAACAACTCAAATATTTTTGAAAACTCCATTTTAGTCTAGTTATTAGTCTAGCCATATTTTCTAATGTCAGTTAATTCAAGGACCTCAAAATCTACCTTGAAGGGTACTCCAAGTATTTAAACTATGACATTCTTAAGGACACCTATTGGTAAAGCATGAGTTTTGTTAGCCATGAACACATGAGGTGATGGTTTTAATGTAGGAATAGCCATTTTTCACTAGGAATCTTTGGTGAGGACATTCACTTCTTCACTAGTGTTAACTAGTATGTCTCAAATTACCCATCCATCAATGACAATATTGAATCGTATCTCTCTACCATTTTTTTTTAGGGGGGTGGGGGGTGGGGGGAAGGGAATAAGAGTGTCTTGCCTCTAAGCATGATTCAAGAAATGATCCTTAGTCTACCAAGTGATATGGGTTTGAGAATTTTTTGGTGTTTATGCTTGATTCTTAATCCAAGCGCTTAGTTGTGGGATAATTTCCTCATTCAACATGTACTTACACAGCTCTTGGAAGTCATCACATGCCATATTGTGTAGTTTAGTTTCCCTTTGCACAATAGAATGCTACATTACTTATTTGCCTTTAAGGAATAAAATTTCTCCTTGAATTTCTCATACCAGTGCCATCGTATCTTAGAGGACATCCTTTTGTTGTTGGGCATCAAGATAATTTCTTGCTCATGGTTCTTCATGCTGAAAAGTTTTAGTAGAATTTGAGAGAGATTCAAACTATCCGTTATGCATGGTAATATTCACTTGTTGAATATTTAGGGTGCCTAAATTCATGTGCCAATGTGGTTTCTCAACTTGTATCATGTCAGCACCTTTCTCATTCTTCTCCTTAGTAATAGCTACATACAAGTCAGGACACTCTTCCAATCGATGGTCCTTTTTATAGAAAGCACATTTAGGGTAATCCAAGCAATCTCTTTGGTAGTGATTGGGGAATCCACATTTGTAACATCTTTTGGGTAGGAAATTACCACCTCCTCATCCTCATCCTCTTCTTCGACCCCAATAGCCACCATTATCTTGGTGTTTGGATATAGAAGTTTGGCATGTGCTACACACTCATTCTTCATAGATGTCACTAAAGTGTTTGAGTATCTCAAACACTTTAGTTTGTGTATCTCACTATAGAAGAGGACAAGATCATACATCATGTTACTTATGATAGATTTCACACATTTGTTTAAGTACCACATAGATGTTCTTACATGGGTAGTTACTCTATATATGCCCTTTAGATTTGCAGTCAGTACACTAAACACTATTGCATGTATCATGTTCACTATTGGCTATTAGCTTCTTAATATATGATGCCATGGAGGTTATCAAAGCTTCCATAAATGGACTAATCCCTATATTAACACTTTTAACTGCTTCAACATGGAGGGTAGCTTCTAAGTCTTCATGTGGGTTAGTGAAGGTCTTTCGAGATAATGTTCATCAGAAAGGGAGTAACAATCCTCCTACAAACCATTGTGCATGTTGTGCAACATTGATTTCAAAGGATAAATTTGATAAGATCATCCTAAACCGTGCATCATAATCTTGTACACTTTCATTAAGTTCTTATTTGATGTCCTTCATCATAGATATGTTTTGTTGTTCAAATTCTAGAATGTCAAACTATTAAAGAAATGTTGTTTTCAGTTGATCATAGTCGATGACAGCTTGTTGAGGATCAAAATTTCTATACCACTTATGCATGCCATCCAAAAGTGTATTTGTAAACTGTGTGGCCTTACACTCAAAAGAGGTAATGTCTCCTACCCTCCAAATAAGTTCACATTTTTGGACATGCTCAGCTACATTCTACACACCTTGATATTATAATAAGTTGTTTCTATACGATTTTCGCTTTCACATTCAAAGGAAATGAGAAACTAAGAGAAATGGTCTAAGGCTTGTATGTACCTGTATGAAGTCTTGCACACCAAATTTAGATGAGAGTAGGAACTCCTCTTTGGTTTTGGAGGATTACACCTACAGAAGAAAGAGACTAAAAAAAAGAAGGCGTTAGATGAGGAGATGGTGGGTTGTCAAGCAAAAGCTTGATCCCAGAAGTACAAAGACTTCCTTAAGGGATGTCAACCCACTGATTGATAAGAATAATGTCTGATAAAAGGTAGAATGATAAAAGACTAAAATGATTAAAGACTGAAATAGAAATAAAAGCAAATGCTCACTTGAATGCTGATGTCGGCCTGGTCACAGTCACCGACATCAGTTATGCTACTGCAGTCGGTTGGTCAAGGTCTGCCGATGTCAGTGAGGGTAGTGGTCTCTGCATCCAGTGTCAATCGAGGCAGTAGTCTTTGGATGAAGTCTGGTTGAGTTTTTGGTCTGTGGACGGGTTTGTGGTCTATTTGGGGTCAGTAAAATGGTTTGTGCAAGGGTCTGGGCAGAGTTGTAGGGACAATGGATAGAGTGTATGTTCTAAAAAGGGGGATAGAGGTGATAAGGATATGGGAAGGCCTCTCAGCCTTTTTAAGAGGGAGTCAAGTCTGGTCTAGCTGATAGTCTGGTCTGGGGGGGTGATATTACTTGGAAGCAATAACTGAAAACATAATGAAAACACAGACAAAATACTTACCTATGGTTTGCAGAAGGAGTGTTGATGGTGCTTGTACCTATTGTTGATGTAGAAGACTCAGGAAGAGTCCCTGCTATTGCTTTAGCTGGTGCAAAAGCCCTGTGAGAGAGAGAGTGAGAGGTCTGGTGGATTGAAGACTGGAATATTGGCTAATTGTTGAAGGTTGAAAGGTCGAATTGAAAGATTGAGAAAAGCAAATTTGAGAGATTGGAAAATGGGTCGAAAAGATTGGATAAACGAGATCCACACTCTAGAGGTGGAATGTAGTTTTGAAGGTAATCACGCCAAAAATACCATCGATGTCGATGGACAGTTGACCGATGTCGGTGGCTGGAAGGCAGGGAAAAAGGCTAAAAATAGCCTTTCGTCCATTTTCCCAACAGTCGGGTCAGCGGGTCCAAGGAAGAAATGATCGAAGGTGGCTTAATAGGCATGGGAAATAAGTGGGATAAGGGAAATGGGGTCTTAAATCATTTAAGACTTGGCAAGGGGTAGTGGAGGGGAAGTTGGAATAGATCATTAGGGTGATAAATGAGGGTATCCAAGGGCAAAGAATCCAAGGAGAGGAGAGGTGGCAAAGGGGGTGAGATAAGAAGGGGAGAGAAAGAATTATTAATTTAAAATAAGATAATTATTTTAAATTAATAAGATATAGGTTAGGCATGGTTAGAAGTGTTGAAGTGGACCAAGGGGACGAAGGGAGTAGACACGATTTCGGTGTCTACATTTGCCTCTTTTTGTCTTGTTGGTTATTTTGGATGAACTGCAAGACAAAAATACGAGTTAATTGCCCTAGGTGTGGGATAAGGTTTATTTCATCTTGTTGGTTGTTCAAGTGAATTACAAAACAAAAATAGGAGGGTTGGTTGCCCTGATTATGAGATGAGGTATTCCCCCTCAAAGCAGGAGTCAAAGGAAGGGAACCTGGAATCGGGTGCTGATTTGATAGAGAGATGGATGAAAATGGTGAAGATGGAGTGAGAACGTTGTAATAGTCGTGATTGCACGTATACCACTTCACGCAATGGTCAGGTCAAATTGTCATAGGTCAAGGGTCGAGGAGTGCCAAAATTAAAGTAACCGGGCCCCAGCATTAATTGTAGTTGATCGGGTTATTCAATCTAAGTTATAGCTCCAATGGTCATCATGTTCTAGGTATCTCAAGCTTAGGAAGTGCTCCTGGAAACATGAAAATGTCACAAGTAGTGGGGATCAACCAGCTTGCGATCCTATACTTGTGAAGGTCAAAATGTGGTCTGTGGACAATTTGGCTAACTATTCATGAGGTAGCATACATGCAAAAACAACCAAGGAAACGTTGACTTAGAAGTGGTTGGAGTCTGAAGAGATAGTAGCGATCTCCATGGTCATTGATCAAGGTGGATGGATGGAGGAATGTGGCTGAGCTAACCTCAGAAGACTAAGTGCTGCCTACATAGCCTCTATGAGAAGGGCCTCAGGCCAATATAGTTATCCCTAAAAGGGAGGAAGAGGGTTAAAGTAATGCAATTGGTCAAGGTCGAGGTCAAGTCACGATCAAAGGAAGGATATGGTTTGTCCACTAGGTAGATGAATAAATGAGGGTGGTCGAGCTAACCCCAAAGGACATCGTGTCATCTGAGTGCTGCCTACATAGCCCCGGTCTTAGGGCCTCAGACCAATGTAGTTCAAGCTAGATGACAATTTGGTTGATGATTGGTTTGGTTGAGATTAAATGATGAGGATAAGATGATGCTACAGCCTTTTCCATAATGTTTAATGGTGTATTCTATAACATTGGTTGAGGGGTCTTTCATCTCTAGAAATTTTCCATATTTGTGATGGATTTATGCTAAAAATGAATTGAGGTCTATTTATGCTTCAGTAAGTAATGGTTTATGCTTAACATAAATTACGTCTGGTTGATAGTTTCCATGTGTATTGGTTTCCATAGAAACTATGTGAAATGGACTATGATGATGTGTGATGTCATGATGTCATGTTGTTGGTCTGAAAATGTTTGGGTTGGCTTGGTTTGAATTGGTTTGGTTGGGTAGAAAAAGGTTTGGTTGAATGTGACCAAAGTGTGAAAAATAAGTGAAAGGAGAATTGCTCTTTCATTGACAAGGACTAAAATGATAACATAGGTAGGGGTTGTTAGAACAAAAGCCTCGTTTATGCATTACGTTGTTGACCATGGGTGTGTTAGAGTGGTAATCAAATCACTTGACATTAAGTGAGCTCGAAGTCCCTTGAGTATGCTAGGGTGATAAGTAAGATTATGTGATATGAAAGGATGGGGTAACCCTTTTGTGGCAGGAAGAACCTTGCCCCTTTTATAGGTGACCCAAGAATGACTATAGGCATGTCCATGACTTTAATAGCTTGTCAGTCTTTCTTTTTCTTTTCTTTTTTTTTCTTTTTTTTTTTTTTTTCGTGGACTGATCAATGCGGGAAGTCCACGTAGGGATGTTGCTTTGCTTGGTGGTCATATATGTGAAGCTGATCGATGCAGGAAGCTTCATAAAGAGTGATGTCTGTAGAAATATTTAGTCATAGCCATCTTTCAAGGGAGTGGTCTATATTTTGCTTTATATGTTTGATATGACTTGGCCTAGCTGTCCTTCGAGGGAGCAGTCTAGTAAATACAGCAATTATGTAGCTGTCCTTCAAGGGAGCAGTCTACATTTAGAGTTTTATGACCTTTGATATGATAGGTATCCCATTTTTGATATATTTTTGTTGACTAAAGTTTTAAGCCATGGACAGGCCTCTAGAGGTTTAAGGGTTCCCTTTTATTAGGACAAAGCATTCATGCTTGACAAAAAGGGTTGACGAATGTTGGGAAACAAGGTTGAAAGGAATAGGAATGACAATGACAGGGAGTTGCTCAAGGGATGAGCTCAAGTAAAATGTCAAGTGATTGAGTACTCGACTATCAGTATAACAGTCACAGATGCAAGGCATAAAAGGGCTCAGGTTCAGATAAGTCCCTGGGCCATGCTTGTGTGTTGATGATAAGGTCCGAGTCAATTAGGAGCAAACTTACCCCATTTGCCTCTTCAAGATTGGTCACGTGTTGATTGATGTTGGATGTGAAGATGATTTTTGGTCGATGGTCGATTGAGGTTTGGTTGTTTGATATTTGGTCGATGATTGGTCGAGGTTTGATTTATTTGATATGATCAATGGCTGGTCGATGTCTGGTTAATGTCTGGTCGATGGTCATGATTAAAAAAAAAAGTTTGGTCAATGATGGGTTAGGGTCTGGTTGATGGTTGGTCGAGGCTTGGTCGAGACTTAGTCAAAACTTGGTTGAGGTCAGTTGAGACTTGGTCGATGTGTGATTGATGTTTGGTCGAAGTCATGGTTGAGGTCATGATTAAAAGGTTTGGTTGATGTTTGATCAATGATATTTGGTCGATGATTGGTTGAGACTGGTTGATGTCGGGTCAAGGTTTGGCTGAGGTCAGTTGAATGATTGGTCAAGGTCAAGGTTGATGTTTGGTCGAGACTAGTTGATGTTTGATTGAGGCTTGGTTTAGGTTTAGGATTAAAAGAGTGATTGATATTTGGTTGAGATGGGTTGAAAGGTTGGTCGAGGCTTGGATGAAGGTTGAATTCCCCCAACGGCTAGGGAGAATTTTGATAGATTGGTCAAGGTTGGTTGAGGCTTGGTGGTCAGATTGACTGTGTTGATGTCAAATAAGGAGGTCAAAGGTGGCAAAGGGACCAAAGTTTGGCATGGAGATCCTGGTTTAGGTGATGAGGTTTGAGAGGCATGGGTCGGTGTTGATGATTTGTCGAAGGGGTGGTCAAGAGGATCCTTGATGAGAAGGGTATCCCTTTTTTGGTGTCGATGAGTGATAGTTTTAAGAGTGAAACAACGCTCAGTGTCATGTCCTAGTTTTTTATGATAGTGGAAAAATTTAGAGTTGTCGAACCAAGATGGTCTTGATCTGAGAGTTGATGAGTGGGGCGGTGTTGAAATTTTATTGACAATGTGGTTAAGAAGAAGGGTATCTTTCTCTAAACATTAGAGAATGACAACCTTGAGGGCACAATAATGCTCAGTGTGACGCCCAGGCTTGCGATGATACACACAAATCTGAGTGTCATCGAACTAGGGCAGTTTTGGTCTGAGAGATTGATATGGTTTAAGAGGTAGGAGATTGATGCGAGAAGACTGCAACAATTACCATAGCATCAAGGCATAAGAACCTGCTAATGGGTCTGTGTGTCTAGTTGCAGTGGGGGTCGATGACTTTGGTTTGAGAGGCGTAAGAGGCGTTGGTCGTGCCATCATTTTTGTGGGTGGTGTAGCCACACATGTAGATGGCACTTTGGTGGTGATAGGTGTTGGATATTTTGGAGAAAATATATGTCTGATGGATTGAGGGGATAATGGAGGTGACTTGCCTCTATGAAGTATGGGAGTAAGAAGCACTCCTATTAAAGTGGATGGATGCGGGCCCAAGATTGAAGGTAATGATGAAGGTGGGGGAGGAGTCCTCCAGTGTGGTTTAGTGGCCTTCTTTGGTTTGGGTTGAGGGCCACCATTGTGCGAAGCAAGGTTAGATACGGGTTTGGGTTCAGATGTGGATGGAGGTGAGTGAGATGTAGCAATCTCAGGCAAAAGGCAAGAGGAAACTGTGACTGGGTCTTCCTCAGTCAAAATAGGTGAAGAGACTGGTTCTTCTCTTGGTGGAGAAGAAATAGGAGAGTGTGGCTCCTCAAAAGGGTAGAGGGTAGGGATGATTGTGCCTTCGACTTGTGGTTGAGGAGTAGGCAAGGTAGGGTCCTCCATTGGTAGGAGGAAGGACGAAGGTGGGCTTAATGGTGTTGGTATGGTCAAGGCATCCCCCAATATAGGAGAGGTGGATGGAGGACTAATAAGAGAAGAAATTTTTTCATCTTGTGGAGGAGGTTGGTCAAGGACAAGAGGCGAGACAGTGTTGACCGTGTGTATGTCATGCTCTTGGGAGCTATCAGCCAGGGTCTGGACATTGTTTTGATTAGGAGGATGGCTTGGGAATGGTTATTTAAAGATGTCAATGTTTTGATTGGGCAGCGCATTTGGGTTGTCCAAGATGAGATCACCTTTATCTATCATGTCTTGAATGATGTTTTTAAAGGTTCGACAATTGTTGATGTCATGGCTTTGGATGTGGTGATAGTGACAGAAGTCGGCCTCCCTATACCATGTAAGGAGGGATTTTGAAGGTTCGAATTGAGGTGGTCAGATTGGAGGGAGATTGAGGGCCCCCTGCTTGACAAGTTTTTTCAAAATGGAAGCATATGATTCTCCAAGTGGAGTGTATGAACGCTGGATGTACCGTTGTTGGAATTGTTTGGTGATGCTTGGAGATGTAGAAGGTTGAGATTGGTTGGTTGTTGTCAAAGATGGTGATCTAATGACCACAGTGTTGGCCACTCCTTTGGATTTGGAATTGGTAGAAGAAGGTCTGGAAGAAGAAGGGTCATTGGCTTTTGCGTTGGTATTACACAATTTGACCTTATCTTCTTCAATGGCACGGAGTTTAAGCTTTCGGGCCATGGTGAAAGCTTCGTCAAAAGTACGAAATGTTTGAACCCATAAGGTGGAAGAGATGTGCATGGCACATGCTCGAGAAAAGAGCTTGATAAGCTTAGGTTGAGGCAAAGAGAAGGAGAGTTGGTTGATCAAGCCTCTCTAGCAGGTGAAAAAATCGACTATGGATTCGTCGTCGAATTGCCTGATAGAATAGAGGTCTGTGATTGAGACTTTTTTTGTTATATTGATAGAAAAATGGTCGAGAAATAATTGGGTGAGTTGAGTGAATGAAGAGATAGAATGTCTGGTAAGAGAGCTATACCAATCAAAGGCGGGGCCAGAAATTGATATGGGGAATATGCATAGAAGTAACGCATCATCATGGGCTATAAGATAACAAGCATGTCTGAATGCTCGTAGGTGTTGTTATGGGTCTTCCTTACTCTAGAAATGAGTAAATTTAGGAAGCTCCCACTGGTTGGGGTATGGTCGGATCGGGACGGAGGGATGGATGGGTTCGTTGCAAATTTGCTCATATGAGAGGGCATTGCGTGAACCAAAAATAGAGGTCTCGAGACTAGACATTTTGTCCATCAGCATTTTGATGAGATCTGCTGATGGATTGGTAGATGGGGCACCCCCTAGGTTGTAGGGCGCTTAAAAGGTGCTAGAAGGGGCATACGACATAGTTGGTTGCGCTTGTAGGGGCACAATGTATTGATAACTAGTCATTGGTACAGCAGTGGAGGCCAGGGGTAGTTGGGTCATGAAGGTAGAAGGTATAAGTTGACTAGATACTACCAAAGGTGGTTGCGTGATGGCATTGGCAAAAGGGGAGGTAGACACTCCTATATTTATGGGTGCAAGAGTGTGTGGGGTCGAGACAATCAAGTTCTGATATGATGTAGAACTTGGTTGAATCGTGTGTGGTTGAGGGGGTAATGAAACCCCAATGGAGGTCAGTCTAAAAATAGATGGGGAGGCCAAACTTTGCATATTGGCCATGGTCGAGTTAATGGTTGAGGCAATAGTTTGAGTCATAAAAGGCTGGGTAGCGAATGGTGTTGATGTCATCGTCGCTTCACCTGAAAGGTCTCGCATTTGGTTTCTTGCGAGATAGTTTTGGAGGGCTTTGACATTGAGGTCCAAGAATATTTTGAAATCTTGGTCCCCTTTAGGGACAATGGGGGTCTGAGTCAGGGTTAGTTGAGTAGGAGTTCGTTCAGCCTCCGAATGAAACTCCATTAAGGGACTGGTTATGGACAGGGAAGGTGGAAGCGGTTGATGCCTTGCATGGTCAACAAAAGTCATGGTTTGACTGCGTGTCAAAACCATTCAAGGCAAGAAGAGGTTAGGTTCTAGAAACTGTGTTTTTTCAGTTTCAAAAACTCAGAATGTGGTTTTGGCAGAAAAAAGGGTCGGGTTTTAAGGCTGCTATTTTGGGAAAAAAGGACTGTGATAGTGATCGACGTCAGTTGAAAAACTGATGTCGGTGAGAACAGATGGCTGATGTTGGTCAGATAATTGATGATAGCAAAGAAAGGTTGCCGACGTCGGTGATAAAATCGATGTTGATGACTGTGGTTTCTAGAAAATTAGAAGATTTAAGAGTTTTGGAAAAAGAAAAAAAAAAAGAAATGTCCTCACTTAGCTCAAAAAACCAGATAGTAATAGAAAAAATAGATGGAGACAGGCAGACCCTAAGCGTTAAATCCTAAGAATCAACTTTTAGAATCCTGTTGGCTTATGCCTTAGAATGATGTGTTTGGAAAGTTGGCTTGTAGAACGAGTCCTAGAAAAGGTAGTCTAAAGATGATTTCAGGTCAGTTTAGGTGCTCAAGAGTCTGTGTTAGGTTTTGTACTTGGCCTGGTGCTAAAGAGCAAGCTCCCCTCACTTCACGAGTCCAGTGATAAGCTAGTCTCACTTAGCCAAAATATACTTTCCCTAGAGATTATCCTCTGCCAGAGAATAGAGTGGGATTTCCCCTTGGTGATGAAGTCCAAGTGGGATTGCCGAGATAGGTAAGGTATCTGCTAGGTGATGAAATCCCAGTCGGGCCTTGTCTCAGGTAAGTTTTGATGTTTGATTTGTGCAAGTGATTTAGTTGTGTAACATAAGTGGTCTATGATTAATTCATGATGTGGTTCTTAATTACTAGATGTGGACTAAGTATGCAGTCAAGAAGAAATGAAATGCAATGTGTTTTAAGCCCAAAATGAAATATGAGTTCAGATGAAAACAAGTTGAGAAAGGGTTGAAGAGTATGACTTTTGACTAGTCTAAGATGTAAGAAAAGAAAGAAGAGTTATTTTTAATCCTACTAATGGTGTCTTTTAGAAGATAGAAGAAAGAGATGAAAAGGAGAAACCTAATGCACCCTATATGAAAAGAAAGAAAAAGAACCCAAGGAAGACCCGAGGGTCCCATCGGGCGTGCCAGAATGTTTCTATACAATTTTTGCTATCACATTCAAAGGAAATGAGAAACTAAGAGAAATGGTCTAAGGCTTGTATGTACCTGGATGAAGTCTTGCACACCAAATTTAGACGAGAGTAGGAACTCCTCTTTGGTTGTGGAGGATGACACCTGCAGAAGAAAGAGACTAAAACAAAGAAGGCGTTAGATGAGGAGATGGTGGGTTGCCAAGCAAAAGCTTGATCCCAGAAGTACAAAGACTTCCTTAAGAGATGTCAACCCACTGATTGATAAGAATAATGTCTGATAAAAGGCAGAATGATAAAAGACTGAAATGATTAAAGACTGAAACAAAAATAGAAGCAAATGCTTACCTGAATGCTACTGTCAGCCTGGTCACAGTCGTCGACGTCGGTTATGCTGCCAGCATCGGTTGGTCAAGGTCTGCCGACGTCAGTGAGGGTAGTGGTCTCTGTGACCGACATCAGTCAGGGTAGTAGTCTTTGGATGATGTCTGGTCGAGTTTTTGGTCTGTGGACAGGTCTGTGGTCTGTTTGGGGTCAACAAAATGGCTCGTGCAATGGTCTAGGCAGAGTTGCAGGGACAATGGATAGAGTGTATGTTTTGAAAATGGGGATAGAGGTGATAAGGATATGGGAAGGCCTCTCAGCCTTTTCAAGAGGGAGTCAAGTCTGGTCTAGCTAATAGTCTGGTCTGGGGGGGTGATATTACTTGGAAGCAATAACTGAAAAAATAATGAAAACACAGACAAAATACTTACCTGTGGTTTGCAGAAGGAGTGATGTTGGTGCTTGTACCTGTTGTTGATGTAGAAGACTGATGCAGAGTCCCTGTTGTTGTTGTAGTTGGTGTAGAAGCCCTGTGAGAGAGAGAGTGAGAGGTCTGGTGGATTGAAGACTAGAAGATTGGCTGATTGTTGAAGGTCGAAAGGCCAGATTGAAAGATTGAGAAAAGTGGATTCAAGAGATTGGAAAATGGGTCAAAAAGATTGGATAAATGGGATCCACACTTCAGAGGTGGAATGCAGTTTTGAAGGTAACCGACGCCAAAAATACCGCCGACGTCGATCGACAGTTGACCGACGTCAGCGACTGGAAGGCAGGGAAAAAGGCTAAAAATAGCCTTTCGTCCATTTTCCCAACTGTCAGGTCAGCGGGTCCGAGGAAGAAACGGTCGAAGGTGGCTTAATAGGCATGGAAAATAAGTTGGATAAGGGAAATGGGGTCTTAAATCATTTAAGACTTGGCAAGGGGTAGTGGAGGGGAAGTTGGAATAGGTCATTAGGGTGATAAATGAGGGTATCCAAGGGCAAAGAATCTAAGGAGAGGAGAGGTGGCAAAGGGGTTGAGATGACAAGGGGAGAGAAAGAATTTTTAATTTAAAATAAGATAATTATTTTAAATTAATAAGATATAGGTTAGGCATGGTTAGAAGTGTTGAAGTGGACCAAGGGGATGAAGGGAGGAGGATGAAGGGAGTAGACACGATTTCGGTGTCTACATTTGCTCCTTTTTGTCTTGTTGGTTGTTCTGGAAGAACTGCAAGACAAAAATAGGAGTTAATTGCCCTAGGTGTGGGATAAGGTTTATTTCATCTTGTTGGTTGTTCAAGTGAATTACAAAACAAAAATAGGAGGGTTGGTTGCCCTGATTATGAGATGAGGTATTCCCCCTCAAAGCAGGAGTCAAAGGAAGGGAACCTGGAATCGGGTGCTGATTTGATAGAGAGATGGATGAAAATGGTGAAGATGGAGTGAGAACGTTGTAATAGTCGTGATTGCACGTATACCACTTCACGCAATGGTCAGGTCAAATTGTCATAGGTCAAGGGTCGAGGAGTGCCAAAATTAAAGTAATCGAGCCCCAGCATTAGTCGTAGCTGATCGAGTTATTCAATCTAAGCTGTAGCTCCAATGGTCATCGTGTTTCAAGTATTCCACGCTCAGGAAGTGCTCCTAGAAACACAAAAATGTCACAAGTAGTGGGGATCAACCGGCTTGTGATCCTATACTTGTGAAGGTCAAAATGTGGTCTGTAGACAATTTGGCTAACCATTCATGAGGTAGCATACATGTAAAAACAACCAAGGCAACATTGTCTTGGAAGTGGTTGGAGTTTGAGGAGATAGTCGCAATCTCCATGGTCATTGGTCAAGGTGGATGGATGGAGGAATGTGGTCGAGCTAACCTCAGAAGACTGTGTCCTGCCTACATAGCCCCTGTGTGAAGGGCCTCAGGCCAATGTAGTTCTCCCTAAAAGGGAGGAAGAGGGTTGAAGTAATGGAATTGGTCTTGGTCGAGGTCAAGTCATGGTCAAAGGAAGGATATGGTTTGTCCATCAGATAGACGAACAAATGAGGGTGGTTGAGCTAACCCCAGAGGATGTCGTGTCATCTGAGTGCTGCCTACATAGCCCCAGTCTTAGGGCCTCAGAACAATGTAGTTCAGGCTAGATGACAATTTGGTCGATGATTGGTTTGGTCAAGATTAAATGATGAGGATAAGATGATGCTACAGCCTTTTCCATATTGTTTAATGGTGTATTCTGTAACATTGGTTGAGGGGTCTTTCATCTCTAGCAATTTTCCATATTCGTGATGGATTTATGCTAAAAATGAATTGAGATCTATTTATGCTTCAGCAAGTAATGGTTTATGCTTAACATAAATTACGTCTGGTTGATAGTTTCCATGTGTATTGGTTTCCATAGAAACTATGTGAAATGGACTATGATGATGTGTGATGTCATGATGTCATGTTGTTGGTCTGAAAATGTTTGGGTTGGCTTGGTTTGAATTGGTTTGGTTGGGTAGAAAAAGGTTTGGTTGAATGTGACCAAAGTGTGAAAAATAAGTGAAAGGCGAATTGCTCTTTCATTAACAAGGACCAAAATGATAGCATAGATAGGGGTTGTTAGAACAAAAGCCCCGTTTATGCATTATGTTGTTGACCATGGGTGTGTTAGAGCGGTAATCGAATCACTTGACATTAAGTGAGCTCGAAGTCCCTTGAGTATGCTAGGGTGATAAGTAGGATTATGTGATATGAAAGGATGGGGTAACCCTTTTGTGGCAGGAAGAACCTTGCCCCTTTTATAGGTGACCCAAGAATGACTATAGGCATGTCCATGACATTAATAGCTTGTCAGTATTTCTTTCTTTTTTTTTTCTTTTTTTTTTTTTTGTGGACTGATCGATGCAGGAAGTCCACATAGGGATGTTGCTTTGCTTGGTGGTCATATATGTGAAGCTGATCGATGCGGGAAGCTTCATAAAGAGTGTTGTCTGTAGCAATATTTATTCATAGCCATCCTTCAAGGGAGTGGTCTATATTTTGCTTTATATGTTTGATATGACTTGGCCTAGTTTTCCTTCGAGGGAGCAGTCTAGTAAATACAGCAATTATGTAGTTGTCCTTCGAGGGAACAGTCTACATTTAGAGTTTTATGACCTTTGATATGATAGGTATCCCATTTTTGATATATTTTTGTTGACTGAAGTTTTTAGCCATGGACGGGCCTCTAGAGGTTTAAGGGTTCCCTTTTATTAGGATAAAGCATTCATGCTTGACAAAAAGGGTTGAGGAATGTTGGGAAACAGGGTTGAAAGGAATAGGAATGATAATGACAGAGAGTTGCTCAAGGGACGAGCTCAAGTAAAACGTCAAGAGATTGAGTACTCGACTAACAGTAGAACAGTCACAGATGCAAGGCATAAAAGGGCTCAGGTTTAGATAAGTCCCTGGGCCATGCTTGTGCATTGATGATAAGGTCCGAGTTAATTAGGAGCAAACTTGCCCCATTTGCCTCTTCAAGATTGGTCACGTGTTGATTGATGTTGGATGTGAAGATGATGTTTGGTCGATGGTCGATCAAGGTTTGGTTGTTTGATATTTGGTCAAGGTTTGATCTGTTTGATATGATCAATGGTTAGTTGATGTCTGGTCAATGTTTGGTCGATGGTCATGATTAAAAAAAGATGTTTTGTCAATGTTGGGTCAGGGTCTGGTTGATGGTTGGTCGAGGCTTGGTCGAGACTTAGTCAAAACTTGGTTGAGGTTGGTTGAGACTTGGTCGATGTGTGATTGATGTTTGGTCGAAGTCATGGTTGAGGTCATGATTAAAAGGTTTGGTTGTTGTTTGATCGATGATATTTGGTCGATAATTGGTTGAGACTAGTTGATGTCAGGTCAAGGTTTGGTCGAGGTCAGTTGAATGATTGGTCAAGGTCAAGGTTGATGTTTGGTCAAGAATGGTTGATGTTTGATTAAGGCTTGGTTGAGGTTTAGGATTAAAAGAGTGATTGATATTTGGTTGAGACTGGGTTGAAAGGTTGGTCGAGGCTTGGATGAAGGTTGAATTTCCCCAGCGGCTAGGGAGAATGTTTGATAGATTGGTCAAGTTCGGTTGAGGCTTGGTGGTCAAATTGACTGTGTTGATGTCGAATAAGGGGGTCAAAGGCGGCAAAGGGACCAAAGTCTGGCATGGAGATCCTAGTTTAGGTGATGAGGTTTAAGAGGCATGGGTCGGTGTTGATGATTTGTCGAAGGGGTGGTCAAGAGGATCCTTGATGAGAAGGGTATCCCTTTTTCAGTGTCGATGAGTGACAGTTTTAAGAGTGCAACAATGATCAGTGTCATGTCCTAGTTTTTAATGATAGTGGCAAAATTTAGAGTTGTCAAACCAAGATGGTCTTGATCCGAGAGTTGATGAGTGGGGCAGTGTTGAAGGTTTGTTGACAATGTGGTCAAGAAGAAGGGTGTCTTTCTCCAAACATTGGTGAATGACAACCTTGAGGGCACAACAATGCTCAATGTCATGCACAGGCTTGCGATGATACGTACAAATCTGAGTGTCATCAAACTAGGGCAGTTTTGGTTTGAGAGATTGATATGGTTTAAGAGGCGGGAGATTGATGCGAGAAGACTGCAACAATTTCTGTAACAGCAAGGTATAAGAACCTGCTAATGGGTCTATGTGTCTTGTTGCAGTGGGGGTCGATGACTTTGGTTTGAGAGGCATAAGAGGCGTTGGTTGTGCCATCATTTTTGTGGGTGGTGTAGCCACATGTGTAGATGGCACTTTGGTGGTGATAGGTGTTGGATATTTTGGAGAAAATATATGTCTGATGGATTGAGGGGATAATGGAGGTGACTTGCCTCTGTGAAGTATGGGAGTAGGAAGAACTCTTATTAAAGTGGAAGGATGCGGGCCCAAGATTGAAGGTAATGATGAAGGTGGGGGAGGAATCCTCCGGTGTGGTTTAGTGGCCTTCTTTGGTTTGGGTTGAGGGCCACCATTGTGTGAGGCAAGATTAGATACGAGTTTGGGTTCAGATGTGGATGGAGGTGAGTGAGATGTGGCAATCTCAGGCAAAAGGCAAGAGGAAACTGTGACTGGGTCTTCCACGGTCGAAATGGGTGAAGAGATTGGTTCTTCTCTTGGTGGAGAAGAAATAGGAGAGTGTGGCTCCTCAAGAGGGTAGAGGGCAGGGATGATTGCGCCTTCAACTTGTGGTTGAGGAGTAGGCAAGGTAGGGTCCTCCATTGGTAGTAGGAAGGACGAAGGTGGGCTTAATGGTGTTGGTATGGTCAAGGCGTCCCCCAATATAGGAGAGGTGGATGGAGGACTAATAGGAGAAGAAAGTTCTTCATCCTATGGAGGAGGTTGGTCAGGGACAAGAGGTGAGACAATGTTGACCGTGTGTATGTCATGCTATTGGGAGCTATCGGCCAGGGTCTGGACATTATTTTGATTAGGAGGATGGTTTGGGAATGGTTATCTAAAGATGTCAATGTTTTGATTGGGTAGCTTATTCGGGTTGTCAAAGATGAGATCACCTTTGTCTATCATGTCTTGAATGATGTTTTTAAAGGTTCGGCAGTTGTTGATGTCATGGCCTTGGATGAGGTGATAATGACAGAAGTCAGCCTCCCTATACCATGTAGGGAGCGCTTTTGAAGGGTCAAATTAAGGTGGTTGGATTAGAGGGAGATTGAGGACCCCTTGTTTGACAAGTTTTTCCAAAATGGAAGCGTATGATTCTCCAAGCGGAGTGTATGAACGCTGGATGTACCATTGTTGGAATTGTTTGGTGATGCTTGGAGATGTAGAAGGTTGAGATTGGTTGGTTGTTGTCGAAGATGGTGATCTAATGATCACAGTGTTGGCCACTCTTTTGGATTTGGAATTGGCAGAAGAAGGTCTGGAAGAAGAAGGGTCATTGGCTTTTGCATTGGTATTACGCAATTTGACCTTATCTTCTTTAATGGCACGGAGTTCAATCTTTCGGGCCATGGTGAAAGCTTCATTGAAAGTGCGGAATGTTTGAACCCGCAAGGTGGAAGAGATGTGTCTGGAAAATGCTTGAGAAAAGAGCTCGATGAGCTCAGGTTGAGGCAAAGAGAAGGAGAGTTGGTTGATCAAGCCTCTCCAGCGGGCGACAAAATTGACTATGGATTCGTCGTCGAATTGCCTGATAGAATAGAGGTCTGTGATTGAGACTTTTTTGGTTATATTGATATAAAAATGGTCAAGAAATAATTAGGCGAGTTGAGTGAATGAAAAGATATAATGTCCGGTAAGAGAGCTATACCAGTCAAGGGTGGGGCCAAAAAGCGATATGGGGAATGTGCATAGAAGTAACACATCGTCATGGATTATAAGATAACAAGCATGTCTGAATGCTCATAGGTGTTGTTGTGGGTCTTCCTTACTCTGAAAAAGTGTAAATTTAGGAAGCTCCCACTAGTTGGGGTATGGTCAGATCGGGACAGAGGGATGGATGGGTTCGTTGCAAATTTGCTCATATGAGAGGGCATTGCGTGAACCAGAAATAGAGGTCTCGAGACTAGACATTTTGTCCATCAGCATTTTGATGAGATCTACTAACGAATTGGCGAATAGGGCACCCCCTAGGTTGTAGGGCACTTAAAAGGTGCTAGAAGGGGCATACGACGTAGTTGGTTGCACTTGTAGGGGCGCAACATATTGATAACTAGTCGTTGGGACAGCAGTGGAGGCTAGGGGTGGTTGAGTCATGAAGGTAGAAGGTATAAGTTGACTAGATATCGCCAAAGGTGGTTGCGTGATGGCATTGGCAAAAGGGGAGGTAGACATTCCTACATTTATGGGTGCAAGAGTGTGTGGGGTCGAGACAATCAAGTTCTGATATGATGTAGAACTTGGTTGAATCGCGTGTGGTTGAGGGGGTAATGAAACCCTGATGGAGGTCGGTCTAAAAATAGATGGGGAGGCCAAACTTTGCATATTGGCCATGGTCAGGTTAATGGTTGAGGCAATAGTTTGAGTCATAAAAGGTTAGGTAGCGAATGGTGTTGATGTCATCGCCGCTTCACCCGAAAGGTCTCGTGTTTGGTTTCTTGCGAGATAGTTTTGGAGGGCTTTGACATTGAGGTCCAAGAATCTTTCGAAATCTTGGTCCCCTTCAGGGACAATGGGGGTCTGAGTCAGGGTCAGTCGAGTAGGAGTTTGTTCGGCCTCCGAATGAAACTCCATTAAGGGACTGGTTATGGATGGGGAAGGTGGAAGCGGTTGATGCCTTGCGTGGTCAACAAAAGTCATGGTTTGACTGCATGTCAAAACCATTCAAGGCAAGAAGAGGTTAGGTTCCAGAAACTGTATTTTTTCAGTTTCAAAAACTCAGAATGTGGTTTTGGCAGAAAAAAGGGTCGGGTTTTAAGGCTGCTATTTTGAGAAAAAAGGACTGTGACAGTGACCGACATCGATTGAAAAACTGATGTCGGTGAGAATAGATGGCCGACGTCGGTCAGATAACCGATGATGGTGAAGAAAGGTTGTCGACGTCGGTGATAAAACCAATGTCGGTGATTGTGGTTTCCAAAAACTTAGAAGATTTGAGAGTTTTGAAAAAAGAAAAAAAAAAGAAACGTCCTCACTTAGCTCAAAAAACTAGATAGGAATAGAAAAAAATAGATGGAGACAGGCAGACCCTAAGCGTTAAATCCTAAGAATCAACTTTTAGAATCCTGTTGGCTTATGCCTTAGAATGATGTGTTTAGGAGGTTGGCTTATAGAACGGGTCCTAGAAAAGGTAGTCTAAAGATGGTTTCAAGTCAGTTTAGGCACTCAAGAGTCTGTGTTAGGTTTCGTACTTGGCCTGGTGCTAAGGAGCAAGCTCCCCTCACTTCACGAGTCCAGTGATAAGCTGGTCTCGCTTAGCCAAAATATACTTTTCCTAGAGATTATCCTCTGCTAGAGAACAGAGTGGGCTTTCCCCTTGGTGATGAAGTCCAAGTGGGATTGTCGAGACGGGTAAGGTATCCACTGGGTGATGAAATCCCAATCGGGCCTTGTCTCAGGTAAGTTTTGATGTTTGATTTGTGCAAGTGATTTGGTTATGTAACATAAGTGGTCTATGATTAATTCATAATGCGGTTCTTAATTACTAGATGTGGACTAAGTATGCAGTCAAGAAGAAATGAAATGCAATGTGTTTTAAGTCCAAAATGAAATATGAGTTCAGATGAAAACAAGTTGAGAAAGGGTTGAAGAGTATGACTTTTGACTAGTCTAAGATGCAAGAAAAGAAAGAAGAGTTCTTTTTAATCCTGCTAATGGTGTCTTTTGGAAGATAGAAGAAAGAGATGAAAAGGAGAAACCTAATGCACCCTATATGAAAAGAAAGAAAAAGAACCCAAGGAAGACCCTAGGGTCCCACCGGGCGTGCCAAAATGTTTCTATACGATTTTCGCTTTCACATTCAAAGGAAATGAGAAACTAAGAGAAATGGTCTAAGGCTTGTATGTACCTGGATGAAGTCTTACACACCAAATTTAGATGAGAGTAGGAACTCCTCTTTGGTTGTGGAGGATGACACTTGCAGAAGAAAGAGACTAAAACAAAGAAGGCGTTAGATGAGGAGATGGTGGGTTGCCAAGCAAAAGCTTGATCCCAAAAGTACAAAGACTTCCTTAAGGGATGTCAACCCACTGATTGATAAGAATAATGTCTGATAAAAGGCAGAATGATAAAAGACTGAAATGATTAAATACTAAAATAGAAATAAAAGCAAATGCTTACCTGAATGTTGTTGTTGGCCTGGTCACAATCATCGACGTCGATTATGCTGTCGGCGTCAGTTGGTCAAGGTCTGCCGATGTTGGTTAGTCTGTCGACGTCGGTGAGGGCAGTGGTATCTACGGCCGACATCGGTCGGGGTAATAGTCTTTAGATGAAGTCTGGTCGAGTTTTTGGTCTGTGGACGGGTCTGTGATCTGTTTGGGGTCAATAAAATGGCTTGTGCAAGGGTCTGGGCAGAGTTGCAAGGACAATGGATAGAGTGTATGTTCTGAAAAGGGGGATAGAGGTGATAAGGATATGGGAAGGCCTCTCAGCCTTTCTGGGAGGGAGTCAATTCTGGTCTAGCTAATAGTCTGGTCTAGGGGGGTGATATTACTTGGAATCAAGCACTGAAAACATAATGAAAACACAGACAAAATACTTACATGTGGTTTGCAGAAGGAGTGTTTCTAGTGCTTGTACCTATTGTTGATGTAGAAGACTCATGCAGAGTCCCTGTTGTTGCTGTAGTTGGTGCAGAAGCCCTGTGAGAGAGAGAGTGAGAGGTCTGGTGGATTGAAGACTAGAATATTGGCTAATTGTTGAAGGTCGAAAGGCCGGACTGAAAGATTGAGAAAAGCAGATTAGAGAGATTGGAAAATGGGTCAAAAAGATTGGATAAACAAGATCCGCACTTCGGAGGTGGAATGCAGTTTTGAAGGTAACCAATGCCAAAAATACCGCTGACGTTGGTCAACAGTTGACCGACATCGGCGACTGGAAGGCAGGGAAAAATTCTAAAAATAGCCTTTCGTCCATTTTCCCAACTGTCGGGTCAGCAGGTCCGAGGATGAAACGGTCGAAGGTGGCTTAATAGGCATGGGAAATAAGTGGGATAAGGGAAATGGGGTCTTAAATCATTTAAGACTTGGCAAGGGGTAGTGGAGGGGAAGTTGGAATAGGTCATTAGGGTGATAAATGAGGGTATCCAAAGGCAAAGAATCCAAGGAGAGGAGAGGTGGCAAAGGGGGTGAGATGGCAAGGGGAGAGAAAGAATTATTAATTTAAAATAAGATAATTATTTTAAATTAATAAGATATAGGTTAGCCATGGTTAGAAGTGTTGAAGTGGACCAAGGGGACGAAGGGAGGAGGATGAAGGGAGTAGACACGATTTCGGTGTCTACATAAGTGAAGCATCATTTCTTAATACACTATCGTTGGTTGAGGTGCTTGGACTAGTGGTTGTTGAGAACCTCCAAATCCTATCCCTTGAAGATAAAGTCAACTTCCTTATATGCCACTACCTAGTCTACCTCTAGTAGTAGTGGTCATAATAAGGGGCATGGTAGTCGAGTGATTAACTAAACTTGGTCCTATACTCTATCCACTTTATGGGTTAGGCCCTATAGCCATCCCTAATTGTGCCATGTAATTCCTTTAAAGGGTAAAGAGAGTGTTACATCTGTATGTATGTTAATCAGCTAAGTTTCAGTATCCCTTACTAGCTCAATCTTTGATTCCATGTTATTTATGTCCTAATTATGTATGTGTACTTCATCTGATTCAATAGTAGGAGTCCACACTATGGTTGGGGAGCTTGGTTGGTTCAAACTTGGTTCTTCAGTTACTTTTGTCCAACTAGTTTCTCCTTCATATGATTTTAAAAGCATAGGGTGGAACTCAAAAGTGATGGGTCCTCTTTGTGTGTCTTCGCTTCCCTATGGATCCTAACAGCACTTCTTGAGTTTCCCCAATCCCTTCCCACACCATTGACTCTTATAATCCTTTGTCAAGCTTCATCATACTTTCACTTCCATAACACCTACTAGCTAGCTACCATTCTGAACCCACAATATTTTACCAACTCTTTTCTACTCCCTTCCTAAATGTGTGACTGATGCATAAAAGGATTTATCTCTCCATTAGCATAGTCTTAAGTCCTAAATCAATAAATAACTTCTTAATTTCTAATGAAAAATGTCTAATGTAACGGTCACATGGTTCTCAAAGGAAATAAAATTTGGCTTCTTCAGGACATGAATAGTTGGTTACAACATACTCTAGAATATATCTATTCAAAACTCCTCTCCACAAAATGTTGATAGCTTGTGTCCATAGGGTTCCAAGTCATGTTAAGGCTCTTTGTCACTCTAGGGTCTAAGGCTTCCTTCTCCCAAGGTTTCAAGACCATCCTATAAACTTGCAAGTGAACTGGGATTTCATCAAATAAAGTTTCATATAGCATACTATAGATATTTTGCTCTTCCCATTGACATGTAGAAACTCTTGGTTCAAGGTATATAACTACAAATTTATCTTCAATATTGGTAATCTATTGTTCTATATTCTCAAGAGTAATGCATTCAAACATTTTCTGTGACTAAGCAGTAAATGTTACATGTCCTAGAAATGGAACCAAAATGTTGGGGTTTTCTAGTGTAAATATAGCTTTGATGTTGAAGTCTAGTCCAATGAGCTAGCGCATTGGCCCTTTCACACAATATTGAGGTCTTGCACACTCACCTGAAGCACGTAGCTTAAGACCAGTTCTTGTAGGTTACATAGTAATACTTAGTTATATTCTTTATGTCAAACATGTATTCAATTAGATATTCCATAAATGCAAAGATAGTTTATTATGATCCTTAGAGTTCTAAGTTCTACTACCATAATTAGATAGTTTAGCAACATTACAATTTTAGAGTTACTTCTTATAAAAGAAATGATGTGTCAAAATTCATGCTAAGTAATTCACATGACATCATCCATCATGAACACAAGAAGTTTGATAAAACCTACAACTTCATATATTAAGATTAAGCATCAAAATTCACAATACATCCAACCATCATCATCTTTGCAGTCCTTTACAACAAGGGTATTTATACTTGTTTATCCCTGACCAATTGTTTACAATCATTAATGATGAGTAATTATCTAATGAGATCCCAACAAACTGAGATTCATGGCATTCAACAAACTGTCTCCCCCTAAGGACCCGTGCCTTTGCACCTCCTATATCCATGCTCTATGCTAGATCCTTACTATCATGTGTTCCTTTCCTTGTGGGCCAATGCAAAACTTTCTATGAATAAGGTCTGAGTGTCCCATATGAATCATTCCTTTAACTGTTCCCACTTTCCATGTGCTTCCCTAGTTGTCTGCTTCAGTTTCGAGTCCTAAGTCCTCAGGTTCCTCATGACTAATTCTTATTTGACTGGGTTCTCTCGTGTTGGTCCTTCTACACTATTTCCTCTTTCACCCTGTCAATTTCATGCCACAGTGCTTTTGTTCCTATCAAATTCTACATCATGGTATTTCCACACCATAGTCCTTCCACACTATGATCCTTCCATGTCATGCTGATCCCGTGTCAAAATGGACAATACTTAACCAAAATTTGGGTCCAACAATAAACAATGTCTTTTATCATTTATTAATTTTCTTAACTAATGATTTACTCAAAAATAATTAGATTTTTATTCACAAAAGAAAATTAGGTTTCTTTCTCTTACCCAAGTATGTCATATAAACATTAAGATTTTTATGAGATCCAATCTTTGTCCATTTACTATCCTCAATTATTTAATAGACTTCAAAAGACTTATAGTCTTTCTATATTAATTATGGGATTAAATTCATTTTAATAAACACCCAGTGGATCATTATTTCACCACAATTGAACTTATTGACCAATAAATTATACGAGGAATAAAAATAATCATCTACACAAACTTCTACCTCCCATTGGTAGTCCTATCATTTATGCTCAAAACAAATACAAAATTATTGAAATTTGTTTCTTTGTTTTATCATTTTTATTCGAGACCATTCATATAATATTCATCGACTTCATCAAAACCTCTTTATATTCTGTGTATATTTCAACTTCTATTTTGGCTTTATATAACTCAAGTTGTATAGAGAAAATATCAAATATCGGTTATACAATGACAGATGACTTGATAACGTTTTACATCATGTTATTTATAGCAAATAAACAAACTATTGTACTCTGGTATCATTTTTTGTAGGATATCATTTTAAAATTATGGTCAAACATTTCATATCAGACATAGATTCTAGTTGATTCTTGAATGCTTTTACCATAATAGATTCTGCTATAGTCAAAATCGACCCATCTATTCTGATAAAACTACATTTTTTCTACACAAGACTTATATTGACCAAATCAAATTAGATGGCCACTTGAAAAATTCAAATCATACTAAAGACCTATTCAGGTCTGTACTTTATTAAATGTTAAATCAAATTAGGATGAATACAAGATTAAATTGGTAAGATTATTTTGAATGGCAAAAGGGAGGCACCCAGATTTCTCCAAGATCAAAGGATAACTTTGCTAAAAATGATGACCCAACTGATAAACAATCCCTACATAAAATTAAGCTCTATGGCACAAGAATCTTACCCAACCATATATTTTATTATATTTTTCCACTGCACAATAAAATTTACTCGAGATTTTATAGTGCCCAAACTAATTTAATCAAAACTTAATTTTTAATTATCCATAACTTACTACAATGTCTCGGTTTAATATTTGTGGTCTTCACAAAATCAATTATTAATGAGTAAAACTAATCTCAATACTTAAATAATGGCCTATCAAGCTTGATAATATCTACACAATTTTATTTTGCTCAATCAATTATGAAAACTAGAAAATATATGGAAACTTCTTTCATTTCAAACTATATTATTCGAATTATATTTGCAAACTTTCATGAATTTAGAACCAATATCAAAACAAGATCAATGAATAATTAATAGACTTACACATTCTTGAAATCTAATAATTCATTATTAAATGTAATGGTCTTCTTTATTTATGCTTAGAATTTTACATTCAAACCCCATAGACCATCCTACATAATCTATCTCTTTATTCATCCGTCTCTATCTATAACATAAATTTTCCTCCTTGTTTATATAGTTTATTTAGTCTCCTTAATAAATGGTATGTACTTTATCTCTTTTAACTAAGTGTCCAAACCTAGCTTACGTTGAACAGTTATAACTCAACCAACTTGGATTTGTCAAATATGTTGACTTATCCTTCCTCCTACATTGGATGAGCTTATTTATCCTCACAACTGGAAATAAGACATTGTAATGTCTTTACATTATGTTTTTAGACCTCTAAGGTCCATTTATTATCATGTGAAACCTTAAAACATTCAAAAATCTTTACAATACATTCAAATATTTGACTATTCTTTTTTGATAGGAAATATACAAATGACCCATATAGAATAAAATAAAACCTACCATAGCATCACACCACCTCCTAAAACCTATCATACACTCATTTATCATATTTAAAATGTTTACATGGATTTTTTTCATGATGTACCCACATCACATTGGGAAGTGCATGTGAATCTCAAAGAGCATCCAATAATTTGGTTAACCCCTATGATCATCCTTGATAATAAGTTATAGGTGACACGCTGAAGGCCATTGGTCTAGTGATTTTGAACATGGTTTCAAGGATGAAAAAGAAAATAACAGACTTACAACCAAAAAAAATACCCTCAATTTATTCTTGAGGTGTCCATATTGATGATCATACCTCAACCATGTCCCTCAAGTTTCGTTAAGATCATTCATGGTCAAAATGGCAAAAGAGAAATGTAGTCATGCATGCACAAGTAGACTATATCAAATTTGCAGTCTAGAATGATATGTTCTTGGCAAACCTTGTATGTTTTCTCCTTGGTCAAGGTTATCAAACAAGTAAAAAAAACTCCATATTTTCCTCAATATCATTCAATGTTTAGAATAAACAGGGGAGTCCAGTTCTATAGTAGGTTTGTAATAAGGTTTAAGCTTGGATAGGCACTTACAAGGATGCACGCATAAATATGGAAAGAATATGCATTTTTTTGTTTAATTTTAAGTTTGGAGACTATGTTAAGTCTAAGGTACCCTGGTTAATGTTTCAAGGATGATCACATAAGAATCTAAGAGGATAAAACGTCAAAAGATGATAATTAGGGTCAAAACCCCTAAACTGTTAAGAAATCTTTAGCATGGGCTATAGGAGGTTTAAGGGGTCAAATCATTTGAAAACCATTTTTAGACCTCATGGGTCATGTATCAATCCTATAATAGGTATTTCATAAAAAAAAATATCATGAAAATTGGATCTTTTACTCAAAACATGCATCTTGAATAAGCACCTACAAGCTCGAGAAGGTAACCTTTCTCATGTGGAAAGTTGGTTGAGTAGATGCATGGGGAAGAATGGCCTTAGGGTATGTTTCTAAGTTTTTTACACTCCAATTTCATAGCATTTTTTAGTCCATTAAGGGGATCAACTCTATTAACAATCGTTAAGAAGATTGGAGACCTAAAATTGCCTTGTGTGCCCTCACAGAGCTCGATGATTGTATGTGTTTCTAACTAGACTCAAATATGCATGAAATGACTTAAAAAAACCTTGATGACATTTTTTATCCTCATGATCACCTGTTGGATCCATAATATTATCACATGTGAAGTAAAATCACATGAAAATGGCCTAAAAACTATATTTCCAAACCTATTTGTAGGTGTTTGAATGAGTAAGGTATTTTTAACCACTTATAAAGGTCTCTCGAGATTGGTCAAAGGTTTAATGACCTCCCATAAGCCATTATATATATCTCCATGATAATTAGATAGGCTTCAAATAACTAAACTAGGACTAAATGAATATTATTCTCATACTTTCATAGAGAGCTAAGCTTGTAGACCTTCTCAAGGTCACCCATGGCAACAAGACACTTTATGACATTTATGTAGGCATATAATGACATTCTTAGAAGTTTATACAGGTTTTATACAAGCTCTTTATAATGACTATAGGTAGTTTTGAGAGCTTATTCATAGGCACCCCATTAATTTCATGTTGTTAAGAACCTTCAAAGAAGCATATAGGTCTTTATCAACTTGTCAAGCTTGTCTCAAGTTGAAAACACTCTTGAAGACTAATAACAAGACTTAAAACACCTAAAACATTAGTGTGAATGTCATCATGGAACATGGAGCATGAATACTTACAACCCTCTCCAAATCTCTTGTTAGAGAGCTATGAAGACTCATTTGAAGATGGCCTATAAGATTAGAAAGAGATTACATGAATTTATATAAGACATCCATGAGGAGGACAAGTTTTTATTGTATTTTTCAATCAAATATTAGACCTTGGAGGAAGACATGGACTCATCATCACATTCTTTTAGATCAAATAAACTTTGACATAAGGTTATAGGTTCTAATGATAGAGAGAACAGAATGAGGAGGTCTAAGTCTTAAGTTTAATTCTCACCAAGATGAGATATACATTAAAATAGCCAAGAATAGCATATAAATATGCCAAGAAGGTCAAATAGGCCATATGTCAAGATAACAACTTGTAACTCCTCATCCAAGAAAGGACAGTTTCAAAAGAGAAATGATGAGTCATAGGAGATGAGGATCCACTTATATGCCACCTCTCATGAGACCATCATCAATCCAAGCCAACACATGTTGAATATAGATGATAGGACTATTGTTTCCACCTTCTATTGGCATTATAACTAGTTTCATGAGAGATGATAGTCATGATAGGATTCCTACATGTCCCCTTTTCTCTATCTTTTCCATTATTCTATTTATACTCCTAAAAAGGACATTATAAAGGATCCTCCAGGTTAGTATGGTGAAGCCCTGATAAAATTGATAGTTGTTTTTTAAGTGAATGAAAACTATTTTTACTTTCTTCATCTCATATTTAGTGTGTTCATGGTGAATTGTTGATGAATGATAGTGTTGATGTTCAATCTCGTTGCATTTGTCCTCTTCATTATTACCTATTTGTGAGTAAGTTATCTTATTATAGGTCATATGGTGTGTATCAAGTGGTGATGAAAATGTTAAGTGTTTAAAAACTTCATTAGTGCCTCATTTTAGGCCTCCTATTTGTCCCTCTTAGTTGATGTATCAGTTGTAACCTCCATGTTGAAATACTTATGCTAGAGAACTATATGAAGTTATGTGATTAGATTCAGCCTTGTTTTAGCTTTGTTATCAACTCATAGACCATAGGAGGAGACATACAATTTGGTGCATCACAACTTTTTTCTATTTGCTTTCAACTTTCTCTTCCCCTTTTCATTATAATTTAAGTAGACGTAGTGATAGTATAGGTGTAGCATCAAGGGATCCAACCCTCTCTGGAGGTTCTCTTTAGTCATATGCCACCCATAGTCTTAAATATTTCTCATTATTTCAATTGAGTGAGGAGACCTAAAACATCTCTTCAAAGGGTGCAACTCAAAGTGAAAATAGGTTGTACATCACCTTGTTGTACACCCATATGCAAAGCCAATCAAATAGAAGCTGAGAAAAATGCATCCTCACATTGCCATACTAGTTAAAAAGGAATTAGAAAAATTATTGGAGGTAGTATTCATCCCATAGAATATTCATAATGGATATAAAGCATCATCCCAGTTAGCAAGAAGCCACAAGGAATCCACCTTTGTATAGAATTCAAATATATCAATAAAGTATGCCCAAAGGATGATTTTCCTTTGCCAAAGATAAATATGATTGTAGATTCCACATCTAGGCACAAGATGTTGTCTCTTATGGGTGGATTCTTAGTATATAATCAAATAAAAATATCACCTTAATACCAACACAAAATAACATTCACCACTCCATGGGGGACATTTTGTTATCAAGTAGTGTCATTCAGCCTCAATAATGTTGATGTTACATACCAACATGCAATTATTGTCATCTTTAATGGCATGATGCATAATATTTTATAAGACTATGTGGATGACATTTTAGGCAAATCCAAGACTAGAGTAGGCCATCTAAAAGTGCTACAAAGAATATTTAAAAGGCTTTATGAGTACAAGATGTGTCTTAACCTTTAAAAGTGTGTATTTGGCATCACTTTAGGCAAATTTATAGGTTTCATTATCGCTCTAAGGGGCATTAAAGTCAATCCATCCAAGGTTAGGCCATTAAAAAATTGCCTCCTCCTTCTAATCAGAAGTAGCTCCATAGTTTGTAAGGAAAAAAAAATTCTATTAGACATTTCATTTCACAATAGGAAAACAAATGTCATCCTTTTGCTCCCCTTCTAAACAAGGGCACCACCTTTTCATGGAATGTTGATGTTAGCATATTATTGTATTTACCTTAGGTTATTTACTAAGGTAATTTATTTTGGTTAGTTTCCTTAACCACTTTGGTTAAGAGGTTAGTTGTTTATTCGGCCTTTGTTATTTCATGCAAGCGACATAGGTTAGTTTTATTATACCCGTCTCATGCTTCACGGGTATTTCATTTGTTTGCCTATTTAATAGGCCTTCATGCTTGGTTGAATGTCGAATGTGTGCTCTGCTATTCTCAATCTCATTTTCTCTCTGTATTTTGTTTAATCTAATATGGTATCAGAGCCTATGGTTTGTAGAACCTGAGTGAAGGTTTGTGGAAGCCAGAGAGAGGTCGGTGTCTTGCCAGGGAGGAGCTTCAGGCACCCAGTGGAGAGCTGAGGAGAGAGAAAGCATCACGAAATTTGGCAAACTCAACCAGAAGGTCTGAAAATTGCCAGGAAGCATCAGAAGGCTAAATAAGACCAAAAGGAAGCGAAAACAAGCTGTTTTAGAGGCTCAGAAGCCTTTGTTGAATTTATCTGTGTGTTGGGCGCCATACGGATTAGGCAAAATCAGAAAAATTCATTTCTTCATCTTTTTCAGTGAAACAAAAGTCTAAATCGCAAGTTGGATCAAAACTAAGACACTGGTGAAAACGGTTTGCAATTTGGTTGAGAAACGGGCTCAGAATCTTCGCCTTAAGTTTCAGAGGTAGGCCAATTTTCTGATTGGCTGAATTTTTTTATAAAATTTTTAGCCTAAAGTTTTAATATTTCAATTATTTTTATTTTTTTAATTGAAATAAATCAAAACTTTAGCCAATAAGGGTTATTGGGGACCTACCGCTGACTAATAATCACGGAAGCGTTCGAAAAGCTAAAAATTTTACCGTTTTCTGGGTTTTTTATCTGGATGTCAACGGAGAAAGAATTTTTTAAATCGAAATTGTAGTTTTCCCGATTTAATTGTTTCAGTGGTAGATTTTTTTTGATCTTGCAAACGGTATTGAGTTTGTTTCCAAACACGGATAAGGTTGTTCAGTGTCAATATAGAATCAGTGTGTAGAAGGAATTTTTTTTTTTTTTTTTAAAAGTCATTATAGTTTTTCTGATTTTGTCATTTTCGTGAAAAACTAGATAAAATGGCTAGTATTCAACACCTGTTACTACCAGATTCTCAGAAATTGACTGGCAAGAACTTTAGTTTGTGGAGTCATAAGGTTTTGACAATATGTGAATATCTGAATATTGATCAAATAGTGCTCGGTAAAGAGCAAAGGCCTGCCACTACTACCAATGACTATGATAAACGTCATCATGAGGCTCTCATGTTGTTAAAATTGTCAGTAGCAGATAATCTAATCTCAGAGGTCAGAAATGCGACTATAGCATCAGATTTATAGAAAAATTTATCTTTAAAATATCAGGCTTCTGAAGCCGGTAGAGTGTTGTATTTGAAGAATTTGTTGTTTTCCACTAAGATGCAGGAAGGTAGCTCCATTTCTGAGTTTTTATTGTAGATCAAGGACATCAGTGACCAGTTGAAAGCAGTGCAGAAACCTGTTGATGAGCAAGATTTGATTGCTCTTGTTATGCAAAATCTTCCACCATCATTTGATTCATTTGTGGAGTCCTTGCACATGATTGCTGAGATGCAGACTTTGGATTTTGAAACATTGTCTACATTGCTATTGCAAAAGGAGAGACGACAGGAGCATGCAGTGTTGTCTACATCCACTTCCACAAAGAGTGCATTCTTTATTAAGGAAAAAGGTAAGCAGTCTGGTAAAAATAGCTATCCATCAGAATCTTCACAAGTAAGTGGTAATAAGAGATCTAAATGGAAATGTTTTTACTGTAAGAAACCTAGTCACCTTAAGAAAGATTGTAGGAAAAGACAACATGATATGGCTAACCCCAGAAAGAAAGCTCATCATGCAAATGTAGCTGAAGGTGAAGGTGAGGAATCACCAGATTTTGCTTTCATGGCTTCCAGTGGTAATTCTGTGGTGGATCAAGCTTGGTACTTTGATTCAGGGGCATCTCGCCATTATACATGCCATAAGGACTGGTATGTGGATTTTGTTGAAGATAACAGTAATAATTAATCTGTATCTTTAGGAGATGGTACAACATATTTTGTGAAAGGATTTGGTAATGTTCATATAAGTTTTAATGGTACAGTAAATTATACATTCAAGAATGTTAGGTGCGTACCGGATATGAACAAAAATCTTCTTTCAATCAGTGAGATCACCTCAAAATCTGATTTTGTTGTAAAATTTCAAGAACAACAATGTTTAGTCACCACTAAAGATAACAAGATTATTGTTGTTGGGATCGGTGAGAAAGGCTTGTATAAGCTTACAGATCCAATCAAAGCAAAGGAAAGTGCACTTGCAGCAGTTGATAGCACAAGTTCACTATGGCATGAAAGGTATGGGCATTTGAATTTTCAGTATTTGACTACATTGAGTAAGACTAAGATGGTTAAGGGGATTCCTTCTATTCGGCATAGTCATCATGTATGTACTGGATGTCAGTTGGGGAAGCAAGTTAGACATTCATTTGATGTTGGTAAAGCTTCGAGAGTAAACGGAGTATTGGATTTGGTACATGCGGATTTGCATGGTCCAATGCAGACACCTACCCCTTCTGGTGCCCGTTATTTCCTGTTACTGGTTGATGATTTCTCTAGGAAAAAGTGGGTATACTTTCTAGTAAAGAAATCTGATTATTTTTCTAACTTTCTTACTTGGAAAGCTATGGTTGAAAAACAGGCAGGACGGCCAGTGAAATCTCTTAGAACGGATAATGGGGGTGAGTTCATCTCAAAATAGCTCAAGGAGTTTTGTGCCACTGAAGGCATACACAGACAATACACTACACCTTACACTCCACAGCAAAATGGAGTTGTGGAAAGGCGTAATAGGACGGTGATGGACATGGCTCGTTGTATGGTCCAAAGCAGAAATGTCCCATACAGGTATTGGGCAGAGGCAGTGAATACAGCAGTATACATCCTCAATAGATGTCCTACAAAAGCTTTGGAGAATTTGACTCCAGAGGAGGCTTGGTCAGGTCGAACTCTAAATGTAAGTGATTTCAAAAATTTTGGTTGTGTAGCTTTTGCAGTTATTCCTAGTCAAAAGAGAAAAAAATTTGGATGCAAAAAGCAAAACATACATGTTTGTTGGATACAGTGATCAGTCAAAGGCCTACAGATTACTTGATGTTTCTACTAACAAAGTTGTGGTAAATAGAGATGTCATAGTAAATGAACAAATGCCATACTTCACAGCAACTGGTCAAGTTTCAGATATTGAGTCATTGTTATCTAATGATTCCATTATTAGTTATAATGTGAAAAATGAGCAGGATTCTTGTTCATCAGTGGAATCACATTCCAGGGAGGGAATTGATACAGGTCATTGTGAGGTTCCAGCATCACAACCAAAGAAGCCAAAGTGGTATACTACCACAATTGAAGCACTAAAAGAAGGAGACTTGCCACAAGGTGTGGAAGGTAGAAGACTGAGATCGGGAAAGCAGTTTGGTAATAGAGGTGAGCATGTTAATCTTGCTCTAACAATTGATGTTTCACAAGTATTTGAGCCTAATTCTTTTTCAGAGGCCAAAGGGAAGTCTGAGTGGGAATCAGCTATGCAATTGGAATATGATTCCTTGATGAAAAATAATACTTGGAAGTTAATGGAACTACCACCAGGAAAGAAATCCATTGGTTGTAAGTGGATTTATAAGGTAAAATACAAAGCAGATGGTTCCTTGGACAAACACAAAGCCAGACTTGTTGCAAAAGGTTATGCACAAGAGGAAGGGGTTGATTATGAGGAGACTTTTGCTCCAACCACCAAGATGGTAACTTTTCGTTTGATTATTGCTATTGCTACTCAGTTTGGATGGCAGGTGCACCAAATGGATGTAAAGAGTGCTTTCTTGAATGGAGATCTAGAGGAGGAAGTCTACATGGTTCAGCCACAGGGTTTTTAGGTTCCTGGTAAGGAACATCTTGTTTGCAGGTTGATCAAGTCCTTGTATGGACTTAAGCAGGCTCCTCGAGCTTGGTATACAAAAATAGACTCATATCTTAGGGAGTCAGGTTTCAAAAGGTGTAACTCGGAACCAACTCTCTATGTAAAGGTGTCTGGTGATGATATCTTGATTCTCATTATATATGTTGATGATATAGCCATCACTGGGAGTAGTACTAGTCTCATTCAGCAAATGAAAGCTGATGTTTGTTGTACTTTTGACATGACAGACTTAGGACTACTGAAATACTGTTTAGGTGTTGAATTTTGGCAAAGTGGTAATACTATATTTGTGTCACAGAATAAGTATGCCAGTTCATTGCTAGAAAGGTTCAGAATGATGGATTGTAATCCAACTCACACACCTATGGAAACAGGAGCTAAAATTTCAACAAACACTGATTCACCTCCGGTCAATGAAACAGTGTATTGGTAGCTAGTGGGTAGTCTCATTTACCTCACTACCACTAGACCGGATATTTGTTTTGCAGTGAGTTTTCTATCTCGCTTCATGTCTAAACCACAAGAAGTCCATTGGTTAGCTGCAAAATGAGTATTAAGATATGTCAAAGGTACTCTTGACTTTGGCATACTGTATAAGAAGTCTGTAGATTTTGAACTTTCAGGATATTCTGATTCTGATTGGACAGGTTCAGTTGATTCAAGAAAATCTACAACATGGTATGTTTTCACTTTTGGTTCAGGAGTTTTCTCATGGCAGATCAAACTACAAACTACAGTAGCATTATCTTCAACAGAAGCAGAGTATAAAGCTGTGGTTAGTGCAGGTTGTGAAACCATGTGGATAAAGAAAATTTTGGAGGATCTTCAGTTTGAGTCATCAAAGCCTACTCCAATTTTTTGTGACAACCAAAGTGTTTTGAAGATGGTGAAGAATCCAATATTTCATGCTAGGACAAAACACATTGAGGTTCACCATCATTACATCTGACAGTTGGTTACAAATGAAGACATCAGTCTCTTCTACTACCCCACTGCAGAGCAGCCAACTGATATAATGACCAAACCACTTGATACAGACAAGTTCATAAAATTTAGAGATAAACTTGGTCTTGTTTTTGGTTTATTCATTAAGGGAGGGTGTTAGCATATTATTGTATTTACCTTAGGTTATTTACTAAGGTAATTTATTTTGGTTAGTTTCCTTAACCACTTTGGTTAAGAGGTTAGTTGTTTATTCGGCCTTTGTTATTTCATGCAAGCCGACATAGGTTAGTTTTATTATACCCGTCTCATGCTTCACGGGTATTTCATTTGTTTGCCTATTTAATAGGCCTTCATGCTTGGTTGAACGTTGAATGTGTGCTCTGCTATTCTCAATCTCATTTTCTCTCTGTATTTTGTTTAATCTAATAGTTGACTATCAACATGCATTTTAACATTTAAAGGATTATTTGGCAAATCCATGTCTTAACACTACCTATGCCAAGGAAGCCATTACTCTACATTTTAGAAACAAAACATGTCTTGGGGACACTCCTTTCCCAATGTGATGATTAGGGGAAAGTTAGAGAAACATATTATTTAAGTAGAACATTGGTTGCCAAAGAACACAAAACTATATGCCAATTAAAAAATCCTATTTAGAAATGGTGTTCTCATCTCATAAGTTATGACATTACATGATTAACAACAAAGCCATTGTCATTTCCAAATTAGACTCACTCAAATATTTAATTTCCAAGGTTTTGATTAGTCATATGGCTAAATGAGTCATTCTATTGAGTGAGTTTGATATTAAGTATTTACATTATAAGATAATTAAGGGATAAGTACTTGTAGATCACTTTTTTGAATCATCCTTATCCGATACTAAACCACTCACTTACAGTTTCCCTGATGAGTCTATCTTGACTCTAGATGATACCTCTTCTAAATCTCAGCACTAGACACTATACTTTGATAGTTCCTACACATCTTGTAGATCGGGATATGGAATTATGTTCATAACATCATAGGGAGATATTATTCCCAAGTCTCCCATATTGGTTTCACTCATACCAATAATATCGTGAAATACAAATCACTCATTGTTGGGCTTCACCTAGCAGTACAATGGGACAAAGAAATTATATGTTCATGGGGATTCCCAGTTGATTATCAATCAGGTGACAAATCAATACCAAATAAAAGATGACATAATTATACCCTATAAAAGCAAGGTGGATAGTCTTAATAAAAACTTCAAACATATCCAATTTGAGTAGATACCAAGGGCCAGTAATAGGAATATAGATGTAATGGAAACTATTGGCTCACTGAGAGAAATTTCAGATCATATTCCATATTACTAGTTCCTTATTGAACATATTTTGAAACTATATCATGAATGTTCAACATCTGAGATGGTATGTGATATTTTTGGTCCCAACTCACCTTAGTACCATGATCTATATGACTACTTCCATGACCACATTCTTCCTAAAAATATTTCCTATAACCAACAAAAATTCTTTATTCACAATACCTCCTATTATACCTTACTCGATGTTAGACATTTTTTTAGAGGTTATGATGGAACTCTACTTTGTTGTCTAAATTTGATAAAATCTAGATTAGCACTTAAATAAGTACATGAAGGGATTTATGGGGCCCACACTAATGGAATGGTCTTATTCAAGAAACTTCTATGTACTAGGTATTATTGGCCCACTATGAAAGCAGATGAAGATGCGTATGTTAAGAAGTGTGTGCCTTATCAAAAACATGCTAACCTTATTCATGCTCTAGCCCAAACACTTTATTCAGTCACTACTCCTTGGCCATTTTCCACATGGGGACTCGATCTCATAGGGAAAATATGTCCTACTTCTTCAAATGGCCATAAACACATCCTCACTATGACCAAGTATTTTACTAAGTGGGTCAAAGTAATTCCTCTCACTTACATAACTAGTAAGCAAATTTACAAATCCATTTTGAATCACCTTGTTTGCCACTATGGCATTCTTTTGATAATGGTGAATCATTTTAAAAATAAATATGTAAAATCACTTGGTGCACATTAGCATATCAAATAATGATTTTCCACTCATTATTTTGTTGAATTTTTTTTAATGATCCAATGTTATGGTTTAATTAGTTTGTTTATTTATATTTTATCATTCAATTTAGTTGATTTACCTATTAGTTGGATTATTGAATATATTTAAATTGATTCCTCCCTACCTAGTAAAAATAGTTATATCAGAGCCACAAGAAATCAAAGGAGGATTGAAGAAATTTTATACGATGCTTTTTTTTTACCAATGCTCAGAGCCAAAAATTTTGAAGAGGAGGTTGACATTTTGGCTTACAAAGTGGCATAGGGAAGTGCAATGAAATCATCTTGTAAGTACCATAGAATATTGGAGTTTAAAGGTAAGTAATACCTTTTTTATGCATAATTATTCAACCATTATTACATTCACCATCAGCCAAAAATACACTGTGGGAATGGTTTTCATATAATCACTACCATTCAAACATATGGAGGTGGATTATTACACACTTGGTTCAATTGTGATTTGATAGTTGTTGGTTGAGTGATTACAAAATTATTATTGATGGTGGTATTTCATACAATCTTAAGCTTCTGGTAATATTAGTTTGTTGTTTTTTATTCATTTTTTCTAACTCACTTGTACAATGCACATTATAAATACTAGGAAGAAACAGAATTTGGTGAAGTTAGCAACTGAGTTTTGACTTAGCAGACCTATACTATTGGGCATAGAAATAAAATCAAATTTCTAAAAAATTATGATGTCTTGTCTAACCTAATTAAAGAAATAATGACTTGGAGTTAAAGGTTTCTGAAGTCTTCTATCACTAGAAAAAGGTGTAGTTCTCCATGACCTATTGGACATAATCCTTACAAAACCCAAAATTGATCAAAGGAAAGGCATAGTGAAATGGTTGATAAACATCATTATTTTTCAAGTTAAATATTGAAATTTTTTCATAAATATGTCATTTGAAAATAAAAAGTGACATGTATTGTGCAATAGCATAAAATCCTACAGTTTTTCAAAGCCCTGAACTCACATGGGCTCCACCAAACAAAATACTCGATGAAAACATTCAATGAAATTTCCTTTACTGTTTATGTTTTTTATCTATTTATTTCTTTAAAAAACAAAAACCATGTGTTTCCTTTATGTATTCAAATTAACTAAAGGCAAGGTTATTATTTAGTTTTAGAGGTCATTTTGCAAATGAAAAGGGTCTAGGTTTCCAAATTCATTGAGGTTATATTTTAGTCAATTTGTTTGACTTTGTAATGGTGATATAAGGTGTTTTTTTTTTATAGGTCTGAAAATCCTTGTATTCTTATAAATGGAAGTTATTTTTGAAGGTACAGTCAAAACCTCAAATAACATTCCCTTTTTCTTGACTTGCTTGTAATTTTAGCATCATGGCTAAAATTATCAATCTCATTTCTAAAAATGGTAAATTGTCACCTAAAAACTATAAAGAATGGAGTATAAACATGGAAAACACACTCATATTTAAGGATTTGTGGGAAATCATTGGGAAAGAGACCACACCATCAATTGAAGTGGCAAAATTAGTTGAATATTAGAAATGTGATAAGTGTGCACTCACCCTATTGAAATCATCTTGCACTGAACATGTTATCATTCATATTGAGGTAGTTAAAATTGGTGCATAGAAAGCATAAAAATCATTAAAATATTTGTATGGTAAGGAACTTACATATAAAAATATTGACCTTCTTATGTATCTTTTGAACAATAAACTGGCAGATAATGAAGATGTCTTTGAATATCTCTCTCACATGAAAACACTAAAAAAAGAGTATTATATTACAAGGGTAAAATTGATGATGACATGTTCATATATGTCACATTGAATGGCCTTAATTATACATACACAATTTTTTTTGAAATGTTACAACTTAGTGATAAGCTTAATGGAACCATATTTGACACCATTTGTGAGTTGTTCACACAACATGAGAGATAATTTTCAAAGAAGAAAAGTACACCTATTGAAGAGGCTCACTATATAAAGAATAGGTCCCATCATAAAGATCATCACCATGTACAACATAGTTATATAATCATTCTCTAAAACACTCTCAAAATCATTCTCCACATCATTCTCGATGATCTCCACAGCATTCACATCATCACTCTCTAGGGTCTTCCAAATGTAGACATCACCATCAACATTATTCTTACTCCTACATTTATTCCACTGATTCAACTTCTTTTAGATCTTGTCAGCAAAAGAAACAACCAAAATGTTTCAAATATGGTGGTATTGGACATCTTATAGATGTTTTTCCTTCTCGACAACCCCACTTTCCACATAAAAATAAAGCTAGGGCCAATTATGTGGATCATTCTAGTGGTATATATTCTAGTTACTCTAGTTATTCTAGTTATTCTAACATATCCTCTAATCAGGAGACATCATATATGGCTAATATTTATGGTCTTGATGGACCTGACACCCTATTTTGAGTGCTTAGTGATTCACCCATCTTGTGCAAGCTACTAGGCTCAAGACTAGGATTTGTTAGGTTAGAAATTTTTTGGCTTGTGTTCTTACTTTCAATTCAATTTTAGATTATTATATCTGATATTTGATGACATGGATTGGATATAGTTAGTTGTTTTTTTTATTTCTCTTAATGTATGGTTTCTCACCTCTTTCCTAACAGAGAAGAAGATATTGTATTGGTTGGCCTTCAATCAATCATCAATGATAATACGAGTTGATAGGGGTTGCTAGCACCTTCAGTGTTGAGCAAAGGGTATTAATATTTGTTGGACATCAAGGAGATGTACCATACATATTATGGGTTTTTCACTTGGATGGGTTCCTATGTGGGACCTTTTTTGGGTCGATGTAGATGGACATGCTTGATTATGTTATATTGCAGTATGGTACAGTGACCACTGGGGATGAGAAAGCTTTGATTTTTTTCTTCAACCATTTTTTCCCCACAAATCATAGGGGAGAGCTTATTTATGGAGTGACATCAGTTTATTTTTAGTGCTAGAGGTACGGTACACTAATTATAGTTGTAATAGAGATCATTTGATGACTTTAGAGTCATTGATCTAGTTCATTCATTTACTATACCTTTTGGGATCAATGGGGTGTTTTTTGGATTATTTTTAATGATCTAATGTTATGGTTAATTAGTTTGTTTATTTATCTTTTGTTGTTCAAGTTAGTTGATTTACCCATTAGTTAGTTTTTCCTAACCAACTCTCCCGTAGGCTTTTAAAAGTTTACTTTATATGTATAAAAAAATACATTATTGAATATATTTGAATTGATTCCTCCTTACCTATTATGAACATATTTTCCCAAATGCAATGTCCAAGTTTATGCATATAACAAGACCATTATTAAAATACTAAAAAATATTGTTAATGCCACTAGTCTTGACTGTCACTTGCAATTATTCTTTCCCTCTAGGCTACCGTACCAATACTCAAATCCCAATAGGATCCACACCATATTCCCTAGTTTATGGTACTAAATTTATTCTCCCTATCAAGTTCAAGTTATCTTCCTTATGCATTTCATTACATGATATCATTGACAATGAAGAACATAGGGTTAGTTAGTTACAAGAGTTGGAACTACTTGATGAAAAGTGGGGCTACCTTAAATAATCTCAAAGCATACCAGAACATGTTACATCAAACTATAATAAGTGCATCAAACACAAAGATTTTGAACTTGATAATCATGTTATGAAAGATAATTAGAAAAATACCAATGCAAAGCAAGAAAATAAAGGGTAAATTTGAGCATAACTGGCTAGGACCATTCATTATCACAACTAACTATGGATTTGGAGCATTTAGGTTGGATACACCATAGGGGCAAGAGTTAGATGATCCCATGAATATTATGCATCTCAAGCACTTTTACACTTGATTTTTTTCATTATCTATGCAGACCCCTACTTGGGGATAGGTCCTATCACCTTCCCTTCATTCACTTTATAATTAATTCAATCCCTCCTTTTCTCCCATCCTATTACCATCCTAATCTTGATTCTAGTCTACAAGTACAATACATAAATTTATGTTCCAAATTTAGATAAAATATTCAATAGGTAATTTAGATTTGGCCATCATCAACACATCCTTGAAAGTAGTATCTCAAAGCACTTTGACATTTTTTTTGTGTAGTGGTCACTAAAATTACATTGTTTGGATTTTTCCAAGACCTAGACCAATATCGCAACATGTTTTTGATTAGTGTTATCTTTCACTTTAGGTTAAACTATAATGGCTTGAGGTCCATTTTTAGACTATGTAGTAGTGATCAGATTTTGAGTTTAGCTTGCCCAACCCCCATTCCAAACTCTCTCCATTTTATGAGTTAATTTTATGAGCTCACCATTGTATAAATTACCACTCCCACACTCTCACCATTTTGTGATTTTAAACATTTAGCACTCTTAATCCTCCATTGAGTTGAGATACTCAAAAACCCAAAAACTTAAAAACTTGAAAAATCTAAAAAACCCCTAAAAATCAAAAATTTAAAAAAAAATGCTTAAAACCTCCAAAAGAGATATAAAGCCACAAAATACTTGAACCATTTATCACTATGTTCACTAGTGGCCCTTGGTCCTATTCTAGGTGCCATTTTTTAGAGGCTTGTGTAGGTACCCTCTATTTGAGACATCTACTAGGTGAGAACCTCTTATTCTATCATGATCATTTCCATTCACCATTACCATCACTTTTGTCACTTCTAATTCCACTTTTACCACCATCCATCTTTCCCCAACCAAATTTAGTACTCTCACCATTTTTTGGGCTAATAATTTGCATGCCCTTTCCATTTTGTTAGCCTCTTCCCTTTTCCTCTACCACTTGCCCCTTACCTCTTATCATTACCATTCTTCTTATCCTATTTCTCAAGAGAACTACATTTGGCCTGAAGTCTACAATAGCCTATGTAGGTAGTGCTTGGATGTATGGGGCATCTCGAGCCAAATCAGCCTCTACCTTCCTCTGTTTTTATTCCCCTCATACCAAAGTTGTCAAAATCCTTATTGACATACCTCTTGCCTTTGGGGAAGGACCTACAAGTAATGCCTTATTATCACACATGCACAAATGATTACTTAATCACTTGCTTATTATTTTTTAGTTATATGTGTTTGTATGTGTTTGCTTGATTTTTTTGTTGGCATGTTTTGTTTTATTTTATTTGTTTGCCTTAAAATTCAATACATTATACTTTACACTTAAGTCCTGATATGTTATCTTGACCTCAAGTTGTAGATATTTGTATCTGATCTAATTTTGGTTTATTGCACTATGTTTTGCACTTAGGTCTTGGTTATTTATATCTTGACCTAAGTTTGTTTACATTTTCATCTAAATAAATTTATTACACTTATGACATAAAATTTTATCATGATTCATTTATAATTATGGTGCAAATGTCAAATGCAAAATCAAAATATCAATTATTAGAGGTCTGACTAGTAATGTTGTAGTAATAAATCTCCTTATATCCCAATCTAAACACAATCATTGTATCACATGAATAATCTATATACTACTCATGAATCATATCCACCAATGAGCATATAAAAAAAATCATAATATTTTATTTCATGAACCAATATCAGTATCTCATGCCAAGTCATATTACCTTTGTGGTATAAGAAATATGAATCAATTAGACCAATTAATGATCAAATCCACCTACTAGGGTAAATCATTAGTAAATTAATTCTCCCTTATTTGGAGTGATTCAATCAATCCATATTTAATCTAATTCCAAGATCACAAATTTTGTCCTCTTTATGGTAATTCAACGTGCGTAACTTGTTTTGGGATAGATATTTTCCCTATGCCTACAAATTTCACCTTGTTTGGTGTATGTTAAAGTGTGTTTCTTATTTTGGTAAGTATCCTTCCCATTTACCCCATCTTTGGGATAGTCATTTTTATACTCTCTTCACATTGGAAAATAAAACATGCAAGCATTAAATCATTTATAATAATCTCATTCATGGGTTAATCTAACTCTTCTTCTTGTCCATTTTCTTCTTTCTTTCTGAGGGATCGTCCATTTGAATTATTCTATGATCGTTCTCTAGAGGGGGCATCCAAGGCTTATCAAGTTCCCTCTAGGAAATTAATTTAAACCCATTGGCTCATATATTTAGTAGTTATTAACATGTCAATCTTAAATCATTAATAATTTCTTCTTAACAACTTTTTCATTATTTAAAAAGACGTTATTATGCCTTGTGTATCAAAACATCTTCTCAAACATGGGAAAAATATAGACACTTCAATTTCACCACTTCTATGTTTAAACTATAATCAAAATGATTTCTTTTAATCACATACAAATTTAATTATAAATCATTATTTGATCCAATTTACCTATGCAACTACCAATTCAATCCAAAACTGGTAACTACACATTCTTAACTACGGAAACACACCATAATGTCACTATAATTTTATGAAGTTCACCCCAAATGAACTTACCCTTTATAAATGTTATTCCAAGGCAAATAAATGAACATTCAATTGAATAAATGAACATTAAAAATACAATATTCTTCGGTTAATTAATTACTTGATTATTTAACCTAAACATTCTCTAATGGAAAATTTTATGTCTTTTTTTAAAAAAAAATTATCTAAAATAAAAAATCCTTTTATTACCTCATATTGTAACATCACATGGGAAAGTCAATGAGAATGGATAGGAGTGAAAGAAATATCTTACACTCCCTTACACCTTCTTCCAAAATCCTCCTTCTTTCACCCTCTTACACACTCCAAAAGAGGTCATGATTGCACTTTTCTTCCAAATTTCTTCCACACTCCAAACTGCCTTAAATGAACCCTCTTCCATTTACAACCTCCAACATTGATGAGGATGAGGACTCATTTATAACCATCCATTTGAAAATCAATATGGATAGTCCTCACTGATTCAACAAGTCTATAAATTAAAGGTCCCCCCTTTCATTATAGACAAGCTTCTTGGGCTTAAACTTACTCTATCAAAATACATGAGATTCATAATTTTCATGTCAATTCTCAAGCCAAACTAAGTGTAGACAAGTGAAGATGCTACCCATATGTAGAGTTGACATTTCCAAATACCTCTAATCCTACAATCCAAGCACATACATCTTTAAATTGATAAGCAAAGTAAGTCTTCCAAAGAATTCCTAAACATTTGTGTTTTGTCTTCTATTTGATTCATTGTTTACTTAGTCTTTCTCAAACCTAGTGGATAGGCTTAGGATGTTAAAGTCATTCAATTTTTTTGATTTGAATTAAATAAAAATGATCTAACCTTCATTGGATTCCTATTCTTATTTATTTTCAAGGGAGTTTTTGTTTAAATCATTCTCTAGTCGATCCCTTAAGGAGGCATCCAGGGCTTATCAAACCCTTTGGAGAATCAATTTGAATCTGTTATCCCATAAATTTAGCAATTTTCAACACGTCATTATTCATTATTTTATAATTTCTTATTAACAACTTTTTTACTATTTAAAAATATGTTATTATGCCTTGTGTCTCGTAATGCCTTCTCAAATAAGGGGAAAATGTAGACACTTCATTTTTACCACTTTTGTGTCAAAATTGAAATTGGAATGATTTCTCGTAATAACATGAAAATTTAATCATAAATATTTAATTGATATAATTTACCTATGAAACTACCAATTTAATCCAAAATTGGTAACAACACATTCTTAATTGAGCAAATCACCGTAACATCACAACAATTTTAGCAAGTGCACTCCCATTAAACCTGATCCTTTAAAAGTGTTATTTTAGGGAAATTAAATGACTATTTCATCAGATAGAAGGAACATTGCAAAAGGTCACCATTCCTCTAATGGTTAATTAATTACCTAGCTAATTAACTTAAACATCCTCTCATGTAAAATTCCATGGCTTTTTTAAAATCTATATTATCTAAAATCAAAATTATAATATTACCTCATCTGGGTGACATCACAAGGAAAGTCAATGGGAAAGGAGAGGAATGCAAGAAAGCTATCACACTCCATTACACCTTATTCCATTATCCTCCTTCTTACACCCTCTTACACATTCCAAAATATATCATGATTGCACTTTTCTTCCAAATCTCTTCCACACTCCAAATTTCCTTAAATGAACCCTCTTACATTTCTAACCTCCAACATTGATGAGGATGAGGACTTATTTCTAGATATCCATTTGAATATCAATATGGATGGTCCTCACTAATGAAACAAGTCTATAAATTAAATGTCCCCCCTCCATTATAAACAAGCTTCTTGGACCTAAACTTACTATGTTAAAATACATAAGGAGTTTCATTATTTGCATGTCAATTCTCAAGCCAAACCAAGTGCAGATAAGGGAATATGTTTCCCACATGTGTATTTGACATTCCTAAAGACCTATAGTCCTATAAGTTGAGCACATACCTCTTCAAACCAGAAATCAAAGGAAGTCTTCTAGGTAAGGTATAAATGTTTGTGTGTTATCTTCTATTTGATTCATCATTTGTTTAGCCTTGCTCAAACCTAGTGGATAGGCTTAAGATGTTATAGTCTTTCAATTATTTTAATTTTAATTTACTAAAAATGATCTAACCTTATTTGGATTCCTATTTTATAAAGGGTAGGTGATAAGGAATATAAAATTCCTTACTAATGTGATGATTTGAATAGTGGTTAAATATGATGAGAATGAAGGTGATTAATTGATACAAAGGATGATGTGATGAGATACAAGGTTCGTATGATGAATAAATATGTAAAGGGGTATGTTAGAGTGATGTTATGATAATGTTATCATGATGAATAATAATAATAATTAGTATCACATGATGGTATAATTGGTAATGACAGAGGAATGGTGAATTTTAGATGTCTAACAAGATTAAGATTCCATATGGCAACCAAAAAATCTAAAGGCCTATGACCAAGTATAGATTAGTTAGTGGCCCCACTTCAAATAAAATGATATGATTTTCACATCCACATTTAGGTAAAGGTATTAATATCCTTAATTGATCTCTAGCTAAAAGGTGCTTAGTAGGTGGATTTTAGCTTGATGCCATATAGATAGATAGCAATCTTAGAATCCAATCCAAAAAGGTGATTTCAAACTTAAGCTACAAATGGGAATAATGAATTTAAAAGGACTATGAACTATGCCTTAATATTCACTAAATTAATCAATATGGAAGGAACATACATCATTATTGAGTACTCTAATGTCTTGATATTATGTATGTTATAGACTTATGATATATCTAAATGGCCTTTAGGGATAGGAATAGAAAAATTTAATTCTACCATGGGCCCACTAATCGATAAGATAATGAGAATCATGATTATTTTCCTTGACATGGTAGGAACTATTGGAATCACTTTTCAATTAACCTACTTCAGGCTCAACCGATGAAAAAACATGAAATAATATCATCTTAATAATTATAAACTTTTGCATAAAGTTTTCCATATAAATATTTTAATACCCTAGGGGTTATTTAAGCATATTATTCTAGTGTTAATTAAATTATAAATACTCATTTAAAGGTTATAAAATTGGGGTTTAAAATTGTATGTACTTAAATTCACTCACCTACATTATCGTCACTAATAATATTATTAGTTGATATTAATTTCATTCATCTCATTTATTCTAATTAATCCCATTCCTAGTAATTTATCTAATGTCCCCTTCTTCATATTTCATCATTAATTAACCTTATTCTATCCTACTTCATCATTAATTTCCCTAATCCCATCCTAATCTATCTTATTCATTATTTTGGAATTTTAAATTCTCATGACCCACCTATACTAGCCTACTCCTAAGCTCTCCTACACCCCTATTCCCTAATCACCTACCTAATCTCTATATAATTCCATACTTAAGCCTAATTAATCCCTAAGAGGATTATATAATTGGAAGATTCTAGAATCCTCTCTATTTTAATCCCTCCTCTCTAGAAGCCTCTAAATCTAGAGCCTTCCAAGGAATTTTAAATACTTTCGATAATCCTCATCCATTGATCTCCCTCATCCAACTTCAAATCTTCGCCATTGATTCCTCCCTCAAAAATATATTTAAACAAGAATCTTCCTCTATGGAAGATAACTTATAACTCCATAGTAAATCCATGTCAAACTAATCAATAATATTAGGAGTACATAATCAAGCATCCATCATCTTTGATCAAGCATCCATGTCAAAAATCTGAGTCAAGGTAATCCTAATCCTCTTTGCCTTTCATTCTATTTAATCATGGTGTAGAGAATTTAGATTTAGGATTTTATAATTTTGGTTTGACTATTTATTCACTTATTGAATTATGATTCTAATGGCTCTATCACTTTAACTAGGTAGTTGGTCATTTGGGTTGATTGAATTACATGATTTAATCCATAAAGCTCAAAAATCACCTACATTTTGGTGACCACGATGGGACCTTTCTCCCAATTTAACTATTGTCTTATTATAATCCCTTTTGGCAGCTTTTAAGATCAACTGGTAGGGAAAAAACTAGGAATTTTGAAAATTTTGTGTACAGGTGTAGATCTATGACATTGCATTGGTAATCATGACATTGTCCTATGCATTAGCGATATTATCCCAGTGAGTCATGACTTTGTAATTGACTATTTGAATTAACCACTAATGGTTTCAAATTTTTTAGGTTTTTTCCTTTTGACAAAATTTCAACTCATGGATAGCGACTTTGTTTCAAGAGTAGTGATATTGCATGTTCAAGTCACATTTTTGTTTAGCCACTAACAATCTATTTTGTAGGTTTATTATAAAATTGTAACTTCAAAAATAAAAATTTTACATTGTAAGTCATGGTTTTGTAGTTTTGACTCATGTTTTTTCAAGTTTCTAACCCAACTTGACCATCCTAGCCTGACTCGACCATTTTAGCCTAACTTGACCACCTTGACCCAACTCGACCACCCCAGCCTGACTTGAGCACCATGGCCCGACTCATACCATCCCACCTCGACTCACACTTTTTTTAAATGTATTTTATTAAGGCTAGTTGGACATTCTATGTTTTTTTAGGGGATTTTTGACATCATATAATATGACATTTAATACTTTTGTTGAATCTTAGGGGTTTTTGCTTTACATCCATATTTGTCAACTAACCCTAGTTTGTACCAAAAGTTTTTCTTTGTGTGATATTTTTGTAGTTTCAAGGTAGGAGGAATCAACTAGAGACAAAGACAAACACAGGCCTTACCCTTTTTCATCATTTTTGATATAACCACAACTTTTGGTATTTCTAGACTTGCAAGTTTACCTTGTAAAGTAGTGACATTGTAGTCTTAATCGTGATTTTGTAATTCTGGCATTTTGACTATCATTGATTATCTTTAAAAACTTATAAGATTTAAGATACTTTATCTATTAGAAAAATATCTTTTGATCTTTAGATTAGTCAAAATCTTGGTCATTTTGGTAAAAATCTAAATATCCATTTTGAAAATTTGCTATATCACAAGCATCAATTTTTAATCTATCATAACCTGTAAATAAGACACTTGGGAATTTAGATAATCTATCACTTTCATAGACATATGTTTTGCTCACATATCATGGTTTTGAAGTTTTATCATTTACAACAAAACTACAACTATCAATTTATAGTTAGTAATAATTTTGTTAACTTAAGTTATGACTTTGTCTTACTAACCTAGCTCAACTCACCTCACCCAACCCAACCCAACTCATCCTATCCTGAATCGACTCACTCAACCCAACCTGAATCATCTTGACCTGACCCAACTCATCTTGGCTTGACTCACCCAGCTTGACTCAACCCATCTTAGCCTGACTTGCCTAGCCCAACTCAACTCACCCATCTTGACCTGACTCATCCTAGCTTGACTCAACTCATCCTGACCTAACTCACCAACCCAACTAAACTCTTCTTAGCATAACCTAACTTATCTCAAACTAACCCAACTCATCCCAACCTGACTCACCTAGCCTATCTAACTCATCTCCATCTTGTTCCAACTCACACTTTTTTTAGGATGTTTTATTAAGGTTGGTGGGACTAACAAGTTGTTTCTTACAGGGGTAAATTTAGTGAAATATTTTGTCTAACTAACATCATATTTTTTAGGGAATATTTTGGTCTAATATCTTGTCTTGTAGGATTCCCCTCAAGATTATCAAATAAAACTACTAATCCTTGTGTTTTAAAACCCCTCTCTTGAGTACCCTCATTAAACTACTAACCTATGTGCTTATAGGCCACTTGTCAAAGAATCTTTTGGGCACTTTAAAAATCATTTTTTAATCATTTTAATCACTTTTCATTGTGTGTGTGTGTGTGTGTGTGTGTGTGTGTGTGTGTGTGTGTGTGTGTATATATATATATATATATATATATATATATATCGTTGTATATTCTTGTCTTTAATTTTGTATATAATCACACATCTTAATCTAATTGGTAATTAATCTTTTGTTCTACCTATTTGTATCTTGAAGGTTATGGTTGGTGTATGTTCTCCCCCTTGCATCCTTGTGGTGATTCCTAGGGGATGAAAAACCACATACAAACCCTCCCTTTTTCATTTCTAGGGGAAACATAATATGGAATTGACACCCACACACTTGCCATAGTCTTAGGGGGATAGTGACCATGGATTTCATGACCACGCACTAATTAAAACTCTATGTTCCTTTATAGTGTAAATATCATGGATATTTATCATTAGGCTAAGTGGTTGACCCCATATAGGTCATTAATGAAGGGGAAGAGTTAACTCTCTAAAACAGGCATTAGACATCACCCTATACAGACTTGGGCCCCACTGTACCTTCACATATATAGGGGATGTACCTAGAAACCTTGTATATACCTATCATAAGATCCTTTGATCATAATAAACACCTCACTATTGAAGTTAGTATCAAATCCTAAGTAACCATCATGTGCAAATGGGGTCAAGAGGGTTCAGTTGATTCCATAATGGGTCACCAGCCTATAGCCTCACCTACAAAGTCATTGGATGGTGCGAGCATCAGGTTACACACCCTTGATTTTACTAATCATAGGTTTTGTGGTTTTTTTGCTTCAATGTGTGTTTTTATAAACCCATGCTTTTTTTAATCTAATTTAGCCTTCACCTAAACCTATATACACCTATCTAGGTCTTTTGCACAGCTCATTATATATATCACGTTATATATCCTTACATCTTGTGCATCCTTATCACCATCCCATTGACCATATTTTTACACATCTCATACTATTTCCCATCTATCATATTGCCTTTATCACCTTCTATTCTAACCACATCCTATCCCAGTCATTAATCATACCCCATCTCTCGCATATCTTATTTATTATCTTATATATCCTAACCCTCGTATATATATTTATTCTCTTGTATATCCTTTTAGTCACATCCTATCCTAATCTCCCTTATCATTGGTCATACCCCTACCTATCCTAAATCACATCCTATCATAACATATATATCTTATCATCAGTCCCTCATCATTTGTCTTCACCTTGCCTTTTTCACCCATCTAGTCTGCCCTATCCTATCTTATCCTAGTTGACTTTAGGGGTCACCTATATGTTTAAACCATCCCCATATCATCCCTTATCATTTAATCAACATAAATCATCATAATTATCCTTATCCTATCATCCTAATCATCTTCATCATGTATTAATTTCCCATCTTGAGAAAATCCATCTAAGGTCTTGAGTTAGTCCTATCATCCACATCATCCCAATCCACTATCATTCATCATTTGATCAGGTCTCATACCCTAGTCAATATATTGTTAGCATATTATCACTTTTTTAGTCTCAATCTATCAAAACCCATCACACATCAATTTAATCATCTTGCCTACTCATAACTAGTACCCATTCAATCATCATCTTGCTAGTTTTATAACCTAGGCACCCATCAAATCCTTAATCCTTTTTACTAGCTTGATAACTAAGCATTATTGATAGGTCATTAGCACCTATTGAACTATCAGTCTAAAATTTGATCCTAGTCCTATATCATCCTAATCATTGGATCATTGGACTCACTTTGTTCAAGGAACCATAAGTAATGCTTAGCCTTCCCTCCCATCATCCATCTCTTATCATTCATCCCCCATGGAGTTAAACCTCACCTTCATCAACCAATACATATTTTCCCATAAGGATGAGATCATATTGAAGTATATTATGATGGGTTTTCTACTCCCCAAATATGTTAATCCCCTTTCACTCATTGCACCTCTAATCCAATTCCCTTCATGTGAGTCCTGCACCAATCCTCTATCTACTAGTCATAAACCACCATCTACCCATTCCCATACTAGTAAAGGGAATCCAATATTAGTCACCTCAACTCCCTTAACTCCATCGCATCAACAATCATATAAACACAAGTCCCATGCTTCCACATCTAAATCACATAATGAAATAGTTCCATATACCCCTCGTCCTATGTCCTTGGAAGCCCTTTTCAAATAACTCATCACCACTAACATGATGGTCTATCCACCTATTTGACATCTTGATCCCACTGAGCCTAAGCCCTCCTAGTATAAATCCAATCAATATTATACATATCACCAAACCTAGGGGCATACCATTAATCAATGTTAACCTTTCCAATATTATGTTCAAGACCTCATCAACCATGGTGACATAATAATCGAGGATGAACCAGATAAGTCTAAATTCCAAGGTGAATAAGAAAATGATCATGATCACAACCTTCCCTCTCCAAGCCAAGGTAAAGACACCACACCCACCTTCTATGATCCCCCCATCTTCGACAAATCTTCCATTAAATATGAGTCTATCCCCCATAAACCTAGTCCTAATGAACCCTCCTATGGATCTATCCTTGTCAAACACATTAATCCTCCATCATCTCTCTCTCTCACCCATCATATCCAAAAACCCCTATTGAGATGTAAATCATGAATAATAAATCTCCTACTATTAGCATTACATCTTACACATCTATGTTAGCATTGGAAGTCTTATCAGCAGTAGGATCATGTTCAACATCTGTATCTAAATCAGATTCCTCCTCAAAAATATTATCCCTCATCAATGTTGTAATAGATATAGATAATGCCTATCTTTTTAAGGATACTCCTAATCTAGGTACCTCCAAAACATCACTAGGCATACATTTAGATCATAATCAGGATGATGAAGTCATAAATGAGTTCTTTCAAGCTTTATCTATAGAAAATTATTAGAATTAATCTGATCCTCCTTTAGATGCATCTCTATTAAGGCTAGTCATAGTGATCCTTTTGTTAATCTTGAGGATATTTTATTTGATATCAAAATTGGGTCTCTTAAGAACCCCTATGAAGACCATTTTTCCCTATCACCCCTCATTAACCTTATCATACCATCTTCACCCCCTTCATCCATCATAAACCCCTTTCTTCCTATCAATGATAATCTAATCACCTCCCTCCATAAGGATGAACAAGAACATGCATCATTAGACCCTTCCTTAAGTAATATAATGTGTGACATATGTACAAAGGTCCAAGACCACATTCCAAAAGTCATAAATCATATTTAAGTCATCCTTGATCCCCTCAATAAAAATCAAGAAGAATTAAATCATCGACCTAATCTAAAAATGTCTTCCCCTAGTGAAACCCAATATCAAGAACTAGGGTACCATCAAAGTCAAAACAATCATCATATATCAAGTCAAAAATCAATATCCCCTATTAAAGCCTAAAATTAGGCACCAAGGGGTAGTCAAAATCCAAATAATGTCAAAATCATGATCAATCATCCATCAACTGATTAGATAAAATATGAATCATAAAGTCAAAGTGTCTTGGATCTTTTATGGTCCTTTATCAATTGGCACCAATCAAATGAATAATGTCCAACATCTCCAATGATGTATACAATTGCTAATCTTAATCCTCTATCATCCATCACCCCATCTTATCATGATCTTATCATTCATTTTAGTCTTAATCCTTCATTACCCATCATACCATCCTATCCTGATCCTATCATCCATCAAAATCAATCTTTCATTCAATTCATACCTCCCATCACCATCCTGGGCAGCATTGTCTCTCCTAAGGGTGACAAAGACACCTAGTCTAGATATATAGAGGGGTCACCATCAAGAATCACTCAAGGCCACTAGGAAATCTAGGCATCTAACATCTATCATAGAACAAGTGTTGGCTAAATATCACCAAAATGTCTTCATTCATGCATCTCATCCCCATATTTAATAAATTGAGATGCCATTCCAAAAAGTTATTAAAAAAAAATCATTCATCCAATGGTGAAAACCAATCCTCTAATACCTTGGAAAAATACCATGATGAAAACTAGTTTCTGGCATCATGGTAAAATAATTTATTATTCACATTGTACCTCAACACTTAGGGTAAAAATCTAAACATCCCTTGTCACTCCCATCCGTATCATATCCCTTTATCCATATCACCCATCGTATCATCCCATCTCTCATTCCTTTCTAGTCTTAACCTTTGTAAGGAAGTGGAGTGTGTCTTGAGAACTATTCTCAAACCATCTTGGCATATCCTCCAATGTACACTCAACCAACTAAATAATCTGGTTCCTTCATGATGAGGTCACTGGCAATCCCTAGTCCATTCTTCCTTGGTCCTCATCCCATTTTTCATCTCACCCTCATCCTATTATCACTCATCCATCATTCCATCCATATTTATCTTAGTTTTTAGGCTTGGTATTCCCTTTTCTAGTAACCCCATTTTTATAGTGTACATACATATATATTCCAAAAATCCCTAAAAAATAAAATATGTCAAAAACTTTAAAATCATAAAACTTGAAAAAGCCAAAAATTGTCCATTGTGTCGTGTCTTATGCCTAATCACCTAGTTATATCCATCTCCATCCATCTCTTATTTTCCCATCTTTAGATACCACATTCTATCTTGGAACCAAATTAGAGTGGTCACCCATCTCCTCATATCTTCCTCATCTTTTTGACTAAGTGTTATTAGCATGCATCACTTTGTCAAAGAATTTAATCTGGCATCCATCACTTCTTATTAGTTGCCTTTTCATATCTAGCACCCATCAACTCACTTATTTGCTCATATGAAAGGTAATTGCTCCCATCAACTTCCTTATCATTGTCTTTTCATGTCTATCACCCATCAACTCACTTATTTGTTAGTATGAAAGGTAATTAATCCCATCATTTCCTAATCTCCTTGATAGATTGGACTCTTATAGGGCCTTGTCTGTTGATAATCCTTGGTCATTAATTTTATAAATCACCCTCTTTTGCCACATTTTAATTTTATTTCAAAACTATATCAGCGTTCAAAGACCTTATCACGTTATCCATCCTTCCATCCTAAACCAAGGGCAAGTCTAATCCATGTCCACATCCATATCCTTATCCAAGTCCTAAACCTAATCATAATCATTATTATATCCAATCCTATCCTAAGTCCCTAATTACATCAACAACATCCTAGTCCAACCCATCACTCAATCTCTCATCCCATCATTAGACAAGACACAATGACACTGCATGTAGATACTTGTGGGTGTTACTTGTTTATTCTGTTTGTCTTATTTGCATCATATATATAGTTAGTTAGTTAGTTAGTTAGTTTATCTTATATTTTATTTGAATCATGTCTCTTTTTTTCTATTGGGAAATGAATGAGGATGTTATGAGGTCACCACAAGCAACCATAATGCTTTTAATTTCCCTTGAGGATTTAGAGTTCACTACTTTCACATGCACTTTGGCATAATGTCCTCTTGGTCATGTCTATATCATGGAGCATATTTCCAAGTGTAATATTTAATGGATTATTTATAATATGATGAGCCTTATGACATTTATTATGTCTTTATCATCTACACCTTCATTACCAACCATCCTCCTTCCCATCACTAATCTAATCCTCTTGACTCATCTAACTAACATCCCATATTTTATCCTTATCATCTTCATCTCATCATATAAATCATATCCTTCAATCACTAACAAGTCTAATCACCCTCATCATCATCACTTTCTAATCACTAATCATCATCATCATCATCATCATCAACATCATCATCATCATCTCCTAGTCAGAACTACATTGGCCTAAGGTCTTTTCAAACTATATAGGCAGCACTTGGCCACTTTTTAGTGCCCAAGGATAGCTCAACCACTATCTCATCTTTCCTCATCATCCATCATCATCCTCAAGTCCTAGATTAGTCAAATCCTTGAGTTATAATATCAATCTTTGATCAATCACCATCCTCATAATCATCTCCTTAATCTTTTTGTTAATCATCCACACCTATCGATTGGGCCTGACAAATCACAACTTCTATATTGTCTTCCATCAATCATTGTCTGGTCAATCAATTATCACTCCCTTGCATGTGTCCTTACTATGGGAATCATACTTAATCATATTATAGCTCATTAAATTGATGCAATGTAGTCTTTTGGTCACTCTATCATATCTTTTCTTCTCTATCATCACATACATCATATTAATCAATTTAGCTTTGAGTTATACCCATCATTAATAAAATTCTTATTTATCTTGGCTTATATCTCTCCCTTGCATGCATCCTTATTTGGGATACATCTAAAGATTTCATCCATTTAATCCTATCATCATATGCTACGATTGATTCCCTCTTGGGATGTGCCGACAACCATGACACCCATCGTCTTTACTCCATGTGCATGTGTCTTTACCAAGGGCATCATCAATTTATATCTCACTACTGCATTCAATGTTATCTTCTTCATCTATCTCACATCTACCATCCCATCCCCTTCTCTATCCATCACATCTCACCCCTTTATTTTTCTTTCAAGTGGCCATCCATCTCATTTTTTCCCACATGTCCCCTCGATGGGGCATCATATCCACTAACATCATCTACTCACATTCATCAATGACATGGTTTTTCTTTGAAAGACCATTACTCCTTCCACTTCACTCCACTCGTAACTCCCTTTCAAAGAGGGGGAAAATGTGTGCATCTAAATTTGCTCATTTACATTATTGTCACTAATATTCCTATTAGTCAACACTAATTATACATATCCAATTAATTTATCCCTTAATCCAATTAATTTATCCCTTTCTTAATTATTTATCCAATGTCCCCCCTTAATATCCTTCATTAACTATCCTAGTCCTATCCCACTTCATCATTAATCTCCCTAATCATTTCTTTATCCTATTCTAATCTAATTTACCTATTATTTGGGAATTTTAAATTCCCAATGGCCCACCTACTATTTTATTCATAGGCTATCCTACACCCCTAGTCCCTAATCCATATCTAATCCATCCCTAAGCCTTATTAATCCCTAAGAGGATTCTATAATTGGAATATTCTAGAATCCTCTCTACTCTAATCTCTCCTCTCTAGAAGCCTCTAAATCTAGAGGCTTCTAAGAAATTTTAAATTCCTTCGATAATCCTCATCCATTGATCTCCCTCATCCAATTTTAAATATCCACCATTGATTCCTCCCTCCAAAATATATTTGAACAATACTTTTCCTCCATAGAAGCTAACTTATAAATCCATAGCAAATCCATGTCAAACTAATTAGCAATCTTGAGAGTCCATAATCAAGCATCCATGTCAAAAATATGATTCAAAGTAATCCCAATCCTCTTTGTAGTTCATTTAATTTATCATGGTATAGAGCATTTAGCTTTAGAATTTTATAATATTGGTTTGACTATTTATTCACCTATTATATTATGATTATAATGGCTTTATCACTTTAACTAGGTAGTTGGTTATTTGGGTTGATTGAATTGCATGATTTAATCTATAGAGCTCAAAAATCCTACTACAAAAATAATTATAAAGTGCAAGCTATCAACATGTGTTTGTTAGAGAAACACATGTCATTGAGAAAACATTTCCTTTGGTTGTTGAGGTCTAATTTATTGTCATGTGTTTCATAGATAAAAACAAGGATTATTTTATCTATAAATGAAGATTAAGGTGCACAAATCATGTTAGTGTTCTATGCGGTGAAATTATAGTTGAGAAGAGGCATGTTCTTATAAATTTTAGTCACTTCCCATCATGGATTGGAGAATGACTATAATTAAAATAAATGTTTTAAAAAAAATTATAGTTGTGCCTCATTCCTCCACACTCCACTTATTAATTATAATTTAATATCACCATCACTGAGTGCCTTATCAAGCTGCCTTCCCCTAAAAAATGTTGTACACTCCTCCCTCATCACCCAAAAATGGTGTTACCTTTGGACTAAAATTCCCCAAATTAGTTTCTATGATGAATTAATCAAGGAAATGATATTCATCCAAGACACATTGGACCATATTATTACCCAACACGATGCCCCCTCTAGAGTTTTTAGTTTTGTTTTTAGTAGTCGATTATGTTCACGACCCTTGAAATTCATCGATGTATTCACTATGCAAAAAAAAAGTTGTGAAATTGATGTTTCTTAAATTTTATTGACTAATTGATATACCTTTAAATTTATCTTCTTGTTCCACTCTCATAGGCTTGAAACTCTCATGCTTCATAATTCTAGAAACCCTAGCCATCATTAAAACATTATGCTTGCTTAGGGATTTTTGTTTATGTGAGATTCCTAATTTAACCACCCACGAGCTATAGAGACTCATATGGTTATGTCCACTTCTTTAGAAATTGGTGCTCATAAATTATAGGGAGTTAACACATTTGAAAATCCAAGCTTCATAATTATTGTAACTCAAAATAAGGAATTGTTTTAGCTTAACTAAATTTTCATTTGTGCTTCCACTTATACTGCAACTCGGAATATCAAAACTAACATTATTGGTCTATGTGTGCTTAATTTATGTATCTTTGATATATTAAAAACAAATATTTATTTTTACTTTAAAATTAAATGTAGTAGAACCTAATTTGACCATAATAACCTCGTGTCAATGTTCAAGGTGAAGAAATTTAACTACTTGCAAGTGGTATTTAACATTACTTAAGCCCATATCATTGTATTTTCAAGTTTAAATTATTAAAGAAAGTTTACATTAAAAATTTAAATGCAAAATAAAGGACAAACAATTATCAATATAAAGGTAGGGATAGGCAAAAAAAAAATAAAGGTAGTGAAAGCAAAATAAAAAATAAATTCTCAAGACAAATAAATGAACAATACTCTTACATGAAAATCTAGACATGCCTAAGCAACCATATTTTTTGCTTACCTCACCAAACATAAAGCACATCCTAACCTTGATATAAATAACTAAATGAATAAATTAACTTACTTTGCTAAAAAAAAATATGCAATGAGATAAGAATTAATTAATTATAGCTCTTAATGATTTAAAGTTAGGACGAGAATATGCTTAAATGAAGTTACAATGAGAATAGGTTTAAATAAAACTTGAAGAATATTCCCAAAAAAATTTAAAAGGTAAAATGTTTTATTAAAAAATAATTATATTACAAACAAAGGGTTACCAAAAATATAAATCCCAAAATCCTAATAAAACAATAGAAATTTACCCTTAAATAATTGGGCTACAAAGAACCCCAAGACTTAGGTTATTCCAAACCTAACTTAATCCTTACATAAATCAATACTAGCCAATTAAATAACCAATTGGTTCACTACCTACCAATCTGATGTGTACTCCTAATTAGAAGACAAATTGTATCGTGTTATTCTTGCACTAAAATATTTTTTTAAAAAGTCAACATCAGCATTATGTTGTCTAGAAACATAGATTATAATGACATCCTTAAATTTTTTACAGATATATTTGATTTGAGTCACTAGTTTGCTTATTCTCCAAGCCCACCATGATTTATAAATTAGACTCAACTATAAGTTTACATACCCCTTCCTTTCAAGGATTGAGAGAACCTTGCATGATAGTTAACCTTTCAACTTCACTATTATTAGCCTTTCTAAAACCTTATAGATCCCAATGAAGGATTTTCCCTATAAAGTCTCATTCAAGAAAGCCAATACCAGTAGCCCATGAGCTATTCTTAGTAGCACCATCTGAATTTATCTTTTCCCAACCCTTGGGAGGAGGTTTCCATTTGTTTAGAATCTGTGGCTTAGAAGTCCCCTTATACTCTTGGGTTTTCTTGGTCATATGATGAGTTTGAATGGTTTCATAAACCTTACTAATATTTTTTTACAAACCAACTCCCATGGATTGAATTCTTCATGAAAAACTCTATAATTTATTTTTATCCAAATGTGCTACCAAATGAAAGTCAAACCTAAGGACCATCCTATATAAAGAGAGGTATTTTAAAATTTTATGCATTTCCAATTTTTCCATATATTAGTAAGATTTAGTTGAAAATATATCTAAAATTTAAATATTTTTAACCAACTATTCCAATGCTTATGATCAAAAACATATTGAAATAATAGATGGTCAATCATCTCCTCATATGAATTACACATGATGCATTTTTAAGGACCATTAAAACCTCTCTTCATAAGGTTATCATAGGTTAGATAGCTCCCATGCCTAAATTCCCAAGAAAATAAATTTATCTTAAGCCAACCTTGAGCAGCCCAAATTCTATCCCATGGAATACCCTATCTAATCTCTTGAGGAAAGAGTTAAGTATTACAACTATTTTAGCCTTTTTAAGACTTAGTGAATGTAAATCATATGTTTTTAAAGAGCTGAGTATAGTAAATCAGGGTAGAAATATTCAATAAATACAACCACTAATTTGTTATAAAATTGACTAATTTTGACCTTTCTAAAAATAGCAATAAATAATGTAAAGAAGAACTTAGCTAGAAAATGATTGAAATAGGAGATCTAGAAGCTAGAAAATGAGCCAGAGGCTGGTCTGAGTGTTGAGAATAAGATTCAAAATTCAAAACCTCTCTTTGACAATAGTGCCCTAATTAGATAGTAGTGTAATATGGCACTAGTGTCCCTATTTTAGTGGTAGTGCCCTTTGTGCAATACTGTTTTGAGTTTTTGGGTGCACTTATGTCTGGATTTGTCAAGCCTGTTCCTACATGCATGGATTTTAAAACCCTAAAAATGAGCTATTTTGATTGATTTTATGATAAAACCCTAATATTTCATGTTGATATAGAATCCAGTTGATACAATCAATAAAGTGTGTTTGTTAGTGGGGTAGGTTAGACATCCTCAATAGCCTGCTCTGATGAGAGTTGTGTACATACCAATAATATAAAGAGGGATCAAGATTGATGTAGTTATCCCCACCTAAGTGCTGGTGCAAGTGAAATTAAAGCTAATATAATGGTTGACCTGAGTGTTTTGACTATGTTTGAGACTAAAAACCTGAGTAATCTTATTTTAAGAATGTTGTAGATGGTTGTATGTAGATGTAGGGTAGAATAGATATTGATAACCTTGATTGTCCACAACTTGTTCTAAACTTATATGTGTAATTTGCATTTGATTTACACCTAGTGGTTAGAGGGATAAAATTCATGTATATATACTATTTTTATGCTTGTGCATGTGTTAAAGAACTCTAGGCCAACCCTAGGTGGTATAAGATTTGAAAAGATATCCATATGTGGAAAAAGGAGGGAAATGACAACAAGACCAAAATTGGAACGCTAACACATGTGGAACTATTTTCCTTATATGGTCCTAGTATATAAGTGGTAAAACTAAGGCAAAAAGGGATAAGATATAAGAATGAGAGTCTAGGACTACTTTAGAGATGATTAGGGATGCTTGTGGCCCACATGAAGGTTGGATAAGTGTGAAAATAGGCCCTAAGATAGGTCTAGGGCTAAGCTATGAATATGTGGTCTCAAGTAGCGCTCCTATCACTCAAATTTCATTTTTAGGTGATTACATTGGCCCCCCTCATTTATTATATACATGAAACAAAGAAAAATGAATATGATAAAGGAAAAATAAGTGCACCTAGACTTACCTAACAGGTGAAGCCTGTGAGTCTAAATCTGAATATGTGAATCATACTCCATTATGTGTCTTACAAGTGAAACATGCATAGATTAGTAATTACTTAAGAGATATCAAAAGTAAAGACAAAATTAAGTAAATAAGTAAAACTAAGTAAAGGGATAAGAGATATGAAAGGACTGAATACACCTCACTGGGTACACTAACCAATGCATAAACTTGGTGACAACCTATGTCTACATGTATATAATGATCAATCAATGAATAACTTGGAATGAATTGATGTCTTACTCAATCCTCATGTGTGGATGGCTATAAAACTCAATACAATTTTGAATCCATCATTTCCCACCCTTGCATGGTGGTTCATGACCTAGGAATAGCTTGGATTGGACTGATGGTGTATCTAACACTCTTATATAGGTGGCTCAAGAACTCTATTCCACTATGAATTCATCATTTCCTACCCATGTGTATTAGATGCATCTAAAACTAAAAATATGATATGTAACTAGAAATTTCTAACTGAAGATGTCTAACTGGAGATGTTAGCTCTATGGCCATTGGGTATATTAGGCAGCTCTAGGCCACTCGATATTGCCAACTATTGGAGATGGAGTAAGGCATGAATATAGTGTGAAACTTGGAATATGGTGTCTAATGTATATAACATAGAGAATGGCATGGATTTTATCATTCCATCTAATCAACTAGTGTATAAGTGATCATATGATAATAATGTGTCATGAACATGCCCCCAAATCTAATATTTAAGCATATGGATTCTAGATTGAGTTGTAATAATATGTATCTGAATATCTAAATTTAAAAGGGGAATGGTCATGCCATGCATGATGTCCCTAATTTGAGTTAACTAGTATCAGTATAAGCTAAATTAGTATGAATCTAAGCTAAACTGGTAAATCTATAACTAAACCTGTGTAAACCTAGACTGTATTAGTTATACTTTTCTAGTTAATATAGATTTTTCTAAAATTGAGGCTATTAGATAGTAGCACCATATCTTGGATAGTAGTGTTATGTGGTGTTAGTGTCCTAATTTAGGTGTTAATGTCTAATTGATCTAATTTTTGTGAAACTATAATTGATCTCTATGTCATTATTTTCCACTATGTTTACCTGAGTTTGATTTTTGTAATCTGAGCCTGTGTGCTAAAAATTCTATTATGAGTGCATTTTTATAACTTGATCTTTGTGATAAACCCCTATGAATTCCCCCTCTTTTGAGGGGAGTTTTTGAACCTATGTAAGAACTATCCTCAAAAGAAAAATCTCTACAAGATGTATGTTAGTTGGAACATATATGATATTTGTGTAATAAACCAATATAATATGCATACATAACATCTGAATGTAAGATAATCTGAGCATAAGTTTTTAATGTGTGATGTATGTTAGGTATAACATTTACAAGGCTATCAAGATAAATATAACAATGTATGTAACAATAAATCCAAGTAATAACTGAGTAGCTACCTAGGGGGATGGGACATGATGTCCATCATGACACTCAAATAGGTAGGGGAGATGCATGAGGTCCCTTATGTCATCTAAAACTAGAGTGTGTAACAAGTAAAAGACAAGTATCATGGCCATGATGCATACAATAAAGCATACATACAACACACATGAGGCACACAAAGTAGGCCAAGGGGCCACAATACAAGGGACATGGGCACATGTCACTAAATTTGAGAAAGTAAGGCATATAAGGGCATGCTTAAATATCCACATACGTAAACAACAAGTAATTTTTCCTGGAGCCACATGGAAGGACATGTTCACATATTTGTATACACAATCAGGAAAGCACACACAAAGACATGGGCACATGTCCAAATCATACATACTATGAAAAGAAGTGGTGTAAAGCCAAATAACAATGGAATATTCAAATTCCCTTATATATAATAAGTATATAGATACAATCAAATTCTAAACTAGGAAAGATAGAATGAACATATGCATGAACATGTAATACAAATCTGTGTAAGAGTCAAGAAGTACATATTTTGAGTCTAAATTAATAATAGCTAATAAAAAATATAAAAAAGTGTATCATGATCAATATCAAGATATAAAAATGCTAAATTTGTGTGTGGAATTTAGAAAGATGTAACCTGGTAATCAAAATTGTGTATAGGGTGCCCCCAAATGGGTGAATGTGTCAAATGAATAACATGTGTATCTATGCATATGCCCCTAGTGGGTAGATAATATAAAATTTGGATCAGTGTAATGGACCTGAGTCCTATAGTAATTTGCAATCACTCAACAAGAACAAGTGAAGCATATCTGTATGATAAAATTGATTATACTAAGATAAATAGCATATGTAGTGTCTGACAAATATAAGAAATGTAAACATGGCAATGCAAACAATCTATAATTTATGTTTTCTGAGTAAATATTTGAATGTTTTTGTGTTTTTGAAATATTGTATTATTTTTGTATTTTTTGGAAATAAGCTATGTACAAACAATATGAAAATGAAACTATATAAAAGGAGTGATAAATAAGGAAAGTATTTATAAGAAGGGAGGAACCATAATAACTGATGAATCTCTTGGGAGACTCATTATCAATGTGGTTTATTCCAAATAAAGGAATAGTGATTGTGCATTCTATATGAAAAGGTAATGTATTATACTAAATGATATGTAGTCAGCACTATGAACAAGGAATACGTAGATGGGAGGTTAGTATTGTGTTAGTCTAATAAAACAAAATCAAAATAACACACTAAACACTTAACACCTCTAGCCTAGACACTAGGGAGAGCATAGGTAACAAGCATACAAGTGAAAACACAACTAGAACACAAAATAAATCATTTTTTTCCTTCCTTTGAGTTTCAAATGGCTTGTTGAAGTGGCTTGCTCAATTTGTGCATCAAGAAATCTTTATCATTGGAGCTTCATTTGCTTCACCTTTATTTGGAACCTTTCTTGGTTGATTGGCTTATGAATTTGGCATGGTAACATTTCACTGATGAATCTCATGGTGAAAATCTTGCATAATAACACTACACTATCAAAGCTTAGAGATCAATAGGTATAGCCTTGTATTTATAGCCTCCAAAGTTAACTCTCACCCAAGGTGAGTTAAGGTTGAGTTTAAACATGGAATGAGTTTAAACTAACCTTAGGTGAGTTGAGGTGTTGTCATGTAATTATGATTTTCAAATATTAGGCATGGATCTCAAATTAGATATTTTGAAAGAGCTTGACAACTCTTAAAGGCAATGATGAAAAGGCTTGATATTTTAATTTTTAGAATTTCCATTTTTAGATATTCATTAATTGTAAATGGATAATTTAACTAAGAATTTAATCTTATTTGATTAGTTGATTTAATTTGATTATCATTTTAGTTCTTTTAATAATTTATCAAGTACCCCACTTAATGGGTCCATAGGCCAAACTACTAGTTGTTAGGTCGTAAGGCGACTGAGGATGAATCCATGAGAGCTTATTATTATGTATGGGCTAGTACCCCAAATAATAATACATCAACATGATTCTGAGTATTGATTAATGATACACAACATAAATTGGGATGTTCAATGATTCCTAAGCTTAGTTTCCAATGTTTGGTAGGAATCAATCTAAAGTCTAATCAGAAGCCAGTTGTGATAAGAATTGGGTGTCTACAGTTTGCCCCTATTTAGGAAGGCATTACAAGTTATAGGTATAGTAACATCTTCTCAAAGAATGAAAAGGTCATATATGCCTAATGCCCCAATAGGTGATGGATAAGCTATGGATGCCCCCTTAAAGGAGAGGTCAGCAAAGAAGGTCAAAAATCAATCCCTAAAAATAAGGAAATAATGAGACTAAAAGGTAAAAGGGGGTGGAAAATATTGATTTTCCCATAGATAACTATAAATAATGGCATAGTTAGATGCCCCATTTGGGCAGATAAAAAGATGGATTTGCCCAAAGGTAGTTATAATCATCGACATAGCAAGGTAAAATGATAATGATTTTCCCAAAGGCAGTTTTAATCATTACCTAAATAAAAATAATGATTTTCCCAAAGGTGGTTAAAATCATTAGAAAAATTAAAATGTGCCCTGATTTAGTAGATGGAGATAATTATTTGCCCAAAGGTGGTTAGAATCATTAACATAATAAAAATATGCCCCAGGTGGGAAAATAAAGATAATAATTTTCCCAAAGGCAGTTATAATCATTATCATCTAGATAAATCAAAACATAATGATTTGCCCAAAGTTGGTTAGAATCATTAGTACTTTAGTTGGAATCAAAACATAATGATTTATCCAAAGGTAGTTATAATCATTAGCACTACAGGTGGGACAATATGGTAAAATGAAATGGGCGGATTACATACTAAATCCATACTCACAAAGTAAGAGTAAGCTGGTACAATAGAGAAAGATGAATTTAGGCAACCTGCTAGGATGTAGATGCATTTTCTAACTAGTAAGGATTAAAATTCTTTCATGATTTAATTAATATGTTTGTGGGAAATGATTTGGATATATTGGGAGTTTTTCAGGTGGCCAAGGAGAAGTATCACTACATCATTGCTTGTAAGATTCCCCAAGCTGAGTTTTGTTATAACACATGATGGTATATATCATGATATAAAACACCATGATAACTTATCCAAAATATGCATAAAGACTAACACATGATCCAATAAACAACTGAAAATAATGCACCAATGATAAAAACCATGATGATAATGTTGACGTATGAATATGGATGGACTTAAGTAGAATGTGCAAGGAATCACCCAATGAACATAGATATACTAATTCAAAGCACAACAATTAACATAAACATATAGGAAAACAAACAAACAAGCAAACATAAAGACAAACTAATTCTAAACAAAAAGCACACAAAACACCAAAAAATAAAAAGTGAACAAAATAACCAAAATGAAATCAAACAAAACACAAACAATGATTAATCACAATGTTAACATAAACAAAAGACAAAAATAAATGACATAAGGTTGCCCCTAGGCTATAGGTAAGAAATGGCACAAAAAAATAAAATGGGGGGGGGGGATATAAGAAAAGGAAAGGGTAGCTGAGATGACTCTAGATGAACTAGGCAAGTGGATGTTACCAACATAGTTTAATGGATGTAAGGTCCAACATAAACTTTTATCCAAATGTAGTTCACCTAGGACATGGGATAGAATAAAATTGATGATAATAAAACATGATTGATGATTTATATGAATGTGGGAATGGTCTCACAAAATGATGATAGCGTTAAAAAATAGAAAACTCACAAAATGGCAAGAGCATAAGATGAAGGCTAGCAGTCATTAGTGTATCAAAGTTGAATACACAATGCACAAAACATGAACTCATAAGATGATGAAAGTGTAAAGTGCAAGGCCAACAAGGATGGGGAAACTAAATGACAAGTGTATTCTTGTGAAATAGTTAGGAGTCCCATAATCTTTAAGGAAAAAAAGTGGTCAAAAAGAAAGGAAGGTGTGATCAAGTTAATCTAAGATACCCCATGTATCCAAGTGTTGCCTTCATAGTCTGTATGAACCTCAAGTTGATGTAGTTATCCTAGAAATGGAAGGAAATAAACTAGGGTGATTGAGAAATAAACTAAACAAACAATATGGCCCAACCCAAAAAAATTCATGGCTTTATATCTCTCATGGATATTCTAAGCCAATTTTCATGATTTTTTTTATTTTTAGGATAGGTTGTTTACAAATGTGTTTGAAATTTTCTATATATCTCAACATGATCAAGAATGATGGGATACTAAATGGTCCAACTCATAAAATGGAGAGAGTGTTCAAACTTAAATTGCTCATAAAATGGTGAGAGTGTGGCAAAAGGGTGACTGAGCTAACCTTAACATGAATTGAGCACTACCTACATAGTCCTAGAATGAGACCTCAAGTCATTATAGTTCTACCCCATAGTGGAGGAATCTGATTAGGTAACAATAAGTTCTCAAATTAGGAAAATTTCATAATATGGCAATAAAAATGACAAGGTGATACGATAATGCATGGTAAAGGTGTTGTTCCTAATTTTTCCATAGGTGGTTATAATTAGGAAACAATGGCATACATCAATGATATTAATTTTCCCAAAGGTGGTTATAATTAGTAATATGCAGTGGAATAGTTATTTAACTAAAGGTGATTAAAATAAATAACACTTTTAATGAAATAAAATAACAAATGAAGGATACAACTACCAAACCAGTCATATAGGTCCAAAATACTACCTATGTCTAGAATGATGAATCAACTACTAAAACTTGATCTGAATCCCCTCGCTGAAGGTGCCCAAAGAACTAATAGAATGGAACCAAGTTCAAAGGGGTTGGGTAAGGAGGGTAAAAATAATTTTGGTTAATAGGGAAGGTATGGTAGAATGGTACATGGTATGGTACATAAAAAATGATGATATGGTATAACATAATCATGCCTCATAGACAATACTTTAGGTCTCTCAAATGAAGTAACACTTGAGGTTTATGATGTTCATCAACTCATCAATTTCATCTTTATATGGTGTATCAAGCCTATATGCTTTCGATCCATAATTACAATAATGATATATTGGCCTATCTAATTAGATTTGAAATTACCCTTCTTTTTCTTCTCAGTCATGGTATTATTTTGGTTTTCTTTGAGAACAAGATCACCAAGCTTGAACTCTCTATGTTTGACTTACCGGTTATAGTGGCCACATAATATATTTTGGTATACATAAATTCTATTGAAAATGGTCATGCATTTTTCATCAAGTAACTCTAGCTCTTGAAGGTGAACCACTATATAATCTTCATTATCTAGGACATGTTTCAATGAGATACGTAGAGAAGGTAACTCGACCTCGATGGGAAGAATGGCCTCAATGCCATAAACTATGGAATATGGAGTGGCTCCTATTGGGGTATGGTAATTAGTGTGATATACCTAGAAGGTGTAGAAGATTTGGAGGTGGAAATCATAACCAACATCATTGAAAATCTTTTTAAGGATGTTGGCAATGGTTTTATTGGATGCCTCTACTTGGCCATTACCTTATAGGTAATATGTAGTATAAATTTGTTTAGTGGTATTGTACTCAACACAAAGCATTTTGATATCCTTTCAAGGAGGAATTGATATTCTTTTACCTTGTCTATGTGATGGATCAAAGAGATAATTGTGGCCATGGTATCCATTGTCCTATTATTGGCCCTTGGTATGTGTTTAAACTAAATGTTGGTGATCTGTTGTTTGAGAGTGTCAACCATGGCCTTGTATGGTACCATCTTGTCATCTTTGGTCTAAAAGTGGTATGTAATCTTATTGATGATTAATTGAGAATCACCATAAATTATGAGATGTTAAATATTCCATTGTATTACCTAACAAATCCCTATGATGAGTACCTCATATTCTGCCATGTTATTAGTATAAGGAAAGCTAATACAAAATGATTTGGGGATAAGATCCCCCTATGGTTTAATAAATAATAGGATTGCCCCTGATACATGTGATGTAAATGATTCATCAAAATGCAACTTCTGATGCTACTCCTTAGGAGGTGTTTTGATGATGGTCATGATGGACCCTTCTTGAAATTTAAAGGTGAAGGGTTTAGTATCTACAAGGGGAGATTTAGCAAGATGATCTACAAGTACTTTTCCCTTTATATATTTTTAGTTGACATACTCGATCTTGAATTCACTCAAAATCATGATCCATTTAGCCATACAACCTTGTAAAGTTGCCTTTGACAATAGGTACTTCAGTAGATCTACTTTGGAAATAATTATGGTCTTGTTGTTAAGCATGTAGTGTCATATATTTTAGGCTACAAAGAACATATTTAAATAAGATTTTTCTATGGGCATATAATTGTGCTCATACGTGACCAATGTACAGTTTAAATAGTATAAGACATGTTATTTTCCATTGTCATCATGCTAAACTAGAAGTGCCCCCAAGGCTTTATCTATGGTAGATAAATATAGTAGGAATGGCTTTCCTAGCATTGATAAGAATAAAATAGGTAGATTATCAAGATATTCCTTTAGATGTTGAAAGGATTTCTAGCAATCTTCATCCCAATGAAATGTGACACCCTTCTTTAGTAAGTGTGTGAAAGGATGGAATTTTTCATCCAACTATGACATGAAGCATTTGAAGATTGGATTTTTCCCTACAAACTCGGAGCTACTTTAAATTAGAAGGTGGCAACATCTCGATAATGGATTGCACTTTGGCATGATTAACTTTAATGCCCCTATGAGAGATAATAAATCCTAACAACTTACCTAAAGTGACACTAAATACACACTTTTTGGCATTAAGCCTAACCTTATATTCATGAAGCCTCTCAAAATATCCTTTGTAGTGTGGTTGGATGATCAACATGGGTCTTTGATTTACCCAATATGTCATCAACATAATCTTCAACAATGTCATGCATCATATCATGGAATATGATGGTCATGGCTCTTTGGTATGTGACCCCAACATTTTTGAGACCAACTGGCATAACTTGATAACAAAACATTCCCCATGGAGTGGTGAATGTTTTCTTGTGTTGGTATTCTAGAAAAATCTAGATCTAGTTGTATCCTAAAAATCCATCCATAAGTGAAAGCATTTCATACCCTACTGTGGAGTTAACTATCATGTAAATATTTGGTAGTTGATTATATCTCTAAAATATGTGTAGACTCTAATTCTTTCTATCTTCTTACTGATAAGCACAACATTTTAGATCCACTTTGAATAGTCAATTAGTCAGATACAACTCTTTATTCACTAGTACAATAATACAAAGATGCATCTTACACAATTTTTGCTTCATAGGTTTAGCATCAGGATGTTAAAAAAGGTGGTATAAAACCAAGGTAGGGTCCAAACTTGTCATGTCTAAATAGGCTCAAGAAAATATTTCAACAAATTCCCTCAAAAAGGCTATAAAAACTTCACATTCCTCCTCAGTGAAGGATGTACCTATGTTGATCCATTTCAAGTTGTTTGGAGTCTTGATGTTGACCTTTATAGTGTCTTCTATAGAGAGAGTCGAGCCATCTTCCATAATGGTTGGTAATGATTTAAATTGGCCTACAATGGTAAATTTCTCTATTTGGATTGGTTTTTTAATCTCACCTAAACAAGATGAATTTGAATATCCCAATGGTAAGGATGGCCATATTATAAATACTGTCAAAACTTCCTATCTAATTCGATTATAGGCATGTTTTTCAACATAATTAAACTCGAATCCAAAATTAAGTTCATTTTTGGTGGTCTCCTAAGATCCATTCAAGAAACATTGAACACCCCTATCTATTGGTGTTTGAAATAGGTTTTCATGAAAATATTGGCCTTTCTCTTTACTTTTACCTTGGTCCAAAATCACCTCAAATATATTTTCACTTTGGGACCTCAATATTTTATCTCTTTATTTTTTTCTAAGCATGTTCACCTACTCTCCAAAAAAGGTGGAAGGATCCAATTTGATAAAGAACCCTTGTTTTTGGTCTACCAATGAAACATTATTTCTTAGGCCTAGAAAATTGCAAAAGGCCTCATCATTATCAAACTCATCTACAGGCACTATGGATTCTTGTTGGTCCCAGACTATAATTTGAGGGTGATAAAGAGGAAGTGGTTTACATCAAATAACTAGGGTAATGGTAAAAATGGCATGTGGATCAAATAGGTTGGTATTAGCAAGTATTCATAAATGTTGTTAGTGAACTCTACTTCACTACCAACATCATCATGACTCGACATTGGCATTAGAACATGAATAAGATACGTGTGGTCACCCCCAGGTGATTTAAATTTGAGACCATAGGTTCCTTTGTACTAAGTTATATAAATTAGCTCAAGAGTTCCATATTGATTTGGCCTGAGACCTCCTCCTTTATATGCTTGGTTTTCCATGATCCTATTAAGGATTATATATTTATAATTTTTGTAGTAATTAGCCAACTTGTCATTGTACAACCAAGATTCATCATTGGCAAGTGGGTCCTCTTATTGGCTAGTGGATGGTGTGAAAATGATAAGAACTAGACTATGCAACTTGGCTTTTCCTTTTCATTGTCATTTTATGCAAGGTGGTTTAGCTTTAGGTTTTTCATAGGACTTGGGGTTCTATGGAAGCTTGGAAATGTGAAATGTGTCATGGTTTAAATACTATCCTAGGCCATTGGCTGAGATGGTAAAATGATTATAAATTTCAAGAGGAGGCATATGAGAAGATGAGTCAAGACTATCTGGGTCTATATAATTGGCCTCTAGCAATTCAAAAAAATATTTCTTTGTATTTATCCTTTTTTGGAATCGTATCTAGGCCAAAGTAATAGTTATAACTTTTGTGCTCATCCTCCATATGTTTATAATGTTCATAGGGCTATAAATCTCCATTGACAGTGACCTCCATGCCTGAGTAAGAGAACTTGATACATTGGTGCAATGTTGAAGGTATTGCATGAATCTCATGTATCCAAGGTCTACCCAAGAGTAAATTGTATGACAAATCTAGGTCTAACACATGGCAAAGTGTATCATAGGTCAACGACCCAATGATAACTGAAAAACTTATGGTGCCTTGCAATTCTCATTATTCATTATCATAGGCATTGATAGTAATTTCTTCCAATTGTAGATAGGTTATTTTATATCTAACATGATTGATGAGCTTCAAAGACACAATATTCAAGCCTGACCCATTATCTATGAGGATATGTTTCACTTTGTGCCATGTGATGAAAACTTCAATGTACAATAGGTTATTATGGAAAGGGCCATGGGATGACATATCACTTTGGTCAAAAATCATCTATTGGCCTAAAACTATATGTCCAACCAAAGATTGTAAATTGGTAGGGGTTATGTCATTGGGAACTTGGGATTGGGCTAGGAGCTTTGTTAAGATGTTCTTGTGGATAGTAGACATACACAACAAATCTAGAATGGAGATTTATATGGATGTCTTCTAAATTTGTTCCATAATATCATATGGCTTTTCCTTATGGCTTGTCCCTATCCAAAATAGTGTGTTAGATGGGTTCATTAGTAGGAGGTTGTGGGCCTGGAATGGTAATATTTGACCACTGAGTGGTGATTGTGCATTCAAGATTGGATACAGGATTGTTGTTAAAAATGATGATGGAGATGGGATAAATAAGATAAGTATCAATTATTTATACACTTGGTTATAGTCATATGTAAATGATGAGTTATTGGTATAAGGTCCCAAAATAGTAATTTTTATTTGTTGTTGTGCTTGTTTGCAATCCCAAGTCAAGGAAAGATTACTAGAATAGATGGGTTAATTGGAATTGTTTGGAAATGGTCCTATTCAATTACTACTTTTTCTAGGATTAATGGTGATGGTTGAAATGTGACCTCCTGCAATATGACCTATAACTTTGGTGTAGTCATGTGCAACTACATGGTAATTCTATTTGTTATTGGAATCATTCTAGCCTTGGTTCCTCCCGTTCAATTGGCATTATTATTATTGTTGATATTGTTGTTATTATCATAGTTGATGTTGATATTATTATTATTAGTTTGGCCTTCATTATTATTATTGTTGATTATTTTTATTATGTTATGAAAAAGGGTTTTAGTGAATACCCAAGTTCTTATTAGACATAGATGTTTTATTATCCAATGTAATCTCCCCATTTTCTAGCATATTTTTGATGAGGATTTTTATCTACACATTGTTGGGTGAATATTTTTTCGTCAACTAACTGATGAAAAAATGGGTATATCAACCACAACATAGGGATATTTATGCCATAAAAAGTGTGGGTTTACCAGATCTGCACGAGGTAAATCTCTCCTCTCATCAAGGAGAGGTTCCCTATAAATATTAATACGCTGGATATGTATATATAATTAAGCAGGAAATAACACGTGGGGTGGTATAACTGCATCTACCTCTCTTTTTTTAGAGGTAATGTATAAAGAACAAAAGGGAGAAATCCTTGTCCTTAGCTAATAACATCCCTCTTCTTTCAGGAATGGCATCAAATAGGAAGCAAAAAATCACCTGAAGTAACAAGGTTCACAAGAACACTCACGTAAGCACAAAATCTTTCGTAGCCTCCTTCACCGATTCAGAACAAGCGTAACCATAGAATGAAATGAAGCACAAAGTCTTCACCTAAAACTACAAAAGATAACTACTTCTCAAAGATAAAAATAGCTCAAAGTCTATCCTCTACCTTTTAGAAATGCTCTCAGATAATATAAACATACCCACTTTGCTTTTTAAATCAGATAAACAAGATATTTCTAGGAAAAAGGACATAAGAACTGTTTCCTAGATAACACAGATAATCTCAACACAAAGTTTGAAATAAACCTGCTTCTCATTCATTCAACAAAATATGATTTACAAGTTTGAGCACAAAGTCTCAAAAATTGCTTCAATTTCGGCATAGTGTTTGCTCTTAATTTTTCCAAGATCCATTTACAAAAGAGGTCTCCACTATATATAAGGAGAAATCCTCAAAACTAGAAAATATTAAAATACAAAAATATCTTAGTCAAAGATGACTCATCTTTGACTTTGAGATATTTTTCAAACTTTTTACATGTAATTACATATTACAAAATTGCATGCACTTTTCACAAAACAAAAGTGCATAAGGAAAGAAGAAGAGAGAAGGGGAAAAAGAATTTTAGTTCTTGCTGCCAAATTTATTCAAATGAGCATCGTACATAGCAATGGATGCCTAAATTCCTATGTTGTCTGGTGCAACCATGTTCTTGGAGATGACTCTAGCTCTGATTAAGGCATCCTTTAATGCTGTGATGGCCTTAGCATGACCAGTTAACCTGGATTTTAGATTATCTAGAGTCAACTGAGTATCCAGAATATTGTCCACCGAGGCCATTGAGAAGGCCTTTTCTTCAAAATATCTCTGAATCATCCCTTTGAAACTCTGAATCATTTCTTCTATGGAGACAAATTGATTATCCCTCAAATTTAGGTTGCAGGGCAATCCTTCCAGTTTATTGAGCAGGCCCATGTCGCTCTTCTCGCTAGCATCTCTAGAAGCTTTGAGATCTTCAATTAAATCCTTGAGTACCTGGATTTTGAAGATCAGTGACTCTTAATTTCAACGTAAGAGTCTTTGCTGGAGATGACACTGATAGATATCAAGGTGCTCTTCTTCAAATCCTTCATCTCCCTCCATTTGCTAAGATCTTTTTTTGAACTATCAATATCCTGAGAGATAAGGGATACCAGGTCATCTAACTCTGCCCTCACCTTTCTCATCTTGTCTATTTTTCCTACAACCTCTGCAAGCAAGGAAACTCCCTGAGTATGCATTTTTTCAATATAATCCTCCAGGACTTTCCCCTTCAAGTAAGTTTTCTCTGCCTTTTGAATGATAGGGTCATCTATGGAGAAGGCTTCTGCAGTTTCCACTTCAAGGGGAAGAGTGAACCTCCTTATCACTGCCGTCAGCTACTCTATCTTAGCTTTGTAATAATCTTTCATTTCCTTTTCTCAGTCAAACTTCTAGACCATGATGTCAATATCAGACTGAAGGTCACTTTTCGCACCTTCGTGAGTAACTTTGCCAAGTTCAACACGAGAGATGGAATAGCTGCTCATTTCAAAACCCTCAAGGGTTGCATCCTGTGGAGGCTTGGCAATTTCCAAAAATTTATGTCCCTTTTCCTTGACCAATTTGGAGAGGATCCTTGGCCTCTTAGGAGCCTTAGCTTTCACTAGCACTATTTTGCCAAAGTCGAAGTCATCTGGAGAGATGGCTAACTTCTTTCTTTTGGGTGTGAATGCTAACATCCAAGGCAGGAGAGAAGTACCCACTATAGCCATAGTTCCCTCAACTGGTGTTACTACAGCAGCTTCTACACTACTAGTGGTGACAGTGGTCACAGTTGGAGTAACAGGCAAAACTATACCAACTACTGATTCTGGCTCTTGTGCAGAACTTTCCCCTAGATTGAAAAAAGGAGATGACAAACTCGGAATGGACCTAGAGGAGTGAGAAGTATCTGCAAAAGTGCCTTGAGGATCGCCAAATATAACCCTAGAAGGAGAGGCAACTCTAGAAGAGGAAACACTGATAGGAGAGAGAGGAGAAGGAGAAGCTACAGGAGATTGAGGCAGAGAAGGAGAAATGCTCTTGAGCAGTTGTGCTTCTTCATGTGAAGGTAGAGGTTTAGTGCTTGGCTATCTTGTCAGCCAGTCATCTGTTTCCATTGGTTGAGCTACCTGGGTCTGAGGGCTCTGTTCTTCAATTCCTTTAGCTGCCACTTCAAGCTCTTCAATAGTATTTGGCTTTTTGGAAACAAAGATGATTCTAGGCTTGTGAGGCCTAGAAGGGGAAGGAACATCGCCTTTGTTCTTGGTCTTGTTCTCTGCCTTCCTCTTCAACTCTGCTTGGTACTCAACCTCTGATCTTATGATAAATTCTTTTAGTACGATCCCTTTAGCCACCAACCAATCATTGGTGTTAGCCAATATTGGTTCAAATCTTTTTTTAGAGAAGTTAGCTCTCTCTGAGACCATTGAATTGGAGGAAGAGGGGAACCAACAACCTTTTCAGCCAGGCATCTGCTATTGATAATGTTCCCATCATCGACCAAATTAGAGGGGATCTCTACAAGCCCCAAATATTCAATCTGCTCTAAGGTCAGCCTGTAATAGTCCATCTTTTTGATCTCTTCAGCTGTCCTCAGGTCTATCCAGATGTCCTCGATCATGGGCTCGTGAAACTAAGTCTTCTACCTAATTTTGTCCTTGACTCCCCTGTAGTCAAATTTATCTCTTCTCTTGAACTGCTTTAGGGTGACCATCTACATTTCTATTTCCATGACTTTGGCTTTGGCTATTGTTGCAATGGAATACCTGCCAATTTTGATTGGAAACCTGAAACTTGGCTTTTTTAGCTCCATTTGTCTAGTGTGCTTAACAACCAGTTGTCGGCAAAGTTCCATTAGAACCAATTTGTTAGAAGGGAACCTGGGGAGCATATAGGGGTAGCCTTGGAAAAAGCCAACCCAGAGATAGCAAAAGGTGGGAAATTGTAGGAACATACACCCATAGTCATTGAAGACTATCCAAGCCTCATCTGATACTCTCTTCTGCTCAAGCTGAGGGTCGAATAGGCATAAAAACATGGCAAAGAAAGCATCATTTACCCTTTTGAAATGGCAGGTTGACCCTTGAAGTGTTAACTTGGGGTAATAGGAGTAGATAGGGGTGGTCTTTCTATCTCCTTTGGTTGTTAAACCTAGAAAAGTTTGCATTACAAAAGTTATGTACACAAGGTATGAAGTCATATAAAACTTGAAAGAAGTCTACACCTTGGTTAGTTGCTCGTGGAGGGCGTTGTTGATCTGCTCTCCCCAAAAGATGACATGCTTGCCTTGGAGGATGATCTTGATGAATGGATACATCCATTCATGTAACTATGAGGAAGACGGGAGGCCCCGCACTCTGCTAAGAAGGGTGATCAAGTCACCAACTTCTTCAATGAAGTCACTCCTTGGGAAGTTTCATGGCCACCTAGATAGACTGGATTTGGGTGCCTTCAGCCACCTATTATTCATAACTTTCTTTGCCCTCTCAGGGTCTTTGTCATATTCCTTTTATGCATCTATGAAGTCAATATTGGTTACTTCAGTAGCTGGATGGCACATGAAGACTTTGTCGATGAATTCGGGATCCAGCCGAATCACCACATTACCACTGGCATCTGAGACTGACCTAGTCTCTTTGTTGTAGAAGCGGGCACATTAGAGGATGAACTCTGTATGATGTGCTGCCACTGGGAAAGTAGCAACCAAGTGGATGTTACTTTCAATAATCCTCTTTATTTTAGTGCTTGGGTTCATCACCTTCATTCGAGCTACGAACTCGGCCATGTCCACATGGCCAATTTTGGTGTCCTAGATGTCATCGACATTGGAGGTGACCGAAGTGAGTGGGAAGATGCCCTGGTATTTATACTTCATCATTTTTGCCTTTTTTGGAGATGCTTCCATCATGGGAATTGGTTTTGGTCAAACAGGTGTTGACGAGCAAGAGTTCTTTGAAGGTACTGTAGTCATGATCATGAAATTAGGGGGAGTGGATGAATTGGGGAAAATGCATTTTAAGTGATCATGGTCAATGGAGGTCACTTAAAAAGGCTAGGTTGGAAAAAGGTGTGGGAAACGAGACAAAAAGGGAAAGAAAAGGACAAGACAAAAAATCCTCCAGAGTTAGAAAAATCTAGAGGAGGAATGCATGGGTGGAAAAATTTGCCACCCCTACAAGTTGGAGTGATATAGTGCAAGGGCAAAAAAATTCACTGCCCATGCAAAATGGCCTGAACGGGTGGCTAAATTTACCGCCCATGCAAATCAAGAGAGAAACATGTAGGGGCAGCAAAAATCATCACCCCTGCATGTCAGGAGAATAACATGTAGGGGCGGTGAAAATTGCCACCCCTGCATGTCAGGAAAAAAAGGGCAGGGGCAACAAAATTTGCTACCCATGCAGGGTCGGCCTGCAGAGGCAGTGAATTTTGCCTCCCTTATAGGTCGGAGAAAGAACAGTAGGGGTGGCAAAAATCGCTGCCCCTGCACATGGGATACATCAGAGGAGAGTGCACGGGCACTGAAATTTGCCGCCCCTGCTGAAAAAGCAAAATGAAGGCCAAGATACGGGCAGTGATTTTTGCCACCCGTGTAGGGTTTGGTGTTGAAAAACCATGGGTAAGAGGAGGCATAGCGAAAATCACCACCCTAGGAGTTTAGAGAGGAAAAGTTGCGCACAAGATGGAGGGAAAGAAGAAAAAGAAGAACAAAAACTTTAAACAACCTTCAAAACTAAAATGTAGGGAAAAAAGAGGAAAGTAATGAAAATAAATGTTAAAAATAGGACCAACTTGGAAAGCCACGCGTGCCATAGGCTCAAATCCATGAAAATGCACCTCAAATCACTCATCAGATGGTCCATATGCAGAAGGCAGGAGGAGAGGAGGAAGTAATGAGAGAAAAAGAGCTCCAAACTAGATTATATGGGGTGAAAAACACCCCCAACCACCTATCGTGTGTGGTAATAAATGTTGTGCATGGAAATCGAGGCATGCATGGGCGGCAAATTTTGCTACCCTTGCATGTTTGATTTAGTTTAGATGCATGGGTAGCAAAATTTGCTGCTCTTGCAGATCAAAATGCAGGGGTGGCAAATTTTTTTGTCCTTGTGTTTGCAAAGGTTTAAAATGTACTAGCGGCAAAATTTGCTACCCGTGCATGAAAATGGAAGAAAAGGCCAACTCTGGAAGAGGCAGTCTGGGGGAGGGGTTTTCTTGGTCACAACGAGATCGTAACTACTCTCACGTTCTTAGGCCAAGATGAGAAAAAATTCAAAACCTGTCTCAAAAACAAACTTAGAGAGACAAAAGATGAAACGGACAAGTTTCGTAGGGGGGTGTTCCCAAAAATGGGCTAATCTGATTTTGGAAACAACACACATAATGATGTAAATTATGCCTATGAACACTGATCTAAGGGCATCCTATAAGGACCCCAAATTTATTTCAATTTTGTCTCGATTTGGTCTATTAGGTGTCTAATATGTTCTGTAGGTCCTAAGAAGTCTATATGTGGAGTCTAGATAGTCTTAAATTACATGGAATCTAAATTTTGGTTTTCTTGACAAAACTCCTTTTATAAATTTTGAATCTTTTTAAGATTTCTTCAAAGAATTTTATGCATTATTGAGGGTATCAAGATGTGTTAAACATGTTTAAAGGTTTTGTCATTGTAATAGGTCCATAAAATGTTGATGATTATATTGTCATGGTTCAAGACACTTTATATTATGTGAAAATCAAGAAAATGCAATGTAACCAAATGAAAAGACCTCTCCAAGAAAAAAGAGCCAAGAATCAGTTATGCATCCTTTTAAGAGTGATAGAAGTTAAAAAAAAATGTTTTATATTGATATTCCATTTGAAGAGATAGAATAAGGTGGTGTAATCAGTTTTGAAATAAGGAATTTGTTGTTTCCTTGAAACTCTATTTTAGAATTATGCTCTATTATTCAGAAATCAACTTGATCAAGATAATAAATGAAGGAGATTCAATAATATATTATTATTTGAGGACTAATATGAGATGTGGTGAGTTCTTTTTTTATTTATAGTCATGTTTATTTCATCTTGTTGATCAATTAATATGTTATTATATTGAAGAAAACATACACCTTGTTGATTTCATATTTGACAAACTATTAATGCATAGAACATGGTAAAAGGGAATCATTAAGGTGATTTTGAGGATGGTTAAGGGTTCCTAAATAAGGATTGAATTAGTATGTGATTTTTTCAACCTGTGTTTAGTCTTTGAAAATTGTTTGAGAAGTCAATAAAGTTCAAATAGAGTCCACAGACTTTGTATTCTATGTTTGCACTTGCAAGGTTATCATGATACATGGGTAAACATTAAAAAAGAGTGCTTGAATTGGTGTCTAATGAGAGAAAAAGATTTATAGTGGTGTATAATAGCTTTATTTCCTTTTAAAAATTATAAAATATAATAGGGACTCCAAATAACCCAAGATTGAGGTCACTATAACCTGTAGAATGAGCACCTACAGGAAATAGGTAAGAAAGTATGATAAAAAGTGTAGTAGAGGAAAGATATTGTATGGTTATTACTTTCATGGTGTGATTGGAGTGGAAATATACATTACTCATCTCAATACAAAGTTTAGAAAACAAAGTTGAAGGGTTAAGAATTAAATAAATTTCATCCTGGAGTCTTGTAGACTGTGATAAAGCATATAGAAGACCAAAATCTAGTTAGAATCATGGTACAAATGAATAATATTATTGTATTATTGATTGAAAAGGGTGAACATGATGTATATAGACCTTATTCATTAGTCATTAAATATTGAAATCCCCTTTAACATTTGGAAATGAATTTAGACACCTCTCGGGTTCTGATAGTCTCATCCAGATCCTATCTAGGGTTTAAACATCAAAATCCATTTTGTGAGCAAGAGAACCAGTATAAAATGCCATAAAATTTTTAATTAGGTGTATAATCCTATATGTTGAAGTATTTTTAAGTTTTTTTGAAATATTCATACATTTCCATACCATTTTAAGAGACTGTGTGTAAAAAGAACCCTAAGAGACCTAATAGGGGTAAATAAAGGCCTAGATTAAGTTTGAAAATAAATAAAATCAAATATTTATGAGGTAAAACTTCATAGATAGTTAAATATCAGTAAGGGGTATCACAAATGGTCATTGGTCTTGTTAAATACATCTGTATTAATCTTACAAAGTAAGAAAGCCCAAAAATAGGGCTATAAGGGTTGTGAGCAGAATAGGCAGAGTTATGAAAAAGAATGAGTTGAGACTAGGAAAGTGCTAGAAGAGTTGTTGATTGAGAAGATAAGGTTAATGAGACATTTATAAACAATTTCAATATTTTGGAAACCATAAAAATATCAAGTGAACCTAGGAACCAGTGCTTGAAGAATAAACTAAGAGACCATTATCAAAGGAAGTGAATTTAGAAATAAAGATAAGTGAGAGTTTTGGTGTATGCTCTGCATCATTTTGGTATTAAATATAGTAAAATTTCCTAGTTTATTATGAATAATATTAACATTATATGTTTTTAGGTGAATTATAGGACCAAGAACTAAGAATAGTGCTCCATATAGAGAGTTAGTAGAGATGAAGATTTGGTCAGCAATATGGTAGACCAAGTGACACACTTGATTGCCCCATTAGTCATGAGGATATAGGCTATTGAGGATGCTCATAGAGAGATTAAAAGGAGTATTAATAGAGATAAAATAAGGAAATAATAGGCAACAAGGTCAAGTAACACCATCGTACCTAAAAATAGATGAGAGAGAAAATGAAGAGATGGTTCCAGAGAGACCATAAAGGTAGGTATTAACAGTTCAAGAAGATGGCATGGGATTAAAAAACCATGCATGGGAGATTACACCATTTTTAAGTAACATATTGAGAAGAGATTAAACTCCTATGAGAAGTGGACAAAGACAAAGGTTTCAAGGACAATGTTGGCAATGCCATAGAGAGGGGCATAGAGTAGCAGAGTGTCCATTAAGTGTTGGAAAAAATATGCAGAAGTAGAGTATAAGAGAAGTGAATAAGGAAATAATATAAGAAATAAATGAGTCTTTACTCATGAGGAGAATTTTATATCAGTAGATAAATCAAGTCAAAGAACCAACCCAAAGAAGAAGCTTATTCAAAAGCAAGTACAAAAAAAAGGTAAGGTTTGTAATTTAGTGATTGATGGAGAAAGCACTAATAATATTTTGTCTTTAGATATGGTGCATCATTTGGGCTTAAAAATTATACCACATCCACAACCATATAAGGTTGCATGGGTAAAAAAGAAATCAAATCCTAGTAAGTGAACAAAGTTGGGTTGAATTCAAGATAGGAAGATAAAGAGATAAAGTATTATGTGATATTATGCCCATAGATGTTTGTCATGTACTATTAGGAAGACCATGTTATTTTGATAGGTATTTTATTCATGATGGTTAATCTAATAAATACACCATTAAGAAACATGTAGATATACACATTCTTGTCTCATTGAAGGGTGAATAAGAAAGAAGAGATGAGAGTATAATGATGATGGCAACAAAACAAAATTGGAGTAGAGCCATGAACGGTTTGGGTTTGGTCAAAGAACTAAAAAGAGAAGTAAATGTAAATTATCTTGAGATGGTGAGAGTTAATAATTGTGAGTCCACAAAGATGTACATGAAAATGGTTGAAAAAGAAATCAAGGTGATAGTAGAGGTCATCATGAGGTAGCAAGAGAGTAGTTATCAAAGTGAAGAAGACATAACACCAATGAGAGTGTTTAAGGAAGAAGAAAGATAGAACAAGAAGGGAAGCCAAGCTTATGAGAGATAAGATAGAAAAATAGTAAAATAAACTACAGCTTAAATGGAAAACAAATGGTTTGGGACTGACACCAAGCAAGCTAAGAGGTTGGAGATTGTATTTTCCAAGGAGGCAACCCAAGAGAGAGCCATGAAAGCTCCAAATTTTGTTTTTAATATGATGTTTTGTGATGAAAGTACAGGCAAATAACAAGTAACCATTAATCAAATTTTGGAAGAAGTCAAGGAAAAATACAAGAATGAGATGAATGTATAACCTAAGGTGATTGTGGCAACCAAAAAAGGAATGGTTAACAAACTCAAATTCTTGAGAGAGAGTCTTGGACAATAAGAGAATGTCAAAGAGTTGGGAAATATGCAATAGTCCCATGAATAAGATAAACATTTAATAATGCCAAATCAAAATAATGAGATATGTAAAATGAATACACATCCCTTTCATATGAAGGAGATAGGGATCAGTCATAGTGGTGTTACATAATAGCAAAGTAAGAGTTTCCACAAGCATGTGGCATGCAAGGACCAAGAACATTTTGTATGTGAGTTGAAGTGGGAATCACAAGAAGCATGGATTAAGGAAGAAGATTACATACTTGAAATAATTGTTGATCATGGAGATAAGGAGAAAGAGATTCAATTTGTAAAGGAGGAAGAGTGGTATACACCTTCAAGGTAGACAAAAAATAATAGCAGATATATCTTTCTTAACAATTTTGTTTTATGTGCAGGTATATCATTCAAGAAGTTGAAATAAATAACACCTAATTTTGGGGCTGAAAAACATGTTCACCTCTATGAGAGGTAAGTATAAATAGATACCTTCTATTATAAGGTTCATTTTCATCAAACAGGAGCATACATCAAGTGCATTAACAAACACCTATGGCAAATATTTTTCCAGCTTGGTAGTATAATGCAGGGGCATCCTATAAGGACCCCAAATTTACTTAAATTTTTTCTTGAGTTATTCTATTTGGTTTAAAATATGTTCTATAGGTCTTAATAAGTTCATATGTGGAGTCTAGATAGTCTTAAGGTGCATAGAATATGAATTTTAGTTTTCCCGTCAAAACTCCTTTTTGAAAATTTGAATCTTGTTAAGCTTTCTTCAAGGACTTTTATGCATTAGTGAGGGTGGTAATATATTTTAAACATGTTTAAGGGTTTTTTAATTGTAATAGGTCCATAAAATGTTCATGATTATAATGTCATGGTTCAAGACACTTTATATTATGTCAAAATCAAGAAAATGCAATGTAACCAAAAGAAAAGACATCTCCAAGAAAAAGGAGCCAAGAATCAGTTATGCATCCTTTTAGGAGTGATAAGAGTCAATGTTTTTATGTGGTAGATTTATATTCCATTCAAATAGATAGATGAAGGTTGTGTAATTAGTTTTGAAATAAGGAATTTGATGTTTCCTTGAAACTCTGTTTTAGAATTGTGCTTTGTTGTTTGGAAATCAACTGTAATCAAGATAATCAATAAAGGAGATTCAGTAATATATTGTTAATTAAGGACTGATATGAGATGTGGTAAGTTATTTATTTATTTATACTCATGTTTATTTCATCTTTTTAATCAAATAATATGATATTTTATTGAAGAAAACATACTCCCTATTGAGTTCATATTTCACAGACTGTTAATACATAGAATATGGTAAAAGGGAATCATTAAGGTGATTTTGAGGATGGTTAATTGTTTCTAGATAAGGATTGAATTATTATTTTATTTTTTCAACCTATATTTATTCTTTGAAAATCATTTTAGAAGTCAAAAAAGTTCAAATAGAGTCCACAGACTCTGTATTCTATGTTTGCTCTTGCAAGGTGATCATGATACATGGGGAAACATTAAACAAAGGTATTTTAATTGGTGTCTAATGAGAGAAAATAATTTAGAGTGATGTATAATAGCTTTATTTCCTTAAAAAAAGTCTAAAATTTAAGAGGGACTCTAAATACTCCAAGATTGAGGTCACTGTAACCTGTAGAATGAGCACCTACAGGCAATAGGTAAGAAAGTATGATAAAAAGTGTAGTAGAGGAAAGATATTGTATGGTTCTTATTTTCATTGTGTGATTAGAGTGAACATATACATTACTCATCTCAATATAGAGTTTATAAAATAAATTTGAAGGGTTAAATATTAAATAAATTGCATCTTAGAGTCCTACAGACTGTATAAAGTATACAGAAGACCAAAAGTTAGTTAGAATCATGGTACAAAGGCATAATATTGATATATTATTGATTGAAAAGGGTGAACATGAGTTATAAAAACCTTATTCATAAGTCACAAAATATTCAAATCCCCATAAATGTTTGGAAATGAATTTAGACACCTCTTAGGGCCTGACAGTTTCATACAGACCCTGTCTATGGTTTGAACATCAAAATCCATTTTGTGAGCAATAGAACTGGTAGAAAATGCCATAAATTTTTCATTAGGTATGGAATCCTGTATGTTGAAGTATTTTTTAGTTTTTTTTAAAGATTCATACATTTTTGTATCGTTTAAAGAGATTGTGTGTAAAAAGAACCCTATGAGACCTAATAGGAGTAAACAGAGGCCTAGATTGAGTTTGAAAATAGATCAAATGGAAGATTTATGAGGTAAAACATCATGGATAATTGAATATCATTAAAGGGTATCATAAATGGTCATTGGTTTTTCTAAATACATTTGTACTTAATCGTATAAAGTAAGAAATCCCAAAATAGGGCTACAACGACTATGAGCAAAATAGCTAGAGTTGTGAAAAAGGATGAGTTGAGACTAGGAAAGTGTTGGAAGAGTTATTGGGTGAGAAGAGAGAGTTAATGAGACATTTATAAACAAGTTCAAGATTTTGGAAACCATAAAACTATCAGGTGAACCAAGGAAACATTGCTAGAAGAATGAAACAAGAGACCATTATCAAAAGAAGTGGATATAGAAATAAGGATAAGTGAGAGTTTTGGTGTGTGCTCTACATAAAACATGATGGTATTCATAGAAATAATTCTCTCTATACCATTCTAGATATAAAATACCCTTAGGATAATGCTTCAGTATTGGCCAAATAATCATGTTAGTTGTGGCCAGCTTAAGAAACATTGTTTTGATCGGCTCTCCAAGGTCATTAAAGACTCTAGGAGTGGGTTTCCTTTATGGAGGATGGATTTGAAAAAGTATTGGTTGCTATGTTTTTGGATCAGGTCTATATTATTTTGAAGGTTATGCTTGTTGAATGGGTTATTGATGAGGAGTAAGTCGTATTTATGACATAGACTATGCAGATGGTGTTTTCACCATTTGGACATGGTGTGACTTAGTTACTCTATTTCCAAAAACATTCTTAATATGGTTAAATTTCTTGGATTTTTCATAGTTACTATCTTGGGCTAGTGTTGGGATGTTACACTGACATTTATGCTTGGACTTGGTTTTGGTTATGATTTTAGCCTGTTTCTTGGTTTTGGTTCTAACTTTGGTTCGATGAGGTTAACTTAATAATCCATTTGTTAATAAGGGCCTTTTTAATTAGTAAATCTTTGTTGATGATCTCTTTGAATGTATGTTCACATTAAATCTCTAGATGATAGGATATCTCACTATGTGATTTTTTTGGCAAACATAGTGACCAATTGTTTATCTAGTAAGCTATGGGTGAAATTACTAGCAAGCGCTCTCCATCTCTATAGATAGCTTATGAAGATTTCACCAAATTTTTTCTTGGCTTGAGTCAAATATAGCAATGAAATCTCATGTTTGAGATTATAAGATAAATGTTGCATAAATTTATTCGAAAGGTCATCAAAATTAGATACATAATTCTTTGGTAATTTTAGGAACTACTCCCAATCTTGTCCTACTAGACTTTAAGGGAAAAAAGGAGTAAATAAATGTCGATGTAAGCCACTAGCTGAAAATCAACAAAGAATTCTATCAAATGAGCCTTAGAGTCTCCTTTACCCTTGTATTTATCATATTTTAGTGGTTCATACCTTGGACAAAATGGTATCTGCATATACTCCATGTTAAATGGGTATGAACACACATCATCTAACTTAAACTTCTTGGTTTGCTTCCCTGATTGAATGGTGGCAATTGCATCCTTCATTTATTGAAGCTATTGTGCCAATAAACTAAAGATAACATGTGGTTTAGGCTATGTCTAGGTGGCCAAAAGTGGATTACCTTGATTGGGGTATAATGGAGGAATGGTTTGTTGTGGAATGTTGGTTTGATGATTGAATCGATTAGGAATATATATCCACGGATTGGGATGTGGTTATTAAAATTACACATATTTTTTTTGGGATATTATGGTTTGGATTAGATATATAGCCCTATTTTTTAGGTAATTTTTGCTACAATGGGAGGATATGGCTTGGGGGAAAGTACTATGCCTAGTGAGGTTGAGTAGGGACTTGCTATCGACTAGTCAAACCTAGTTGAATAAGGGGAATTTTTTATGAACCAAGTCCCTATAATTGTATCTATGGCACTTATTGAGTAAAAGGTAATTGTTTCCTAATTGGTACTTGTTGGACATTAGTACCTCTTGGTTGCACAAACACTAGTTGTGAAGTAGACACTTGTTGGATGTTCTGTATTTATCTTTGACCAATAGACATAAGTTTTTGATTATAAAATGTTTGTGAATATAAAGGTATATTGGTATGGGATTATTAAGGTATACTTTCCATTAACTATCAAGGTAGAACATTTATTTCCCCCTACTGAGGTGGTGTAGTGTTCATCCTCTATTGTAGTGGTAGACTAGATTGTGCCTGTTGTTGTAGAATGGTAGATGTCACTTATTGAGGTGGAGTATCATTCATCATGTGTTGTTGAGGTAAAGAATTATTTAGTACTTGATTTCTTAATCCTTGTGGTTTTGTGCTTGATGAAGCAACTAGTTGAGGATTAGAATTAGCCTATTGTGGTTAGGACATAGGAGTTCATGCCCCTTGCTATTGCAAACCACTCATGGTATTAAGTAAAGCCACTTGTTATTTTTGAGTATTTTTTGGTATAGTTAAACCACTTTGGCTTGGATTGGAAGACACTGGCATGTTATCCACCATGTTTGGCACATTATTTGGTGTAAAATCAATGATCACCTCTTAAATAGATGGGACATTTTCCATCTTACTAATTGAATTGCTTTACGCAAATGGGTATATAATGAAATTATCTTAACCTATCAATTTAATTAATACTCTTGTTGAAGGATCTATCTCTATGAGTGGAGCATTTGACATGGTCATAGCACTAAAACTATGTGACAGATTCAAATATGTTTGATATGCTTGTTGCATTTGTATAAAGTGGTCTTCCATGAGGTCTTTTCATTTTACAATCATATTTGGATCTTGACATGACATCAACACAAGCACTTGAGGATGGTTAGTAGAGGCATATTTAAAGGTTTGAGTATAAGGCATGGTTAGAGGCACTCTAACTAGACTAGGTAAATTTTCATGGGGGAAGTCTACTGAAAACTTGGCCCCTACCTCAACATCTCTAACTAAAACCCCATCCTTATTTTCAAGAAATGATCAAATAAATAAGGATCGTATGTTGATGGCATAGTAACGTAATATGATTTTTGTTGAACTTGTTATATAATTAATGGTACGCTAGAAATATATTATGTAGTTTTCTCTTGGTCTTGTTCTAAATATGGAGGCATATTAACCAAATAATAGGGTAATGTATTTTGACTTTGTTTCCCAGATTAAGCAGTGTAATGAGGACAAGGATCCGTCTCACAAACTACATCATCACCATAGGGGTCTTAAACAAAGTCATCATTCATGACCACATTATCATAACCTAGATTGCACATGGATCCACTATGAGTGTAATGAGATATCCAGATCAATGATGAAAATTCCATGAAAAAGGCCTAAAATTCTACAAAATCTTAAAAACAAGATCCAAAATACTAATGGTCTAAACTTGGTGTAAAACTTGGTCTAAGAAATGAAGTTGTATCTCCAAAAAAATCAATGATAAATTTGGTCTAAAATGGTCTAGTGCCAAATGTCAAATGTAAAATTTTAAATATCTTAAAAAAATGGTTTAGTGGATGAGTAAAAATGGAATGCCAAACTTAGGTAAAAAGTGTTTCAAACAAGTATAATCTAGGTCTAAAGAAATAAAGGTTGTTAGGTCTTTTGGGAACAAGTCATAAAATTTAGGCTCAAAACAACTACATCTAAAATAAAGTGGTAAGATGATAGGAATTTTGGGAACACAACACAAGAGCTATACTATAAACAAACTAGGTCTAAGACATATAGGTCTTTTTTAGGTCTTTTGGAAGCAAGGCATAAAAGCTAGATTTGGCACAAACTAGGTCTAAAAGGTAAGAGAATTAACCTAACAAATTTGAAACAATTTAACTCAAACAAGGGGTTCAGTTTTAAACACATACTTAATCATTTGGAAAAAGACATTGAATCTTAGGCACATGGAAGATATACCACTTCCCAAATCTAGGCACATAAAAATAGTCTATAAATTGAGCAATAAATTGGTCTAAGTTGCACAATCCAAAAGTGAAAGGTAAACACCTAAACCAAAATTATGCAAGTCATAGGCATAAACCAATCAATGTTTGAATCTAAACTTTTCAAGACTAATTTTTAATTAGATTAAAAAGGCTAGGTTCCTCACAATAGATAACAAGCTAAACAAGAACGAATGACATGATAGTACTAGATATTTGGACCAAAAGGCATACGTGGTTTCAATGTCTCAATTTGGACACAAGGAAATAAGTCTTTGAAATGATACAAGTAGTGTGATGATGTTATCATTCTTTAAAGGTATGATAAATGGTTTTTTCAAGACTCTAAGGCACAAGACTTGAAATGAAATGGGAAGTGTAATGATGCCCCTTTAAAACAACTGACACACACACAAAAGTTATTCACAATTGACTAAGGAAAATATGTGATGCCAAATGGATGGCATAACACTTCTTGAAAAAAAAAAGTGATGTGCAAAACACAACTCATTTTGGACTTGGTATGATAAAAAAATAGTTTGGACTGAAGACCATGCAAGAAAAAAGGACAAAATGATAAAAACACCTAAGTATAACATCCTAAATTCTAAAACTGACAAGGTGGCATTGTCCTATTAAATTTCATCTATATACTTGATCCTGAGAGGGATTTTAATTTGTTAATCCAAAATTAAAATATACATGAAAAATTAGGGTTTTTAGGCCCCCCCTTCCCTCAAGAGTTTGTACAGAAATATGGAACTTCAGGCTACTTACCCTACATTGATAGTATGTCCATGGAAAGTGGTGTTGTCTAAACTATCAATTTTCATTCATTATAAATGGTCCCATATGTGTGGTTAACACTAGGGTGAAACATGTTATTTGGATTCATGTTAACTAGCTTATTTTGAAAAGGTCTTATCCTTTTCACAACCACTACATCTATCAATTACATAGTGTAATGAAATGTCTGAGTTAAACATACATTCTAAAGCAGTCTCTTACTAATAAATCTTACTTAACCACTCAAACAAGCTTCCCAATAAGTTGACCTCAATTTATATACCCCTACCATAGAGTGGGATTGAAGTGATGTCGAGAGATGAATTCTCAGATCAACACTTCCCTAGAGAACCCATAGGGAGGCGATAAACTCCTGCTCTCAAGATAAAATGCATGAAATAAAGAAAGTGAAAGGACTTTAGCGTCATTTTGGGGTCACCCAAATCACTTGGATTTTGTGGAGAGCTTTAGTGACTTTCCTTCCATACGTTTTGGAAAAAAGTGGAAAATGTAATAAGTGAGAATTTTTTATCACCTAAGTTTCATAAAGGGGATGGGGAGAGAGCATACATACAACACTTGTTTTGAAAAACAAACACTCAAAAACAAACATAAAAATGAAAACTCTTATGAGTATTTAACTAAAGGATGAGTTCATTTTTATAGCACCAAATGAAATATATCATGAAGTTTAGCCCCTTGAAATTTGTGTTGAAAATTTTAAACAAAATGAAATATAACTCAAGTAAAAAGATTTTAAAACACCAAATTCAAATGTAAGTTTTGCAACATAGAGTGTTTAAAAATGTCTTTTATTATCCTTTATGTCCTGCAAAAGATGTTAGGGGGTCCTTTTGCTTAGAATCAAAATGTAAGTGGATAAATGGATTTTGAAAATTAGCTCTCAGGTTTTAAATTTTTTCCACATGGTTCAAAACCGCATTAATATAAAGCAATATCACCATTTTACCTAAAAAATCATAGCTATTAACACAAAACTATAATTTTCTACAAAATAAAATGTTAGCACAAAATCACCACTATTACAACAATATCACAAAACTTATGATAATATCATAGAACTTGGTGCAATATTGCAACTTACCCTACAACATAAAATAGTTAGTGGTAAACCGTCATGGTTAGGTTTAATATCACAACTATTAGTTTAATATCATAGAAGTCAATGAAATACTACAACTGCAAATTCATTATATTATCAATTTCATAATTCTTCTAGAAAATTAGAATAGTTAGTGCAAAACCATGATAGTTTAATGTAATGTCACAATAATTATCATAATATCATGAGATTTAAGGTGATGTCGTGACTATAAAGTCATGATATTGCTATGATATCATGATTATAGAGAGAAAATATATGAATATATAGAGCAAATTCACAATTTCGTGTAAAACATCTGTGAGCCTTCAATTTCCACTTTTTGATTGGCAAGTTTGAATTTTAACATGAAAATTGTTAGGAGGATGTCCTAAAATGACTTGAGAATAACTTTTTGGGGTGATGGTCCCAAAGGGCATGCCATCATTTGAATAAGGAATACATAGAGGGGAGGTTAGTATTGTGTTATTCTAATAAAACAAAATCAAAATAACACACTAAAAACTTAACACCTCTATCCTAGACATTAGGAAGAGCATAGGTAACAAGCATACAAGTGAAAACATAATTATAACACAAAATAAATTCTTCTTTTACCTTCCTTGGAGCTCCAAATGGCTTGTTGAAGTGGCTTGCTCAGTTTGTGCATCAATAAATATTCATCAATGGAGCTTCATTTGCTTCACCTTTCCTTGACACCTTGACTTGGTTAATCGACTTATGAATTTGGCATGGTAACATCACTATACTATCAAATCTTAGAGATCAATAGGTATGGACTTGTATTTATAGCCTCCAAAGTTAACTCTCACCCATAGTGAGTTAAGGTTGAGTTCAAACTAACCCTAGGTGAGTTGAGACTAACTCTAGTTGAGTTAAAATTTGTCATGTAATTATGATTTTCAATTATTAGGCATGGCTCTCAAATTAGATATTTTGAGATATTTTGAAAGAGCTTGACAACTCATAAAGGTAATGATTAAAAGGTTTTATATTTTTATTTTTGGAATTTCTATTTTTAGATATTCATTAATTGAAAATGGATAATTCAACTAAGCATTTAATCTTGTTTAATTATTTGATTTAATTTGATTAACATTTTAGCTCTTTTAAGAATTGATCAAGTTCCCCACTTAATGGGTCCATAGGCCAAACTACCAGTTGTTAGGTTGTAAGGTGACTGAGGATGAATCTGTGAGAGGTTATTATTGCGTACAAGCCAGTATCCCAAATAAGAATACCTTAACATAATTTTGAGCATTGATTAATGATACATGATATAAATTAGGACATTCAGTGATTCTTAGGCTTAATTTACAATGTTTGGTAGCAACTAATCTGAAGTCTGATTAGAAGCCAGTTGTGGCCAAAATTGGGTGTCTACGAGCACTACCTATGAAGTGGTGCTAGGATACATGAAACTAAGTGTGGTTTCATATGAAATGTAGGGTCTTAGGGACCCATCTGATAAAATATATTGTAGTTGGCATAGGTTACCTATGTTGAAAACCTTAACAACTCAATAATACTAATCTTGGAAGAAAATTAGTAGAGGGAGGCCTTCTAGAATATATAACATATATTTGATGTAGGGGTCTCTCTAATAATGGTCTCCATGGGAAAATATACATATGTGGTAACATTATAGGAGTAGACCTCACCTACACTGGTGGTTCCACTAAACTTTATGGTATACTAGTAATAACTATGGTCAAAGCTGGAACTAGTAACCGAGCTATAACTAGTAACTATGATATAACTACCTATGGGATAGGTAGAGGATACTCATATGAAAGACCCTCAACTATGATCACCTTATTTCCATGTATATATTTAAGACATATATGTATAATGGATGGTATGGCTCATATTCATGGCCTACCTAATAACATGTCAAATGTGGTTGTACTATGTACTATTAAGAATCTAGTGGCCACATGTGTTGGTCTAACCTATATTAGAAGTATAATCTCATTGATGGAACTCTAAACATGGCCATTAAAGCCACAAATAACTATGTCTATAAGATATATATATCCTACTCTAAATACCCCAATTTTTTTAGAAGGTGATATTACACATGTTAATACTTGACCCATTGTCAACCATAACACTCTGAATAGGATGATGATCTATGTAGGCTTGTACAAAGAGTGCATATAACTATGAATCATCATCAACAATCTCCTATTCTAATAAAGTGATGAGTGGTCTAGCTAAAACTATAGTATGGTACACATTGATGATATTATGTAGTGGGTGTGCATCCTCTATAGTAGTGTGATATGATGTTAGTGGTAGATGTGTCTGATATGTGTATTAAACACTTGAAGTGCCCCTACCTCATTTACTATATGCTTTGGAAATGGATCTGAGAATATTTTCAATGCCTTATCTTCTATTTTTATGACTTTATTTGCCTCTATGGGTGTGCCCACATTAATGATGTTGGCCTCTATCAAATCATGTATCTTATGTTTCAATGTGATGCATCAATTTGTTGTATGGCCTAGTGCCATGTGATATTGTAAAAGGCATTGGAATCATAGATTTTTTGTAGAGGTCATGTCATATCAACCTCTTTGATGGGAGGAAGAGATTTGGCATTGCATTCCAAGAACTGATGTAAAACATGGGTTGGTGATTATGGAAGGTTGGTAAAAATTCTACATGGAAGAGCTGATAAAACCAGGTGAGGAGATGGCTATGAAGCAGTGTTTTAACTATGGCCTTTGGATAACTCTTGGTTTTAGTGGCCCTTTCCTTGTATGAATTCTTAATATAACTCTTAGCAGTTGATTTTAATCCATTTGTATATTTTAATTTTCTCATAGAGAGAAGATTGACTTCTCCTTATTTCATTGTGTGGCATAAATCAATGAAGGTTGGAAACTTCCTAAACAAGATAGCTTCATGTAATGTTGGTAGTAGGCTCTATTTGAATATTTCCTAGAGATCTCTATCTACCTTGGGGCTTGTCAATTTTTCCAATATATTCTTATATCGCAAGACATATTTTATAATAGGCTCATATGATTTTTGTTTTAGTTGTGTTACTTGAGTATATGAGATCTTATCATTGATGTTTATTGAGAAGTGTGCTAGAAACATATCTACTAATGGATAGAATGTGGTAATAGACTGATTTAGTAGATCGTAGAACCACTGTAAGGCATAATCCTTTAGACTTCATAGAAACAACTTAATGAGGAGCTAATCATTAGACATGTAGTCTAAACATGCTACATAGAAAGCTCAGATATGGTGCTCTGGGTCACCTTTACCATCATAAAATGTAATCTTAGGTGCCACAAATCTAGATGGTAAAGGAGTTGATGCTATGTGATGTGATAAAGGTGTATATAAGAGAACATGAGAATCCAAGGCATGTGATGGCCTAGTGGATCCTTGCTCAAGATGTAACACCTTAGCTTGTAGAGAATAAACCTCATGTATAAGGGATTGTACATCTTGAGAGGAAGAATTAGTCATAGAGGTGTAGATGCCACTAAAATTTGTTGAGTTAAAATTTGTTGTTGCACAAGATGATTTGGCCCCAAAGTAGGTGTAACAATGTTGTTATCTTGGGGAGTAGAAGATTGACCATTATTTACTTTGTTCTTTATTTCCATTATGTCTTGTAAAATTTCTACATGATCATGAGGCTATTCCCAAAGTATATCTTTGAAGCTCTGTAGAATCTCATCCTTATTGACAATTATATTTTCATTCTTAAGTGGTGGGAGAGTGTCCCGATTCCCATCTTGTGTATCATCTTGATCTTGATTATATTGCTCATCTTTGGATACATTATCAATGAATTCCACATAATCAAGGTGTGAAGGATAAATGATGGGAGTTGTAATTGGTCCCTTGTCCATGATATAAGCTCAAATGGAAGGAATTTTGAGTACGCTTATTAGGATTATTGTTAATCCTAACACTTCTTCTTAAGGGAATAAAGATATTTTTTTTTAGATGGAATATAGTAAACAAAGTGAAATATGGTTGCTAAAATAAAATGTATGAAATCTAAAAAGCTCAAAATAGCCACTAAAAATAGGAAAAAGAAAGATACAAACCCTAGTAGCATCTAGGGTTAGGGTTTGAATAGTATTCTAATTAGGATAGGTTCTCCAAATGTTTTAAACTTTTTAGGACCTAGTGAATGTAAATCGTATGTTTTTAAAGAGCTAAGTATAGTAAATCAAGGTAGAAATATGCAATAAATACAACCACTAGTTTGTTATAGAATTGATTAATTTTGAACTTTCTAAAAATTTAAAAAAATGTAAAGAAGAAATTATCTATAAAATGATGAAAATAGGAGATATGGAAGCTAAAAATTGAGACAAAGGTTGGTACAAATGTCACAAATAAGATCTAGTATAAAAACCCCTCTTGGATAATAACATTATAATTGGACAGTAGCACCATGTGGTGATATTGTCCCTATTTTGGTGGTAGTGTCCTCTATGTATTACTATTTCAAGCTTCTATGTGCACCTATGTTTGGGTTTGTCAAACTTGTATCTATGCACATGAATTTTAGAACCCTGTAGATAACCTATTTTGACTAATTTTATGAGAAAAAACTAATCCTTCATGTTGCTAGAGCATTCAATTGATACAAGTAATAAAGTGTGTTTGTTAGTGGGGTAGGCTAGACATCCTCAACATCCCATTATGATGAGAGTTGCCTACATACCAATACTCTGAAGAGGGATCAAGCTCAATGTAGTTCTCTCCACCTAAGTGTTGGTACAAGTGTACGTGAAACTAGTATGATAGTTGACTTGTGATTTAACAATTTTGGAAATATTGGGGTTTTACTCCTAATTTAGTTAAAGGGTCTGGATTGATAAATCAATAAATAATATATGGTAAATAATCTATAGATTTGTGAAATTTATTGGTAATTAGAGCTTTTTTTAAAATAGTAATAAGAGGGAGAAAATAAGACTTAGCTTAAACTGTGTTGATCTAACTGAGACAAGATATGATATTCACTGTGTAGGCCTGGGACACTATCACAAACAATATTTTGAATTTCATTTTATGATTGGAAAAGAGCACCAAAATTAGATAAGAGTGGCACTAGAATTATAGTCCTTGTCTGGCACTATTGTCCTGAGGATCTAAGCTTTCTAGGTTTTGTTTGATAGGTCTATGTGACCCTATCTCTGAAGTTTTGGTAGTCAAAAGTCTATAGAGGTCCTTGTAGAGTATATTTTCTCTTCAAACCCTATCTTCTATTATACTTTGACCAATTTCAAACAAGAGGGGGAGTTAGTGTGTGTGAGATTCATTGTACATGGTTCCATACCCCTTGTGTGGGCATGTTGCCTATATACCAATACTCTGAAGAGGGATCAAGCCATATGTAGTTCTCCCTTTGAAAGTGCTTGGTGCAATTCTGATATGAGAGTGTAAGGAAATGCTAAATTGGGTGTTCTTGAGATGACTAGGGACTGGTGTAAGGATTTGAATAAGCTATAAATAGGATTAGATGGTTGTATGCAAAGATTAGGGAAATGTGTTTGAGTAGTCTTACTTGTATTCTTGTTTGCTTTGTGATATTTACCAGCCCTTTCTAAATGATCTTTGAATGGGATTTTATAGGGATCTATTGGTTATGGATTGAATTTATTCATGTTAGGTTGACAAGAATAAGGATGGGAAACTAGAAGGAATTAACCATTGGGGCTATAAATGGACTTGGACAATAGCACTAAAATTAGATACGAGTGGCATTGGCACTATAGTCCTAGTGTGGTGTTATCGTCCTAGGTAAATGGGACCTGGGGGGATGGATTGGTCATGAAAAGAGGATCTTAACTCATCTGAGATCAAGTTTGCAAGGCTATGGATGACTGAGAATCAGTGAAAATAAACTTGTGAGGGTCATGAGAGCAAGTAAAAGGGGTCTATGGATTGGGTCTAAGTGAAGCAAAGTAGTAATACATGTGTTGATCAATGTTTAGATTGTGTGTCCAATCCCTATGAAAAGGTGGCTCAAGAATACAAAGGCTAGCTAGACCTTTGAATCCATCATTGCCCCATGAAGTGAAGCTATAAACTGATATCATTATGAAATGTATGTCATATGAGATGGATCTTGAATCCCATAACTATACTATGATATAAAAATGTTGGCATGGATATCCAAATGTATGCTGGAAACTAGGCCACTCTTGGCCATTCTGAAAGATGGAGATTAAGCTTATATGAAAGCCACTCCAAAACTGATAATATAGCTTATGTGGAAGCCACTCAAAAACTCAAGAATGTGGAGGGTAGGATTGTATGAAAGCCACTCTGAAATTAAGTCAACCACATGCAGATGGAATAAGGCATGTAATTGTTGAGAATGTCTGGATAATTTTGAATTAGGAAAGAAAATAAATAAATGTGCCATGCACATTGCCCCCAATCACTGATGTTTGGAACATGGATTCTGATTTGTAAGTTATACCAACTATCATATCTAAAACTAGAAGTGAGAGCCATAATGCCACACATGATGCCCCCTATATTTGGATTCTCTTATCAAAAAGTGTACTAAAACTATTGATTCTAAACTGGTCTGGTTGCGCAAATCTATATCTGAACCTAATTTTACACCTACTTCTAGAAATTTTGGTTTTTCTACTATTTGGATAGGAGTGTGAAAATGGAAAATAGCACCATTGATGTTGTAGTCCAATCTCAACATTGTTGTCTTGGGCTAAATCTGATGACTATTTTAGATTCTTTACTATGTGCCTAGTTTATTCTGACTAGTTTGATGTTTGGTTTCTATTATAAGTGTTTTTAAACTAGATTTTTTAGTTGATAGGAGCTTTGATCTCTGTGATAAAACCTTTATTTATTTCCCCCTATTTTGAGGGTAGGAATGGAGACCCTAAAATGATTGCCCTTAGAATAAAGAGCCCTGCAAGTGTGTTATGCTAAAAAATATATGATATAACAATGATAATTGACAAGATATCTCAAGATATAGGATGGTTTGTATTGAGAGATTGTTAGATCAATAGGGGTATGCATAGATAGATATAATAATGTAAAAGTATGTGCATTGTACTAAACTAGAACTAGAAGTGTTAGTTGTTAATTATTAGTTGTCATAGAGGGATGGAGCATGATGTCCATCATGGCACCCAAAAATCAAGATAATGCATGATTTGGATCATGGCATTGCAAATAATTGAAAGCAATCAAGCAACAAGCACACAAGGCAAGAAGCAAGAAGTGTACAAGAGAGGCCAAGGGGCCAAGAAAATAAGGGACATAGGCACATGTCACTCAAACTAGAAAGCAAGCATACAAGGCATGTTAAAATGTCATATACACATACAGTTAAAACAATCAAACTGACGTGAAAGCCATAATCACATAGAAGAGTATAGGCAAGGGACATTGGCAAATGTCCAAAGGCACACACATTAATAGAAGTAAAGGACATCGGCAAATATCCTAAGGCACATACCATAAATAAACAGGAATTGGGAATGCAACCACATCAAGCTATGCTAAATAGGAAGATAAAGCATGTAAAGACTAGAAAATACAAGCACAACTAACTAATCAAATCAAGACTATGAAAGTATGCAAGACATATTAGTACAAGACTAGGTATATGCAAATAAATACACAAGTTCTAAATACTAGTGAGTGTCGATAGAGTAATCTATGTAAGCTAGTAAATAATATACATCAACATGATACCTAGAGTATGTGGTGTAGAAATGGCATAACCTAGATGTTGTAGTCATGTAGAATATTTCCATGGTGGGAAGATATATCAATGTGTGTCTCGCATACAAGAGTAGGATGCCCCCTCCATGGGTAGAGTGAAGCAATCAAGGGTCTGGAAGTCACTATACACACTCAACTAAGATCAAGCGAAGCATGGTAATGTAGATAAATTGATAAACAATAGAATATAATAACAAATGTAAGTCTAGTATAGTAGTATGAATGTAAAGCATGGAGGATGCATACAATCAAGATGTTTTTGTGTTTGTGACATATTTGAATGTTTTTAGAAATTGAAATTTTGTATTGTTTCTATATTTTTTTTAGAATATATGAGATATGTACAATCAATCATAGGGAAATTATGTACAATCAAGTAAAGGAAACAATGTACAAAGTGTTGTGTGGAATGTCATACTATAAATAGAATCTATGTAGATGCATAATAGTCATTAGATTTTTGAGTTTATTTCCTTCAAGTGAAGCTAGATGATACACTTTAGGGCTAAGATTTTCAGTAATGATGTATGGACCTAGCCAATTTGGTTTGAATTTGCCTTTGATTTCTTCTTTGGCATTAACATTACTAATATTTTATTTGAGAATGAGATCATTAACTTTGAATTCTCTAGTGTGAACTAATTTATTGTAGGATCATTGTATACGTTGCTGGTAGATTTGGATATGTTTTACTAGTTGAGTGCATGTGTGGTCTAACTACTCAAGCTAGTGTAGATGCTTTTCATGATACTAGTTATTAGTGAGAATACCTTTAAAGGAGACATGAAGAGATGGGATTTATAATTCCAATGGTAAAAAAAAAATTGTGCCATATATGAGTGAATAAGGAGTGGCTCCTATGGGTGTATGAATACTTGTGCAATAGGCCCATAATTCAAAGACTAGTTGATTGTGCCAATCATCTCCAAATTTAGTCATTATTTTGCTCAAAATGTTGTTGTTGATGGTTTTATTGGTGGCTTTTTCTTGACCATTTCCTTGTGGGTAGTATGGAATAGAGAATGTGTGTGTAATCTTATATTTTGTGCAAAATTTATTGATAGTTTTGTTCTTGAATGATGTTCCATTATTGTAAATGATAACTTCAAGTAGGCTAAAACATGAAATAATGTGGGTCATGAGGAATCTACAAATGTCCTCCCCCATAGTAGATTGAAGTGGAATGGCTTCTACCCATTTTATAAAGTATTATGTAGTTGTGATGATGAACTTGTGCCCGTTGGTAAATTAAGGGTTAATCTTTCCAATAAGATCAAATCCCCATAACATGAATGACCATGGAGAGATAATAGGTTGTAATTATTGTGAAGGTGTATGTTGTAATTTACTGTGTTATTGACATTTATCATATAACTTTGCATATTTTGAACATTCTTCTTCTATGGTGGGCCATTAGTAGCCCTATCAAAGAAATTTGTGTGACATGGCCTTCCCACTAAAATGACCACCACACTAACTATCATGAATCTGTGTAAGAGAAATTTTGGCTTTTGCTGAAGTCAAGAATCTAAGCAATTATCCATCGAAGGATCATTTTAAAAGGTCCATGCCAATGATTAAATAATAGAGTTATTGTTTGTGTAACTTACGTTTGTCATTTCATGAAAAAGAGTCTGGTGTAATAGATTTGTTTAGAAAGCTATAGATGTCAGAGAACCATTTTGGAGTTATGGAGCTACATGTAGTGGCTAGGACAGATAGTGTTATCAAATCTACTTTGGATATTGATGGTGATTATAATCGTTTAATTGTGAAAATAGCTTGATCATCATTGATATCGTTAGGAATCAAAGAGGTGGCACTTCTCATTGCATATACATGTCGCTTGTCTTTTCTTGGTATACTTTCTATAGAAAAGTGGTCAAATTATGATGATAAACATTATACCATGTTATGATATGGTATAAGATGTTCCTATTTTGTTTGATAGACATCATTAACTTAGTTGACAACTAGTTGGGAATCATCGAAGACTTGAATGGATTTGATTTGGAGGGACTAGAAAGTAAATAGACCTAAGATAAGTGATTCATATTCTATAGTGTTGGTTAAGAAGAAACTTAATATGTATGCTATAAGAACTATGTGATCAGAAGGATCAACAAAGACAATGCCTACCCCTACACTGGATGTGCAACAAGAGCCATCAAAGAACATGGTCCAAGTATCTGAATGAGTAGAATAAGCATTAAAATCATCTTTGAATGTGTTGCTAAGAGGGTTGGTATCCAAGAGTGGTGTCACTGTAAAATGGTCTATAATTATTTGGCCCTTTATCAATTTCTAGAGGACTATTTTTAAGTCAAATTATGTTAATAACATTAACCCATTTTGTGATTCAACTCAAAAGATGTGTTTTTTCCATTAGAAAATTCAAGGGGTCTACTTTTGTAATGACCTAAGTCTCATTATTGATCATGTAATATTAGAGTTTTTGCATGGCAAAAACTAATGCTAGACATATTTTTTCAATTGTCGAATAATTTTTTTCATAATCAACCAGTGTGTGACTGATGTGATAAATGGCTCACTCAGTATGTTGATCATCACGTTGTGTTAAGAGTGCTCTTAGTGTGTGATTTGTTACTGAGATATATAGAATGAAAGGCTTATCAGGGATAGGTGATACTAGAAGAGGTAGATTAATAAGATATTTCTGGATTGCATCAAAGTTTTCTTGGCAATCTTGGTCTTAGACAAACTTGGTATCTTCCTTTAATAAACGAGTGAAACCCTGAGTTTTATCAGCAAGTTGAGCTACAAAATGGTGGATTCATTGGATCTTGCCTTTTAGGGATCAGAGTTTATTTAAGTTCATGGGTGGTGGCATATGGATAATGGCTTTGACTTTCTTAGGTTCAACCTATATGCCATGCTGATAAATAATGAAACCTAGGAATTTACCTAATGTAACTTCAAATACACATTTTTTTGGGTTTAATCAGACATTATATTGCCTGAGTCATTGAAAAATATTTCATAAATCAATAGCATGATGTTGTCATTATTTGTATTTAGCTAGTATATCATCGACATAATCCTCGACAGTATGGTGAATCAAATCATGAAAGATGTGTGTCATGGTACGTTGATATGTGACTCTAGAAATTTTTAATTTGAAGGGCATGATAATATAACAAAATGTACCCCAGAGTATTATAAAAGATGTTTTCTCTTGATCTTATTCAATGATTTTGATTTGGTTATATCCAGTGAAGCCATCCATAAATGATAACATGTCATACCCAATTGTGGAATCAATGATCATGTTGATATTGGGCAAGGGGAAATCATCTTTTGGGCATGCTTTATTGAAATCTTAGGAATCAAAATAACATTGAATTTGCATGTTAGGTTTTACTATGGGGATTATGTTAGAGATCCATTTGGGTTGTATTACTGGTCAAATGAAGTTGGCATCTAAGAGGTATTGGATCTCATCTTTGACTAAGAGAGCCACTTTATGATGCATTTTGTGAATTTTTTGCATGATTGGTTTAGCATCTAGGTATAAGGGTATCTGATGGACTACTATAGATGTATCAATTCCTGGCATATTTGAGCAAGACCAAGCAAAGAGTTTTGGGAAATCTGTTAATGTTTGATGAATATCTATATCTTCTTCCTTTCATAGGGAAACAGTTAGCAAGACTATGTAGGGGTCCTAATCGGTTTGAAAATTGAAATTAACTATTTCTTTGTTAATAAATGTGGAACGATCAAGTGTGTAGGGAATAGTAGGAATAGTATCATCTAAATCAATTGGTATGCCTTCGGGAGAATCTAGACTTTCTCCAAAATATGCATGGGCATTTGTGTGATGAGGAAATCTATTTTTTGAATCCTTACATCAATCCCTAGTCATCTCAAGCACACTCAATTTAGCATTTCCTTACATTCTCATATCACAATTGTACCAAACACTTTAAAAGGGAGAACTACATATGGCTTGATCCCTCTTTAGAGTATTGGTATGTAGGTAGTGTGCCCACACAAGGGGTGTGGATCCACATCTAGTGAATATTACACACACTAACCCCACCCCCCCCGCCTCTTGTTTGAAATTAGTCAAAGTATAATGAAAGATAGGGTTTAAGAGAAAATTTTCTCTAAAAGGAGATCTACAGACTTTCAACTACCAAAATTTTAGAGATAGGATCACACATACCTGTCGAACAAAACCCAAAAAGCTTAGATCCTCAGGACAATAGTACTAGATAAGGACTATAGCATTGGTACCACTCCTATCCATTTTTGATGCTCCTATCCAATCAAAAAATAAAAGTTAGAATCCTATTTATGAAAGTATCATAGGCTTGCAAATGAATATTAAATCATGTCTTAGTCAGATCAACACAGTTTAAGCTAAGTCTTATTTTCTCTCTCTTATTACTATTTTTAGAAAAGCTCTAATTACCAATAAAATTCATAAATCAATAACTTATTTACCACATATTATTTATTGATTTATCAATCTAGACCCTTTAACTAATTAGGAAAAAAACCCCAATATTCCAAAATTTGTTAAATCATTTGGTGGCCACAACATTCACTATTGTTCCTAGTGTAGGAGTTTTTGATATGTTACTTGGTCGACTATGGATTCAAAAACATCGAGCAATACCTTCTATAGTTCACATATGCATGAAATTCATTCACTCTAATTAGGTTATTATAGTTGTTGGAGTTCTATATAAATTGACACTCCCCACTTTAGATCCATATTCTATAGTATAGTCACTAGTTTTAATTCAACCTCTAGTTCCAGTTTCTCCACCAGTTATAGTTCCTCATCTAGTTATGATTTAGACACAGTTGAGGCATCCATCGCCAGTAAAAAAAAGTTCATACACCTACACATCTACATAATTCTAGAAAGCTTCCAGCTATAGTGTTCACACCTAAAGTAGTATCATTGAGAATTAGAGATTTTCTAAAAATAATGTTGATCTGGGCAACATTCCAGGTGATAATTCAGGTGATGGTTCTACCCCAATTGGTGGCAGGACTTTTGGGAGCCATAACTTTTGCACCGTAGCTCCAATCGACTCGTCATTTGAAATGTTGAAAAGATAAGAATGAGAAGAACATGATGAGATGGTATGGATATTTTCTTGATGGATTTTTACCCCTAAAAACCTAATGGAAGTGCCCCAAATTTTAATTTTAGTAGTGCAGTCTAAAAATAGTAAGTTTCTAAAGATAGTAATTCTTTGAATTTTATATTGTTGTAAATCATGGAAGTCAAACCACTTAATCTCCCTTGATATTGGTGACCTTCCACATCCTCCTCCTACCTTCAAAATTTTTATAAATAAATATGTAACCAAAAATGAAAATCAAACATCTCTTCTCAGAGATAAGCATATGTTTGGATCTACAAATTTTTATGAATAAAACATCTCTTCTCAGAGATAGCATTATTGTTATTGTGTTGTTCTTGTTTCTTGAATTTCTTTAAAACAAAGCTTATGAGTTTTGGATCAAATGTGGTAAATAAGCTACTTTTTTTGAATTTTATTGGTAATTAGAGCTTTTCTAAAAATAGTAATAATAGAGAGAAAACAAGACTTAGCTTGAACTATGTTAATCTGACTAAGACAAGATCTACTATTCATTATGCAACCCTGAGACATTATCATAAATAAGATTCTAACTTTCATTTTTTGATTAGATAGGATCACTGAAAGTGAATAGGAGTGGCATCGGTGTTATAGTCCTTGTTTGGCGCTATTGTCTCAAGGATCTAAGCTTTCTGGGTTTTGTTCAATAGGTTTGTGTGACCCTATCTCTAAAGTTTTGGTAGTCAAAATTTTGTATATCTCCCTATAAAGTGGATTTTATCTTCAAACCCTATCTTTTATTATACTTTGACCAATTTCGAACAAGAGGTGGGGTTAGTGTGTGTAAGATTCACTAGATGTGGATCCACACCCCTTGTGTGGGCATGTTGTCTACATATAAATACTCCGAAGAGGGATCAAGCCATATGTAGTTCTCCCTTTCAAAGTGATTGGTACAATTGTGATATGAGAATGTAAGGAAATGCTAAAGTGGGTGTGTTTGAGATGACTAGAGACTAGTGTAAAGATTTAGATAAGCTATAAATAGTACTAGATGGCTATACGTAGAGAATAGGTAAATGTGTTTGAGAAGTCTTGCTTGTATTCTTCCTTACTTTGTGATATTTTTCAACCCTTTTTAAATGATCTTTGAATGGGTTTTTATAGGGATCTATTGGTCATGGATTGAATTTATTCACATTAGGATGACAAGGATAAGGATGGGAAACTGAAAGGAATTGACCATTGGGGCCAGAAATGAGCTTAGACAATAGTGTTGAAAGTACATAGGAGTGGAATTAGTGTTATAGTCCTAGTGTGGTGCTATTGTCCTAGGTAGACAGGACCTGGGGGGATGGATTAGTTGTGAAAAGAGGATCTTGACTCAGCTGGGATCAAGTTCAAAAGGCTACGGATGACTATAAATCAGTGAAAATAAACTTATGAGGGTCATGAGAGAAATCAAAAGGGGTCTATGGATTGGGAGTCATAAGCCACACTCAAGTCACCAATTTTGCATTTTTATATGACTATATTTACCCCCCCTTTATTCTAGTGATGCAACAAAGCAAAATACTAGGATAAAGGAAAAAGAGAAAGTGTACCTAAAATTATAAGGGTGAAGCTCATGATGTTGTTGTGATGCTAGGTTGTGCAGAGAGAAAGCATGTTATGAAGTGTGAGTTTGCAATAAAAAACATGAGTAGATGAATTCTTACTAGATACATTATATCTAAAATAAGAATGTACAAAGTTAGGTAAGAGATAAAGGAAGAGAAAAAGAATGAATACACCTCACAAAGTATGTGAAGTAATACGAAACATGTTTTGATGTCGAGTGATGCTAGATTATGCTGAGTAATATTGGAAAGTGTTGTACCAAGATTAATATCGTGAATGGAGTTGAGTACTCAATTATCCAAAAGTGACTCAAGAATGCAAAGGTTCTTTGGATACATCATCATCTACTAATTATAGCTAGGTGGTCATACATGTGTTGATTAATATTTGGACTATGTGTACAATCCCTCTGAGTAAGTGGCTCAAGAATACAAAGACTAGCTAGACCTTTGGCTCTATTGTTGCCCCGTGAAGTGAAGCTATGAACTGATATCGATATAAAATATATGTTATATGAGATGGATCATAAAGCCCATGAATGTCTTGTGATATGATAATGTTAGCGTAGATAGCCAAATGTATGCTAGAAACTAGGCCACTCTTGGCCATTCCAAAAGATGGAGATTAAGCTTATATGAAAGCCACTCCAAAATTGAGAATCTAGCTTATGTAGAAGTCACTCAAGAACTCAAAAATGTGGAGGGTAGGATTATATGAAAGCCACTCTAAAATGATGTCAACCACCTATAGATAGAATAAGTCCCACAACTGATAAGAATGTCTAGACAATGCTGAACTAGGAAAGAAAAGAAATAAATGTGCCATGCACATTACCCTCAATCACTGATGTTTGGAACATGGATTCTAATTTGGAGGTTATACCAACTATCATATCTAAAACTAGAAGTGAGAGCCACAATGTCATGTATGATGCCCCATATATCTAGATTCTTTGAGCAAAATATGTACTAAAACTATTGATTATGAGCTGGTTTGGTTGTGTAAATCTGTAGTTAAACCTACTTTTTTGCCTGCTTCTAAAAATTCTAGTTTTTTTATTATTTGGATAGGAGTGCTGGAAATAGATAGTAACACCACTAGTGCTATAGTCTAGTCTTGGCACTTTTATCCTAGGCTAAATCTAATGACTATTCTATATTCTTCATTATTTGCTTAGTTTGTTCTAACTGGTTTGATATCTAGTTATTGTTTTGAGTGTTCTGAAACTAGATTTTTTGGTTGATAGGAGCTCTAATCTCTATGATAAAACCCCTATTTTTTTCCCCCTCTTCTAAGGGTAAGAATAGAGACCCTACAATGACTACCCTTAGAAGAAAGAGCCTTGCAGGTGTCTTATGCTACAAAATATATGATATAGTAATGATAATTGACAAGATATCTCAAGATATAGCATGGTTTATATTGAGAGATTATTAGATCAATAGGGGCCTAGATATATATAACAATGTAAAAGCATGTTCAATGTACTGAACTAGAACTGGAAGTGTTAGTTGTTAATTGTTAATTGTTAGTTGTCATGGAGGGATGGAACATGATGTCCATCATGGCATCTAAGAAGTAAGATAATGCATGATTTGGATCATGGCATTAAAAACAATAAAAATCAATCAAGAAACAAGCATACAAGGTAAGAATCAAGAAGTTTACAAGAGTGGCCAAGGGGCCAAGCAAACAAGGGACATGGGCACATGTCACTCAAACTAGAAAGTAAACATACAAGGCATGTTTAAATGCCATATACACATATAATTGAAACAAACAAGTTGGTGCGAAATCCATAATCACATAGAAGAGTACAGGAAAGGGACATTGGCAAATGTCCAAAGGCACACACATGAATAGAAGCAAAGGCAATTGGTGAATGTCTTAAGGCACATAATAGAAATAAATAAGAACTGAGAATGCAATCACATCAAGCTATGCTAAACAAGAAGATAAAGCATGTAAAGACTAGAAAATACAAGCACATCTAACTAATCAAAGAAAGAGTATGAAATTATGCAAGATATGTTAGTACAAGACTAGGTATATGCAAAAAAATACACAAGTGCTAAATCCTAGTGAGTGTCGATAGAGTAATTTGTGTAAGCTAGTAAATAATGTACATCAACATGATAACTAAATTATGTGGTATAGAAATGACATAACTTGGATGGTGTAGTTATGTATAATATGCCCCTAGGGGGAAGATATATCAATGTGCATCTCGCATGCAGGAGTGGTATGTCCCCTCAATAGGTAGAGTGGAGCAATCAAGGGTATGGAAGTCACTACACACACTCAAAAAAGATTAAGTGAAGCATGGTAATGTAGATAAATCATCAAACAATAGCATAGAATAACAAATGTAAGTCTAGAATAGTAGTATAAATGTAAAGCATGGAGGATGCATACCATCAAGATGTTTTTGTGTTTGTGACATATTTAAATGTTTTTGGATTTTGAAATTTCGTATTGTTTTTTAATTTTTGTGAAAGTTTGAGCTATGTACAATCAATCATAGGGAAATTATATACAATCAAGCATAGGAGTCTATGTATAATTAGGCTAAGAAAATGTCATATTAACCGATGAGTCTTATGGGAGACTCCCTATCATGGTGTCCTGTATCAAGGAGAGGAATCATGTGTGATCGGGAGCACGATGGAGATGTTGAGACTATGGCTCTGAAAGTTGTATATGATAAAAATGATCTATAATATATGAAATAGAAACCAACTTTAGGGTCCCCCTATAACTCTGAGAAGTGGATGGAACTGTAGGGTTCTTAGGTACCCATATGGTAGTAAAAGAATCTCTCTAAACGTGTGCTCTGTGAGTAGATGCATGAGATCTCAATGATATTTCTTTAGGTGTGAACACTATAGCTAGAACCTATCTAGAATATTGAAGCTATGGAGGTGTATGAATTATTTGTTCTGGTGTTAGATGCCTCAGCTTTGGTTAAATCAGAACTGGAGGAGGAACTATAACTAGTATAGAAACTAGAACTGGAGGCTGAACTGAAATTGGTGACTATACTATAGAAGATGGCTCTAAAGTAGGGAGTGGTAACTCATATGAAACTCCACCAACTATAATACCCTAATATCATGAATGATTTTCATGCATCTATGAACTGTAGAAGGTATTACTTGAAGTTTTTTAATCTATGGTCGACTAAGTAACATATCAAAAACTCCTACACTAGGAACAATAGTTAATGGTGTGGCCATGTGTATTGGACCAACTTGTATATGCCCACTGAATCTATTGATAATTATTTCTGTCGATGTAATATCCTATTCAAAATATCTTAAAAGTTGCAATAATGTCATAGTGCACATGTTCACAATGGATCTATTATCTATGAGAACACTATGAATAGGATGATTATGAATGTGAGATCTAATAAAGAGTACATGATAATATGTATCATCCTCAATGATCTCCTACTCTAAAAAGGGGATGGAAGGTCTCATTGAAGTTTTGGAATTGTATACACCAATCATGTTGCTCAAAGGATGTAACTCAACTGAAGGTGCCTGATATGTATCTGGTGGGGGATGTGCATGATATACATGGTGAACCCCTGATTAATCCCATGTATCCTATTTAAAATGTTTTAAAAAAGGATTTGAGAATATTTTCAAAGCTTTATCTTATGTTTACTTTGCCCGAGGAGGCTCAACTGAAGTGCCAAGATCAATATGATTGTCATCTATTAAATCATGTATCTTGTGCCTCAAACTAATGCATCTATTTATTATATAGCCTGGTGCCCTGTAAAACTTGCAAAATACATGTTGGTCATATCCCCATAGAAGAGGCTTTATTGGGTCAACTTCCCTAATAGGAGGGAGAGATGTGATGTTACAATCTAATAACTACTCTAAAACTCTAGCTAGAGAAATTGGTAGATTGGTAAATATACGCCAAGGAGGTGTTGATAAAACCACACATTGAGGGGGCTCTAAAGCCACATTAACTATCGATTGATTCTAAGTCTTGTTATCATTGACCTTGTATGGGACTTTGTTGTTACTCTTGTTGGTTGTTTCTGAAATACTTGTATACTTGAGTTTGCCCATTAAAATTAACTTGACTTCTCTTTCCTTTAGTGTGTGACATAATTCAGTGAAGGAAGAGAATATTTTGAACATAATTGATTCATGCAAATTTGGAAAGAGACTATGTTTGAAGAGATCTTGTAACTCTTGATCAGTCATGGGGCTAGTCATCTTAGCTAAGATAGTCTTATATTGAAGAACATAATCTATGAGATGCTCATTTGACCTTTGTTTCTATTGTGTAACTTGGGTGTATGAAACCTTGTCACCAATGTTAATGTTGAAATGAGCTAAAAACATGTTAGCTAAAGGATTGAATGCACTGATCGACTGATTTGATAAACTATAGAACCATTGTAAAGCATAATCCTTTAGGCTCTGTGGAAAGAGCTTGGTAAGTAGCCAATCATTTGGTACATATTCCAAGCATGCTGCATGAAAATCTCTCAAATGTGTCTCTAAATCACCCTTGCTATCATAAAGAATAAGCTTGGGTTGAACAAAAGCTTGTGGTAAGGGTGTGGAAGCAATGTGACGTGTTAATGGTGTATACAATAGATCAAAAGAGTCCAAAGCATGTGTAAGTCTATAGGCACCTTGCTCAAGATGTAGCACCTTGGATTGAAGAGATTTTATCTCTTGCACAAGGGTTGTCATATCAGGAGATAAAGATGTACTAGCTATTGTTGGTGGCATAGAAGAAGTTTGGGTTGTTATAGAGAGTTATTTTGACATAGTTTCCCCTGTAGTGTCATTTGTAACTGGTTGCTCTATGGGAATGGAAAACTCAACTTGTTTAGCCTTTTTGATTTCCATGAGAGATTATAATATAATAGTATGATCTTGAGGTTCTTCACTGGGTCTTTCTCTGAAACTTTGGAGGATCAAATCTTTGTTGAGTACAACTTCATTATCAATAATGGGTGGAAACAAATCAATAGTCCAATGTGGTGGAGCATGAGCATCAGTGTGTACATCATCATTGTTATTCTCATATTGCTCATTATCTAAATTATTTTCATTGAAATTAGTGTAATTTGGATGTGTAGAATCTATAGTTAGAGTCTAAACTGGTTGTTTATCCATAGTATATGGTCGAGTTGAAGGATCTAGGTGAATTCAGGAGGGTTGACACTAACTCTTGCACTTTGTCTCAAAGGAAGAGTTGTAAGGACCTTAGGTGGCATAAGGAAAATAAATTAGATAATGGTAGAAAATATTAAATAGATATAATCTAGGTAAATAACTAGAATATGCACAAAAAGGATATGAAGGTTGCACACATGTAAGGTGATACCTCAACAAGTAATGAGATCTAGTATATGCAACTAGGGTTTTGATAATGATATTTTTACAAAATACTATGGAATTTTGAAAATGAAATTGGATTTCTGATTTGAATATGAAACTAAAAATTTATAAAATTATTGAAAAATGCTTGATTGAATAGAACCTAGTATGTATAACTAGGGTTTTGAAAAAAAAATATATTTTTTAAATTACTATTGAATTTTGAATGGATTTTCTGATTTTAATATGCAACTAAAATTTTAGAAAATTATTGGAATATGATTGATTGAATAGGACCTAGTATGTGTAACTAGGGTTTTGAGAAAAATAATTTTTTTGAAATAACTATTGAATTTTGAAAGGATTTTCTATTTTTACTATGCTAATAAAAATTTAGAAAATCGTTGAAAAATTACTGAAAAAATACTGGGACCTAGTATGGGCAACTAGAGTTTGAAAGAAAATTATTTTAAAATTTACTACTAAATTTTAAATTTTGAAATGAAATTTTGATTTATATATTCAAATAAAAATTTAGAAATTTATAGGAAAAATCAGTAGAAATTTTACCCTAGGGTTTCTAGGGTTTTTGTGTGCAAACGAAGTAAGTTGGGTTCACAAAATGATTTAACAATTTTAGAAATATTAGGGTTTTATTCTTAATTTATTTAAAGGGTATGGATTGATAAATTAGTAAATAATATGTGATAAATAAGCTAATGATTTGTGAAATTTATTAGTAATTAGATCTTTTCTAAAAATAGTAATAAGAGGGAGAAAATAAGACTTAGCTTAAATTATGTTGATCTGACTGAGATAAGATTTGATATTCATTGTGCAAGCCTGGGACACTGTCGTAAATAATATTTTAACTTTTATTTTTTGATTGGATAGGAGCACCAAAATTGGACAAGAGTGGCACCAGTGTTGTAGTCTTTGTCTGGTGCTATTGTCCAAAGGATCTGAGTTTTTTGAGTTTTGTTCAGCATGTTTGTGTGACCTTATCTTTGAAGTTTTGATAGTTGAAAGTCTGTAGAGCTCCTTATAGAGTATATTTTCTCTTCAAACCCTATTTTTTGTTGTACTTTGACCAATTTAAAACAAGAGAGGGGAGGTTAGTGTGTGTAAGATTCACTGGATGTGGATCCACACCCCTTATGTGGGTACACTATCTACATACCAATACTTTGAAGAGGGATCAAGTCATATGTAGTTCTCCCTTTGAAAGTGATTGGGGCAATTGTGATATAAAAATGCAAAGAAATGTTAAATTGGGTGTACTTGAGATGACTATGGACTGGTGTAAGGATTTAAATAAGCTAAAAATAATATTGGATGGTTGTATATATAGAATAGGGAAATATGCTTGAGTAGTCTTGCTTGTATTCTTGTTTGCTTTGTAATACTTACCAACCCTTTCCAAATGATCTTTTAATGGGATTTTATAGGGATCTATTGGTTATGGATTGAATTTGCTCACATTAGGCTGACAAGGATAAGGATGGGAAACCAAAAGGAAGTGACCATTGGGGTTAGAAATGGACTTGGATAATAGTGTCAAAAGTGGACAAGAGTGGCATTGGTGTTATAGTCCTAGTGTGGCACTATTATCCTAGGTAGAGAGGACCTAAGGGGATGGATTGATCATGAAAAGAGGGTCCTAGCTCAGCTGAAATCAAGTCCAAAAGGCTACAAATGACTAAGAATCAATGAAAATAAGCCTATGAGGGTCATGAGAGCAAGCAAAAAGGGTCTATGGATTGGAAGTCAGAGGTTAGTACACTGAGTGTTGGTGGTGAGTACATTCCTGTAGTTGTTACTGAGGAACATGTTGTTGAGGCTGACACACATGTTCAGGATTTGGGAGTACCTAGTCCTGATGAGTTTGAGATACCAGTGGAGTTGAGTTTCCAGATTGATTCTTCTCACACCGATGACAGTGTGGTACCATTGGTTGTGCCATTTTACAGAGGGATCAGTTATGGGATGGATTGACACCATCTTTTGTAGATGGAATTCACAGTTGCCAATTACACAGCCTATAGTATCGACACATCCAGGGCAGTTGTGATTTTAGAGATTAGTTGAGTTGCATTCACCAGTTTGATTGTGGATTCCTCTTTGCTCTACTTGAGAGGATATTGCAAAAACTTGCATTGATTAATAGCAGTGCAGAGCATAACTACATTTGGGATCTAGGTGGATTGATGGGTTTATTGTTCCGAGATTGCTTGGGGATAAGCAATTTCAGGAGGGGCGGATTGTCATGTCCCTTTTTTTAGTGGACATCGATAGACTTGATGATTAGCCTATTATGCGACCTTTGTAGGCTGAGAGGATGGATAGAGGGTCATAATGGAGCTTGGCTTGGCTTTGATTTGCAAAATTTCTATAGTTGGTTTTCATTCAAGCTTTTTTAGACACACTTGGCCTGAGCTCATATTATTTAGAGATATTTGACATGTAGTGGAGTGCCCTTATTTTGGTATGGTCATGTGCAGAATCACTCCCTGATTCACCAGCTTCAGTCAGTTCGAGGATCTGACATGTATTGAGGGAGATATTAATATTTGATTGATTTCATCAAATATTAATTATTTAGCCTATTTTTAATTATGAAACCCTAATTCTAATTTAAGAAACCCTAATTAGAGAAAGCACATCTTTTTGAGGGTATAAGGGTTTCTCATGGAGGCCATTATTAAATTATGCATTGATTATTGATTTTGATATTGAAGAATTCTTCTATGAAGACTGAGCCAAGGGTTCTAGGATTCCATTTGCATTGGAGAACGTCAACTCTTCAGTGTGTATGATTCAGAGGCTGTGAGATATCAGCTAATTTATTGCCAAATTGAGAGATAGCTTCATATAAAAGTTATCACAGAGGTTTACAAAATTGAGAGATAACTTCATATAGAAGTTGTCACAAAGATTTGTATTGCTATATATCAGAGCTTTTGCTTAGAAAAAGGAACCCCTAAGTTAGGGACATTACAAATCTTAAGTAGTCATACAGATATATATTCTAGGATCGCAACTGAGCTTGAATTTTTGCTCTGATACCACTGTAATATCCCTTTCTTAGGGGCTCCTTTTTTTGCAAAAAGCTCTGATACCACTGTAGTGTCCCCTTCTGATACCAGAACAAAAGCTCTGATACCACTGTAATATCCCCTTCAAATAGGGAATATATATAGACAAAAGCTTTGAATTGCTTTTCTGATTATTCTAAAATTTTGTATGAAATAAGAACAAATTGCAATTTTTATAAAATATCTTCAAATAAATAAATCAACCACAATATAATCTCTCAATAGCAAATCAAAGATCTTATCACTTGTTTAGATGATTACAATTACAGTCCTCTCTTATGCATATAAAAGAATATCAATATACAGTCTTAAAACCCTTGTCTTTTTGCAAATTTGGTAATTAAGCTTGAATCTGGATGTCTCAGCCTGCTGTGTCGAACACACAGTCACCGACATTGGTCGATTTACAACCGACATCAATCGATTTACAACTGACATCGATCACTGTCAGTCAGCTTATCTACCAACATCGGTCTTCAGTCGATCACTGGGATGCCTGTCGATGTCGGTCTCTATGCTTTTCAATGTTGCATACTGATTTGTATGGATCTATATTGACTTCATACGGCCGCTAATATAATATAGCACACCCTGATTGCTGAACACTTGATCTCAAGATATAGTCTCTATCTGTATAACTTATTGAATCAAAAACCTAATAAAATAAATACCTGGAAAGCTCTATGACAACTTTTGTATGAAGTTATCTCTCAATTCTGTAAACCTCTGTGATAACTTCTATATGAAGCTATCTCTCAATTTGGCAATAAATCAACTGATATCTCACAGCCTCTGAATTGCACACACTGAAGAGTAAATACTATTTGAAAATAGTTATACTACTTGATTTATAGTCTGGGTTTGTGCTTTTTGATGATGTGTATGGATTTGTATGGATCTATACAGACTTCGTACGGCCGCCAATATAATATAGCACATCCTGATTGCTGAACACCTGATCTCAAGATATAGTCTCTATCTGTATAACTTATTGAATCAAAAACCTAATAAAATAAATACCTGAAAAGCTCTGTGACAACTTCTATATGAAGTTATCTCTCAATTTTGTAAACCTCTGTGATAACTTCTGTATGAAGCTATCTCTCAATTTGGCAATAAATCAGCTGATATCTCACAGCCTCTGAATCACACACACTGAAGAGTTGACGTTCTCCAATGTAAATGGAATCCTTGAACCCTTGGCTCAGTCTTCATAGAAGAATTCTTTAATATCAAAATCAATAATCAATGCATCAATAATGGCCTCCATGAGAAACCCTTATACCCTTAAAAAGATGTGCTTGCCCTAATTAGGGTTTCTTAAATCAGAATTAGGGTTTCTAATTAAAAATAGGCTAAATAATTAATATTTGATTAAATCAATCAAATATTAATATCTCCCTCAATACATGTTGGATCCTCGAACCGATTAAAGCTGGTGAATCAGGGAGTGATTTTGCACATGACCATACCAAAATAAGGACGCTCCACTGCATGTTGAACATCTCTAAATAATAGGAGCTCAGGCCAAGTGTGTCTGAAAAAGCTTGAATGAAAACCAACTGTAGAAATTCTGTAAATCAAAGCCAAGCCAAGCTCCATTATGACCCTCTATCCATCCTCTCAGCCTACGAAGGTCGCATAATGGGCTAATCATCAAGTCTGTCGATGTCCACTAAAAAAGGGGACATGACAATCTGCCCCTCCTAAAATTGCTTGTCCCCAAGCAATCTCAAAACAATAAACCCATCAATCCACCTAGATCTCAAATGTAGTTATGCTCTGCACTGCTGTTAATCAATGCAAGTTTCTGCAATATCCTCTCAAGTAGAGAAAAGAGGAATCCACAATCAAACTGGTGAATGCAACTCAACCAATCTCTAAAATCACAACTACCCTAGATGTGTCGATACTATAGGCTATGTAATTAGAAACTGTGAATTCCATCTACAAAAGATGGTGTCAATACATCCCATAACTGATCCCTCTATAAAAATGGCACAACCAATGATACCACACTGTCATCGGTGTGAGAAGAATCAATCTGGAAACTCAACTCCACTGGTATCTCAAACTCATCAGGACCAGGTACTCCCAAATCCTGAACATGTGTGTCAACCTCAACAACATGTTCCTCAGTAACAACTACAAGAATGTACTCACCACCAACACTCAGTGTACTAACCTCTGAGTATACCTCCACACTCTGAATGCCAGCATCGGACTCATCCTCATCTAACTCTGAAAAAGCTGCTACTGAAACTATCTTATCATCACAATCTCCATGTCCCTCATCCTTTGAAACTAACTGAGAGTTTGAATCCCCATGACTAAGCTCATCCACATGTCTCTCAAAATCTTGGTGAGCCACCTTCATTGCCTCTACCTTAGGCTCTGAAGCCTCTACCTCTAACTCCTCAAAACTATCATGTTGTTTGAAATCTTTTGATTTCGAATCCTCATAATACTCCCATATTACATGATATGCCTTGCCCTTAGGCCTCAAATGACAATTGTGATTGGCATCATATGGATCTTTACAGTATAAGCAAAGCTTTCTCCTATTAACAGTAGCACACCTGTTATCTCCTATTTCATAAGAATCATGGGACATGCTGCTATCTTGTCTAACTAATTTGTAGTGCTCTCTCCTCAGCTTAACAAAGTGATCAAAAGATATCCTCTTCCGAACCTGAGGTGTTAATAACTCCCACTCATCATTTGCTATCATATACCATGTGGATTTGTCTTTGAATGTAGGGTATGAAAGAAATTCATTTAACCTCTTCAAACTTTGTTCCAGCTTCTCCATATCCTTGTCCCACAGTATCTTGAGTACTTGAAGTCATCATGGATACTTCGCTGATTTAATCTACCCAAACTACCCAACAGGTTGGCAAGAATTTGGCTCTGATACCACTGTAATATCCCTAACTTAGGGGCTCCTTTTTTCTATCAAAAGATCTGATACCACTGTAATATCCCCAATCCAATAGGGAATATAGAAAGACCAAAGCTCTAATACCACTGTAATATCCCCAATCCAATAGGGAATATAGAAAGACCAAAGCTCTGATACCACTGTAATATCCCTTTCTTAGGGTTTCCTTTTTTCTACAAAAAGCTTTGATACCACTGTAGTGTCCCCTTCTGATACCAGAACAAAAGCTCTGATACCACTGTAATATCCCCTTTAAATAGGGAATATATATAGACAAAAGCTCTGAATTGCTTTTCTGATTATTCTAAAATTTTGTATGAAATAAGAACAAATTGCAATTTTTGCAAAATATCTTCAAATAAATAAATCAACCACAATATAATCTCTCAATAGCAAATCAAAGATCTTATCACTTGTTTAGATGATTACAATTATAGTCCTCTCTTATGCATATAAAAGAATATCAATATACAGTCTTAAAACCCTTGTCTTTTTGCAAATCTGATATATTTGGTGGATTTGTACGGATCTATACAGACTTCATACGAAAAAAAATTTAGGAATTTGGGTCCTTGAGAGGATATCCCTAACTTAGGGGCTCCTTTTTTCTATCAAAAGCTCTGATACCACTATAATATCCCCAATCCAATAGGGAATATAGAAAGACCAAAGCTCTGATACCACTGTAATATCCCCTTCAAATAGGGAATATATATAGACAAAAGCTCTGAATTGCTTTTCTGATTATTCTAAAATTTTGTATGAAATAAGAACAAATTGTGATTTTTGCAAAATATCTTCAAATAAATAAATCAACCACAAAATAATCTCTCAATAGCAAATCAAAGATCTTATCACTTGTTTAGATGATTACAATTACAGTCCTCTCTTATGCCTATAAAAGACTATCAAAATACAGTCTTAAAACCCTTGTCTTTTTGCAAATCTGGTAATTAAGCTTGAATTTAGACATCTCAGCCTATTGTGTCAAACACACAGTTTCCGGCATCGATCGATTTATGATCGACATCGGTCACTGTCAGTTGGCTTATCTGTCGACGTCGGTCTTCAATCGGCCAATGTCGGTCATTGGGATGCCTGTCAATGTCAGTCTCTATGCTTTTCAATGCTGCGTACGGATTTGTACAGATCTATACAGACTTCATACGGTTGCCAATATAATATAGCACACCCTGATTGCTGAACACCTGATCTCAAGATATAGTCTCTATCTGTATAACTTATTGAATAAAAAACCTAATAAAATAAATACCTAGAAAGCTCTGTGACAACTTTTGTATGAAGTTATCTCTCAATTCTGTAAACCTCTGTGATAACTTCTGTATGAAGCTATCTCTCAATTTGGCAATAAATCAGTTGATATCTCACAGCGTCTGAATCACACACATTGAAGAGTTGACGTTCTCCAATGCAAATGGAATCCTGGAACCCTTGGCTCATTCTTCACAGAAGAATTCTTCAATATCAAAATCAATAATCAATGCATAATTTAATAATGGCCTCCATGAGAAACCCTTATACCCTCAAAAAGAGGTGCTTGCCCTAATTAGGGTTTCTTAAATTAGAATTAGGGTTTCATAACTAAAAATAGGCTAAATAATTAATATTTGATTAAATCAATCAAATATTAATATCTCCCTCAATACATGTCAGATCCTTGAACCGACTGAAGCTGGTGAATCAAGGAGTGATTTTTCACGTGACCATACCAAAATAAGGGTGCTCTGCTGCATGTCAAATATCCCTAAATAATAGGAGCTTAGGCCAAGTGTGTCTAAAAAAGCCTAATTGAAAACCAACTATAGAAATTCTACAAATCAAAGCCAAGCCAAGCTCCATTATGACCCTCTATCCATCCTCTTAGCCTACGAAGGTCACATAATAGGCTAATCATCAAGTCTGTCGATGTCCACTAAAAAAAAGGACATGATAATCTGCCCCTCCTGAAATTGCTTATCCCCAAGCAATCTCAGAATAATAAACCCATCAATCCACCTGGATCCCAAATGTAGTTATGCTCTGCACTATTGTTAATCAATGCAAGTTTCTGCAATATCCTCTCAAGTAGAGCAAAGAGGAATCCACAATCAAACTGGTGAATGTAACTCAACCAATTTCTAAAATCACAACTACCCTGGATGTGTTGATACTATAGGCTGTGTAATTGGCAACTGTGAATTCCATCTACAAAAGATGGTGTCAATCCATCCCATAACTAATCCCTCTATAAAAATGGCACAACCAACGATACCACACTGTCATCGGTGTGAGAAGAATCAATCTAGAAACTCAACTCCACTTGTATCTCAAACTCATTAGGACCAGGTGCTCCCAAATCCTGAACATGTGTGTCAGCCTCAACAACATGTTCCTCAGTAACAACTACAAGAATTTACTCACCACCAACACTCAATGTATTAACCTCTGAGTATACCTCCACACTTTGAATGCCAGCATCAGACTCATCCTCATCTAACTCTGAAGAAGTTGCTGCTGAAACTATTTCATCATCATAATCTCCAGCTCCCTCATCCTCTGAAACTAACTGAGAGTCTGAATCCCCATGACTAAGCTCATCCACAGGTCTCTCAGAATCCTGGTGAGCCACCTTCATTGCCTCTACCTTAGGCTCTAAAGCCTCTGCCTCTGACTCCTCAAAACTAACATGCTGTTCGAAATCATTTGATTTCAAATCCTCATAATACTCCCATATTACACGATATGCCTTGCCCTTAGGCCTCAAATGACAATTATGATTGGCATCATATGGATCTTTGCAGTATAAGCAAAGCTTTCTCCTATTAATAATAGCACACCTATTATCTCCTATCTCATAAGAATCATGGGACATGTTGCTATCTTGTCTAACTGATCTGTAGTGTTCCCTCCTCAGCTTAACAAAGCGATCAAAAGACACCCTCTCTCGAGCCTGAGGTGATAATAACTCCCACTCCTCATTCGTTGTCATATACCGTGTGGATTTGTCTTTGAATGTAGGGTATGAAAGAAATTCATTTAACCTCTTCAAACTTTGTTCTAGCTTCTCCATATCCTTGTCCCACTATTTTTGAGTACTTGAAGTCATCATGATTTGCTAACTGATTCCATGTCCAATCTACCCAAACTACCCAATAGGTTGGCAGGAATTTAGCTCTGGTCTACCCAACAGGATGGCAAGAATTTGGCTCTGATACCACTGTAATATCCCCTTCAAATAGGGAATATTTATAGACAAAAGCTCTGATATTAAAGAATTATTTTGTGAAGACTGACCCAAGGGTTCCAAGATTCCATTTGCATTGGAGAACGTCAACTCTTCAGTGTGTGTGATTCAGAGGCTGTGAGATATCAGCTGATTTATCGCCAAATTGAGAGATAGCTTCATACAAAATTTATCACAAATTAAATAACTAATTGAGAGTTTGAATCCCCATGACTAAGCTCATCCACATGTCTCTCAGAATACGGATTATGGTAATTAAGTTAGGGACATTACAAATCTTAAGTAGTTAGGGCATAGTGTGGTACAGTTGGTTGTGCCACTTTTACAGAGGGATTAGTTATGGGATGGATTGGCACCATCTTTTGCAGATGGAATTAGCAGTTTGAGTTGCCCATTCTACTTGGGTTATGATACTTCAAGAGTTTGTTTCTCAGGGGTTCTTGACTATGGCAGTTGTGCTTTTAGATTTTGGTTGAGTTGCATTCGCCAGTTTGATTATGGGTTCCTCTTTGTTCTACTTCTGATGATATTGCAAGAACTTGCATTGATTAACGGCAGTGCAGAACATAACTACATTTGGGATCCAGGTGGATCGAGTCGTTCATTATTCTGAGATTGCTTGGGGACAAGCAATTTGAGGAGGGGCAGATTGTCATGTCCCCTTTTTTAGTGGACATCGACAAACTTGATGATTAGCCTATTATGCGACCCTCGAAGGCTGATAAGATGGATAGAGGGACATGATGGAGCTTGGCTTGGCTTCGATTATCAGAATTTCTACAGTTGGCTTTCATTCAGGCTCTTTTGGACACATTTGGCCTAAGCTCCTATTATTTAGGGATATTTGACATGCAGTGGAGCACCCTTATTTTGGTATGGTCATGTGTAGAATCACTCCCTAATTCACCAGCTTTAGTCGGTTCAAGGATCCGACATATATTAAGGGAGATATTAATATTTGATTGATTTAATCAAATATTAATTATTTGGCCTATTTTTTAATTAGAAACCCTAATTCTAATTTAAGAAAACCCTAATTAGGGCAAGCACATCCTTTTGAGGGTATAAGGGTTTCTCATGGAGGCCATTATTGAATTATGCATTGATTATTGATTTTGATATTGAAGAATTCTTCTGTGAAGACTGAGCCAAGGGTTCCAAGATTCCATTTGCATTGGATAACGTCAACTCTTTAGTGTGTGCGATTCAGAGGCTGTGAGATATCAATTGATTTATTGCCAAATTGAGAGATAGCTTCATATAAAATTTATCATAGAAGTTTACAAAATTGAGAGATAACTTCATATAGAAGTTATCACAAAGCTTTCGAGGTATTTATTTTATTAGGTTTTTGATTCAATAAGTTATACAGATAGAGACTATATCTTGAGATCAGGTGTTCAATAATCAGGGTGTGTTATATTATATTGGCAGCCGTACGAAGTCTATATAGATCTGTACAAATCTGTACGCAACATCGAAAAGCACAAAGACCGACATCGACAGGCATCCCAGTGACCGACATTAGCTGACTGAAGACCGACGTCGGTAGATAAGCCAACCAACAGTGACCGACGTCGGTCGTAAATTGACTGACGCCAGCGACTGTGTGTTCGACACAGCAGGCCGAGATGTCCAGATTCAATCTTAATTACCAAATTTGCAAAAAGACAAGGGTTTTAAGACTATATTTTGATATTCTTTTATATGCATAAGAGAGGACTGTAATTGTAATCATCTGAACAAGTGATAAGATCTTTGATTTGCTATTGAGAGATTATATTGTGGTTGATTTATTTATTTGAAGATATTTTACAAAAATCACAATTTGTTCTTATTTCATACAAAATTTTAGAATAATCAGAAAAGCAATTCAAAGCTTTTGTCTATATATATTCCCTATTTGAAGGGGATATTACAGTGGTATCAGAGCTTTGTATTGCTATATATCAGAGCTTTTGCTTAGAAAAAGGAGCCCCTAGGTTAGAGACATTACAGTGGTATCAGATCCAAATTCCTGCCAACCTGTTGGGTAGTTTGGGTAGATTAAATCAGTGAAGTATCCATGATGACATCAAGTACTCAAAAATAGTGGGACAAGGATATGGAGCATCTGGAACAAAGTTTGAAGAGGTTAAATGAATTTCTTTCATACCCTACATTCAAAGACAAATCCACACGGTATATGACAGCGAATGAGGAATGGGAGTTATTATCACCTCAGGCTCGGGAGAGGGTGTCTTTTGATCGCTTTGTTAAGCTGAGGAGGGAGCACTATAGATCAGTTAGACAAGATAGCAACATGTCCCATGATTCTTATGAGATAGGAGATAACAGGTGTGCTACTGTTAATAGGAGAAAGCTTTGCTTATAATGTAAAGATCCATATGATGCCAATCACAATTGTCATTTGAGGCCTAAGGGCAAGGCATATCGTGTAATATGGGAGTATTATGAATATTTGAAATAAGAATATTTCGAATAGCATGATAGTTCTGAGGAGTCAGAGGCAGAGGCTTCAAAGCCTAAGGTAGAGGCAATGAAGGTGGCTCACCAGGATTCTGAGAGACATGTGGATGAGCTTAGTCATGGGGATTCAGACTCTCAGTTAGTTGCAGAGGATGAGGGAGCTGGATATTGTGATGATGAGATAGTTTCAGTAGCAGCTTCTTTAGAGTTAGATGAGGATGAGTCCGATGCTGGCATTCAGAGTGTGGAGGTATACTTAGAGGTTAGTACACTGAGTGTTGGTGGTGAGAACATTCCTACAATTGTAGCTGAGGAACATGTTGTTGGAGCTGACACACATGTTCAGGATTTGGGAGTACCTGGTCCTGATGAGTTTGGCATACCAATGGAGTCAAGTCTCCATATTGATTCTTCTCACATAGATGATAGTGTTGTACAGTTGGTTGTGCCACTTTTGTAGAGGGATCAGTTATGGGATGGATTGGCACCATCTTTTGCAGATGGAATTGGTAGTTAAGAGATTTACTGTGGTTTATTGTTTATCTTCTAAATTTATTCTACAAGATTGTATCTTTGTTCAGAGCTTTTGTGTTTCTATATTCCCTGTTTGAAGGGGATATTACAGTGGTATTAGAGCTTCTATTCAAATAAAGGAGCCCCTAAACAAGGGACATTACAGTGGTATCAAAGATCAGTTGTGTCAGAGCTTTGTCTTGAGGTGAGTTCAGTTCAGAAGTTAGCACGTGTGGTAGAGACTCAGCTTTCTTTTATAGGTGGGTCACATGTTGATGATGATAGGAGTATGTCTTGCATTCACACTCCAGATTCAGATATTGTAGTGGGTACAGGAGACAGGGATGATTTGATGCCATTGGATGAGAGTGGTGATGGACAGGGCATGGAGTTTGTGTTGGTTGACAGCAGTGTAGATCGAGACTTCATTTGGGATCCAGGTGGATTGATTGGTCTATCATTCAGCGATCGCTTGAGGGATAGCAATTTCAGGAGGGGCAGATTGTCATGTCCCCTTTTTAGTTGACATGTGCAGAGTAGATGATTAGCCTATTATGCGACCCTCGTAGGTTGATGGGATGCATAGAGGGTCTTGATGGAGCTGGGCTTGGCTTTCGTTCAGGCTCTTTCAGACATGAATTAAGGGAGATATTAATATTTGATTGATTTAATAAAATATTAATTATTTGTTCTAATTTTAATTAATTATTAATTATTAATTATTTAGTCTAATTTTAAGACCCTAATTTTGTAATATCCCTTCGGATACCAAAACAAAAGCTCTGAATTGCTTATCTATATTTTTGCAAAATATCTTCAAATAGATAAATAAATCACCATATAATCTCTTATTTATTTGCTCATATGCTTACAATAGAGGACCTCTATCAGGTATACAATGAATATTGAAAATATGGCCTTAATACCTGAGTATTCTGCCAATATAATATAGCACACCCTGATTGCTGAACACCTGATCTCAAGATATAGTCTCTATCTATATAACTTATTAAATCAAAAACCTAATAAAATAAATACCTGGAAAGCTCTGTGACAACTTCTGTATGAAGTTATCTCTCAATTCTGTAAACCTCTGTGATAACTTTTGTATGAAGCTATCTCTCAATTTGGCAATAAATCAGCTGATATCTCACAGCCTCTAAATCGCACACACTAAAGAGTTGACGTTCTCCAATGCAAATGGAATCGTGGAACCCTTGGCTCAGTCTTCATAGAAGAATTCTTTAATATCAAAATCAATAATCAATGCATAATTCAATAATGGCCTCCATGAGAAACCCTTATACCCTCAAAAAGATGTGCTTGCCCTAATTAGGGTTTCTTAACTTAGAATTAGGGTTTAATAATTAAAAATAGGCTAAATAATTAATATTTGATTAAATCAATCAAATATTAATATCTCCCTCAATACATGTCAGATCCTCAAACCGACTGAAGCTGGTGAATCAGGGAGTGATTCTGCACATGACCATACCAAAATAAGGGCACTCTGCTACATGTCAAATATCCCTAAATAATAGGAGCTTAGGCCAAGTGTGTCCAAAAAAGCCTGAATGAAAACCAACTGTAGAAATTCTGCAAATCAAAGCCAAGCCAAGCTCCATTATGACCCTCTATCCATCCTCTCTGCCTATGAAGGTCGCATAATAGGCTAATCATCAAGTCTGTCGATGTCCACTAAAAAAAGGGACATGACAATCCGCCCCTCCTAAAATTGCTTGTCCCCAAGCAATCTCAGAATAATAAACCCATCAATCCACCTGGATCCCAAATGTAGTTATGCTCTACACTGCTGTTAATCAATGCAAGTTTTTGCAGTATCCTCTCAAGTAGAGCAAAGAGGAATCCACAATCAAACTGGTGAATGCAACTCAACCAATCTCTGAAATCACAACTGCCCTGGATGTGTCGATACTGTAGGCTATGTAATTGGCAACTGTGAATTCCATCTACAAAAGATGGTGTCAATCCATCCCATAACTGATCCCTCTATAAAAATGGCACAACCAACGGTACCACACTGTCATCGGTGTGAGAAGAATCAATCTGGAAACTCAACTCCACTGGTATCTCAAACTCATCAGGACCAGGTACTCCCAAATCCTAAACATGTGTGTCAGCCTCAACAACATGTTCCTCAATAACAATTGCAGGAGTGTACTCACCACCAACACTCAGTGTACTAACCTCTAAGTATACCTCCACACTCTGAATGCCAGCATCAGACTCATCCTCATCAAACTTTGAAGAAGCTGCTACTGAAACTATCTCATCATCACAATCTCCAGCTCCCTCATCCTTTGCAACTAACTGAGAGTTCGAATCCCCATGACTAAGCTCATCCACATGTCTCTCAGAATCTTGGTGAGCCACCTTCATTGCCTCTAACTTAGGCTCTGAAGCCTCTACCTCTGACTCCTTAGAACTATCATGATATTCAAAATCTTCTAATTTTGAATCCTCATAATACTCCCATATTACACGATATGCCTTGCCCTTAGGCCTCAAATGACAATTGTGATTGGCATCATATGGATCTTTACAGTATAAGCAAAGCTTTCTCCTATTAACAGTAGCACACCTGTTATCTCCTATCTCATAAGAATCATGGGACATGTTTCTATCTTGTCTAACTGATCTATAGTGCTCCCTCCTCAGCTTAACAAAGTGATCAAAAGACACCCTATCCTAAGCCTGAGGTGATAATAACTCCCACTCCTCATTCGTTGTCATATACTGTGTGGATTTGTCTTCAAATGTAGGGTATGAAAGAAATTCATTTAACCTCTTCAAACTTTGTTCCAGCTTCTCCATATCCTTGTCCCACTATTTTTGAGTACTTGAAGTCATCATGATTTCCTAATTGATTCCATGTCCAATCTACCCAAACTACCCAACAGGTTGGCAAAAATTTAGCTCTGGTCTACCCAACAGGATGGCAGGAATTTGGCTCTGATACCACTGTAATGTCCCTAACTTAGGGGCTCCTTTTTCTAAGCAAAAGCTCTGATATATAAAAATACAAAGCTCTGATACCACTGTAATATCCCCTTCAAATAGGGAATATATATAAGCTGAACAACCTGATCTCAAGATATATGATTCTAATACAGAATATCTATATCTGTATAACTTATTGAATCAAAAACCTAATAAAATAAATACTTGGAAAGATTTGTGACAACTTCTGTATGAAGTTACCTCTCAAATCTGTAAACCTCTGTGATAACTTCTGTATGAAGCTCTCTCAATTTGGCAATAGATCAGCTGATATTTCACAGCCTCTAAATCACACACACTAAAGAGTGGATATTCTCCAATGCAGATGGAATCCTGAAACCCTTGGCTCAGTCTTCACAGAAGAATTCTTCAATATCAAAAATCAATAATCAATGCATAATGTGGTACAGTTGGTTGTGCCACAGTTATAGAGGATAATCTAAAATAATTCAGAGAGTTATATATCAGAGAATAAATTCAGAAGATAAACAATAAACCACAGTAAATCTCTTAACTACCAATCAAAGATCTTATTATTCATCCAAATGATTACAATAGTTGTCCTTTGTCATGCATATACAGAATATGAAAATACAGTCTTGAAAACTTGATTCCTCTAGCAAACTGGAAATAACCCTGGGTCTGTGTAATGTCCCTTGCTTAGGGGCTCCTTTATTTTAATAGAAGCTCTGATACCACTATAATATCTCCTTCAAACAGGGAATATAGAAACACAAAAGCTCTGAACAAGATACAATCTTGTAGAATAAATTCAAAAGATAAACAATAAACCACAGTAAATCTCTTAACTGCCAATCAAAGATCTTATTATTCATCCAGATGATTACAATAGTTGTCCTTTGTCATGCATATACAGAATATGAAAATATAGTCTTGAAAACCTAATTCCTCTAGCAAACTGGAAATAACCCTGGGTCTGTGCAGCTCTCAGGTCACTGTGTCGAAAACACAGTCACCGTCATCAGTTGATATACTACCGACATCAGTCATTGTGGGTCCTTCTCTGTCGACTTCAATCTTCAGTTGGTCGATGTCAGTCACTGGGGATCTCTGCCTACCGATGTCGGTATCTGCGTGGATCTATACAGATTTGTACGGACTTCATACGGCCGCTAATATAATATAACACACCCTGATAGCTGAACAACCTGATCTCAAGATATATGATTCTAATACAGAAGATATATATCTGTATAACTTATTGAATCAAAAACCTAATAAAATAAATACCTGGAAAGCTCTGTGACAACTTCTGTATGAAGTTACCTCTCAAATCTATAAACCTCTGTGATAACTTTTGTATGAAGCTATCTCTCAATTTGGCAATAGATCAGCTGATATTTCACAGCCTCTGAATTGCACACACTGAAGAGTGGATGTTCTCCAATGCAGATGGAATCCTGGAACCCTTGGCTCAGTCTTCACATAGGAATTCTTCAATATCAAAAATCAATAATCAATGCATAATTCAATAATGGCCTCCATGAGAAACCCTTATACCCTCAAAAAGATGTGCTTGCCCTAATTAGGGTTTTCTTAAATTAGAATTAGGGTTTCTAATTAAAAAATAGGCCAAATAATTAATATTTGATTAAATCAATCAAATATTAACATCTCCCTCCATATATGTCTGATCCTCAAACCAACTGAAGCTAGTGAATCAGGGAGTGATTCTACACATGACCATACCAAAATAAGGGCACTCCGTTGCATGTCTAATATCCATAAATAATAGGAGCTCATGCAAATGTGTCCAAAAGAACTTGAATGAAAGCCAAATGTAGGAATTTTGCTAATCGAGCCAAGCCAATCTCCATCATGACCCTCTATCCATCCTATCAGCCTATGAGGGTCGTATATTAGGCCAATCATCAAGTCTGTCGATGTCCACTAAAAAAGGGGACATGACAATCCGCCCCTCCTGAAATTGCTTGTCCCCAAACAATCTCAAAACAACAAACCAATCAATCCACCTGGATCCCAAATGTAGTTATGTTCTGCACTGTTGTTAATCAATGCAAGTTTCTGCAATATCCTCTCAAATAGAACAAAGAGGAATCCATAACCAAACTGTGGAATGCAACTCAACCAAACTCTAAGAGCACAACTGCCATAGTCAAGAACCCCTGAGAAACAAACTCTCGAAGTATCATAACCCAAGTAGAATGGGCAACTCAAACTGCCAATTCCATCTGCAAAAGATGGTGCCAATCCATCCCATAACTGATCCCTCTGTAAAAGTGGCACAACCAACTATACCACACTATCATCTGTGTGAGAAGAATCAATCTGGAGACTCGACTCCACTGGTATGCCAAACTCATCAGGACCAAGTACTCCCAAATCCTGAACATGTGTGTCAGCTCCAACAACATGTTCCTCAGCTACAACTGTAGGAATGTACTCACCAACAACACTCAATGTACTATCCTCTAAACATACCTCCACACTCTGAATGCCAGCATCGGACTCATCCTCATCTAACTCTGAAGAAACTGTTGCTGAAACTACCTCATCATCACAATCTCCAGCTCCCTCATCCTCTGTAACTAACTGAGAGTTTGAATCCCCATGACTCAGCTCATCCACATCTCTCTCAGAAACCTGGTGAGCCACCTTCATTGCCTCTACCTTAGGCTCTGAAGCCTCTGCCTCTGACTCCTCGAAACTATCATGTTGTTCGAAATCTTTTGATTTCAAATCCTCATAATACTCCCATATTACATGATATGCCTTGCCCTTAGGCCTCAAATGACAATTGTGATTGGCATCATATGGATCTTTGCAGTATAAGCAAAGCTTTTTCCTATTAACAGTAGCACACCTGTTATCTCCTATCTCATAAGAATCATGGGACATGTTGTTATCTTGTCTAATTGATCTGTAGTGCTCCCTCCTCAGCTTAACAAAGAGATCAAAAGACACCCTCTCTCAAGCTTGAGGTGATAATATCTCCCATTCCTCATTCGCTGTCATATACCGTGTGGATTTGTCTTTGAATGTAGGGTATAAAATAAATTCATTTAACCTCTTCAAACTTTGTTCCAGCTTCTCCATATCCTTGTCCCATTGTTTCTGAGTACTTGAAGTCATCATGGATACTTCGTTGATTTAATCTACCCAAACTACCCAACAGGTTGGCAGGAATTTGGCTCTGATACCACTGTAATGTCCCTTGCTTAGGGGCTCCTTTATTTTAACAGAAGCTCTGATACCACTGTAATATCCCCTTCAAATAGGGAATATAGAAACACAAAAGCTCTGAACAAAGATACAATCTTGCAAAATAAATTCATAAGATAAACAATAAACCACAGTAAATCTCTTAACTACCAATCAAAGATCTTATTATTCGTCCAGATGATTACAATAGTTGTCCTTTGTCATGCATATACAAAATATCAAAATACAGTCTTAAAACCCTTGTCTTTTTGCAAATCTGGTAATTAAGCTTGATCACTTATATATATTCCAACTGATAGGAGCCAATAAATTATACAGATAAACAACAAACCACAGTAAATCTCTTAACTGCCAATCAAAGATCTTATTATTTGTCCATGTGATTACAATTACAGTCTTCTCTCATGCATATAAAATAATATTAAAATACAGTCTTAAAAACCTAATTATCTTCCAACAATCTGAAAAATACCCTAAATTTGTGCGTCTCAGCCTGCTGTGTCAAAAACACAGTCACCGACGTCGGTTGATATACTACCGACATCGGTCACTGTGGGTCCTTCTCTACCGATGTCGGTCTTCAGTCGATTGATGTCGGTCACTGGGGATCCCTGCTTGCTGATGTCAAAAGGTATTAATCATGTTCCTCAGTAACAACTGCAGGAATGTACTCACCACGAACACTCAGTGTACTAACCTCTGAGTACACCTCTAACTTGCTCTGAATTGCTATATTAATATTCCAAAAGAACCTATGATACCATTGTAGTGTCCCCTTCTAATACCAAAACAAAAGCTCTGATACCACTGTAATATCCCCTTCAAATAGGGAACATATATAGACAAAAGCTCTGAATTGCTTTTCTGATTATTCTGAAATTTTGTATGAAATAAGAACAAATTGCAATTTTTACAAAATATCTTCAAATAAATAAATCAACCACAATATAATCTCTCAATAGAAAATCAAAGATCTTATCACTTGTTCAGATGATTACAATTACAGTCCTCTCTTATGCATATGCACACACTAATATTCACCTATGCATTCCCTATTTGAAGGGGATATTATAGTGGTATCAGAGCCAAATTCTTGAATTCCTAGCCAAGACAAGGTACTCCCAAATCCTGAACATGTGTGTCAGCCTCAACAACATGTTCCTCAATAACAACTGTAGGAATGTACTCACCACCAACACTCAGTGTACTAACCTCTGAGTATACCTCCACACTCTGAATGCCAGCATCGAACTCATCCTCATCTAACTCTAAAGAAGCTACTGCTGAAACTATCTCATCATCATAATCTCCAGCTCCCTCATCCTCTGCAACTAACTGAGAGTTTGAATCCCCATGACTAAGCTCATCCACATGTCTCTCAAAATCTTGGTGAGCCACCCTTCTCTAAATTTCACAACCTCTGAATTGCACACACTGAAGAGTGGACATTCTCCAATGCAGATGGAATCTTGGAACCCTTGGAATCCTCAGTAACAACTGCAGGAATGTACTCACCACAAACACTCAGTGTACTAACCTCTGAGTACACCTCTGACTTGCTCTAAATTGTTATATTAATATTCCAAAAGAACCTCTGATACCACTGTAGTGTCCCCTTTTGATACCAGAACAAAAGCTCTGATACCACTGTAATATCCCCTTCAAATAGGGAATATATATAGACAAAAGCTCTAAATTGCTTTTCTGATTATTCTGAAATTTTGTATGAAATAAGAACAAATTGCGATTTTTACAAAATATCTTCAAATAAATAAATCAACCACAATATAATCTCTCAATAGAAAATCAAAGATCTTATCACTTATTCAGATGATTACAATTACAGTCCTCTCTTATGCATCCTGATTTATTTATGTTAAAATCTAATCCCTCTCTATCTCCGTTGGAGCACTTATGGTCCCTAGATGAAGAAGTACCTCTGGAGTTAAATTTACTAGATGGGGCTGCCATCTCCATGCTACGTGCCTTCTTCATAGCTACCTATAATGAAGGAGGATCAAAGCCTTTGATCCAACCTCTCAATGGTTCTGTCAATCCCTCCATGAAGAGTACTACAAGTCACCTCTCTGAAATGTCAGGAACCATTATTGATAACTTCTGGAAGTCACCAATGTATGCCTCTAGACTCCCACTCTGGCACAATTGAGCTATAGACAGACTTCGTACGGCTAAATAATTAATATTTGATATACCCTAAAAACCCTAATTAGGGCAAGCACATATGGAGGTGAACAATTAGACTGCATATAGAAGAGTGGACGTTCTCCAATGCAGATGGAATCCTGGAACCCTTGGCTCAGTCTTCAAGAAAGAATTCTTCAATATCAAAAATCAATAATCAATGCATAATGTGGTACTGTTGGTTGTGCCACAGTTACAGAGGATAATCTGAAATAATCAGACAAGCTTAATTACCAATGGTATCAGAGCCAAATTCAAGATAATCTGAAAAGCAATTCAGAGCTTTTGTTTATATATATTCCCTATTCGAAGGGGATATTATAGTGGATAATATGAAATAATCAGAAAAGCAATTAAGTTAGGGACATTACAAATCTTAAGTAGTTAGGGCAACTACAAATTCCATCTATAAAAGATGGTGTCAATCCATCCCATAACTGATCCCTCTATAAAAATGGCACAACCAACGGTACCACACTGTCATCGGTGTGAGAAGAATCAATCTAGAAACTCAACTCCACTGGTATCTCAAACTCATCAGGACTAGGTACTCCCAAATCTTGAACATGTGTGTCATCCTCAACAACATGTTCCTCAGTAACAACTGTAGGAATGTACTCACCACCAACACTCAGTGTACTAACCTCTAAGTATACCTCCACACTCTAAATGCTAGCATCGGACTCATCCTCATCTAACTCTGAAGAAGTTGCTGCTGAAACTATCTCATCATCATAATCTCCAGCTCCCTCATCCTCTGTAACTAACTGAGAGTCTGAATCCCCATGACTAAGCTCATCCACATGTCTCTCAGAATCCTAGTGAGCCACCCTTCTCTGAATTTCATAGCCTCTAAATCGCACACATTGAAGAGTGGATGTTCTCCAATGCAGATGGAATCCTAGAACCCTTGGCTCAGTCTTCAAGGAAGAATTCTTCAATATCAAAAATCAATAATCAATGCATAATGTGGTTTAGTTGGTTGTGCCACAGTTACAGAGGATAATTTGAAATAATCAGACAAGCTTAATTACCAGTGGTATCAGAGTGAAATTCAAGATAATCTGAAATAATTAGAAAAGCAATTCAGAGCCAACTGTAGGAATTTGTCTCTAACTTAGGGGGATATTTTGTCAAATTAATATGTCGGTCACTGGGATGCCTGCCGATGTCGGTCTCTGTGCTTTTCGATTCTGCGTATGGATTTGTACGGATCTATACAAACTTCGTACGGCTGCCAATATAATATAGCACACCCTGATTGCTGAACACCTGATCTCAAGATATAGACTCTATCTGTATAACTTATTGAATCAAAAACCTAATAAAATAAATACCTAAAAAGCTCTGTGACAACTTCTGTATGAAGTTATCTCTCAATTCTGTAAACCTCTGTGATAACTTCTGTATGAATCTATCTCTCAATTTGGCAATAAATCAGTTGATATCTCATAGCCTCTGAATCACACACACTGAAGAGTTGATGTTCTCCAATGCAAATGGAATCCTGGAACCCTTGGCTCAGTCTTCACAGAAGAATTCTTTAATATCAAAATCAATAATCAATGCATAATCCATAATGGCCTCCATGAGAAACCCTTATACCCTCAAAAAGATGTGCTTGCCCTAAGTAGGGTTTTCTTAAATGAGAATTAGGGTTTCTAATGAAAAAAATAGGCCAAATAATTAATATTTGATTAAATCAATCAAATATAAATATCTCCCTCAATATATGTCCGATCCTCGAACCGATTGAAGATCGACGTCGGCAGATAAGCCGATTGACAGTGACCGACATCGGCCATAAATTGACTGATCTCGATGACTGTGTGTTTGACATAGCAAGCCGAGACGTCCAGATTCAAGCTTAATTATCGGATTTGCAAAAAGACAAGGGTTTTAAGACTGTATATTGATATTCTTTTATATGCATAAGAGAGGATTGTAATTGTAATCATCTGAATAAGTGATAAGATCTTTGATTTGCTATTGAGAGATTATATTGTGGTTGATATATTTATTTGAAGATATTTTGTAAAAATCGCAATTTGTTCTTATTTCATACAAAATTTTAGAATAATCAGAAAAGCAATTCAGAGCTTTTGTCTATATATATTCCCTATTTGAAGGGGATATTACAGTGGTATCAGAGCTTTTGTTCTAGTATCAGAAGGGGACACTACAGTGGTATCATAGCTTTTTGCCAAAAAAAGGAGCCCCTAAGAAAGGGATATTACAGTGGTATCAGAGCTTAATATCGTCAAACCCTGAAGATATCCAGATTCAAGCTTAATTACCAAAAACCACTAACTTCTATATAATAATTGATTTATTATTCATCCAGATGATTACAATAGTTGTCCTCTATCATGCATATATAGAATATGAAAATACAGTCTTAAAAACCTGATTCCTCTAGCAAACTGGAAATAACCTTGGGTCTGTGCGGCTCTCAGGTCGGTGTGTTGAAAACACAATCACCATCGTTGGTCGATATACTGTCGATGTCGGTCATTGTGGGTCCTTCTCTGCCGACGTCGGTCTTCAGTCAGCCGATGTCGGTCACTTGGGATCTCTGCCTACCAATGTCGATATCTGCGTGGATCTGTACGGATCTGTACGGACTTCGTACGATCGCCAATATAATATAACACACCCTGATAGCTGAACAACCTAATCTCAAGATATATGATTCTAATACAGAAGATCTATATCTGTATAACTTATTGAATCAAAAACCTAATAAAATAAATACCTGGAAAGCTCTGTGACAACTTTTGTATGAAGTTATCTCTCAATTCTGTAAACCTCTGTGATAACTTCTGTATGAAGCTATCTCTTAATTTGGCAATAAATTAGCTAATATCTCACAGCGTCTGAATCACACACACTGAAGAGTTGATGTTCTCCAATGCAAATGGAATCCTAGAACCCTTGGCTCAGTCTTCACAGAAGAATTCTTTAATATCAAAATCAATAATCAATGCATAATTTAATAATGGCCTCCATGAGAAACCCTTATACCCTCAAAAAGATGTACTTGCCCTAATTAGGGTTTCTTAAATTAGAATTAGGGTTTCATAATTAAAAATAGGCTAAATAATTAATATTTGATTAAATCAATCAAATATTAATATCTCCCTCAATACATGTCGGATCCTCGAACCGACTGAAGTTGGTGAATCAGGGAGTGATTCTTCACATGACCATACCAAAATAAGGGTGCTCCGCTGCATGTCAGAATGTCCCTAAATAATAAGAGCTCAAGGCAAATGTGTCTGAAAAAGCTTGAATGAAAACCAACTGTAGAAATTCTGCAAATCAAAGCCAAGCCAAGCTCCATTATGACCCTCTATCCATCCTCTCAGCCTACGAAGGTCGCATAATAGGCTAATCATCAAGTATGTCGATGTCCACTAAAAAAGGGACATGACAATCAAATTATTGATATAAAACGTCAAAAGCTCTGATACCACTGTAATATCCCCTTCAAACAGGGAATATAGAAAGAATAAAAAGCTCTGAACAAAGATACAATCTTGCAAAATAAATTCAAATAAACAACAAACCACAGTAAATCTCTTAACTACCAATCAAAGATCTTATTATTCATCTAGATGATTAAAATAGTTGTCCTCTATCATGCATATACATAATATGAAAATACAGTCTTGAAAACCTGATTCCTCTAGCAAACTGGAAATAACCCTGGGTCTGTGCGGCTCCTAATTTAATCTGAAATAGTCATTCAAGATTTTTAATGTCCTTTTTTAGTGGACATCGACAGACTTGATGATTAGCCCATTATACGACCTTCGTAGGCTGAGAGGATGGATAGAGAGTCATAATGGAGCTTGGCTTGGCTTTGATTTGCAGAATTTCTACAGTTGGTTTTCATTCAAGCTTTTTCGGACACACTTGGCCTGAGCTCCTATTATTTAGAGATGTTTGACATGCAGCAGAGCATCCTTATTTTGGTATGGTCATGTGTAGAATCACTATGTGATTCACCAGCTTCAATCGGTTCGAGGATCCGACATGTATTGAGGGAGATATTAATATTTGATTGATTTAATCAAATATTAATTATTTAGCCTATTTTTAATTAGAAACCCTAATTCTAATTTGAGAAACCCTAATTAGGGCAAGCACATCTTTTTGAGGGTATAAGGGTTTCTCATGGAGGCCATTATTGATGCACAACCTAATAATAAATAATTATCTGCAATATCCTCTCAAGTAAAGCAAAGAGGAATCCACAATCAAACTAGTGAATGCAACTCAACCAATCTCTGAAATCACAATTGCCCTGGATGTGTCGATACTGTAGGCTGTGTAATTGGCAACTGAAAATTCCATCTACAAAAGATGGTGTCAATCCATCCCATAACTAATCCCTCTGTAAAAATGGCACAACCAACGGTACCACACTGTCATCGGTGTGAGAAGAATCAATCTGGAAACTCAACTCCACTGGTAAATTTGTCTAAATATAAGTTTGTATTCATGATTGATTATTGATATTGATTCTTGTTAAGAAATTCTTCTATGAAGACTAAGGCAAGGGTTCCAGGATTCCATTTGCATTGAAGAACGTCAACTCTTCATTGTGTGCGATTCAGAGGTTGTGAGAGATCAGTCGATTTATTGCCAAATTGAGAGATAACTTCATATAGAAGTTATCACAGGGTTTTACAAGTTTGAGAGAACTTCATACAAAAGCTATCACAAGGGTTCACAGGTATTTCTTTATTTTGGGTTTGATTCAATTATTATCTAGATATAGATCTTTGTATTAGCCCATAGTTTTTCAGATCAGGATCAAGCATACAGATTGTGTTATATTAATATCCCTAAATCCTACTTTATTTCTCATGGAGGCCATTATTATAAGCATGTCTCTCAAAATCCTAGTGACATGGATTTATTTACACTAAGTAAGATTTTGAGGCATATATATTCCCTGTTTGAAGGGGATATTACAGTGGTATCAGAGCCAAATTCCTGCCAACCTGTTGGGTAGTTTGGGTAGATTAAATCAGCGAAGTATCCATGATGACTTCAAGTACTAACCTCTGAGTACACCTCTGACTTGCTCTGAATTGCTTTGCAGAAAAAAGGAGCCCCTAAGAAAGGGATATTACCATATACCACTGTAATAACCCTTGTCATGTCCCTTTTTTTAGTGGACATCGATAGACTTGACGAATCACTCCCTTAAGATTTGTAATATAGTCTCTTTTTGCATAATGGGAAACCCTTGTCTTTTTGCAAATCTCGGCTTTGATACCACTATAATTACCCTTGTCATGTCCCTTTTTTTAGTGGACATCGATAGACTTGACGATTAGCCTATTATGCGACCTTCGTAGGCTAAGAGGATGGATAGAGGGTCATAATGGAGCTTGGCTTGGCTTTGATTTGTAGAATTTCTACAGTTGGATTTCATTCAGGCTTTTTCAGACACACTTGGCCTGAGCTCCTATTATTTAGGGATATTTGACATGCAACAGAGCACCCTTATTTTGGTATGGTCATGTGCAAAATCACTCCCTGATTCACTAGCTTTAGTCGGTTTGAGGATCTGACATGTATTGAGGGAGATATTAATATTTGATTGATTTAATCAAATATTAATTATTTAGCCTATTTTTAATTATGAAACCCTAATTCTAATTTAAGAAACCCTAATTAGGGCAAGCACATCTTTTTGAGGGTATAAGGGTTTCTCATGGAGGCCATTATTAAATTATGCATTGATTATTGATTTTGATATTGAAGAATTCTTCTGTGAAGACTGAGCCAAGGGTTCCAAGATTCCATTTGCATTGGAGAACGTCAACTCTTTAGTGTGTATGATTCAGAGGCTGTGAGATATCAGCTGATTTATTGCCAAATTGAGAGATAGCTTCATACAGAAGTTATCACAGAGGTTTACAAAATTGAGAGATAACTTCATACAGAAGTTGTCACAGAGCTTTCCAAGTATTTATTTTATTAGGTTTTTGATTCAATAAGTTATACAGATAGAGACTATATCTTGAGATCAAGTGTTTAGCAATCAGGGTGTGCTATATTATATTGGTGGCCGTATGAAGTCTGTATAGATCCATACAAATCCGTATACAGCATCGAAAAGCATAGAGACCAACATCGGCAGGCATCCCAGTGACCGACATCGGCCGACTGAAGACCAATGTTGACAGATAAGCTGATCGACAGTGATCGATGTCGGCTGTAAATCGATCGACGCCGGTGATTGTGTGTTCGACACAGTAGACCGAGACATCCAGATTCAAGCTTAATTACCAGATTTGCAAAAAGACAAGGGTTTTAAGACTGTATTTTGATATTCTTTTATATGCATAAGAGAGGACTGTAATTGTAATCATCTGAACAAGTGATAAGATCTTTGATTTGCTATTGAGAGATTATATATTGGTTGATTTATTTATTTGAAGATATTTTGCAAAAATCACAATTTGTTCTTATTTCATACAAAATTTCAGAATAATCAAAAAAGCAATTCAGAGCTTTTGTCTATATATATTCCCTATTTGAAGGAGATATTACAGTGGTATCAGAGCTTTATATTGCTATATATCAGAGCTTTTGCTTAGAAAAAGGAGCCCCTAAGTTAGGGACATTACAATGGTATCAAAGCCAAATTCCTACCATCCTGTTGGGTAGACCAGAGCTAAATTCCTACCAACCTATTGGGTAGTTTGGGTAGATTGGACATGGAATCAGTTAGTAAATCATGATGACTTCAAGTAATCAGAAATAGTGGGACAAGAATATGGAGAAGCTGGAACAAAGTTTGAAGAGGTTAAATGAATTTCTTTCATACCCTACATTCAAAGACAAATCCACATGGTATATGACAACGAATGAGGAGTGGGAGTTATTATCACCTCAGGCTCGGGAGAGGGTGTCTTTTGATCGCTTTGTTAAGCTAAGGAGGGAGCACTACAGATCAGTTAGACAAGATAGCAACATGTCCCATGATTCTTATGAGATAGGAGATAACAGGTGTGCTACTGTTAATAGGAGAAAGCTTTGCTTATACTGCAAAGATCCATATGATGCCAATCACAATTATCATTTGAGGCCTAAGGGCAAGGCATATCGTGTAATATGGGAGTATTATGAGGATTCAAAATCAGAAGATTTTGAACAGCATGATAGTTTCGAGGAGTCAGAGGTAGAGGCTTCAAAGCCTAAGGTAGAGGCAATGAAGGTGGCTCACCAGGATTCTAAGAGACATGTGGATGAGCTTAGTCATGGGGATTCAGACTCTCAGTTAGTTGCAGAGGATGAGGGAGCTGGAGATTGTGATGATGAGATAGTTTCAACAACAGCTTCTTCAGAGTTAGATGAGGATGAGTCCAATGCTGGCATTCGAAGTGTGGAGATATACTCAGAGGTTAGTACACTGAGTATTGGTGGTGAGTACATTCCTGTAGTTGTTACTAAGGAACATGTTGTTGAGGCTGACACACATGTTTAGGATTTGGGAGTACCTGGTCCTGATGAGTTTGAGATACTAGTGGAGTTGAGTTTCCAGATTGATTCTTCTCACATCGATGACAGTGTGGTACCGTTGGTTGTGCCATTTTTATAGAGGGATCAGTTATGGGATGGATTGACACCATCTTTTGTAGATGGAATTTGCAGTTGCCAATTACACAGCCTATAATATCGACACATCCAGGGCAGTTGTGATTTCAGAGATTGGTTGAGTTGCATTCACCAATTTGATTGTGGATTCCTCTTTGCTCTACTTGAGAGGATATTGTAGAAACTTGCATTGATTAACAGCAGTGTAGAGCATAACTACATTTGGGATCCAGGTGGATTGATGGGTTTATTATTCTGAGATTGCTTGGGGACAAGCAATTTTAGGAGGGGCAGATTGTCATGTCCCTTTTTTAGTGGACATCGACAGACTTGACGATTAGCCTATTATGCGACCTTCGTAGGCTGAGAGGATGGATAGAGGGTCATAATGGAGCTTGGCTTGGCTTTGATTTGCAGAATTTCTACAGTTGGTTTTCATTCAAGCTTTTTTAGACACACTTGGCCTGAGCTCCTATTATTTAGGGATATTTGACATGCAGCAGAGCACCCTTATTTTGGTATGGTCATGTGCAGAATCACTCCCTGATTCACCAGCTTCAGTCAGTTCAAGGATCTGACATGTATTGAGGGAGATATTAATATTTGATTGATTTAATCAAATATTAATTATTTAGCCTATTTTTAATTATGAAACCCTAATTCTAATTTAAGAAACCCTAATTAGGGCAAGCACATCTTTTTGAGGGTATAAGGGTTTCTCATGGAGGCCATTATTAAATTATGCATTGATTATTGATTTTGATATTGAAGAATTATTCTATGAAGACTGAGCCAAGGGTTCTAGGATTCCATTTGCATTGGAGAACGTCAACTCTTTAGTGTGTATGATTCAGAGGCTCTAAGATATCAGCTGATTTATTGTCAAATTGAGAGATAGCTTCATACAGAAGTTATCATAGAGGTTTACAGAATTAAGAGATAAATTCATACAGAAGTTTTCATAGAGCTTTCTAGGTATTTATTTTATTAGGTTTTTGATTCAATAAGTTATACAGATAGAGACTATATCTTGAGATCAGGTGTTCAGTAATCAGGGTGTGCTATATTATATTGGCAGCTGTACGAAGTCTGTATAGATCCGTACAAATCCGTACGCAGCATCAAAAAGCACAGAGACCGACATCAACAGGTATCCCAGTGACAGACATCGGCCGACTGAAGACCGACGTCGGCAGATAAGCCGATCGACAGTGACCGATGTCAGCCATAAATCGATCGACGCTAGTGACTGTGTGTTCGACACAGTAGGCCAAGACGTCCAGATTCAAGCTTAATTACCAGATTTGTAAAAAGACAAGGGTTTTAAGACTGTATTTTGATATTATTTTATATGCATAAGAGAGGACTGTAATTGTAATCATCTGAACAAGTGATAAGATCTTTGATTTGCTATTGAGAGATTATATTGTGGTTGATTTATTTATTTGAAGATATTCTGCAAAAATCACAATTTGTTCTTATTTCATACAAAATTTTAGAATAATCAGAAAAGCAATTCAGAGCTTTTGTCTATATATATTCCCTATTTGAAGGGGATATTACATTGGTATCAGAGCTTTGTATTGCTATATATCAGAGCTTTTGCTTAGAAAAAGGAGCCCCTAGGTTAGGGACATTACAGTGGTATCAGAGCTTTGTATTGCTATATATCAGAGCTTTTGCTTTGAAAAAGGAGCCCCTAAGTTAGGGACATTACAATAAATGACTAAGAATCAATGAAAATAAGCCTATGAGGGTCATGAGAGCAAGCAAAAAGGGTCTATGGATTGGAAGTCATAAGCCACACTCAAGTCACCAATTTTGCATTTTTATATGACTATAAATTAAGTGCTTTGAATGTGCTTGAGACTGGAAACCTACGTAATTTAAGCTTAAGAATGTTGTAGATGGTTTTATGTGGAAGTAGGGAACACTAGGAAACGTTGTAGATGCTGAGAGTGCTTTAAATGTGCATAACTTATTCTAAGTTTGAATGTGTAATTTCATTTGATTTCCATCTAGTGGTTAGAGGGATAAAATTCGTGTGTGTGTGTGTGTGTGTGTGTGTGTGTGTGTGTGTGTGTGTGTTATTCTGATGCTTGTGCAGGTGTTAAAAGAGATCTAGGCTGACCCTATGTGGTCTAAGATTTGAAAAGATATATGTTTTTGTAAAAAAGAGAGAAAATATATTATCACCAAAATTGGGACACTAGCACCATGTGGCGCTACTATCCCTATTATGATGCTAGTGTCTAAGTGGTATAGCCTAAGGTACGAAGGGATAGGATATAAGAATGAGGGTTTGGGACTGCTTTAAGTATGATTAAGGACATTAGTGGCCTGCATAAAGGCTAAATAAGTGTGAAAATAGGCCTTAAGATAGGTCTAGAGCTAAGCTAGGGATAATTGGTCTCAAGTAGCACTCTTAGCACTCAAGTGTCATTTTTAGGTGATTACAATAACCTTCCTAAATAGTATAAATACCATTATTACCATGTCCCCAGGCTATTCTATCTCTTACACTTTCCTTGAAAGGTACCTCTGCTTAAGAATTTGATTCATAAGGACTTTATGATGAAAAGGATCTATGATAGGTCAATCTTTTAGTTTCTTCTATTGAAAATAAGAGAAATTTCCAATCATTTTAGAAGAAATTTAGGAAGCCACCTTAATCCAAACTTTATCTTCAATACTTTGATTTAAGGTTAGTAACTCTAAAAAATATATGATTAAGGGAGAATGTTGATCCTAAGAATCTATCTAAAAATTAGCTTTATCTCCAACCCCTGACTTAAAAAAAAAATCTATATTTAACTAATTGTTTTCCAATTTTCAATTTTTTCCAAATAACTGATCTAGATCCCTTCAACATAATGTGAACAATGTCATGAAAAGGATTATAATATAAAAGGAACAAAAAGTCAAGGAAAAATAATACGCAATAGAAACTAACTAATTGGGATAAATCCACAAAAGGACAAACTAGGGAAAAGATGAAAACTAGCTATATAACCTAGCAAACATGATAACCTACTCTAACACCCCCTCAAGTGAAGCTAGGGGCTTAAATAACCAAAAAACAAAGTGGCATATCTACAGTATGAGTCTTAAAAATAAGGTCTAATCAGGTACTCATGTATAATATATACATGAAGTGGAGAAAGAAAGAAAACCCATAGGAAACAAAACTCCCCCCAAAATGATTTAAAATAAGGAAGGAATTCATATGGAATCCCCCCAAAGACAACTATTGTTAATATTGAATTTATCGATACTCCAAGTCAAGCTCACAAAATGACTAGTGTCGATGTCGAGATACTTGGCTAGAGGACTGTAGAAGCTCCATCTGCATCAAATGATGTTTCTTCCTTTTGCCAAAAAATAATATGAATGGTGTACTAGAGATCTGCCCATTTCATAATTGAAGATGAAGGAGGTAATAGTATAAATATCTCTGAATCATGTCCAAACATAAAGTGTGGCATAGGTCTAGTAAGATCATGCACAAAAACTAGATGTAATGCCACAAAAGTGAATCGATCATAAGAAAGACATGAAACATTCATTGAAAGAATGTCCATGGGAAGTGAATCATAATGCTCAATAAGTGTACTCTCAATAGAAATAGTAGAGTCCTTCTAAGTGATAATCTATGGTGTCTTAACATCTTGTATAGAAAAAGAGGTAGTTTTTATAAATAGACGTCCCAAGTCTAGCAAAAACTCATCCCATAGAGGTGGATCAACAAAAAGAAGAGCAATGTCTATCAAGAATATGTCATCATAAGAAACTATAGTAGGAGGAGAGAGTACATCATCAAAAAAGAAAACATCATGATAAGAGTAGAAGGAGATGGAGAAACATCATCCATGTCATCGTCAAAATATAAATCCTCACTAATAGGAGGAAAAGGAAGTGGAATAGGAGGTGGAGTAAGAGAGGATTTATAAAACCTAAAGGGCTCAATATCATCCTCAAAGAAGGTTGAAATAACATCCCAATCTTTTTTTGGTGATGTGACATCTATAATATGAATGTGGAAGCTATCTGAAACATTGAGGTAAATCAAGTGAAGAGCCTCATCTTGTATAGATGTAATTCAATAAATATATTCCTCATCTATGAAGTTGGGAAGGTTTTCAAGTACCATTCTCCAAAAGCCTTTTAGCTAAAGGTGTATCTTCATTTTTATTTTCTAAATAGTGTAATTTGAAGTGTTGAGGGGCTCCATTATTGAAATCAAGAAGAATAAAGAATGACCCCCCCTAAAAAAACTCATGATTCAAAGAATAACAATAAACAAATAAAGCCCCAAAAATATGTAACCTCCCTAGAATTTGACACTTTATAATTGAGTATAGTTTACAAAATAAATGAACCCAATGGATGGAGAATAAAAAACAAAAATGTTTGAAAAAAATAGAACTCAATTTTGAGTCACGATTCAAAAGTTATAGCTTCTACAAGTTTTCTATCATTAAAATGGGTCAAATAAGTAAACATTGCACAAAAATTAAATGCTTGGAGAAAATTTAATTATTTCTACCAAATCTAGAAAAAGTGGATTTGAAAGAAATTTATAGCAAAGAAAAATAACAATATTTCACATAGATCAATCTTCCATGTTGATTTTTCACTTTAAATACAATATTTGATTTTTTTCGCTTAGTAGCACATAAAAAAATCATATAATAAAAAATTTGTAGGGGAAACTTCAGAGCCTCATATCTCCTTAGATACACATCAAAATCCTTATGACCATTTTCTAGAAACTTCTTGAAGTCCTCTTTCCAATAGTGAAAGAATTTTTTGAATTAGACCCCTGTGTAATGAGAAAATTGATCTATGAGATAGTCACAATTTTGTTAAAAAAATTATAATTTCTCCAAAAACAAATGTATGGCCAGCACAATAGAGAGCATGACAAGATAATAATTAGGGACATCGAAGATGCAAATTATGATAACAAGAAGAAAAATGGATATATGCAATAAAAACTTTACAACAGTAAACTCACAAATGGATAGTTGCAACACCTACCACTCTAATACCATGAAAAGAACATCAACAAGATCGTTCCAAGCCAAAGATCTAAAGAATTAACAACAAAATCATCACAATAAGAGTTCTAATAGCTACAAATATGACATGCAAAGACAAAGACAATATCATATAATATGTAGAAAATAACTTACTTATTAAAAAGTAGAGGTCTTGCATAAATAGGCAAGGAAAAACAAGAAGCAAGACGAACTAACCAATGTGGGATAAATCCATTAAAAGACAAACTAGGAAAAAGATTTTAAAAAACTAGTTATAGAACCTAGAAAACATGAGAACCTACTCTCACATAACCCACGTACCTACTAGTAATGACTCTACTAAAAAGAGCCTTCTTATTGGAAATCCATCTTCAGTAAAGCTTCCCACTAAGATCTTGATTGTTGAAAATTGTTTTTTGGAAACCTAGACCTTGGGACTTAGGTTGACAAATTTTATCCCAACTAACAAGAGCCCACTTGTTACCCATCCATGCGCCATCCCACAAAAAAAATCTCATTATTGTATCCAACTATTTGAGGACTCATTTAGGTGCAACTAAAATAGAGAATCTATAAATGGGCATAGATTAGATCATTGATTGGACAAGAGTCTTTTTTTTCCTAAAAGAAATCCAATTATGAGTCCAATGATTTAGTTTAGAAATTATCCTATTAATTAAAACTTTCCAATTATGCACCTTTAACTTCTTATAGTGAAGGGGAATACAAAGATAGTCAATAGGGAGAGTGCTCTGTGTGAAGTTCAAAATAGATAAAATATGCTCTTGGATGCCTTTATCGGTATTAAAGTACACCACCTTAGATTTAGTATCATTCACATGTTACCTAATAGCTTTCATGTAGGTATTTTAATGTATCTTTGATCATTCTAGCCTTTGATAAGGTAGCTTCTCCAAATAATCTTGTATTATCTACAAATTGAAGATAAGATAATCTCTCTATACCCAAATGGATACCTTTTAAAAGACCTTGATTCCTTTTTTAGAACCCCGAGCAGTGCTCTATTTAAGTGAGATTCTTCAACAACGTTAGTCAAATCTTCTCCTATGGTATCCCAAAAAACTTTGAAATTTTGAATTGGAAAACCATCTAGCCCTAGAGATTTCTCTGATTTCATACTAAAAACTATTCTCCTCACTTCAACCTTATCCACTTGAGTGAAAAAGATTTGATTTTGCTCAACAAATAATTTGGGGGATACATTCAAGAATATCTTGTTGTGATTCCAAATTAAGGGAAGTAGGATACGTAAAAAGATTTTGAAAAAAAATATTTGTAACTTGTTGCATACCTAGAATAGTATCCCTCACAAGCCCAATTGAATACTATAAAAAAGTCAAAATATTACCTTATCTTAATTTCAAGCCAAACGATAAAAGAAAATCATTTTTCTATCTCATTCCAAGAGCCATGATGTTCTTTCTCTTTGTTATCAATAAATTTCTTCTTGAATATCTATAGTCTCTAATTCTTTTCTTATAAACTCATATGTAGTTTGTAATTCCTTTGTGATTACTCCAATCTTAAAGTTGGTTGCTATCTCTTCCATTTTTACTAGCAAAAGAGCTATTTTAGACTAAAAATCCAAATTTTATTTCTTTGCCAAAGCGTAAGATGAGATTTAACATATTGGAGTTGTTTCAGAAAAACACACATTGATCTCCCATGAGATGGGCAAACCTCTTCCCACCAAAAGGGTATGTTTTTCTTAAGATCTTCTTGTTCCAACTAGTAGTTCTCAAAACAAAAAAATATTAGATGAGAATTATGGCCACTTGTCCTTTCCAAAAGAATTTGAAAATGATCAGACTTAGTACGATTAAGAATCTCCATTTTAAGAGACCAACATAGGAAGGTCTCTTCAGAGACCAAAAAATTTTCAAGCTTAACTATTCTATTTTCCAATCTAACTTGTTTAATTGTCCAAGTAAAATGAGATCATGGATGCTAGATATCAATTAGATCAAGCTTGTTAACTCTAGATAACATAAATCTATCTCCCTAGTCCAAAGAAGGATTACCTCCTTCTTGATCTCTAAGAGATAGTTTTGCATTAAAATCACCTGTTACTATCCAATATACATTCTTTTTTCCCATTCGACTAAATTCTAGTATTGACCATTGATGTTGTTATGTTGTCAATTCTATAGCTCCATATAAATTAGAGATCATTAGTAACTCCCCAGTATCCATGCTATTGAAGAGAGAAGTAATAACCCCACGTCTAACAGAGTGTTCTAAAGCTTTCTAGTAAAGAGGATTCCATAGAGTCATGACCCCCCTGAAGCCCTTTGAGAACCAACTACCATATGTTCACATTATCACCAATTTTTTTTAAAAATAACATCCATTTTTTGGATGGAGGTTTTTGTCTCTTGAAGAAGGATGAAGTCAGGAGAATGTTTTATGATTACATTTTGAAAAATAATTTGATGAGGTTCGTTATTTAGACCTCTTATATTCTAAGATTGGACAATCATTGGGGACTGCAATTTGTATAAGTGTCCATTTGCTTGATATTGCCTTCGATAAGATGTTGTTCCCCCTCTTTAAGCAACTTTTATTGATTTATTTTCCTTCCTAAACCCTTGGCATGAGAAAATTTTAACCTTTTCTTTGCTTGTTGGATCCCATGTTCTGGCTTCCCTCTATCCTTTTTTCATCTTTCATTGAAATGTCTTTATCCACTACCACCATGGCAAGAGTTTGATTCTCTGGTTTTAACAACATTAAGGGATCATCTGCTAATTCTGTATTAACATAATCTTGAGTGGTAGGTCCAACATCCTTAGCAAGTAGAATACTATCTTCATGGGATTCAGCTAGTATAGTGATTTCCTCTTCCTTATCTACAAGAGAATTAAGGGTTTCAAACCTATTTGAGTTTCTCTCTATTACATGGTTGGATATTGTATTCCCATTCTTTTTATTTTTCCTTCATTTTGAAACTTCAAAACCCTCATCACTCAACTTTTTTGTCGAGGTTATGGTTTAGTTTTCTTCTTTTTTCTCAACAAATTTCTAACTAGTTACATTTTCCTTTGGAGGAATAGGGTTCTTCATTATCCCCTCTAAGCAAGAATGATCTAAATGGCCATGTTTGTGGTAAATCCTGCATTTGAAGGTAATTGTCTCATAATCCCCTTGCTGAATCCATGATAATTCCCCTAATTTTATTTTGATTTTAATGGGGAGAGGTTGATTGAGATCCATCTCAACACAAATCTGAGTATAAATTGTCATATCTCTCCTTAATGTACCCTTGGCAGCCCCAAGATAACATCCCAAGAAATTACCTAGTTTCTCAAAAATTGGTTTGCACCAATATTCCATGAGCAAGGCATAAAATTGAATCCAAATAGCCACTACAGAGGGTTCCATCTCAGGATCAAATCCTAGCTTCTATGGCTATACAAAAATGCTCGCAACACCATATGTTCTCCTCTTTGACTCAAAAGCTTTGTCTCGATCCACTTGGAAAGAAAAATTCGCTATATAATAACTATTACTGATTAGAAAAATTATAATATCCTTCATGGGTTCCCAGTTTTTCCTAATCCATGAATACATAAATCTTAAAGAGGATCTTATACCAATGAACTTACAGATCAGATCATGCTTACTTCTGTACATAATATTTTCAGCCACTAGATTTTGTTCAATCACCAATTTAGGATGCATTAATGCCTGGGGAAGACAACCATTAACCATTACGTGATATGATTGTCACTCTGGTTTCTTACCTCCAATAGAAAAAATAGTGTGTATATATGGGTTGTTAAACAAAGAATCCTCTATTTCCTGCCTCCCTTTGACTGTATCTACAAAAGATTTCACAAATGGTTGGGCTTGAAATTGGGGCCCTCCTAATCACCCATTACTTGAGCCATAACCTTATCGATTATAATTCCCTATTTAAATCTTCTTTTTTATTCTATTATTTAATCCACAAAATAATTTTACAAATATATGTAATAAAAATAATTTGTAATTATTTAGAAATATTTATATATCTATATCTATGTCTATATAATTATTAAAATAATATTTATTAATGACTCAAAAATAAGAAAATAAAAAAGAAGAAAAAGAAAGAAAGACTAAGAAATAAGTAGAAAGAGGAAAGTTGAGTTAATAAAAAAATGATTCCAACATTCTTACCATCGAACCGAAAAAAAAGTAGGGCTTATTTTCAAGAGAAGATTCATTTGTAATTGTATTGTATTTTTTCAATACCATAGGAGAGGTCCACCTATTTAAAAAATATTCCAAAAATAAACAAGGGCTGTCTCTCTTTTTAACTTTTAAATTGTTTAAAGTTGATTTTTCATATAATTTTATAATATAAATTTTATATTAAAATAATATGTAAAACTTAATAATAATAAATATTAAAAAATATTAAAATTGGGATAACAAATATAGTCCTTCTATAATTTATGTTATAATAAAAGTAATGTTTAATATATATAACATAATGATATGAAACATGTTAATAGAAAGTAATGTATTCTAATTTATTTGACATGTTTTAATTCCATTTTTATAATTATAAAATGAGAAGCACTCAAAATTATATTAATATAAGAAACATATGTTAATATTACATTTAATTTTAAAAAATACATTTAAGTAATACCTACTAAAATTTCAAAATTAATATATTAAATATTAAATGAAAAAATATAATTGTTAATATAATATATATTTTAAATATTTTTTTTTTAACTGAAGGAAAAAAGATAATTGAAAAGTGAAATCTGGCATGACTGGGACTAATAAATAAACGTAGGGAAGAAGTGCATTTAAAATAGACGTTGAATCTAATAGGTTTTCATTCAAACTTAAAAAAAAAAGTAGTTGCTTCCATTGAACGTTGTGGATTGGGTTTATCAGGAGTTCGGATAACTTAATCCATATGACTAAGAAATCAATTCCAATCACGGTCAACTTATCGAACATACTATCATAGTCAACCCTCTTCTTGGAAAGTTATTTGGGAGCTTGATCGAACGTAGAATCAATAGTTGGGCTAAAAAAGAAGGGAAAAGAGCAGAGGGACAGGGTGGTTTTAGACCAAAGCACTCTACCATTGATCACTGTATTACTCTTAGGCATTTGATTGAAAAAGCTTGGAACATCCAAGGTGGGGAAGCTTACCGTTGTTTTGTGGATTTTAAAAAAGCTTTTGACATAGTACCCAGAGACAAACTCTGGAAAAGGATGGAAGAACTAGGGGTTCCCGATGAGTTTAGAGCCGCTGTCCACAAACTCTATAAGCGTGTTAGAGCAAAAAATAGAACTAGAGAAGGCATGTCTGAATGCTTCGGCAGCAACATAGGGGTCAAGCAGGGGTGCCCACTTTGTTTGGCCTTTACATTGACAAACTTGAGGAATGGATAAATAAAACTGAAGGAGGTGGCATTCAGTTGACCAGTGTTGTAGTAAAGCTACTTTTATATGCAGATGATCTTATTCTTATAGCAAAAACTGCCCATGGTTTGAGGGATCATTTGAAGGCTTTAGAGCTATTTTGCCAAGATGTCGGGATGCAAGTGAACATTAGCAAGACTAAAGTCATGATCTTCTCTCTAAAAAGGAAACAACAACAAACTAATTTTATGTTCGAAGGTAGCCCGTTGGAAATCGTCAAAGAATACAAGTATCTTGGTATTGTTTTTCATAACAGAGTCAGTTGGGAAACTTGCAGGGCAAAAAGGATTCAAGGAGGTTGAAGAGCTTCTTACCTTCTCCAGAACAGATGCAGGAAAGCAGAACTTTGGGACTGGGAAACCAAGAAAATCCTTTTTGGTTTGCTGGTCACACCGGTTGTCCTCTACGATTGTGAGGTTTGGGGAAGTAGCGTGTCAAATCACAGATGGAGACAGTTGGAAAGAATTCAAAAACATCTTATCACCAATAGTCTTAAAGTTAAAGCAATTGTTCCATATAAGATCCTCCTAGCGGAAGCCGGTACTTTCTCAATGGAAGTTGTGGCAATTTCACGGGTACTAAGCTACATAAAAAAGGTTGAAAACATGAGGAATCACCGGTGGCCCAAAATGGTGGTGAACGAGGTGCTAGATCGGAGGAAGAAGACGTGGATGAAGCAAAACATCAAGTGGCTGGGAAAATGGAACATTAAGTTACATGAGTGCCCTAACTCCAAAGAGGAAATAAAAAAGTTTGTATTAGAAAAAATCAGGACTGCCATGTGGACAAATCATATTGGACGTAAAAAAATGCATTATATCAAAGAATTTAATCCCACTTGGGAGCACGGGGATAAAGCATACCTAAGTGCCAAACTTAAAGGTAATGCTAGGAACCTAATGGCACAATTGAGGACCGGTTCACACCATCTTAGGTGTGAAACGGAAAGATGGACGGTTTCCAAGGAAAGATGGGAAGATAGGACTTGCATTTTTTGCAACGATAGAGTGGTTGAAACTAAACGACACTTCATTAGGGAGTGTGATGCGTACAAGGATATTCGTATGCAGCAGGATAACAGTGTGAATGTGGGCAGTTTTAGTGAATTATTTGAGGAGGAGAGGCTACACAACACAGCGTGGCTGTTGATAAAGATTCATAAGAAGTGAGAGGACTTAGAAAAAAATATGAAGAATCTCTAATGATCTTGACACTTAGTCCCATAGACTATTTGGTCTCGTGGACGTCATTAAAACTCATTTCATTTCATTTCAATCATAAAATATTACAGTTGAGCCATAAATTCTGTGCGGGCTATCTCAGTGACAAGCGACGTAGAGTCGTTGTAAATTATCACAAGTAGGATGCGACCGCAGGTCACGGCCTCCACGCACCGCTTGGGTAGCTGACGCAAAAACCTGCAGAGAATCTTTGAACAACGAACAAAGAGAAAGAGTGAAGAATCCCGCTATAACTATATCAAGATTCTTCAGTTACAAACATGGAGCCATAGATCGACAAGAAAGAAAGAGCAGGCGAAAAACCCGATAGCCCACAAGGCCGCCTGCTGCTGCTGCTGTTTCTCTTCTTAGTTTTTTCTGAAGAGAAATTGTGGCTTGAGCTTTTCTGCAATGCCTGCAGGTGGGGATCGACTGTATATGAGCATTTCCGATTGTTTGCCGCATGCGAACATATGGATTCAGAGCTGGTTCAACGAGTGCATTTACACGCCTTGGGATTTGGTGGCATTTGTTATTGGGTTGTCGTCTGTTTGCTTCTGGATTGTTGCTCAGGTCCCTCAGTTTATGAGGAATTTGTCGAGGCAGAGCGCTGATGGGCTTTCTCCCTGGTTTCTAGTGCAGTGGCTTGCGGTAAGCGCATTTTCAAAAAAAATTAAAATATCTTTTTGAATGATTTGATTTTGGGTTTGTGAGACTTGGGCCTCAAATGTTAACCTGCCCTAGTTTGGATAACTGGAGCAATTGTAAGCTGGAGGGTACTCCTAATCCCAAAGCAATCACCCCTGCCTGGTGAACCGTGAAAGCTCAATAGACTGTTTATGGGGTAAGAAATTTTGCCCCACCCAATGCTGCATTGGATAAGATTGTTCGATCCAGTTAGGCATTGGCTCGAAGATGTTCAGAAAAATCTAGTGTTGTTTGTTTTTCCATTTTGAAGCACTGAACTTACGCCCCTTCTTTGTCCACCCAAATGGTCGCTCGAAGATTGGACAAACTTTTATTTCTTGAAACGATACCCTTATGGCCCCTTAGTTTCTCCATGGGGGCCACTGGCTTAGAGATGTTGAGGATCATCTATTTCTTGAAACAGAACACTTAAGGTTCCTTTCTGTCCCTACCCAAATGAATTTTGACTGGAAATATAGAAATACTACACTTAAAGCCCCTTCTATGCCCCACCCAATTCAGCTGGCTCTAATATTTTGAGGAAGAACTATTTCTCGAAACGCTTACACTTACAAGGCCCCTTCTTTGCCCCACCCAATCGAGAATGATTATCTATTTCATGAAACACTACCCTTAAGGTCCTCGTTTTGGCCTGCCCAACCGAGCATTGCGTCTGTGATGTTGAGGAGTTTCTTTTTTTCTCTCGAAAGAATGCATTTAAGGGCCTTTCTTTGTCCTATTCAATTGGGGATTGGCTCCAAGATGATGAGGGATGTCCATTTCTGGATACCCTGTCCGTAAGGCTCCTTCCTTGCCCCATCCTATTGGGCATTGGCTGCAAGATATTGAGGAATATTTATCTCTTAAAACATTATTCAGAAGGCCCCTTTTTTGCCCTACCTAGTGGGCACGGGCATTGACACACAGATTTTGAGGAATGCCTATTTCTTCAAATATTTTACCCATAAGTCTCCTTTTATGGCCTAGCCAAGTGGGCGTGGGAATTGCCTGAAAGATGTTGCGGAATATCTATTTCTTCAAACACTATCTTAAAAGGACTTTTAAGGGCTGCTCACCGTGTTTATAGCTTTAGATGTTAAGGATATCTATTCTGCTTTAACCCCTTTATTCAAATTCCATTTAGGTGAACTCACTACAGTTCGTTGAAAATTTTATACAATTTTTTCATACCACTCAATTTGCTTTTGATTCTTGTTTTATAGTCCTTCGAACTCATAGCCTGAATAAGTGCTAATATTTATCATAGACTGTTTTTTTCAATTTCTTTGTTTCAATTGTTTTGACCTGGTGAGAGTCAGGGATGAAACACTAACCCATGCTTTTTACGACGGACATGTTCAAAGCTAGGCTGCAGGAATACTCTCCCACTGGCTGCAAGAAATGTCCTACAGATTAGACCTGTTTCCAAGAAGAATCACTCCAAATGGCAAAACCCAATTGTCTCAACTCTGCACAACTGGCAAGAGGGTTTTTCCTTATTGATTAGATTTCAGTTCAAAGATAGCACTTATTTAGGGGCTTTTCCTAAACAAGTGCTGACAGATCACAATTTAACACCATGCATGGCAGAACTAGGCCAAAACTTGATGCCTATAATTGTTTATAGTCAGGGCCACAGATGCCATCCATGTTTAGGTAAATGCAGAGATGCCTGGCTACACTCTCGTCCATTAACCTTATAGTTGATTTGGAGCTGGTAAGCTTCATGGCTTAAATGCTCTACTGAGTTTATTAGGATACCCAAGTTCAAAGGTCAGCTGTAAATAATTTCTGAGGGGTACACATCAATTGCTTAAATCCCAAGTGTTCCTGGTGACATTGTGATTATATCTAATCACAAGAGGAATCAACCCAACCCTGTGAACTGTAAAAGATTTACAGTCTCACAATTTCATACCTGACACTACTCACAGAGGGTGAAACTATAGAACACTGTGTACCACACAAGCACAAAAGTGTCTTTATAACCTTTATAGGAAAAATGTGTTTTCCAGAGGGCTAGCATCAGGTTTAGTTAATGCCAAGTGGCACAAATATAGCGGGCCACAAGACAAACCTGGAAAGTAGAAAAGCATCAGTCACTGCCATAAAGTGATAGAACTTGATTTCTGTAAATAATTTACAACAGCCATTGGATTTAGGATTCTTTTGGCTCAGTTTTATTGAACACCAAGAGAAATTCAAATGGCATTTCACAAAGAACTTGCAGAGGCAGTAGGACAAGCTTCTCCATCTTCTTTTAGTCCCTGACCTCATTTCAGCCAAGATGATTCCTGTCTTCTACAATCTCATCAAGCGTCTTCTCAAGGGGTTTCCTTCTTTGACTGCAAGCAGCTTTCCATCTGTTTCAACTTCCATAAAGAATTTTAAAAGATTTTTGAAATATTTGTTATTATTACCAATTATGTTGATTGTAATGTCGCCTTTTAACCTGCAGCACTGAATAAATGTTTTGTCTGCAGTTAGAATAAAAGATTGGATCTTTCAATTAGAATAAAGCAGCTTAGTTTGTCTGCGGTTAGAATAAAATTAGTTGGAAGATTACTCCATAAAATAAGGCAGAGAGAAACTGTTTGTCTCAGTCCGTTAGCATCACAATTAGAGGGATTTGTTCAGTTAGCTGCCTACATTTGAGGAAGTTAATTACAAGTTAGCTGCCTATGTTTGGAGAAAGTAATTATCAGTTTGACTATTAGCTACCACCCTTTAAGGATTGCCTTCCTATGATTTAGGATCATCGGGAGCTGGGCTATAAAACAATGCATAAGGTAGAAGGAAAATATTTTTTGGAATATTAGCAAAACTCAACTTCAGCTACAAGAAGGTGATGCTGCTACAGCAGCTCGCTTGGCGCTTGAGGATGAAACCCTTCAGACATGAACCTGATCCTCTTGGGGATGACAACACCCAGAGGAATACGTGGTGCAGGACATTTCAGATTTGCACAAAGACTTAAGGATTAGTAGAATGAACAATTGCATGGCTGCATGTGTGTTAAGGATATTTTAGAGTTCAGAATTTTATGTTGGGCATTTTCCTAATGAGTTGTATTAGTTTAGTTGCTGTCTATTTGTTTGTATGTGTTTCATGAAAATAGTTGAAAATCTCTACTGTTAGAGACTTTCTAGGTCTGATTATTTGTATGCATTTAGTTTAGGACATTTCAGTGGTATGAAAGCTGTGATTTTGCTATCCTGTGGAAAACACAAATAAAAAATTTAAAAAATAAAAATTAAATAAAATTAGATTTTTGTACTGCATGTCAGAGGTGGCAGGGAAACGAGATATCAATAGAGGGAGCAAAGGAAGCAGAAAATGGCACATGAGGATAGAGAGAAGAAGATGACAAAAGATGAAAGGGTAGATCTATTTCAAAATACCCTCATAGGAATTCAGCAGGGACAAGAAAGAATGGTAGAACTAATGGCACAAATTTTACACTTCCAAAGTAACATGCAAAATCCAGATATATTAAGTCATTTCAGATAGGAGAGTTTATCTTTGCAAGACCAATCAACGGTCAGTCAAACGAGTCTCCTTCAAAAACCTTTTAAACCCATGCTTATATAGAAGAATGAAAAAACAATTGCTGAGACAATTACTCCAAGGGACTTAGACACTTTTTGTGGAGTATCAAGCGAAATCGCAAGATTTCAAGGCTAAAATAACTTTTGATAACTATTTGGAGATACTCGAGAAAAGGGTTCAAGGCGATAGAACCCATAGTAGCGACTGGAATGATGAAAGAAAGGATCTGCAACAAAAGTTGAACAAATTAAATGCTCCTATCTTTGATGGCAGCAATAAAATATCTGCCCAGGCATGGTTGCAAAAGCTACAGACCTGCTTTACACTCAGCCCTATGGTGGAGGAAGACACCATCCAATTCACCACATTGCATTTGGTTGGTGTTGCCTATGACTGGTGGCACCATGGTTTGGTCACACAAGGGCATAGTCATATAAATAATTTGATGATTTCAGTCAGAGACTATTGGACCGCTTTGAGAAAAAGGATGAGGATGAGTACTTCAGAAAGCTTGCAAGAATTAGACAACAAACCTCAGTGGATTTATATGCTGCCGAATGTTAGTAAGTTGCAGGTACCTGATGTATCAGGAAATTGAATCAATTTTCTCTTTATCAAGGGTCTATTTGAGCCCCTCAAAGGTCTAGTTAAGGCCTTTGCACCCCAATCACTACAAGAGGCTATTAGGAGGGCTTTGACACTTGAGCCATCTACACTAAGGAGAAAATTTTCATATCAGCCTAAAGCACCTACTATGGGACAACAAGAGGATAATTTTCAAGACAGAGGATTTAACTCATACCCTGAAAGAGCTACACCTTAGCCCATTGCAGCAAAAAAGATTGATGAGCAAACTAGAAATGAGCTCAGAAGGAAGAAGTGGTTTTTGTGCAAAGAGCCTTGGAAGCCCGATCATAGATGTCTGGGCAAGGGCCAAGTCCATTACACTAAAGTAATTTTTGATGAAGAGGAAATTGGTTATGAAACCTATCAATCATAACAACAACTTGCAATGGAAGAACCGATTGTAGAGCATGAGCCTAAGCAATTGGCAGGAGATATTACCAGCACTATAGAAGGGAGACTTGCAACTCTTTTGGGAGCACCATGGTGTCACCCATTCCTAATTTGTGAGGAGTTATCCAAACAACGGATTACAATACTTATTGATAGTGGGGCCACCCACAATTGTATTGATGAAGGCCTTGTGGCTAAGAGGAGATTGAAGGTGGAGGACTTCTCAGGGTTCAATGTCACTGTGGTTGATGGTTTCACTATCCCATGCACCAAGGTAATTCGACAACTCAAGTTATCTTTTGGAGATTATAATGTATGTGATGATTTCTATGTTGTGGGACTAGGGGAAGCAGACATGGTTCTAGGTATACAATGGTGGTTGCATTCCCTTGGGGAATTCTCCCAAAATTATCAAGCCATGGAGCTGAAGTTCAAATCTCAAGGGAAGGGCAAGTTACTTAGGGGCATCCTTGATGGGTCACCTTGGGTGGTCACAACTAAGACTATGGAAAGGATTTTCTGCAAGGGACAATTCTCGTGGGCAGCCAGTTGCTTTGTGATAAAAGGCAAGCCTAATACTTTGCCTTCAGGTAAGCACCACACTTATCATGTTGACATTAAGACTATTTTGGATAAGCATAGTATTGTGTTCAGTGATATGCCTCCAGGTCCACCACCGGATAGGGGACTCCAACACATCATAGAGTTGGAGCAGTTTTCTAAGCCCATCATGATAACCCCCTATCGCCATCTGCGGATATATAAAGAGGAACTAAAAAAGGAACTTGGCCAACATATTGCACCATCAGTTGATTTGCCACCCTTGGATGATGAGGGGAAACTCATACTGGTTTCAGAGGCCATCATTGACATACGGAAGAAGAAATTGAGGGACAGGGCTATCACAAAGTACTTGGTCCATTGGAAGAGCCTACCCGTTGAGGATGCTACTTGGGAGGGGCCAGAGTTCTTCGAACATCCAACACTGCATTGCTTATGGGCAAGCAATTATGGGAAGGGTGGATTTGTAATGGCCCCTTTTAATCCGCAACACTGAGTAAGTGCTTTGTCTGCAGTTAGAATAAAAGAATGAGTCTTTTAATTAGAATAAAGCAACTTAGTTTGTCTGCAGTTAGAATAAAATTAGTTGGGAGATTACTCCATAAAATAAGATAGAGAGAAATTGTTTGTCTCAGTCAGTTAGCATCACAATCAGAGGGAGTTGTTGTTCAGTTAGCTGCCTACATTTGAGGAACTTAATTACAAGCTAGCTGCCTACGTTTGGGGAAAGTTATCATTAATTAACTGCCACCCTTTATGGACTGACTTCCTATGATTTAGGATCATTGGGAGTTGAGCTATAAAATAGTGCATAAGGTAGAAAGAAAATATCTTTTGGAATATTAATAAAACTCAACTTCAGCTACAGGAAGGTGATGCTGCTACAGCAGCTCGCTTGGCGCTTGAGGATGAAACCCTTTAGGCATGACCCTGATCCTCTTGGGAACGACAACCCTCAAGAGAATACATGGTGCAGGGCATTTTAGATTTGCACAAAGACTCAAGGATCAACAAAATGAACAATTGCATGGCTGCATGTGTGTTAAGGACATTTAAGAGTTCAGAATTGTATGCTAGGCATTTTCCCAGTGGGTTGTATTAGTTTAGTTTCTTTCTATTTGCATGTATGTGTTTCATGAAAATAATTAAAAATCTCTGTTGTTAGAGACTTTCTAGGTCTGATTATTTGTAGCATTTAGTTTAAGACATTTCACCGATAGGCAATCTACAATAGCAGCAAGGGAGTGTAATGGAGTGAGTTGTTCACATTTATATTTGACCTTAAATTTGACCTCCATTTGACCATCACCTAGAAGTAACATAGATTTCTGGAAAGGATGAATACGAAACACAATTTAAACGAGATACAGCTATACCCTTATAAAATCCTGTAACAGGATATAGATGACAGAGAACTAGGAGAAAAATATAATATTTAGTATCTAGGTAAAGTTGAAACAAAACAAAAAGTGATCTGAACAGCTTACAAACAAAAGTCAGAATGAGAGACAAGGGCTTAGTTCTTTCCATCATCTGTTATTTCTATCAGCGTTCCTTGAATTCTTTCATTGTATTTCTGCTCTGGGCTGAGGTGGAGTTTTGTGGGGCCTTAAAGCTAATAGAAAACTTTTCTTGTTTGCTCTATCAATTCAATCCCCGGGTATGCAAAATATTATAGTGGGAATGCATTTTCTCTTCAAGGCACTATAGTTGATGAAGAGAAATCTCGCTGGTCTTCAACCTCAGAATGTTTGCTAGTTGGTACCCAACAGACAAGCCTTTCAAATGCTTTAATTAAATTCCTCGGCTTCTCTTTCATGGCTATCCCAAACCCAACTTCTATTTCTTTGCTTTTATTTTCCTGTCTGAGCTATGATGTTATGATATAAGCATTGTGCCTGGCTCAAGTAGAGCGTGACTTGGGTTCTCATTTAGAGCCTCCCTTCTTGTTGGTTTGAACCCTCGGCTGCATCTTCGTTACTAATATAATTTTACTATAGCCTACAGAATTTCTATCCATTCCATCTCTTCTTTGTCCTGGCCAGTTTGAGCTACATTTTTTAATCCTTAAATAGACTCTTCTGCTAAAATTGCATTAGAAAGCCCCCTTTTGTCATTTGTTACACTTTGGCTGAGTGGTGTCTCATTTCTGTTTGGTCTGCCGCTTGTTGATCCATAAGTATGATGGAAATTCCTTTCCTAAATTACCAATATGAATCTTAACATGCCAGAAATATGTTATAACTGACCAAGATTGCTGTCCCTTAAGTGCTTTTCCTTTAAAAAAACAGAAGTAACCTTAGAAATGTGATTTCTTAAGTGCTTACACTTGATGAAGTCGTGTAAAATGAAATTAAGCAAGTAAAAGACCGAATCAACAAATAAAAAGTATAATCAACACTGAAATTTATCTTCGAGAAACTCAAATTGGGAAAACTCAAAACTCCAAAAGAGTGGGACTGTGCCTACACATCTCCACTATCATTATTTAAGATTTACAAGCCCATTGCTCCAATGGAGCCTCCAACAACACTCTGGGACCTTTGAAGCACTTCTGCAATTCTCTACAAGCTTTCCTTGCTCAGAAAACATGCTCAAACAACATTCTTCACTTCTCTATTCAGCTGTGCATACATCATACAAATCTAGAATGAAAAGTACATGACCCCGAGGGGTATATTTATACAAATACACGAATCATTTAATCAAACAAAAACTTCAAATGATATTTCCCACGAAGAGACAAAATAGGAAGCATTTTCATTTTTGTCTTATATCAGGCAGATTCAGCATGTGCTGAATTAGCCTGTATGTTCCATGCTGTACGCTGTACTGGACGGATTCCGCATCTGCTGAATATGTCTGCATGTGGCACCTGCCAAATACGTCAATGTAAACTGTTCTAGCATTTGCTATGGGCCCCAGGTTGTCCAGATCATACTTACACCTTTCTGCACCTGTTTTCTGATTTTGTTCATTCTCTGTACTTCTGTTTTTCTGATTTCTGTTAAATGTAGTGAGCGTGAACATGTCTTAGAATACTTCATTAGTCATACAAACCATGAAGTTGGTCTGATTATCAAACTGAATTACAACATTTTTCTTGATCCAATTCGGATCAATTTTCATATTCTTAAATACACAAACTGCCTCTCAAAGCTTGCAAGCTTGGCGCAACCTCTTTTAGAAGGGCCCTAAAAGATTTTTCAAAATATCATTTGCAACTCTTATGAAGTTATCATAGATTGCCAATTTCATAACATTAGTTCCATCATAGCCCATCCAAGGTTGATTGAATACAAACACACCACCACTTTATCTTTAGAGTTCGGCTTTATCTAACATAAGGTCCTTTATTTGATTAAATAGTTTTCCAAAATTGGATTTTAACAATTACCTTAAACACGAACAGATTTGAGATCTATGTTAAGCAGATAGCACTTTGTTTGGAAAGAAGATCTATCTTATTAGCTTCTTTTCTGAAAGGGGTGACATCTTAATAAAACTGAGAATGAACTTCTTCAGCTTTGTGAAGTTGCTTAGGAGAAGTGCAATTCATCTCATAGTTCTCCCTCTCTCTGATTCCCTCAGATTCCTTCTAAGGATTTGTGAATTTCAAGTTCCAGGAAATGGAAGAGGGAGGTTTTTTAAAAACAAGCCGGTTTTTTGGAGGCACGAGGTCTAAAGGTCTATTAGTTTGGACAAAGAAAGTTGGACAAAACTTATTGTTTATCACCAGAAATAATTTTAATTTTTTAGGAATGTGTGCAGAGGTTTTATAACTAGATTATTTCAATAATGTGAAGTGATCTGGTAATATGAATTCTTAATATAATTTTTGCATCGATTGATTCCAGGGTGACGCATCTAATTTGTTTGGCTGTCTTCTGACTGGTGATCAATTAGCAACAGAAACCATGACAGCAGCCTATTTCATTTTCGCGGATTGTGTAATTTTATCACAGGTAAGCTTAGAACACATTGTCCAAATCTATTTTTGTTTCATAATAGGGAACATCTAGTGCCAATGTCATCATTGCCAATGGTTTGAACCAAGGTCTTATTTTTCTTAAATATCTTCTGATATAATTGATGTGAAACTTTATAATTACTGTTGCTATCTTGCCCTTCACTCCCATTACAGCCTTTTTTACATGTTCTTAATCTCATCTTGCAGTCAATTCAAATTGAATAATAATCATTTATTTTGCAGTACCTGTATTACAGTTATAAAGGGCGCAAGCAACCTGCAGGATATGGATCAGATTCAGATGAATCTTTGCATAAGCCACCTAATGGATATTATGAATCACTTCAAAATGGTGAAGCTGCACGGTTGGAGAAACTGCTGGAGTCAACCATGGCAACAGGTTCATTATCTCTTTATAGGATCTAACTTTGGCTGGTTCGCATTGGATTAGAAAGAAATGAAAAACTTACGTGAACATTTACCACAGCAAATGTTTGGCATAATTTTTTATCAACATTGTTTCTGATTGCAACCTCTTTTCTTCACTTGTTGCCAAATTGGATGCAGAGAGTGCTCATTCCCAGCTATGTATATTGGAACCTAAAACGTCTCAGGCAACTAAACCATCTGTCATAGATTCTGGAAAAACAATTGTTCGCTTCAAGCATGCTTCAATATCAAAGGAATCTAAATTAATTGCTGAAAGCAGGGGCAACTTCAGATGTTGTTCCTGTAATACAAGGACAGATAATTTGCGACGAAATATGCCATTTAGCTCAGGGCTTTCTGTTTTGCAGAAACATCAACAAGATTGCTGTTTTGCAAATGATCAAAAGGCTAATTTGAAAAGAGTTGTTGGGCAATATGGACTAGAGTACAGCATCACATTATGGAAAAAGAATTCGAAAAGGTACATGTTGAGTTCAGGAAAGCATTGTGATCATGCCCCCTCTCATGTAAGGAAGTCCCGTGTAAAGGCTGCCTTTTGCTTCACTGGTCTGTTAATCCTGGCGTCCTTCAGTTGGCAATCTTTTTCAAGTGTCCCTAATTTCAGAAGTAACATCATCCCAAATGAGAATGAATTTGCCGTTTTAGGGAGGAGGAACTTAAAGGAGCTACAAGAAGAGGATCAAGGACTTTCACAGAGAACCTTACTGGCAATCAGCGGATCTGCATCATTATGGACCAGAGATATTGGATTACTATTTGGGTAGGCAATGGTTTCTTGAAGTTCTAGTGATATAACACTGCAATTGCAGATTTTTTATATTTTATTTGTTATTTCGTGAAAATCGATTCTACTTAACTTTTAGAAGAGATATTCATTGATTTACTTGAATTCAAAATTTAAATAGAATTTTCTTGAGATATTTTGGAAGCTCTGGTGTCAGCATAAAATGCCAGTTTGGAAACATGGATTTATTAATGAGCCTTGACTAATGAGTTTGGTGATTTACTTTGCAGATGGGCCTCTTCAGTGTTCTATCTGAGTTCGCGTGTATCACAACTTCTTGAAAATATATCTAGGAAATCTGCCAACGGTTTGTCATTGGGGATGGTTGGCTGTGCAGTGATGGCAAATCTCACATATGGAGTTGCCATTTTGATGCTAATAACGTCATGGTAATCATATCTTGACCTTCTGTTTAGTACATTAATTCTAGGGGAAAATGCTGTATGTGACTAGAGGGAATTATGGCTTTTTCATTCTATTTTAACATTAGATTAGACCAATGCATTTGCGAAGCTTTGATGGGCAAGTGGTTTTCATAACTTGCTTTATTGTTTCTGTATTTATTTTTCTTGGTGCTTCAGGGGGGATTTGTTTTCCAAGTTCCCTTGGCTACTTGGGAGTTTAGGGACGGTGTCTCTAGATTTAATCATATTGATGCAGGTCAGAATTCTAAATTTCATTTCAGCCTTAGATTTGAAATTCAATGTTCAATGCAAAATATTGTAGTCATGTGGCAAAGATGTTAGTTGTCATATTACATGTTGTCATTGTGAATTTTCTGTATATTTGTCATGTTATCACTGTTTTGTTGTAAATTTGTCATGGTCATTAACCTCTGATGTTGGTTTTTTTTGGTTCAGGCCTATTATTTTAGCTGCCGGTATGGAAAGAATACAAATGAGAGCACTCCATTTTTGGCATGATTAATTCTCATGCTAGTGTGCCAATATCGATGCTCATCTGACAGAAGACTCAGCAACTCTTAAATCAACAATTTCACATCTTGTGAAACTCTTGTTCAGGAAAGTCTTGTATGTACATTAATGGTAACCTGTAAATAGATTCAACTCCATCAAATGGAAATTGATTTCAGGCTTAAATATTGGAATGTGACTTCTAACATATCATTTTGTAAAATATAAGTCCATCCTGTATTTGGGCCCGTAAAGTATTGCCGTTTCATTGTAGCTAATATTTTCAGTAAGTAATGATGTAAAGTTTGAGCTTCTTAGGACTTTTGGTAGATGTATACTACCTTGGACTATTTAGAGGTTAAATTTAATACCTTGGATAATTTGTTTTCATTATTAAGGGTTGTCTTGCAGCAGTTTATATATGGTTCAGTATCTTTGATTGGATTAAGGAAGTATTTTCAAAACTAAAATAAATTGCGAGAGCCACCAACACACACATAAACCTTGACAGAGCATTGGAAATTTGATGGTGGGCATGATGACTACGATTGGGATGGTATTATCGTCATGGCATCCATAACATTTCTCTGTATGGTGTTTGTAATTACTATTACTATTACTATTTACTATGTCTATTTATGTCAGTATGCCAACAACCTCACACAAGCAAAACCTCCGTTTTCAGTGGAGGTTCAGGATTTTCTCAGAGTGCTTTGACATCTGTGTGTATGTTTTTTTGAGAGTGAGCGAATATAATCAATCGGATCAACGAATGACTGTTGCAGCGTGTAGACCTTAAGCGACTCTCTGCAAATCTTAAGTGGCGTGGGCCTCGGACCTGCAATTCATTCCTTCCTTTTGCTGAATTCATATCGATCAAAATAATAAACAAACCATCCTCTAACAGATAGGTCCCATGTTGGGGTTAATCCCTGTCTAATTTTGAGCAGAGTGGTCCCATGTATCATTGAAAGTTTAAAAATTGTCTACAAAATATTTGTGCTTTAAAATAAAGAGAAACCACTGTTTAGGAAAAAGTTTTTAAGGGGTGGTACGTCAAAAATGAAGATTTGCATCATTGTTTTTATTTTTTTGGTTGCCAATTAGATGTTTGTATTTAATTATTATTATTTTATTTTTTTTTCATTTTTTTTTTTCAAATAAATGTTATGCCCAAATTTTGTCCCAAAACTTATGTATTTTTTTTTTGTTATCTTATTTTAGTGATATTTATTTATTCACCGTGGTTGTTTAATGTTTAACACATTTGCTTTCTACCACAAAGCCTCTTTAAGAGTAGAATACAAATGCATGATGTTAATATCAATGTGATACTAGAATCAATTAGTGATATCGTGATTAAAAAAGAGGGACAAGTCACTTTTATTAAAAGGTATTTAATTTTAATTTCTTGATTTAAAGGATCATAAGATTATTCACATGACCCAATCAATATACTTAAGGGAAATGAAGTGAGCAAAACAACAATCACTTCACACATGGTTATCGTTTTAAGGTTCACCAAGGGAGAGACTCAACTAACCTTATTCAACTCTACTTTCAAGGCACACAAGATAAGGAATATGACCAAATTTAAAGTAAAAAGGTTGACAACAACTAGACGATGATCAAATTCAAATATATATATATATATATATATATATATATATATATATATATATATATATATATATATATATATATATATATAATCCAACGAATAACGTTCAAGTCTAATATGAAGGAAGATGACAAGTACCGCTAACCTAACCTAACTGCAATTTGGGTAGCTTACATATCCACTCTATAGAATCAAGGTCCAATGTAGTTCTCCATTCACTCATGATCTTCCATGAGACATCATCATTGAGACCAAGTTGGCACTAAATCAACAAAGGATTTAATACGTCGCTCAAGCGACCTACTAAGCTCTTGTCATCAACTCAAAAGAAGAACACATCCAAAGGTCGTTAATCATAAACTAAAAATGTTACAAGATGTGTGTGTTTATCCAATCACTTCCACACGACGACACAAATGAGAGGTAAGTGTGACAAGGAACGTATATTCTCTTGTTCCAACGAGGTCAATGTCTCAACAATCTCTGACTTGTATTGCTCGAAGAAGTTCCGTCTCCTGAGCGAGTCTCTAATAGCATCCAAGGTTAATACAGGAGGAAACAAGCTCAAATCTCAAAAAATCAACAAGGGTCACTATCTCCCAATAGCTAATCAACTAAGAAAACCATGCAACGGGAACCAACAAGAACCACTCACATGAGAAAGAACGTTATAAGATTCATGCTTAAACAAACACTCTAAGGGTTAGATGTTTAAGCATGTGTTCTAAGAACTCATTAAAGTTAGTTGTCAATTGCCCACACTAGGAAGGCATCATAATGGTTAGTTTTCTAAGTATGTTTTCCAAGAACATCTTCAACTTAGTTGATAACACCCACACAAAGAGGTGCCCTAAGGGTTAGTTCATTAAGCTCATGTCCACTTCTCGACTGCATACATATCTGCGGGGATCCATTAACATACAAAATCAGGGTTGGTTGTAGTTCACTCGTTCCTAAATGAGTGTTAGATTTAACGTGAAGGTACATGACCTTCAATTGAATAGTCACACAATTAAGCTTAACATAGTTACGCCAAACAGATAATAATGTGGCCTGTAGTTAGCCCAAAAACATATAGACACTCCCAAGAATTACAAGGACATCCAAACATATGGGAAGTACATGTGTAAATAAAAATAAGCTCGAGTGTGAAAAACAAGACTCATTTTAAGGGAACATCCCAAAATAACTTCAAGTAGGCCCCATCCCAAGTCCACCCAATGGCAATTAAAACCAAACATATACACATGCATTTGTGGGTAAGTTTGAATCAAGGTAATAAACATATAAATGTAAAAAATAGTGTATGGTAATCATGACCTAAATTATAAATTTCAAAAGGTACTAAAACAATCCTTGCAACAAAAGACTCTTCCAAACAAGATAAAACACAATAATTTACAAACTAATAATTTAGTAGAAAAATATATCTTGTTTAAATCTGAAAAAAAGGACAAATTTTTCTTTGCTTAAAACCGATTCTTTAAAATATAAATGTTACGTTTAAGGCAACAAAAAAAAAATTTTGCAAGAAAAACGATAATTTAGTCTACCGTTTAGTGACTTTAACTACTTAGAAAATTTGCCTCAGATTCATAAATAAACTAGTTAAAGAATCGCTGAAAAAATAGTAAATCTAATAATAAAATTATTTTGTTCTTTCAATGATAATTTAAAGCTTTATAATTTGCTTGTAACTTTTAGATTTGAAAAATACAATTCCTAGGTATTTTTAACTATGTTGATATCCACTCAAACACTTCATGTGACTTATTTGGGTATTCCCATAGTTGTTGGGAGGCAGCCCAGGCTTTTTTGGCAAAATGTGTTGGACAAGCTAAGACAGAAAATTAGTCATTGGACTCACCGATGGTTATCTACGGCTGGTAGAGTGATTCTCCTTCAATCTGTCATACAGGCGTTACCTATATACCGTAGCATGGTGCAGGTTGCTCCAACTTATTTCCTAAAAGAATATGATGCCCTCTCTAGGAAGTTTCTTTGGAGTGGGAATCTTCAAAATACGAAATGGAGTCTTATCAATTGGGCAACTGTGTGCAGCCCAAAGCAAGATGGAGGACTTGGACTACGCTCGGCTGTGTTGGCCAGTCAAGCTTTAGCTGCCAAGTTATATTGGAGGTGGTGCTCGAATCATTCTTCCCTATGGGCCCGCATATTGACAGCGAAATACTTTCCGGGTGTTGTTTCACAGGATGTTTCCAGATTTCCTCTTGAGGGTAGAGGTTTGATGGTTTGGGGCACCCTTAAGGCGGGAGCACAGCTTGTGAAGCAAAGCCTGTTTTGGGTGTGCAATAGTGGAACTGAGGCCTTCTTCTGGGAAGATTCATGGGATGGTGCGCCACCCATATTAGTGTCACATCCTCATTTGCAAACGCTTGCTGACTCCTTTCATGCTGCTGGCTGGAACAAGGTAATGCATTATAAAGAAGCTGTTAGCATAGGTTTGTCTATTGGGTACAGATGGAAAAACTCCTCTGATTGGCCACCTGGAGGATCGGTGGAGGAGAAGAGTGAATTAATTCAAATCCTCGAGTCCAGAGGATGCAATTCTCTGCAAGGAAGTGATGTGCTAGCCTGGGGAGGAGAGGCTAATGGTCAGTATTCTGTTTCTGCTGGGTATATGAGTTTGATTCATCAAATTTTCAATAGAGGTCAGGTCTTTTGGGGGAAAAAGGTGTGGAATCCGATATCTTGGCCAAAATGCAATTTTTTCATGTGGCTCCTTACTCACAATAAATGTCTCACCTGGGACAATTTGTGCAAACGTGGCTTTCAGGGACCGTCAATTTGTGTGCTCTGTCATAATAGTGAAGAAGCAGGGACGCACTTATTCTTTCAATGTCATTTTGTCAAACAGGTGTGGCCCCTGTGGTGGTCTGCTTGGGGCGCCCCCTACCGCCATGTTCACTCACTGAGTGAGTTCTGGGACAAATTAGGACATGCTCCAGCTAGGAATTCCATCTTGCAAAGCCCCTGGACTGTGGGCCCGACATTTATATTGTGGAATGTCTGGTTGGAACGAAACAGGGGAGTGTTTCGGGGTGCGCAGCTGGAACTAAGTTCGCTGTGGAAAAGAATTTGCCTTTCGCTGCAGGAAACGTTGCAGTTCAAATGTTTGGGAGACGTAGACCTTGATGTGGAAGTGAATGGTTGGTGCACACGCTTGGGAATTACCCTTAGCCCGAGCTTGGAGGCTGGGAAGAATGAAGCGACGTTGACTGGGAGAAACTCAAAGATGCGACCAGTCAACAGAATAGGTCGCTGGACTTCCCCTGAAGCTGGTAGGATAAAAATAAATACTGACGGGTCCTCAAAAGGAAACCCAGGTGACGCTGGTGTTGGCGGGATTGCTCGTGATTGTGCAGGGAATATAGTGTTTCTCTTCTCGATCTACAAAGGATGGCACACAAATAACCATATGGAAGCAGTGGCGATTCTGGAGGCTATGAAGTTCTGCTGTCAACAGGGATATTATGAAGTTATTTGCGAATCTGATTCGCAAGTTGTGATAAATTTGGTTAATAATGGGCCTACTGGTAAAATAGACTGGAAGTTAAGTGTTATTGTTCATCAGATTAGGGATTTATGTGCGTCTTTCAATTATAGTTCCTTCAATCATATTCCCCGAGAATGGAATAGTGTTGCTGACTGGCTTGCTAAATGGGCTTCGGAGAACGGCCCTACGTGGAATATTACGGCTCAGGGAACGCTTTCTGATAGTATGTATCAGGAATTGATTCACATGGTGGATCAGGATAACAATCTGTAACTTGGACTTTCTTGTTTCTGAATAAATTTTTACCCCCGTTTAGAGTAAAAAAAACTATGTTGATATCCCAATCACAAGAATGATTGCCCAATATCAATCTAGATGCCCCTATAGATAAGATGGTCCATCTCACTGTCTATATTCAAATCTATATGCCCTATCTATCTAGTGCTGCAATAGTTGTCCATCTATTATCTACACCACTTCTCAATCTCACTGTCTATCATGATATTAATGGTACCATCTATTATATACGTGATATGAACTTGATGGCTCGAGTGCCTTACCGATTCACCCCACTGCCCCACCGTCTATATATCTTGTCTATCTGAGGGGGGTGGGCCATTGACTAAGAGCTATCAATGGGGTCCCAGAGGTGGGCCATTGACTCATAAGTGATGCCTCTAGGCTGGGTGGGCCAAATCGATTTCGAGACTAGAAATATATTAGTTTTGTTTCTACGAAGTGCCTCCATAAATGGCCTAAAAAAAATGTTATTAAAAAAGTTAAACAAATTATTTAATGATTATTGATGCATTCTACAACCTAAAAAAATCATATTCAAATCTTAATTTTAGCTATATGTATTTATTATCGAGTGATTCCAAAAAATTTCATTAAAAAAACATTTAATATAATTTTTTTGATTCAACTTTAAAACTTATTTAATGAAGTTACTTGTTTTATTAAATATAATTTCAAAATAGTTTTGTAGAACTAAACTTAATAAAGTAGATAATTAATTACTTTGAAGAGTAGATGTTAATTTATTTAATAGAGTTATAAAAAATATTAAAAAAAAAAATCGCTTAATTAAAGTAATGTGGGCCCAATTCCCAATAATTTCTACATTTAGATTTAAGGTTTCAAGATGTTTGCACTAACTTTTTTATGAACAAAATAAAAAATAATTCACAAATTTTTGTTTTCATTTCTCTTATTTTCATATTTGTATTTAGAGCTCAAGACGAGGATTAATTTGTTTCATGATCTACTTGTTGAAGAGTATACACCAATTTTTTTATTATGATTTTTTTCAAATGGTTGACTATTTATTTATAAATTTTATTCTTTTATTTAATCTATTTAAAATATTTCTTCAATAAAATGTAATTTATATATACATACATATACAATAATATGTATATATAAATGATATAAATAGAATTATATATAAAAACTTTAACAAGGATTTTTTATATAAATATAGATACTTTGTTGTTTATATATTTTTGTTTCTTTTATTTCAAAAAAAAATAGAACATTAAATTTAAAAAAACACAAATTTGAGCTTGTTGAAACCTTACATATTTATTTATTTACTTAATATTATCTGATTTTATCTTTTTATATATTTTTTTAAACTTCAAAAAAAAAATGCTCACATAAATGTGACCAACACTTGGCCGACTTGCAACAAGTAAGCCAATTGCCATTATGCTCTTACAATAGGAGTGGGGCGAGTCGTCTGATCCAATCCCATTCCCCTTTCTTTTAATGACAGGAAGGGTTTGGGGGTCGCTAATGTAAGGTTCGACTTAGCGACCACCCCCACCTTTCCTTTATTATGAATTTATTTTCATAATCTTTATTTTATTATTCTATTTTTTTAATTTTTAATATTTAAAACATTATACCAAAAAAGACCAACAATTTGTAATAGATTTTATTAAAACATGAAGAATGCCAATATATATATATATAATATTGTGTATATATATAAATAAATTTATTTTTATATATTATAAAATATAAAATAAAAATAATTTTCCTTTTATATATATATATAAATATAAATAAAGTTAAAAAATTATATATATATTAAATTTAAATTATATTAAATGTATATATACATGCATTTATTTCAAAAATATGACTTTATTTTATATATATATATATATATATAATTTAATTGAAAACATAAATTTTTAGTTCTCAAATTTTAGATTGCATAGTACAACATAAAATATCCAATTATTTATTATAAATTTAAATTGTCTAACTAAAAGAGAAATATTGAAAGAGTTACAAAGAGTCCACATTTTACATTTTCACTTGCCTTATACAATTTGAGATAAATAAATTTTCGCTTATAATTTGTTAAAAAAAACAACCTACATGTTCAATTCTTTTTCAAAATTTAGGAGGAATAATATGAGAGAATGGAAAGAGGGAGGAGAAAAAAATTCATTACTTGTAATCATTTAACATACAAACTCAAATGAACAATATGAGAAGGAGATTTAATATTCTCTATAATGAATTACACCAACTCAATAGAACAATTTTTATTTTAAATTTTAATCATTCAAGATACAAAAATGGGATTAAAAGCATGCAATTTATTTTCCTTTTCACAATGTGAGAGTAATATGGGTAAGGATTGAAAGAGAGGAGAGAGAGACAAACACACAAACAAAACATTAATCCTATTTTCTCTTTTGAAACATTTGATCATCTAACTTTTTTTTCTTTACACAAGATGTGCCAAGACAATACCTACCTTATCTCCTTTATTTGACATGCATCCAACAAGCACCCAAGCTCCATAAAGATCTACTCCTTCCAACAAACTCTTCCTTCCCCAAAAAATTCACCCCCAAAAATTAATCCCCAAAACAAGATTAAGTATGGGAAACATATCCTAAGATTCCTCTCCTAACCCAATAAATGAGAGGGTACTTTTCTTACAAGAGTCACCTCATGTCTTACAAGCTCATACCTCCTCTTAATAACTTTAGAAGCCCAAATGGGATTACTTGTTCAAGTCATCCACTTAGTAGAAAGTCAAAAGAGTTCCTTACACTCAACAATAACTTCACTTACATTGTCTGGATTTGCATTCCATAAGCACATCCACCCAGCCTATTCTAGGACCTAACTAATAACTCCTTTAGCCTTCCTAGAGAGGTTAGACACAAGTTACTGATAAAATCCATTATAACATTACTCATGATTTATATGAATTTAAATATTTATTAAATTATAATTTAAATAAATAGAAAGATTGTTCTAATTGTATTTTAACAAATAAAGCTTTCAAAATAATGGATATTTATATTGAGTCTGATCGTATTTGCCCATCATTACACCATCTTGGTGAAATCATGGCTTCAACTTTTCCAATCCACCACATACACTAGATTTTTCATTCAAACACTTTTGACTATTAAAATGATGGCCCTTATACCTTTCATAGATTTCATACTCAAGAATATTTCTAGGTGATTTAGGAGGTTGCAATATCTTACACTCCTGCAACATCTCGTTAGTATGCAAAGTATAACAATTATGAAAAAACAAATCATGATACATATAAAATTCAATGTGATGCTTACAATAGCATGTCATGCAAATAGTAAGGGGCATATAATTATAGGCTTTACAAGACTCAAATAATGTTTGACTAATAGTTAAACCTGAATTAGCTACATTCAAATAAGTGTTTTGCATGGGGTGTGTGGTTTTGGTTTCCAATTTAAATTTCAAGACATCCTTAACATTTAGTGACACATTGGGGTTTCATACCAAAAAATACTCTATAAAACCCATAGTGGCAACAATTGAATTTTTATCACGTACTGGAAACATGGGACTGAAAACCTAACATTTTTTTACTAATGGATTCTTTAACATTATTTTTCTTTAAAAACTCTAGATAGTTTTTTCAATTTTGGTTAAGATCAATACAAGTTTTCCTCAACCCCTATTCTTGCAAACATCTTTTTATAAGCATTGACAACTACCCATCAACTTTTATTCCATAACTATGGGGCCCTTTTTAGAATCTCATTTGGGTGTCGTTCACATATACAATAATATTTCACTATAAATTTATTTTTTAAATTTCGTAACTTGTTTTCTCTTCAATAATCGTGGATGAGGGGTATTTCAACATCTACTTAGAATAGTGGGTTATTGTGCAACCATCGAATGATTCATATAACCATAAACCTTACAACTTTTAAAATCAAACAATCCAAATATATGTTTGTTGGGGACATGCACAAAAAATACCCATAAAATTTGAACCTTAATCTTTACAAAGTACGTTCCCCCAACTTATCACTCCACCAAACTTATGTCCTCCTCTTTTATATTGGAACGCTTCAGGATATCATTTATTATAAAAAATAATAATACATGAAGGTTACATAGCAAAACAATCAGTTGCTATTTATGGCTCAAACTCCACACCAGAGGAAAATACCGACTCAAAATACAAGTGGGAACAAAAACAAGGTTAAACTAAAAATGACACTCAAAATCAAAAAATAATATTAATCACAAGCAGCAACACCCGAAGGAGGGGGCAGAGGATCATCCTTTGGAGACAAAGACACCCAAGTAAAAGGCTCTACATAAAGAGGATCTGGGGCCACCCAGTTGTCCAATGGATCTATGGTCATATCAATAGCCCAACCATCCGCTGGCTGCATTTGAGTACCAGTGCCCATAAGAGAGCTGAGTTGCGAGAGGGAGTTATATCAAATTTACCATGTGATGGCGATAAAACCCACCTGATAGGGTCCTTCCTAAACAAATTAGGAAATAATTGCAAATATATGAAATAAATTATAAATATTAGCAATATATTGATTGAAACAAACATAACTGAATTATAATAGCAAAATTATAGAATTGCTAGCCTCTTTGAGGGGGCAACCTCCTTTGAGCAAGCTCAATTCAATATAATTTGTAGATGGCTTCATACTAGACTAAGCTCCTATTTATTGTAATCTATCACTAGATAACTACTACTCCCCATGAATGTGGGATTATTTTACTATTACACTATAACATTCTACTATTATATCTATTATAATGAACTTGAGGGACATCTTACAAAGCATATGCATTCATAACCTTTTATTAAATAAACAAACTATAAAAAGATGGTTAGAATGAAGGGCCCTAAAATGCCCTCCCCCCTAAAAGCTTTGCCCTCAAAGCTTGAGGTGAGGAAACTATTGCTAAATGGAAAAAAGAGGTTTCCAAGTCACATCTTTTGGTTGCATCCCTTGCCACTGTATGAGAACTTTGGTAATGACCCAATCGTGGAAGAAGCGAGAGCGTCTGCTAATGATAGACTCGAGTTGTAAAATGAGAGACCCTTTTGCATCAAGTTTGGGAAGTACAGTTTGAGTGTTGACATTACATCCAAAGACCTTCTTTAAGAAAGAGACATGAAAAATAGGGTGCACACGTGATGAAGGTGGGAGTTCCAACTTGTAGGCAACAGGTCCAATCTGCTGAAGAATTTTATAAGGCCCATAAAATTTTGGACCTAATTCCAGACAACCTGTGAGCTTCAAAGATGATTGCTTGTAAGGTTGCAGACGAAGAAAAACCATATCTCCAATTTGAAAGGATTATTCAGAGTAGTGTTAGTATGTATGTTGCTTCATGCAATTTTGTGCCATGTGAAGATTAACTTTGAGGAGACAAAGGATATTATCATGTCTACTAAGGGCAAAATCAACACGTTAAATGGGGGAGCTTCCTAGTAAATACGAAAGTAGAGAAGGTGGCTTTTGACCATATATGACCTCATATGGCGTGAGTTTGGTAACTATGTGGTAGGAGGTGTTGTACCACCATTCTGTAAGAGGTAACCATTTTATCCACTGATATTGTTGTTCGGCGATAAAACAACGAAGATAAGTTTCTAAATATTTATTGACAATTTCGGTCTGGCCATCAATCTGTGGATGATATTCTAAACTCATTTTCAAATGTGTACCCAAACACTTGAAGAGTTCCTGCCAAAAATTGCTTGTGAAGGTGGGATTATGATATGTGACAATAGAGGCAGGAACACCATGGAGTCAAAATATTTGATCAAGAAATGTCCGAACAATTATGGAAGTAGTGTAGGGATGGGCCAGAGCACATAAATGAGCTTATTTGAAAAGGTGATCCACTATGAAAAGAATAACTGATTTGCCTCCAAATTTGGGAAGACCGTCAATAAAATATATGGAAATGTTTGTCCAAACATGTGTTGGAATTAGAAGTGGTTGGAATAGACTAGGTGGGGCGACTATTTCGCCTTTGTTGCATTGGCAAGTATCACAGTCAACAATAAATATTTTGATATCCTACTTAATCCTTGGGCAAAAGAAACTGTGGTGAACCCGCTCATATGCTTTTAGAAACCCTGAATGACCAGCTGAAGGGGAACCATGCATCCCCTGTAAAATGGGGTGTTTGAACTTGGAGTTGACCGTCAATAAAAGGCGACCTTTATATCATAAGGTGTGTCCATCCTAAGTATAGTGAGGTTTAGCAGATGAATCAACAAATAGTTGAAGAATGAGTTGTTGGGTTGGGTTGTCATTATGCCATTTTGTTTGAATATCATAGCACGATTTGGAAATGGGAACAGAGACTACACAAAGGTGCATTGCGTTTTCGAACTGGGGAGAGAGAGCATCAACCACCACATTTTCCTTATCTTTTTTGTAAGTGATCTCATAGTCATATCCCATGAGTTTAGAAACCCATTTTTGCTGATCTGGGGAAGATTTACGTTGCTCTAAAAAGTATTTGAGACTTTGGTGGTCAGTTTTGATGCAAAACTGTCAACCAATCAAGTATGTATTCCACTTGTGAATTGCATGGAGAATAGCCATCATTTCCTTATCATAGGTGGAGCGCGCCAAATTATGCCCAATGAGTGCCTTGCTAGTGAAGGCAATGGGATGACTTTGATGCATGAGTACCACACCAAGACCCGTGACACATGCATCACACTCAATAAGAAATAGCTATGAGAAATCAAGCATGGCCAAGATGGGGGTGGTGCACATTGCTTGTTTGAGGCTATCAAATGCTGCAGCATATGTGGGCGACCATACAAAGGAGTCTTTCTTGAGCATAGCCATTAATGGTGCTAAGTTTTTTCCATAATCCTTAACAAATTTCCTATAGTACCCCATCAGACAAAGAAATCCCCGTAGACTTTTAAGTGTTGAATGTAATGGCCAGGTTGTCATAGCTTAAATTTTGGTGGGGTTAACACAAACACCATTAGAATAAATAACATGTCCTAGGTACTCGACTTCTGATTTCCCAAAACAACATTTGGATTGTTTAACACATAAGTGGTTTGCAGCAAGAATGGCCAAAGCTGTATCAAGGTGGTTGAGATGATCCTCCCATGTGTGGTTATAGATGAGAATGTCATCAAAGAAGACTAAGATAAACTTCCACAAAAATGGTCAAAATACTTGGTTCATTAAGCTCTGGAAGGTGGAGGGGGCATTGGTAAGCCCAAATGGCATGATCAAGAACTCATAATGACCATCATGTGTGCAAAATGTCATTTTGGGAATGACAACATCATGAACACATATTTGATGATAGCCAAAGTGCGGGTCCAATTTGGAGAAAAATTGTACACCGTGTAGTTCTTCAAGGAGTTTATTGATGACTGGAATGGGGATTTTGTCTTTGATTGTGAGCTTGTTCAAGTCTTGATAGTCAATACAGAGTTGCCAGAAACCATCTTTCTTATGAACGAGCAAGACAGGTGAAGAATAGGGACTAGTGTTGGGTCGAATGATCCCTGTCTGTAGAAGGTCATGAACCATCTTTTCAATCTCAGTGTTTTGATAAAATGGGTAGTAGTATGGCTCACTGTTGTGGGGGTGCACTGCTAGGAAGACGCTGGATACGATGGTCATCAAGGCAGTGAGGTGGTAATCTTGTTGATTTCTCAAAGATAACTGCATGCTTGATGAAAACATCTTGCAACTCTGAAGTTTAGTTAGAATCAAATGAAGGAGCAATGGTGGCTTATAAATAAAATAGCATGCACACACACACATGTTTCAATGCAATGAAGTAACATGGATTGTGCATGGGGTGGGCTGGTCTTTAACACGCGCATAGATGATTTTTAATTGTTTACCGATAAACCTAATTTAATTAATAAAAAAAAGAATAATAAATATATAAATTAGAATAATTATTTAAAATTTGAACAATTTTTATATTAAATTGTAACATAATAAATATATAATCTAAAATTTGAACTGTTTTTATACAACATATTAATATTTAAATGATAATAATAATAATTGTTTCCCGTATTAAAATAATTAAAATGTAAAATGATAAATTCATTCTCACTACATAATTAATTTTTGCACTCCATAAGAATGACTCAGTACATATAAGCAAGATGTTCTTCTTCATGGGTGACTAATTGATATAGATGCGTTCTTATTTAATTGATATGCTAATTTAAATTAGTAGAGAATCTTAAATGCTAACTATTTTTTAAGTATTTTACGACACTAAAATTAGATTTAACATATAAAAATAGGTGTTCAATTTTAACTCCATTTTTATAGCTATAAAATAAAGAGCACTTAAAATTGTATTAGTGTAAGAGACACATATTAATATTAGATTTAATTTAAAAAAATATGTCTCAATAACACTTGCACACTATTCAAAATTAATATATTAAACATTAGATAAAAGATTATAATTGTTAATCTAATATATATTTTAAACTTTTTTTATTAGTTGAAAAAATAATAATAATTAAAAAGTGAAACCTATAATACTATGACATGATAGGGACTAATAAATAAATGTAAAGAAGAACTGCATTTAAAATAGACTTTGAATCTTGAGAGGCTTTCATTCAAACTTTAAAAAAAAAATAGTTGCTTCCATTAAAAACTGTGGATTGTGTTTATACAGTTCAGTGAACTTAATCCACTACTGTAACTGTAAAAATAGTTGCAGGTACTGCAAAGATTTTGTAAGAGTAAATATTCGGTAAAATGGTTTCAGGGATATAAAAAATTGTAAAATTTATATTTGTGGAAGAAATCTAAGAAATTTGAATGTAAAATCAAATCAAAAAGATATTTATAGAATATTTTTTATTGATTGTAAAATGCATAAAAATTATCTGCAATTGCTGCAACTTCTTGTCTCCAATTGCCTCCCATCTCTAAATTTTTTTCTGTAATCGCTACTCTCATTTTAAAAAAAATTCAATATTTTACACTTCACTAAATTTTTACATTTACATGAGATTTCCTGCAACTACAAAATAATTGCAGTTGCTCCCTACATAAAACCACGGTCTAAGAAATCAGTTCCAATCATACAAAATTACAATTCAGCCATAAATTCTGTGCGGGCTAACTCAGTTACAAGCGACGTAAAGTTGTAAATTATTACAAATAGGATGTGACCGCACGTCACGGCCTCCACGCACCGCTTGGGTAGATGACGCAAAAACCTGCAGAGAATCTTTGAACAACGAACAAAGAGAAAGAGTGAAGAATCCTGCTATAACTATATCAAGATTCTTCAGTTACAAACATGGAGCCATAGATCGACAAGAAAGAAAGAGCAGGCGAAAAACCCGATAGCCCACAAGGCCTGCTGCTGCTGCTGCTGTTTCTCTTCTTAGTTTTTGCTGAAGAGAAATTGTGGTTTGAGCTTTTCTGCAATGCCTGCAGGTGGGGATGGACTGGATATGAGTATTTCCTATTGTTTGCCGCATGCGAACATATGGATTCAGAGCTGGTTCAACGAGTGCATTTACACGCCTTGGGATTTGGTGGCATTTGTTATTGGGTTGTCGTCTGTTTGCTTCTGGATTGTTTCTCAGGTCCCTCAGTTTATGAGCAATTTGTCGAGGCAGAGCGCTGATGGGCTTTCTCCCTGGTTTCTTGTGCAGGGGCTTGCGGTAAGCGCATTTTAAAAAAAAAAAAATTAAAATATCTTTTTGAATGATTTGATTTTGGGTTTGTGAGACTTGGGCCTCAAATTGTTAACCCCCTAGTTTGGATAACTGGAGAAATTGTAGGCTGGAGGGTACTCCTAATCCCAAAGTAATCACCCCTGCCTGGTGAACCGTGAAAGCTCATTAGACTGTTTATCGGGTAAGAAGTTTTGCCCTACCCAATGCTGCATTGGGTAAGATTGTTCGATCCAGTTGGGCATTGGCTTGAAGATGTTCAGAAAAATCTAGTGTTGTTTGTTTTTCCATTCTGAAGCACTGAACTTAAGGCCCCTTCTTTGTCCACCCAAATGGTCGCTTGAAGATTGGACAAACTTTTATTTCTTGAAACAATACACTTAAAGGTTCCTTTCTGTCCCTTCCCAAATGAATTTGACTGGAGATATAGAAATATAGAAATACTATACTTAAAGCCGCTTCTATGCCCCACCCAATTCAGCTGGCTCTAATATTTTGAGGAAGAACTATTTCTGGAAACGCCTACACTTACAAAGTCCCTTCTTTGCCCACCCAATCGAGAATGAATATCTATTTCATGAAACACTACCCTTAAGGTCCTTGTTTTGGCTTGCCCAACCGAGCATTGCGTCTGAGATGTTGAGGAATATATATATATATATTTTTAAGACTGCACTTAAGGGCCTGTCTTTGTCCTATTCAATTGGGCATTGGCTCCAGGATGATGAGGGATGTCCATTTCTGGATACCCTGTCCGTAAGGCTCCTTCCTTGCCCCACCCTATTGGGCGTTGGCCGGAAGATATTGAGGAATATTTATTAGTCATACAAACCTTGAAGTTGGTCTGATTACTCAATCAAACTGAATTACAACATTTTTTTTTAATCCAATTTAGATCAATTTTCATATTCTTATATACACAAACTGCCTCTCAAAGCTTGCAAGCGTGGAGTAACCTCTTTTAGAAGGGCCCTACAAGATTTTTCGAAATATCATTTGCAACTCTTATGGAGTTATCATAGGTTGCCAATTTCATAACATTAGTTCCATCATAGCCCATCCAAGGGTGATTGAATACAAACACACCACCACTTTATCTTTAGAGTTCGGCTTTATCTAACATTAAGGTCCTTTATTTGATTAAATAGTTTTCCAAAATTCGATTTTAAAAATTGCCTTAAACACAAACAGATTTGAGATTTATGTTAAGCAGTTAGCATTCTGTTTGGAAAGAAGATTTTCTATCTTATTAGCTTCTTTTCTGAAAGGGGTGACATCTTAATAAAACTGAGAATGAACTTCTTCAGCTTTGTGAAGTTGCTTAGGAGAAGTGCAATTCATCTCATAGTTCTCCCCCATCTCTGATTCCATCAGATTCTTTTTAAGGATTTGTGAATTTCAAGTTCCATGGACTGGAAGAGGGAGGTTTTTAAAAAACAAGCAGGCTCTTTGGAGGCAGGAGGACAAAGAAAGTTGGACAAAACTTATTGTTTATAACTTGAAATAATTTTAATTTTGTTGGAATGTGTGCAGAGGTTTTATAACTAGATTATTTTAATACTGTGAAGTGATCTGGTAATATGAATTCTTAATATAATTTTTGCATCGATTGATTCCAGGGTGATGCATCTAATTTGCTTGGCTGTCTTCTGACTGGTGATCAATTAGCAACAGAAACCATGACAGCAGCCTATTTCATTCTCGCGGATTGTGTAATCTTATCACAGGTAAGCATAGAACACATTACCCATATCTATTTTTGTTTCATATTAGGGAACATCTAGTGCCAATGTCATCATTGCCAATGGTTTGAACCGAGGTCTTATTTTTCTTAAATATCCCCTGTTTTTTTTATGTGAAACTTTATAATTACTGTTGCTATCTTGCCCCTTACTCCCATTACAGCCTTTTACATGTTCTTAATCCCATCTTGCAGTCAATTCAAATTGAATGATAATCATTTATTTTGCAGTACCTGTATTACGGTTATAAAGGGCGCAAGCAACCTGTAGGATATGGATCAGATTCAGATGAATCTTTGCATAAGCCACCTAATGGATATTATGAATCACTTCAAAATGGTGAAGCTGCACGGTTGGAGAAACTGCTGGAGTCAACCATGGCAACAGGTTCATTATCTCTTTATAGAATCTAACTTTGGCTGGTTCGCATTGGATTAGAAAGAAATGAAAAACTTACGTGAACATTTACCACAGCAAATGTTTGGCATAAATTTTTATCAACATTGTTTCTGATTGCAACCTCTTTTCTTCACTTGTTGCCAAATTGGATGCAGAGGGTGCTCATTCCCAGCTATGTATATTGGAACCTAAAACGTCTCAGGCAACTAAACCATCTGTCATAGATTCTGGAAAAACAATTGTTCGCTTCAAGCATGCTTCAATATCAAACGAAGCTAATCCAATTGCTGAAAGCAGGGACAACTTCAGATTTTGTTCCTCTAATACAAGGACAGATAATTCGCGACGAAATACGCCATTTAGCTCAGGGCTTTCTGTTTTGCAGAAACATCAACAAGATTGCTGTTTTGCAAATGATCAAAAGGCTAATTTGAAAAGAGTTGTTGGGCAATATGGACTAGATTACAGCATCACATTATGGAAAAAAAATTCGAAAAGGTACATGTTGAGTTCAGGAAAGCATTGTGATGATGCCCCCTCTCATGCAAGGAAGTCCCGTGTAAAGGTTGCCTTTTGCTTCGCTGGTCTGTTAATCCTGGCGTCCTTCAGTTGGCAATCTTTTTCAAGTGTCCCTAATTTCAGAAGTAACATCATCCCAAATGAGAATGAATTTACCGTTTTAGGGAGGAGGAGCTTAAAGGAGCTACAAGAAGAGGATCGAGGACTTTCAAAGAGAACCTTACTGGCAATCAGCAGATCTGCATCATTATGGACCAGAGATATTGGATTACTATTTGGGTAGGCAATGTTTTCACAGGTTTCTTGAAGTTCTAGGGATATAACACTGCAATTGCAGAATTTTTATATTTTATTTGTTATTTTGTGAAAATCGATTCGATTTAACTTTTAGAAGAGATATTCATTGATTTGCAAGAATTCAAAATTTAAATAGAATTTTCTTGAGATATTTTGGAAGCTCTGGTGTCAGCATAAAATGCCAGTTTGGAAACATGGATTTATGAATGAGCCTTAACTATGAGTTTGGTGATTTATTTTGCAGATGGGCCTCTTCAGTGTTCTATCTGAGTTCGCGTGTATCACAACTTCTTGAAAATATATCTAGGAAATCTGCCAACGGTTTGTCATTGGGGATGGTTAGCTGTACAGTGATGGCAAATCTCACATATGGAGTTGCCATTTTGATGCTAATAACATCATGGTAATCATATCTCGACCTTTTGTTTATTACATTAATTCTAGGGGAAAATGCTGTATGTGACTAGAGGGAATTATCGCTGTTTCATTCTATTTTTACATTAGATCAGACCAATACATTTGCAAAGCTTTGATGGGCAAATGGTTTTCATAACTTGCTTTATTGTTTCTGTATTTATTTTTCTTGGTGCTTCAGGGGGGATTTGTTTTCCAAGATACCTTGGCTACTTGGAAGTTTAGGGACGATGTCTCTAGATTTAATCATATTGATGCAGGTCAGAATTTTAAATATCATTTCAGCCTTAGATTTGAAATTCAATGTTCAATGCAAAATATTGTAGTCATGTGGCAAAGATGTTAGTAGTTGCCATATAACATGTTATCATTGAGAATTTTCTGTATATTTGTCATGGAACCACCTTTACATTACTGTGGTCATTAACCTCTGATGTTGGTTTTTTTTTGGTTCAGGCCTATTATTTTAGCTGCCGGTATGGAAATGAGAGCACTCCATTTTTGGCATGATTAATTCTCATGCTAGTGTGCCAATATCGATGCTCGTCTCCCAGAAAATTCAGCAGCTCTTACATCAACAATTTCACATTTTGTGAAACTCTTGTTCAGGAAAGTGTTGTGTGTACATTAAATAGATTCAACTAAATCAAATTGAAATTGATATCAGGCTCAAATATTGGAATGTGACTTCTAACATATCATTTTGTAAAATATAAGTCCATCCTGTATTTAGGCCCTGTAAAGTATTGCCGTTTCATTGTAGCTAATATTTTCAGTGAGTAATGATGTAAAGTTTGAGCTTCTTAGGACTTTTGGTAGATGCATACTACCTTGGACTATTTAGAGGTTAATACCTTGGATAATTTGTTTTCATCATTAAGGGCTATCTTGCAGCAGTTTATATATGGTTCAGTATCTCTGATTGAATTAAGAAAGTATTTTCAAATAAATAAAATAAATTGCGAGAGCCACTATAACACACACATAAACCTTGACAGAGCAATGGAAATTTTGTTGGTGGGTATAATGACTACGATTGGGATGGTATTATCGTTATGGCATCCATTAAATTTCTCTGTATGGTGTTTGTAATTACTATTACTAATTACCATGTCTATTTATGTCAGTATGCCAACAACCTCACACAATCAGCGGAGGTTCAGGATTTTCTCAGAGCGCTTCGATATCGGTGTGTTTTTCGGAGAGTGAGCGAATATAATCAACGGTGGAGTGTGTGTGAATTCAATCGGATCAACGAACGACTTGTCACAGCGTGTAGACCTTAAGCGACTTTCTGCAAACCTTAAGCGGCGTGGGCCTCGGGTCCTGCAATTCATTCATTCATTGTGCTGAATTCATATCGCTCAAAATAATAAACAAACCATCCTTTAACAGATAGATAGGTCCCATGTTGGGGATAATGCCTCTATAATTTTGAGCATAGTGGTCCTATGTATCATTGAAAGTTTAAAAATTGTCTACAAAATATTTGCATTTCAAAACAAGAAGAAACAATTATTTAGGAAAAAGCTTTTGAAGGCTGGGGTAGGAGATGAAGATTTGCATCATTGTTTTTATTATCCCATGAGATAATTAAGGGATTCAATTCATTTTAACTTTTGATTAAATTTTACTTATAAAAAATTATTATTTTTTATGCATTCAAATATTTGTAATTCTTTAATAGTTAACTTGTGTATTTATTAACTAAAATATATAAAAAAATCTATTTAACTAAATTTTGATTGGTCAAGACTATCAACATGTTATTATAGAGCAGAATGTTAACATCATCAACAGTAAGAATAATAACTATCATATTTGTTGGTCGATTCTCTAAATATCCCTAGACTCTCATTCTTTACTATAAATACTATTTTTTTAATTTGCATTTACGTGATTGTCATTTATCTTAGCTATTTTCTAAATCACAAAGTTACTATTTTCTATTTTATGTAGTAAGCATTTACCAAATTTTCATTTTTTCATTTATGTAGTTTCTCTTTCATCAATATTTTTAGTGACCTTCAAATTTAACAAGGTCTATGAAGTGATAAGGATGACGATAATCAGCGGCCGATATCTTCAAAGAAATTAATTGACCTAGGATTTTGTTACAATTATGGGATGGAAGAAATTATGGATGACAACATTGAATATGCAAATCGGAGGCATCTATTGTGAGCAGCGTTTTGTCTTTCCATGTTGCATGTGAGAAGGTAATGGTGTTACACAAATTGGAAGGAAATTCATATGTTAATTGATTGTTTATTTAGTTTTGATCAGAGTGTAGGAGATGCTCATGACTATAATAATATTTTCCCTCATTTGGTTTTAAATTGTTTTAAAAATAACTTATCATGAATGCTCCTTTGACTTCTTGTTAAAGTTTTTGTTTTCCCCCCAATTTTTTTAAATCGATCCTATTTTTGTTTGAAAATGATGTATAGGAATGCCATGAAATTTGAAAAAAACCAACCAGGGTACATTTACCATCATGGTTCCATTTCATCAAAAATTAGATCAGTACATTACCCTGAAATTCCTTCTCTGCATGTTTCTATTTTATTATAAGTAGACTGAATTGAAACTATTATTCGCTGCTAGGGCCTTTAATCTGTTGTTTATAATCATTTAGGATATGAGATCTTGCAGTAGATAACATGGCTTGTTCTCTCCATCATCAGGGAGTGGAAAGGAAGTATATTTGTTTTATACTTTTTCTGAATATGAGAAATTGTTAAAGCCCAACAATTGTAGTATGGTAAATCTTAGAGATGGAATCATGTCTTTGTCATTATCATAAAAAATTATGTAATTCAATCATTTATATTTTCAAGTTGCAAGAAACCCCAGTTGAAAAGAGAGAACATTTGAGGCAACTCTTCTTATTATCCGATAGCATGTTCACAACCCAAAGTAGATCAAAGGACAGTCTTCAACAATAACTTGGAAACTGTGGATTATCAGGGTCCTTTAGTGCTCCCTCACTTGGGTTGTTCAGATCACCACCCTCAAATGCGCTGCCCTAAATCCATCTATTGTATTTTTTTTGTTGATGACAAATAATAATGCTTTTCTCTATCATTAGTTTAAATTTATAACTAAACTAGAGATAGAGATTCAATGTTGGTTCAAGGATCATTTCTGATGCCACATTCGAAAAAACTCATGACCAATTACCTACCTCAAGAAATATGTTCAACCATGGAAACTTGTCAATACAACAAAAATAGAACATCATACAATGAGCTTGTTAGTAAGAAAGAAACCAAAAAATAACAACATGAGTTTGTATTTATATTTTCTAATTGTTTTATCACGTGCTTGATAATAATTCTTCATTTTATTTTAGTATCATGCAAGTTCTAAGCTACTACTGAGTCAGGGGTCTTATACCATGATTTTAAATAAAAAGTCAACATATTGTTTGGTGCATTCAATTCAAAAAGTTTTGATTTTGCAATTATTTAACATTGGCACATTTTTTATCATCAACAAATCTCTCATAAGAAAAAATGGCTTTAATTTTTTTTAAATTAGATTTTCTCCATATCAACATTCAAAACATTATCAATGTTCGCAATGTTTAACTTCAAAATGTTAACAATGTTTGCTTAAAAAAAAAGTTTTAAATAATGCACAAATGCCAAAACAACATATGTTCAATTAATGTTTAAAATTTAAATAAAATATCAAAATGTCAAACATTTGGTTGTTGACAAAGACATAGTAACAGTTTTTATCAATAGGTCATATTACTAGATTTTTCGACTATTGTGGGTAGTCTACAGCAATATCAATAGCATTAGCATTAACAAACTTGTTTATTTATACTAAACTTGTCTATTTCTATCCCTGCATGGACTTGGCGCATGGCACCCTTATTGTTTTGGTTGCCAACTATATATTTGTATCCAATTAAAAATATTATTTTATTTTTCAGATATATTTTTTAAAATAAATGTTATGCCCAAAATTTCCCAAAACTCATGTAATTTTTTTTTTGTTATCTTATTTTAGTGATGTTTATTTATTCACTATGGTTGCTTAATGTTTAACTCTTGTGATTTGGTCAATGCAATTGCAGTTGGATACAAAAAATTATTACATGATTTATTTAAGACATTTACTTTCTAGCACGAGGCCTCTTTAAGAGTAGAATACAAGTGCATGAGGTTAATATCAATATGATACTAGAATCAATTAGTGATATTGTGATTAAAGAAGAGGGACGAGTCACTTTTATTAAAAGGTACTTAATTATAATTTATTGATTTAAAGGATCATAAGATTATTCACACATAACCCAATCAATATACTCAAGGGAAATGAAGTGAGCAAAACAACAATCATTAACCTTATTCAACTCTACTCTCAAGGCATGCAAGACAAGGAATACAACTAAATTTAAAATAAAAAGGTTGACAACAACTACACGATGATCAAATTCAAATTTAAATTAATATATCCAACAAAATGATGTACGAGTTCAATATGAAGGAAGATGACAAGCACCCTTAACCTAGCCTAACTGCAATTTGGGTAGCCTACATATCCACTCCATAGAATCATGGTCTAATGTAGTTATTTATTCAATTGTGATAGTCTCCTCCATGAGACATCATCATTGAGACTAGGATGGCACTCTAAGCGAACAAAAGATTTAATATGTTGCTCAAGTGACCTAGTAGGCTCTCATCATCTACTTAAAAGAACAACACATCCAAAGGTCATTAATCATAAACTAAAAATGTCACAAGGTGCATTTGCTTATCCAAGCACTTCCATATGATGACACAAATAAGAGGTAAGTGTGACAAGGAACATATATCCTCTTGTTCTAACGAGGTCAATGTTTCAACAATCTTTGACTTGTATTGCTTAAAGAAGTTTCATCTCCCAAGCGAGTCTCTAGTGGTGTCCAAGGTTAAGACAAGAGGGAACAAGCTCAAATCTCAAAAAATCAATGAGGGTCACTATCCCACAATAGCTAATCAACTAAGAAAACCACATGGATGGAACCAACAAGAACCACTCGTATGAGAAAGAATGTTATAAGATTCACATTAAAACAAGCACTCAAGGGTTATATGTTTAAGCACATGTTCCAAGAACTCACTAAAGTTATTTGTCAATTATCCACATTAGGAAGGCATCATAATGGTTAGTTTTCTAAGTATTTTCTCCAAGAACATCTTCAACTTAGTTGATAACACTCACACAAAGAGGCAACCTAAGGGTTAGTTCACGAAGCCCATGTACACTTCTCAGACTCCTTACATATTTGTAGTGATCCATTCACATACAAAATCAAGGTTGGTTGTAGTTCACCCATTCCTAAACAAGTGTTAGATTTAACATGAAGGTACATGACCTTCACTTGAATAGTCATACAACTAAGCTTAACACAACTATCCCTTGTGGGTAATACTATGGCCGCTAGTTAGCCCAAACATATCTAGACACTACCAAGAATTACAAGGCCATCCAAACATATGTGAAATATGTGTGTAAATAAAAATAAGCTCAAGTGTGAGAAACAAGACTCATACCAAGGGTACACCCCAAAATAATTTCAAGTAGGCCCCATCTCAAGTCCACCCAATGGCAACTAAAACCAAACATATACACATGCATTTATGGGTAAATTCGAACCAAGGTAATAAATATATAAGTGTACAAAATAGCATAGGGTAGTCATGACCCAAATTATAAATTTTAAAAGGTACTAAAACAATCATTATAACAAAAGACTTCCAAACGAGATAAAACACACTAATATACATATTAATAATCCCATAGAAAAATACATCTTGTTTAAGTCTGACCAAAAAGGATAATTTTTTCTTTGCATGGAAACAAATTCTCTAAAATATAAATGTTACATCTAAGGCAACAAAATATTTTCATTGCGAGAAAAATGATAATTTAGTCTACTATTCCATGGTGACTTTAACCATTAAGAAAATTTGCCTCAAATTCGTAAATAAATAGGTTAAGAAATCATTCTAAAAAAATAGTAAATCTAAAAATAAAATTATTTTGTTCTTTCAATGACAATTTAAAGCTTTATAATTTGCTTGTAACTTCTAGATTAATTCTCAAGTATTTTTACTATGTTGATATACCAACTACGAAAATGGTTGCCCAATATCTATCTAGATGTCCCTATAGATAAGATAGTCCATCTCACTATCTATAATCAAATCTATATGCCCTATCTATCTGGTGCTATAATAGTTGTCCAACTATTATCCACACCATTTCTCAATCTCACTGTGTATAGTGATATCAATGGTACCATTTATTATATACGTGATACGAACTTGATGGCTCGAGTGCCTTACCAATTCACCCCACCATTCAACTGCTTATATATCTTATCTATCTGAGAGAGGTGGGCCACTAACTCATAAGTGATGCCCTTGGGCTCAGTGGGCCAAATCAATTTTGGGACTAAAAACATGTTAGTTTTGTTTCTACAAAGTGCCTTCATAAAAACCCCAAAACAATGTTACTAAGGAGGTTAAAAAAATTAGTTAATGATTGTTGATGAATTCTACAACCTAAAAAAATCGTATTATTGACTGATTCCAAAAAGGTTTCACTAAATTATTTAAGATAATTTTATTAATTCAACTTTAGAGTTTATTTAATGAAATTGTTTGTTTTATTATTTAAAACTTCAAAATAGTTTTGTAAAGCCAAATTTAATAAGAAAGATAATTAAATACTTTGAAGAGCAAATGTTAATTTATTTAATAGAGTTACAAAAAATATCAAAAAAGTTCCACTTGATTAAAGTGGTTGAGGATCTAATTCCCAATGATTTCCACCTTTAGATTTAGAGTTTCAAAAAGTTTACTCTAATTTCTTTATGAACAAGATATAAAATAATTCACAAATTTTTGTTTTCATTTCTCTTATTTTTATTTACATATTTATAAATGGAGTTTAAAATAAGGTTTAATTTGTTTCATGATCTACTTGTTGAAGAGTATATACCAATTTTTTTATTATAAAATTCTTTAGAAACTTGATTATTTGTTTATAAGTTTTATTTTTTTATTTCTTTTATTTAGTTTATTTTAAAGACTTCCAATAATATATATATATATATACACACACACATACAACAATGTATGTATATATAAAATTTACAATGATATAAACAACATTATATATATAAATCTTAATAATTTTTTTTAAAAAATAAAATAAATATATATACTTCGTTGTTTATATATTTTTGTTTCTTTTATTCATATTATTATCATATATCAAAACCTTAGCAAAGATTTTTTTATAAATATATATACTTTATTGTTTATATATTTTATTTCTTTTATTTCAAAAAAAAAAAAAAAATGAACATTAAATTTTAAAAAACACAGATTTGATTAAGCTAGAACCTTACATTATTTATTTACTTAATATTATATTATTTTATCTTGTTATATATATATTTTTAAACTTAAAAAAAAATTGCTCACGTAAGTCCAACGAACACTTGGCTGACTTGAAATAGGTAGGCCCATTGCCATTATGCTCTTACAAACAATGAGAATAAGCTGAGTTGGCTGGCCCAACCCCATTCCCTTTTCTTTTAATGGCAGGGAGGGTTTGGAGGTGGTCATTCTAGGGTTCGACTTAACGGTCACCCCCTCCCTTTCCTTTGTTATGAATTTGTTTTCATAATCTTTTGTTTTATTATTAAATATTTTTTAAGTTTTAATATTTAAAACTTCATATCAAAAAAACCAACAATTTTTATTATATTTTATTTAAAAATATAACATTTAAAAAAAGTCAAAATATATATAAATTTTTTAATTACTTATATATATAAATATAAATAATATATTATATATATCATAATAGATAAAAAGAAAATTATTTATTTATATATACAATATATTATTTATATATATAATTTTAATTTTAATTATATTAAATGTATATATACATGCAATTATTTCAAAAATAAAACTTTATATATATATATATATATATATATATATATATATATAATTTCTCTTTGTTTAGACAATTTGAGTTTATAATAAATAATTAAATATTTAATGTTGTACTATATAATCATAAATTTGATAAATTTTTAGTTCTCAAATTTTAGTACAACATAAAATATGTAATTATAAATTCAAATTGTCTAACCAAAAAAGAAATATTGAAAGAGTCACGAAGAGTCCACATTTTACATTTTCACTTGTCTTATACAATTTAAGATAAATAATTTTTCACTTCTAATTTGTTAAAAAAACAACCTACATGTTCAATTTTTTTTTCAAGATTTAGGAGGAATAATATGAAAGAGTGGAAGAGGGAGGATAATTTTTTTTATTACTTGCAATCATTTAATATACAAACTCAAATGAGCAATATGAGAAGGAGATTTAATATTTTCCATAAGGAATTACACTAACTTAAATAGAATAATTTTTATTTTAAATTTTAATCATTCCAAGATACAAAAACGGGATTAAAAGCATGCAATTTATTTTTCTTTTCACAATGTGAGAGAAATATGGGTAAAGATTGAAAGGGAGGAGAGAAAGACAAGCATACAAACAAAACACTAATCTTATTTTCTCTTTTGCAACATTTGGTCATCTAACTATTTTTCTTTACACAAAATGTGCCAAGACAATACCTACCTTATCTCCTTCATTTGACATGCATCCAACAAGCACCCAAGTTCCATAAAGATCTACTCCTTCCATCAAGCTCTTCCTCCCCCCAAAAATCCACCCCAAAAAATCATTCCCCAAAATAAGACTAAGTATGGGAAATATATCCCATGATTCTCTACTCAACCCAATAAATGGGAGGGTATTTTTCTTACAAGAGTCACCTCATGTCTTACAAGCCCATACCTCCTCTTAATGACCTTAGAAGCCCATGTAGGCTTAGTAATTCAAGTCACTCACTTATTAGAAAGTCAAAAGAGTTCCTTACACTCAACAATAACTTCACTTACATTGTCCAGATTTGCATTCCAAAAGCACATCCACCCATCCTAATCTAGGGCCTAACAAATAACTCCTTTAGCCTTTCTAGAAAGGCTAGGCACAAGTTGCTAATAACATCCATTATAAAATTTTACATGATTTATGTGAATTTAAATATTTATTGGATTATAATTTAAATAAAAAAATATTGTTCTAATTGTATTTTAACAAATAAAACTTTCAAAATAAAGGAGGGAACGACATTTGAATTCCTAGGTGTTTAAAAGATCAACAAGATAGACAAACACACGATAACAACAAGGTCACAAAGGTTCAAACATAGGGGGTATTATAGTAAAATGCTCTTAATTTTTCTTAGCAACATGTCTTGCACAAAATTTTAAAAATTATGGGATTGCTAATATGGGAAAAGACTCTTATAATTTCTCAACAGTACCCTCTTAAAAATAATTAGCTAGCCCTTAGCATAGGAACCCTACCTAAGAGATGAGTATATGGATCTGGAAAGTTACAAATTAAAAATAAGTTTCCACGGCCCTCACCTTTTCATGGTTTTGTCGTGAAATTTTACATTTCACGACAACACCCCCAATTGCACTGTCACAGGAAATTAGAGGTGTTTTAATAACAAAAATAGTAAATTTTTGTAGAATGAGACATCAACTCTGTAGCCCAATGGATAAGGCTTAGGTCAAATACTAAAATCTACCTATCCTTTGAGCTTCCAAACAATGTGTTGAATATATCTTGTCAATCTCTCTTTCAACAAGAGAACATGAATGTTTTGATTGTAGCCTGAGGTATGAAAATATCTCAAAGTTGTTTCCTCCCATTATGTCATTGCAAGATTCTTGTTATCATCAAAAACATGATAGAAAAGGAAATAGAATCAAGGATATAACTTGCAATATAAGGTATGGAGACTAATCTTTCATATAAGATATGGGTGATCTTTTGAGGGTCAAAGAGAATAAAGGCTTTGATATCTATATTGAATTATTCATCTTTTGCATTTGGATAGAAAAGAAGTCCATGAAGAATCATATAAGGTGCAAGTAGACCTAGTGGATCCTGACTCTTCTGTCAACAAACTTATTGAACCCCGATAAGTGTGCAAACACAATGCCTAGATCCTGTGAAGCCTACCAACATAACCCTCAAAATATGATAGGTGTGTTGATAATACCCTTGGAGTTTGATACTCATGTAATCAACCCACTTAGACTTTAACAACCCCATTTTACAAATTTTCAAAAAATAAGCTTCATATTATATACACATTTATACACCAACCTTACCAAGATGTACCAATTGACATTTTATATAATACAATAGTTAGATCCCTTGAGTAGTCGATAGAGATTCAACACACTCCCTTGACACTACTTTATTATTGCATGTTGAGATGGTTACACCATTTAACCTAGTCTAAATTGGCTGGCTTAAGTTTACATTTGAGTTATGCAATTGAGATTATGTGATCTCATTGGTCTTGGAATAACTCACTTCTTGCATTAGATTGGGGGCACGATCACCCTCCAAATCTCATTTTAACATCTCTAAGATTTAGTTGTGAACCTTTCTCCAATGCTTCAACAAGGAAGCATCGTTACCAAATAAAACTACTAAGGGAAAAATTTGGGGCATCGACACATGAGTGTACTCATTTTTTTCTCTCTTTTCTTTCACACATTTCAATTATTTTAATTTTTAGATTATATGCACTAATTACATTGTAACATGATCTTGGTTTCAAGTAATACACAAACAAAAAATTCAAATAGGGTTTAATTAAAAACATTATGTCTTGTACACACCAAGGCATGCATGTATTTTTATTTAAAATAGTAAAGTCATCTATATGCATTACTTGACTATATAGGGGGAAATATAGATGTTAAATGTAGATTTTAAATGATCTTGCACACCTGAAAAATATCAATCAAGGCTCAACCCTTTATTTCATGACCTCTCTATTATCAAAAGGCTTGCATTTACCATCTCAATATGCCTAAATGTTTATCTTATGGTCCATCCATTATATTTTGATTATCTATATCACTTGTAGCCCACATTATGATTAAAAATTTATATAAATCTTACATTTTCAGTTATATATCTTCATCAAATCTCTATTCTCTAGGACTCTATTGTCCAAAGCATGATACTAGTATCGACACTAGTGTCCCAGTCTAACTCTAGTGTTTGTACCCTAAAAACACTCATATTTGCAAATCTTTTGATATTTATGTGTCTATCTATTTGCCTTAATTAACCCTCTCATGACATTTAAAAATGTGCAGTATAAATACGAAACAAATCCCACTCATTAATCATTTAGCAATTACCAAGCAAGCACCTATCAAGTTCACTAAATCATTTGCACAACTGAGTTTTGTTTCCCTATTATTCTCTATTTCCAAATTAATCATAGGAACATTCTTATTAAAAGTTTAAAACATTAAAAAAATATCCCATGAGTAGTATTTGTCAAGTTTCAATTTAGATCACTACATGCACTCACATATAGCATATTGCACCATTGTTCATACATAAGCCCACATAAGAGGAAAAACTACATTAGCCTAAGGCCTTCTTTAGAGTATTGGCTATGTAGGTAACACTCACCGATAGAGGGGTATTTGATGTTAGTTCAACTTTGCTTGAGCCCACGAATCCTTTTTTTTCAAGATGGATGCCCCAACTGGATAACCTAGGGTTTTGAGTTACCCAATTATATCTAGAACCTATGCATATGATCCGAATACATAATTTTCAAGGCAATAATGAACCCTAATAGGCATAGGTGTAATTTATTGAAAAGGATATGTAAACTATATAAGACATAAGCATCAATTTTTGGACAAAATCATAGATGTCAGTGTCCCTATTTCAATGGTAGTGTTCAAGCTAATAGGGACTTGATTTCCAAAATTTGACAAATCATAATTGAGCATCATCCTGACTATTCTTGCACCTGCACTTCCTAGATCTAATTTTGCATCATTTAATAAGCTAGGTGTTATTCATTCTTCATGTTTAAGCAATAAAATTACTATTTGGCTTGGTGTTTTATATATTTAACATATTTCCATAATTCAACACTGTACCAAAATATATTATGAATCTAAATTATTCAATTTCCTTAATTTTAGAATAGTCTTCTCTTTAGTTTATTAAGTTATTCTATTTTACTCTTATTTTTAAAAAGGGTTAAATAAGTTGTCTATGTTCCTCCTAGATAAGTCCACCCTAGGTAGACATGGGCACATTGCGCCATTGTCAACTTAGGTCGATCATGTCCCACACTAAATAATGTCTAGTTTTCAAATTTGAATTTAATCTTTTGGGTCTTCTTTCACATTTCATACAGTTGACTAAATGAAATTATCAAAATATTTTCCTATAAATATGTGTCAAGAGTTGTTCATTTTCACCACTTTCTATTCACTTGGTACAAACATTCACATTTATACACATTGAGGAAATATACCCTATACTATCCAAATTATGTAATATTCATAAGGATCAATCATAAGCCAAGTCAAGAGTTATCTAAATAAAGTCAATAGCTATCACTAACAAGTATCAAAGCCATCTTCTAGTTTCATACATCTAGTCAAAAGAACACAAATTACACATTCACTCTAGGTGAGAGAAGTACATGGGATTATTTTCCCTCTTTAGAGTATTAGATACACAAGCAACAACCAATCATGAAGGGAGTGATTAAGGTCAACTACCCATTACACTCCCCTCTTTTTATTGTAAGTTTTCAAGCTATCAAAGTAACCTAAAGGCTTTAAATATAAGAAAAGGCATATAATGATTTTTATGTAGCCAAAACCTAAGTGTGATATCTTATATTTATTTTCATTCATAGCTACAATAGGTGCAACAATTAGTTCAAATGCATAGTCAACCCAAACATGTTCACAGAAACCAGACTCGGGTTTATTGTACCATCATCTACCTATTGCATTTATATCCAAATTCATATTCTACTTCTGCCCTTGAGTTGTCATTTTCATATTCATGTTTTCTCTATATTTTCTTATTTTATGCCTACTATAATCAACTAAGACAAGTTTGCATTCAACAAACTAGGATGCACTATGCCTCTACCTTTCTATTGTGCTCATATCTAGATCCAATTTCTAATTATATGAATGATACTAAGCCTACACAATCCTCTCTTCTTCTAATTTTCATAGACAAATAACCAAAATAGTCAACATGGATCATTGTGCAAGCTAAGTATTATTTATTCTTAGCACTTCCCTAAAAAATCAATTTCTATATTTAGCATATTTGACAAAATCAGAATGGTTAATCATTTATATATCTTTAGCATTCTAATATTTCTAGTTTTACACTTATATAATATTTTTAAACAATATCGCCAATGAGATGTGGGTGAGCTAGCTAAGTGGTTTAGTTGTTTCAATCCCCACCCAAGTTCAAATCTTAGGAAAGACATATGAGGTCAGTTGTTGTGGCTATTGGTTGTATTCTCGAGGCCATTAATGGTCATTGGTTATTCTTGAGGCTAGTGGTGGCTGTTGTTGGTAATAGTTGGTATACATGGTAATAGTTAGTATACATATGATAATATCTGGTATACATGTAGTATTTAGGTGGTTAATAAATCACGTGGGGATCTAAGCCCTCGATTGTGTCCTAGACCAAACCACACTCTGGTCAAAATCCATTACCTAGTGTGTGTATATATATATATATACACACACACACACACATACACACACATAATCTTAATCAATTCACATTCATCTAGTGTTTTATCAAAAATAGGGTAAAACACAAAAAAAACAAAAAAATGATACCTGAGATGGTTTTAAGAAAGAAAATTTGTACTCTTTAGAATTGACATGAATGCTCCATAAATACTGCAATGTCAAGATCTCTAGTGTACCTATAATAAAATTTGAATGTGTATAAGTAAATAAATATCTTCATAAATTGATAGCAATATAATCCAATGAAACAAGTGCAATTTTGCAAGTGGGTAAAATAACAAATAGCATAGTGATATGTGAATCATTATGCTATCTTTAAAACTTAAAAAATGAAATGAGCCTCAATTATCCCAATATGATAGTAAATAAGCTAAAAATTGAAAAATGAAAGTGAACATTGGATCCTCGTGACCCATGTCATGGGGAAAAAAGAAGTAAACATATAGTACCTACAACATGTAATTTGTAATTGAATAAGGAACAAGATAACTCTATGACCCATTTTGAGGTGAGCAATGTTCCTACGAATCACTCATATCAAAAAAATCACATGCACTATGTGTAACATAGATATAAACAAAATTTGTAATAATATTTGGAAAAAAATTAAACACATTTGAGTAATTGTAGAAAGATATCATCATGTAAAGCTAGTAATTTGTAACCCAATACTGATATGCTGAAACCAAATAATGGAGGGTAAGTGTGTAAAAATGGAGGGTCAAGTGATATGCTCCAATTTAGACAATATGAAGCAATATATGTACAAAATATAGTAATTTTAATATGACTATGATGTATGAAGGATGTTTGGTGAAATATCATCCTAATATAAGTAATGTAGGATCAATAGATACATGAATGCATCATGCCCCTAATAACATTGTATAAGTTAATCACAATAATAGTAAAATTGAGAGATAAATGGTATACCTCGATTTAACCATATGCCCCTATAAGGGTGAGATATAGCAATAAATCACACAACACTAGTATGCCTCAATAGATGTGTGGTATAAACCATGAAAACGTAACTTGTTAACATAATATATCAAAAATTATAGTGTGTGATATAGATAATACACCAAGCATATGATATTACATATTATAATAAAGGTATGTAACCACACACACTTGTGTAACCCAAAAAAAAAAAATGAAACCATCAATTAAATTAAAGTGACCAAAATAAAATATGCAGTTAATTATTTTCAAGTGACACAACTTGACAATGAGAGGATACTCTATAGATAGTGTTGGAAAGATTATTTAGTAAAAGATAAAGTCATAAAGTATTATAAAAAAAACTGCATCCATACTGCAATAGAAAGAACACCTTTTGATTAGCTGAAAATAGGTTTCTATCTTTCTAAGCTATGTGGCATGGTACAATATTTCGCGATAACATCAAGTGGAATACATGAAGAAGAGGCATGTCTTATGGACATGTTTATTGATTATTGATAGGTATCGAATCATTATTTATACCACACCATTTTAATACAAAAGGTAACAATTAATATGAGTAATATAAGTGATAGAGAGAATATAAAATGAGATAAAAGATTGTAATAGAGATCTAGCAGAGGTATAGAGCTAAAGAGTATATGTAAAATGTAATGGATATTGGTTATATATGAATAAATAATATAGTTTAGGAACACACACACACACACACACACTTTTCAAATTACACATTTGCATAGCTCAATAAGGAACATTACTAATACTAACCCCTATGTAACACTAGTTCTAATTGAAGTCTTAATAATCCCATAATAATTTATTCTAAGTATCATATTTTTTTGTTAACATGTAATGGTGTTGCACATAATTTGTCTAAAAAATGTCTTAGGGAAGGTATCCATTTACTTTTTGGAAGTCTGTGCTAATCAAAATAGAAATGTGGTGGGATAGGTTACTCAAAAAAAAATTCACACCTAGTCAAAAAGGACTATTAAAGATTTACCATAAATTAAAGATGATTTTTTCCACACAAAAGATGAATAATATTGGGTTACATTTATCTAATTATTGTAGCCTTGGATTCTCAAGCATGTAAAACACTTAGAGACTAGTAGGTTGTGGATTCAAAAACCTATCAAGTGGAGTGTAGATAGTTGGAAAATATTGTGGACATAGATGAAACTTGGATAATAGAAATTAACTATTGGTTTGAAACTACTCTTTATTATTTATTGATTATTTTTGATGGTGTAAGAGAGTGATGAACAAACCCAATTGCATTAAGAAATGTCTCGTGACAAATGTTCAATCTCGAACCATTGTCTATAAACATATATTTGATCTATTTATTGTGAATGATAACTTAAATGTACAGAGGTAAATGTTGGCCCACAATATCTTTAAAAGGTAAATGCCTCATCTCAAAATAGATTACATTGTTGTTATCTTGTAAATTTTTAAAAATGGAAGAAAATTAATCTAAGTTGTTATCATGTGGTAAAGTAGTATCATGCAAGGTCTTATAAAGCATATTATTATAACTAATTTAATTTTGAATCAAATTCTAAGATATAAACTTTGACGTGTATTCTTAAGTTGATCAATATTATCATAAACCTTAGTGGTTTATACTCTAATCCTAGGAGCTTGAGGAAGGTTAGGAGGGGTGTTTTGGTTTACCCCACCATGAAGCTGAGAGGAAAGAGTAGGAATAGAATCATTATGTGCTCTACCCCTTTGGGTTGTTACAACATCTACTTCATAATCCATCATATAATGAACCACACAAAAGGCATCATTAAAGGGAGTGAAAGCAAAGTAATCAAACAAGGGTGTTAACACATAAAACATTGTTATCACATGCAACCCTACTATGTTTCAATTCATAAGCTAACATTTTATTGTAAATGAGAAGAAAGAAACATGGAGACATCAATAAACATTTACACAACAACCATATCATTAACATTTAACATACAAAGGCTAAGAACCCTCCATGTACATGACACCATATAAATAAATTATATACTTACATCATATATACCCTTGAGAAAAGGAAATAAACATAAACATATACATAAACTACCAAGGGAAAGAAGACCAACACTTAGAAAAGTTCTTATGATCCAAGTTAGGGTAAGAGAACCAAGGCTTAGAGAATACAACCTCGTTTAAAAAATTAGAATCCTATTGATAAGGCACAAGCAAGAGAAGGGTTGATATAAACCTTAAAATGATCTAATCTTAACAAAATTAGGGCCTATAGGTATAAGGATATGAAACCCGAAGGTTGGGTAGTCAAAAATATTGAGTTCACCAAAATGTTTTATCAAAAAGGCGTATAAGTGTTAAAAACACTTTGTCACTTAGGTAAAATAATGGCACAAGGTAAATCAAGTAAACTATAGTAAATTTGACCTACCTAGTGTAAAACGAAGAGCATAGAATAACTTCAAACTGTAAATGATACAAATAAATGAAAGAGATAACAAGTGATAGATAAATACATGTTTATGGCTTGCATGTATCTTGACAATGGTTGAATGTACTAAAAAGAAGGCTCTAAAACTATGTAAAATGAACTCTAAAAACTTGACTATGCTTTGTATTAGTGACCACTTTTGAACTAATCCAAAAATGATCAAACCAATTTAAAACTACTCTGAAAGTGTGAGTCTTGTTGAAAGTGGAAACCATGCTTCAAAAATGGCTATGTAGATCTCTATAGTTTTAAACTTCTTGGAACCCTTCAAAATCAACATATGTACATAATCGTCTCTCCTATTTATGAATAATGACATGCAACCATGTCATAATATTGTCTACTTTGATATAATCTTAATTTAGCTTCAACACCTAGCAAAACATCTAAGATAAAAAGAAATGTGTAAGGTTATTGGCCTGATCCCCCTTAACGAATGCAACTACATATCACTAATGAGAATCACTACTCAATGTACTTCTAGTGTGTGTGATTTTCCCTTCCCAATGAGTGAGAGAAGCCTCTACCTTCTCTCCTTATGATATTGTATGCAACTATATGAACTTTCACTTAGGCCTTTTATTGATACAAATATGCAAAAATAGAAACTTTCAGTCACTTGAAAATTTTAATAAGAATAATTTAGTATGCCTTAGATTCACACTATGTAATTGCTTGTTATTAAAATAAATTATGACACTTTATATGGGACCTATTAGTTTACGCGCCAACACAATAAAACAGGGCAAATTTGACAAAATTGAGTCAGCACAACAAACAAAAAATAACAAAGGAAAAATGACTCCCAAAGGCATAATGACCACTTTCAAATTGCTTCAAAATATGTTAGACCACTTTCAAAATAGTTTGGAAATGGTCAAAAAATATAAACAATAAATGAAGAGAAAGGACATGGATTCCTAAGCAGGAAAACACACAAGGGAGAGAAAAAACTGAAGAAAGAGAGAAGCACATGGCTACATAGAGAGGAAAGGAGAAGCGGAAAAAGAAGAAAAAATGCCAATAAGAATTTAATCCAATTCAATGATCCCTATACATAAAATCACACTAATAATATTGGAATTACAAATCTTATACCAAAATTAGGTGTCTATAATAATATGTAATATCTTGAATAATTTGTTGGGTGAAAATAACTTTTAAATATGGAAGTGTTGAGGGCATTGGAGACATTAACTGCTCCAACCCACTTTTAAGCCCATAAATTTAGGCCTTTATTATCTAATTGAACATCAAATATTATAATTAATTTTCTTGAGATTGTTGTTTAAATATTATATATTTTTTTGCCATTTTTTAGAATGTGTCAGGGGAGAACCTACAACAATCAATATGCTCTGATACCAACTGTTAGGAGACCCCTTATCCAACGGAAGCACAATTGATTACTTTCTTATGAGCAATTAAACACGGAATTATACCAGAATGATAAATTAACTAGAAACTTGAGACAACAAAGAATTTGAGAGACAATACACACTCTTGTATTAAATATTACTAGAAGAAAATACAATAAGGAAGATGCCACTTCTTCCTCCACCTGAAAGGCTTGCCACACCTCAAAACCTTCCCTCTCTCTCTTGCTCAACACAAACCAACTCTACAACCTGAGTTGCTATCCCTCCTTGAATGCTTCAGCTGATCTCCTTGACCTTACACCTGTAGATCTCCTTGACCTTGCTTGCTTCAATGCTTTTACTTGCCTTCTTGATAATTACAATACATGCCTCATGGGTCTTTAAATAGAATCCCATGGTTACAAAAATAGAAATCTAACTACAATAATTAGACACGCAACTCGTGACTATAATTAGTCATTTGACATGCAAACACTCGCTTCACTTAATTGACTGTTCATCAACAACAGTTCTGGAAATACACAGGCGATCGACGTCAGTCCCTGCTTGCCTGGTTCTGCCGACGTCGGCCGACTCCCTACCGTCGCCGGTTTCCTTCTCCACTATCTGTGACCGACGTCGGTTATACTGCCAACGCCAGTTCCTCTGGTTCTTCAGCATCCTCTTCTTGTGTCTGCAAACAGTTGAAGCTTTTAGCTCCACACCCTAACAATCTCCCACTTGGAGATAAACAGTTGCTACTGTACCTGTACCTGTACACCATCTATTTTGTTCCTTTGGCTCTGTATCCCTCTTCAAAGTCACTCTTGAAGACCAACCACCACGCAAACCTGTGATGCAATACCTGTAACTTATGCCACAAGAATTTTTGCTGCTCCCAAATTCTTCATGACATACTTCTGAACCAACTCTACCCTTAGCTCAAAAAACTCCCTGTATATGAAACCCTGCAACAAGTAACACAATACAGTAATAAGATAATGTAGCTAATATTATCCAACCTGGTAAAGATAAAATACAATGGTCAAACCTCCATTGTTCTGCAGCCAAATCAAGACCATATACCATAGCCTTCTGTCTCATGTGTCCATCCACTCTCTTCTCTAAAACGGGAATCCATCCCTCCATCCAGTGCTTTCTTCCAGCTGACAACTCTACCAACAAATACCTGTTTGGTTCTTCTCCAAGGACTCACACTCCTCATCTATGTCAAGCTCCCACTATTTCTGGATTCTACCTGCATTGCTTCTTCCATCTTCCTAGTTCATGACTATTAGTAAGCAATATAAAGAAGGTGAACAACGAATATGAGGTTCACATACCTTTCCTGACCTCCACATGGGTGTTTGAGACTTATTGATTCACCCAACATCTGTTCCAGTGACCGATCTCGGCCATCTCCCAGTCTGCTCCCGACCGATGTCGGTTCCCTGCACTGACCCTGACTGCCGACGTCGTTTCCTTGGCCGACGCCGGCGTCCCCCCTGCCGACGTCGGTCCTTATGACCGGCGTCAGACTTCTCCTGCCCGACCCACCGACCCTGTTGGTCAGCACATGACTGATGTCGGTATCTGGCTGACCGACGTCGGTCCCATGTGATCGACATCGGCGTCTGTGTGTTCCTGTAAGTGATGAAATTTTCATCCGCGAGCTCTTCTTGGATCAAACCTCTGTCCATGCTGCCCTGCTCAGATTTATTCAACCCCTGTGACTGATCTCTATCCTTCATCTCCTCCGTAAACACCAAGGCTTCTTTATTCCTGTCAAAAGCATCAAATTTCCTCTTTCTGCAATGAACTCTATCAGTGCTTTCTGAATTTGAACACATACCTTTTGAATCAAGAACTTCCATTCCCTTCTTATTCATGTGACCAAGCCTATTAGGCCACATCTTCAAATCTGCACCAGAAGTAGAATCAGTAATACAAGTAGGTAGATAAAGAGTACCTACTTTCTTACCTCTTTCTAGAACAAGTGCTCCCTTGGTAACCTTCCAAGAGTCCGCTGTGAGGGTTATTGTGCATCCCTCATCTCCCAACCTTCCTACAGAAATCAGACTCTGCTTCAAAATTGGAACATGCATGACCTCCTTCAACACCCATGTGTTGTCAATCTGCAATCTCAGCTGCACTTTCCCTTTGCCAACTATCTGACAAGGCGTACCATCCCCTAAATAAAGCACTCCAAAGTATCCCTGTTCATACTCATAGAACAGATCTCTATTTGGGGATGCATGAAAAGATGAACCAGAATCTAAAATCCATGATCCTACCTGACTATCTGAAGAAAGTATGAGAGCATCCTACATCACAATATTTGCATCCTTTGCTTCTTCAGTACCTGCATGTTGATTCTCTTTATCTCTCAACCAACACTCCTTCTTTGTATGTCCTTTCTTTCCATAAAACCAGCAAGTAATACCTTTGGACTCGGATCTCCTTCCCGACCTTGATTTCCCTTGCTCAACCTTCTCCCTTTGCCTTCCCCTGATTTCTGCACTTAGAGCATTCCTTGATGATTCCCCTGTGCTTCTCCTGCGTATTTCCTCGTTCAAGATCACACTCACAACATCATCAACTTTTAAGATTTTAGAAGCAGATGCAGAATTACTTACTGCCATAACCAAACCATCCCAACTTTCAGGCAAAGAACATAAAATCAAGAGAGCCTTTACCTCATCATCAAAAATAATATTGACTGAAGCTAATTGGTTTACCAAACCGTGGAAATCACTGAGATGAGTATGTACCGATCCACCTTCCTGCATTTGCAAAGTAAATAGCTGCTTCATAAGATATACCTTATTAGAAGCCAAGGGCTTTTCGTATAAATTCGCCAAGGACTTTATCAACTCTTCTGTTGTCTTGCACTGTGATAAGCTGGAAATCATAGACGATGCAAGGCTCAACCTTATGGAACCGAGAGCCTTTCGATCAAGAACACTCCATTCTTCATCATTCATATCTATGGGCTTGCATGCAACCCCACCCAACGGTAAGTACAAATCCTTTTGATACAGATAGTCCTCAATCTGCATCCTCCAATGTTGATAATTTTTGCCATTAAACTTCTCCATTCGTAGCTTACTTTTTTCTGCCATTGCTGAACTCCCACTCAATCAGAAAACCCTGTGAATGACCTGTAATCAAAAACAATAACCTGCTTCCTGCAAACTGTAGCTCTAATACCACTTGTCAGGGGAGAACCTACAACAATCAATATGCTCTGATACCAACTGTTAGGAGACCTCTTATCCAACGGAAGCACAATTGATTACTTTCTTATAAGCAATTAAACACGGAATTATACCAGAATGATAAAGTAACTAGAAACTTGAGACAACAAAGAATTTGAGAGACAATACACACTCTTGTATTAAATATTACTAGAAGAAAATACAATAACGAAGATGCCACTTCTTCTTCCACCTCAAAGGCTTGCCACACCTCAAGACCTTCTTCCCTCTCTCTCTTGCTCAACACAAACCAACTCTACAACCTGAGTTGCTATCCCTCCTTGAATGCTTCAGCTGATCTCCTTGACCTTACACCTGTAGATCTCCTTGACCTTGCTTGCTTCAATGCTTTTACTTGCCTTCTTGATAATTACAATACATGCCTCATGGGTCTTTAAATAGAATCCCATGGTTACAAAAATAGAAATCTAACTACAATAATTAGACACGCAGCTCGTGACTATAATTAGTCATTTGACATGCAAACACTCGCTTCACTTAACTGACTGTTCGTCAACAACAGTTCTGGATCTACACAGGCGACCGACGTCGGTCCCTGCTTGCCTGGTTCTGCCGACGTCGGCCGACTCCCTGCCGTCGCTGGTTTCCTTCTCCACTGTCTGTGACCGACGTCGGTTATACTGCCGACGTCGGTTCCTCTGGTTCTTCAGCATCCTCTTCTTGTGTCTGCAAACAGTTGAAGCTTTTAGCTCCACACCCTAACATAATGAATTGTAGTTTTCAAAATATAGTGAGATTTTTTATTTTTTTTCCGAGTTGATATCTTTTTAAAAAGAGAAATTATTAGTGAATGGTTGTTGGTTCAACTGGGGAAGTTGCTTGGCTCACAAAGAGTCCACTAGAGATCATTCTTGCTACTAGCACAACCTGACACGCAAAAAGGAATGAGGTTGGGATCATACCCTAAGCGACTTTGATGGAATAGATATCCCTTAGTCCTTGACTCTTAGCTTAAGATCATTGCATAAAATAGTGATTAATAATAATGATGATGATGATGTATGATTAGTATTATATTATTATATTTCATTAATAAAAATATACTTTTCAATTAAAAAGATATACTATTTTCTCTTTTTCAAAGACAATGCAATTTATATATATACTAGTAATTATCTTTTAGATATATACATATAGTTTGCATTTACATCATTTGGCATTACCTCATCATTATCTTTATCACATAATGTAACCTTTATCAATAAGGGTTAAATATTTTTTATCACAAATGAAAAAAAAAAAAAATCCCTTCAATTTTTATAATAAAAACAATAAACAAATATATTTAAATAAACATGATTTAAATAAACTATCCATAAAAAATGAATCCTTAATAACCCTAACTTAAAATGACGGAAACCCCTCCAAATAAAAGATTCTTTCAATTTTTACAATAAAAATAATAAATAAATATATTTAAATAAATATGATTTAAACAAACCATTCATAAAAAAATAAATCTTTGATAAACCTAACCTAAAATGAGGAAACCTTCTCACCTCACTCCCGCTGAAACACAAAATTCAAATAAACCATTCATTTAAAAAAATTGAATCCTAGGTAAACATGACCCGAACTGAACGATGGTTAAGAAAGTTAGAGAGTTTTATGCAAGTTAAGTCTATTTCTACCTCTAATAAATTATGCAATACCATGAATTATGTGCTGAAATATAAATTAAAAAAGATGGGCGAGCATTGGATACGTTAACTCCTCCCCTCAAAATTTTAAGCATATGCCTGCCATGTAACGTAGCATGGGAATTTTAAATCATTTTGAACACCATAAAATTAACTTCCGAACGTCAACTTCAAATTAAATTTCAAAAAAACCCCTAAAATTAGTACGGCGTGGCCCTCTAACCCTTACTACTCAAGGTTAGTTATGGCACGCATATTGGATAACTTAGAATATTCTATATCCGAAAATCCCAACAATGCACATTCGACACTTGTGAAATGTTCATAATATTAATTATTTATATTTATATAAATAAATAATAATATTAACAGTTAGATATTAAATTATTGAAGATGAAAAATGACATGTAAAATTTAAGTAGTATTTTTATATTTCAAATAACATTTTAAGTAAGTGTAAATAAGTGTGGTGATTATTTTAGAGGTATGATTTAGTTGTGATTATGGGTTTTAATAAAGAGATGTCTTTGATCATATGACTTTCAAAATTATATAATAAAATATAACAATCAATAAATTCATTTTTATTAGATTTTAATAGTTAGAAATATAACTAGCGATTCTTTGAAAATATAATTATTTCTCATAATACTCACTATGATTTATTCTTAAGTTCGTTGATTCACTAACTTAAGTGTACTATCAACATGGAATACTTTTAACACACATTTTACAGAACATATATTAAATTTTCATTATAATCCTTAATTACCTTAACATATCACAATGCAATACATTATGAAAAAATTCACCACAAAGTAATATTAAATAGAATTGCAACAACCTTCTACTATCTAAGTAATTAAATACAAATAATTAAGAATTGTAGAAGTTTTTTATCCATAACAAATCACAAGAACATATGCACATAAATAAGTTGTGCACAAGATCAATGGCATAGAAATCACAACTTATCAATAAAATTGCAACACTTCGCAACTAAAGGATGCATAGAAAACTCATTGTGCAATGATCTTCATATTCATACTACTACATCCACACCCTACATAAGACATCTTAAACTTGCATAGTGGAACTCACAAAACTTCAAACTTCAATTATCTTTATAAATCTTCTAAACTAATGTTGAAGTAAAAAAAGACTTTTAAAATATATGTAAATCTTTACAAATAATTACAAAACTATGTATAATAATAAACTTATACGAAATAATATAAACATACGTACATATAAAATAACACAAAAATAATATTACAATTTTGTTTTTTATATACACAAAAATAATACAAATGATTTTATGTGCAACAAAATTTATGTACCAAAAAACTTAATTTATTTTATAATTTATTTTTTTAATTAAGATTAAAAATGATTCCAAATACTCCTATATCAAAATGTTTTGCTATATCAAAGTTGTCTTACATCAAAGTGTTTTTTATGTTCTATAAATTAGAGTTGGCTAGTTTAAAATTTGGTGATAAAAGAGGATGCACATCCCATTTTACTAGAGTTTATGCATGCCTTGTGTCCTTTTTGTTGTGGGTTATCAATTATTTTTTATTTGTAATTGTTTCATTTTTATATATATTGTGTCCTTTGTGTCGTGTGAGGTGTCAAATATTTCTATATATTTTGTGTCCTTTGTATCGTGTGAGATGTCAGCTCTCTTTTTTCCTTTGTGATTTATTCATTTACACACAAGTTTTTATTTACAATAATATAGAAAGTAATATCTTTCTATATTATAAGAAGTTTTTTAAATAAGGAACTTATACTTTTTAAGTTATATCAATTAAATAATATTTTAATTATTTTTATTTGTATTAACGAATTAGAGATTGATATGTCAAGTTTAATTATATATCAATCAAATTTAATTTAATAAATAAAAATATATTAAGATTTAGAAGTGACATCTTATTTAATATTATTTTCTGTTTTTTTTTAGTGTTATATTAATTAAATAATATCTTAATTATTTTCATTTATATTAATGAATTAGAGATTGATATGCGAAACTCAATTACATATCAATCAAATTTAATATAACAAATAAAGAAATATTATTATGGTAAATTATATATTGATAAATTTGTAAAAAGATTTAGAAGTGATATCTCATTTCATATCATTTTCTGATTCTCTTTTTCCAAAATTAAAATTATGAAAAATTATCTCTATAAAATAATTGGAATTTAATATACTAAAATGAATTATATATCAATCAAATTCAATCCAATAAATAAAAAAATATTATTATAACAATTTTCAGATCGATAAATTATAATATATTTTTTAAAAAAATCTAGAAATATATCTCATCCAACATCTTTTTATAATTCTTTTCTTTAAAACTAAAACCAAATAAATTCATCTTTATAAGGCGATAAAGCCAACTTCTACACCACTCATTTCCTAATGGAAAAGGACCAACCACTCACTTTTCAAATGCTACAACCAATAACTTAAAAAAAAAACAAAAATATCTTATTCTAATGGTGATAAACTTTTGTATAACAACTAGAGGGTCAAAGTGTGGAAATTTTGTACGTTAATGATTTGCAAGAGGTTCTTCTAGAGATCTTGTTGATTTGGCATAACATTTGTTAATAATTTATATTACATTAAAATAATTAAGTTAAATAAATTGTATTTTGAATGTATAATTGAAAAGTTCATATATGTATTGTCAAAATTATCAATACATAATATATTATTTTATTATTTGTTATGTGTTTAAAAATATATAAATAATAATTTATTCATATAAATTAAAGATTGTGTAATTATTTGTGATAAAGATAATTTCACGAAAGTAGGAGATCACTTATATATATATATATATATATATATATATAATTAAATCATACAATTTATTTTATTTGGTAAAAATTAAAAGGCAACTCTGATATGTTATTGTCTTTGTAAAATGAAAGTTTAATACATTCTAATTTATGTTTATTAATATTTGTTCATAATTTTTAAATTACTTTAAAATTATGAGAAATTCAAATAACAAATATTAAGTTTTTAGAAAAAAAAGAAGGTGATGTCAAATATGTTGAGATATTCTTGTGTTTTTACTTAAACATTGATATTTTATTTTATTTGTGTTGTATCATGGATCTTTTATAACTGTATAAAATATTTTTATCTTTATTTTATATTCACGTACATTTTTATTAACTTCAAAAATTATCAATTTATTCATTGTGTATTACAACATTGAATGTAACCATCACACAAACAAATAACTTCAATACTCCGATTGATTACATGATTTTTGTTGAAAGGATATCGTCGACATGGGATGAAGGCCTAACATCTAACATCGTAGCCATTTTCACACCATCCATGATTATCATTGTTTTGGAATCCTCTATTGTAGCCAAGACTATTCAGTGAAAATCATTTTTCTACTTCTCTTTTGGATTTTCCAACAAGGAAGGGAGTGTATTGTTGAGTACATAGAAAATATTTTGTTAGTAGCTTCTCCATGTTGGGGGGAATATTTGACCTCTAAGGATTGTATTTTGTGTGTTTTATAACCATCATTTCTATTCTTTAGATAAATAAGGGTGTTCGTATCCATTGTTAGTGGTTGGACTATTTCTCTTATTGGATGATATTTTTAAGATTGTTTTATATTAATATAGATTGAAATTATTAAAAAAATGGAAGCATTATCTGCATGATAAGTTCTCCTTGATTCTAAGTGTTTCCTTTAAAGATGTCATGTATAAGCAAGTAAAGTGCATATTATAGGCACCAAAATAAATTTGGTGTATATATTTTTAAATCGGAATTATAGTTTCATCGTACGCTTGTATGCTTGTGTGTCAAATGTAAATTTCATTATCTCTAACATTATTTAATGCCTTATATTTTAAGTCTTAAAAAAGTTAATTGAATATTTAAAATATTATCAAAGTATTTTTAGGTTGGAGGCGTGCTATAAAAAGGGTTGTTTAAGTTACAAGTTTTAAGAGAATAAAAATGACATTTTAAATATTGTTAACATTATATTGTTAGTGTAGGTTTTTATTTTATTTAATAGTTTTTTTCTTATATATGTTTAGTTTGTTTAGGTGTTATTTTAGGTCATTGGGGAAGATAATCCTACATTTATGAGGATGTGAGATCATGTCTATCTTCCACTTATATATGTACCTTTGTTAAAACTATTTTGGTTTGCTATTAATACTAATAATTAAATCTTTCAATTATTGAAAACAAGTTTCTTCTAGCTCATGTTTGATTTCACTTCTACAACAAGAATCTTTTATAGATAATTTATTTTGCATATTATATATATTTATTCTTCATGTTTACTCAGACCTCAATCCTTGAATGTGACTCAATCCAATATGGTATAAGAGCATGGTTTTTGATAGATGAATGTCAAAGTTCTTGTTGTGAAATCTTGAGTTTCAACTTACATGTCACATATCTGCTATTTGTTGACCTAACACATTGAATATTCATCATTTCTCAGATTTTGCTCTTCTCTTAAGGTCCTTGGTTGATCTAGATTCAGAAAAGGAATAAAGAAAATGCATCTCTTGATGGTCATATTTCATTTAGTATATTTTCATGTAAAATAACTTGTGCCATTAGATTCAAAAGGTGTCAAAACCCTAGGAATGATTGTGAACATGGCCTAGTTTTATGACAATCGATTTCAACTATTTTTTGAGGGTTTAAAGGCATTTTATTAGATTATGTGCAAATCCATACTGCCAAGGTCTCTAAATAAAAATCATTTCAAGGTTTCTTGAGAAACTTGATGGGTTATTGGTGGTTTTTAGATGTAGTATTAGATCTAAGGGTTTTTTTGTTATTTCAAACTTATTAGTCATGCATACAATTAGGCAAAAATTTGCCATGCTCTAACACATGTTAGATCTGTGCCTTAATTATTCACCTAGTAGACCTGAGACCTGCTTGAGCAACTGTCAGACTTGAGACCTACTCTAGTAATAATCAAACTCAAGATTTTATCCAGTAGTCATTAGACTCGAGACCTGCACCAACAATTATCGATCTTGATGTTTAATTTTAGATTGACTGACTCCACCCTAGTTGCTTCTACCTTCATTTTTTATTTTGGGATTGATTTAGATGCCCCTACTTTCATATCCACTACATCTAATGCCTCTATTTTTGAGTTGACTACTTTTGGGTCACTTGATCCCGATGTTGTTATTTTTGATGGGACTAACTCTGACACCCTACTTATGTCAACTTACATTCAGATGGTTTGCATCCATCCACTTAAATTTTTATGGCCTACTTATACTAACCTACATTTTGATGGCCTAATTTTGGCTTACTCGATCTTGATGCCCCTGACTCTGCCTTCCTTGATTCTAACACTTGTGAATCTATCTCTTTTATTTATGATGTGATGACCATGTAAACATCAAATTTGAATAGGGCCAAAGTGATGACCATGTGAACATCAAATTTAATTAGGGTTGAAGGTTCTCATCTGAGGGATTGGCCCCTAGTCATATGAGATTGTATCCCTTCATCCCAACCAACCTAAGGGGGCTTAACTTTTACTTGAAAATTTGAGTCAACTTTTGCACACCTAAAAATTTATTAAAAGTGAAGATTTATTTTGTGAGAAAGAACTTTAAACTCCCATAAATTTTATCCTACAGTTCCTTTTGAGGCACCATTTTTTTGAAAGTGCGAGTCTTATCTTTTTAGCACCATCAATTTAACAGATACATACTTATTGAAATGGATTAGAATCCAGTTATGCTTCTAATACCATTCAATTATCTCAAGTGGAAAGTCAATACAAATCTTCTTGAGGAGTAATGGATTACACCAGATCATTATGGGTACATAAATATAACCAACACTTGATGTAGAGAAGATAAAGTGGTTTAATAAAAGTGACAAAGACTATGGTATATTATACTTGTTTATGTCTCCTAACTTTCTCTTTCATATTGAATTTATAACTTTTCTTAATGATTTATGGACCATTTTGAAAAAATGTTTTGGGAAGTAGGACATAATGAGAGGTCATGAATTGGAAAATGCGTTCATGAGTTTGAGTCCATGTAATTTTGACACTATATAGGACTTCTTCATAAAATTAAAATTATTTAGATTGTAGTTGAAACTATGCAGCATAGATAAAAATGATGACCAATTGATTCTTTCTGTCCTTGCCAAATTGGGTTCTGAATATTCTATCTTCATTTCTACCTTCCATGCCACCAAGCGTTCCCTTAGAGATACATGGACCATGTCATCTTTAGATGATATTTTTGTTGACTTGACTTAGGAACAAGACACGATTATTCAAATGGGCACACTAAAGTCATCTAAATCACATGCCTTAATTGTGAGTCATGACAAATAAAAGACATCAATTAGTACTGAGAAGAAACATAATAAGAATGGCCAAGAGCAAAGAAAGGGTTATAAATATGATGCTAAGTTCAAAGCATAAACTGAGTCCTCCTCTTTAGGTGGGAAAACCCAAGAAAGAGAGACTCACATGTGCCTACTGTAATAAAATTAGGCATGATGAAACTACATGTATGAAGAAACAAATTGACCAATTGACAAAGATGCATGAGAAGCATAATATTAATGTTTCTGATTCAACAAATTAGATTTCATCAGCACATAAATATTCTAAGGCTAAAGATAGTAGTAAGAGCAAAGGTAAGTGTAAGACACTTGTTACAGTTGCATCCCATCCTTCCACATTGGTGATTGATCATGGTGTCATGCACCACATGGATTTAACATGACTTTTTCTCATCCTTAGAGCCTTGTTCTATCTATGCCTTCCATTTTATTGGATGATGATAATTCTATAGAATTTAGTGAGAGAGGATCTATTGAAATGATTGATGATACATTTTAGGAAGTTCTATGTTCTTTCATTGTCCACCAATCTCTTATTTATTTATCAGATCACTCACATCAATTCAAGGAAGTGAGTTGAGTTCAAACTTGATTCTATGGTTATTAGGGAAGTGTATAATGACTATATAATTGCATTTTGAAAAGTGGATCATTGTATGCACATGAATAACATATGCTGAATCATGCACTTGACTCCCCAAGGTCTATCTGAGGTAGCCAATGTAATGGATGGGCTATGGGGTTTTTTTTTTTTAGTGGAATGATATTCAGAATAGGTGGTGGCAGTGGGCTCTTGTGATGGAACTAAAATACCTCAGTAGCATCTTGATGCTTGTTAAGAGCATCAAATTGTACAAAAATAGAGCTCGAAGGTTCTCCAATATTTGATATCACAAGAAGGCAAAGTTCCTAATCAATACTAGGATTAGGGAAGTGAGGGAGATCAAGTTGGATGACTCATGGAAAAAGGTATACTCTATTGGGTTGACTCTACCCAATCAATGTCATGCACTAAGTTTGAATGATATAGGATGAGGCTAGACTTGAGGAGAAAAAGAGATGTGGATGGGAAGCTAAGCATGAATGACATTGTACTAACATCCTCTATTTTGAGGGAAAATAATGATGGGTAGATCAAGAATCTATTCTTGTTCCTCTAATGCATCCAAGGAGTCTCCAATGAGATGAGGAATAGGAGTGGAGTGAAATATTTCATGTCTTAACTCAGTGTTGATATTAGATTGTGCAATGATTATGGGACTGAGTTTTCTAACTCTAGGGAATAAATCATGATAGACAAGTCCTGGTGTCTCGGTAAGGGTCATCCAAAGGAGGCTAGGCAGAAGCCAAGAAAAAACATATGAACTTGTTTAAACAATGGATTTTAATGTGTGCTTGTTGGAATGTTGAAGTAAGGCTTTGTATAGGATGCTTGTATAGATGGGCAAGGCTTGGGTGGAGTGTATTTGATTGCACATGTTAGTGAGGATTTTGATATGATATGGGGATTGCATTTGTTAGTGAGGCTTTTATTATGATATGGGGCTTATGTGCATTAACAGGGATTTTTGACACTATTTTTGTTAAGTTTTTATTGTTTAATTTGGATTTTATTGATTTTATGGGAATAAATGCTTATTTGCTAAAAATGAAATGCTAAAAGCAAAAGAACGACAAACCTAAACGTAAATGAAAGAAAAATTATTTTTTATTTTATTTCCAAGGTTTACAATGCATGCAAGATGAGAGGAAGAAACCTACACTATTGTAAAAGATACAATTTTTCTCTAGCTTTGTATGCAAACTAGATGATGATGTTTTTGTTTACTTTTGTTTTGTATGGAATGAATTAAGTATGTAAATTGAATCTATATATACAATAAATGTAACAAGAAATCTGATCTAAAATAGAAACAACACAATACTTTTTTTTAATTTTCTTTGTTTACAAACAAACTAAACTAGCTTTTCAACTTCTCTAAATTGATATAAATAAGTATTTTGAATGAATTTTTAAGATGGAAACAAGAAATGCAAGTTTTGATTTTAGGTTTTAAAGAGGATAATGAAAACACATTTGACTCACTAAAATAAATAAAATCATAAATATACTAGCCTTGTATATGCACCTATGATTTGTCTAAATTTCTATGATTCCCAGGTGATCATTTATAATGTAATACACTTGTCTAGATCTTGAAAAGGAAATGTTATATTGGCTGGAAATGATTCAAGGATTTGATAATATTTTTTTAAAAATGATTGGTAAAATGTTTGGTAAATTGAAAGAAAGCTAATCTACTGGAATGCAAACACAATCAAAGCTAAATATCCTTTTTTTAGCAAATATAATGAAAAGAAAAAGATCTGTTTCCCTATCAAATTTACTCTTTTTATGAGTATGAAAACTAATCTATTGTAATAATTTCTACACTAATCTAATCTAATTAAAAAATAAATGTTAAAAATCAAAGATAACTCCAACCTGACCAAGGCATAGATCAACTAAAGTGCATATGATGTATTTGATAAGAGAATTTTTAGTATGTTAGCTCCTTATATTCTTGTATAAATGCTATAAACTCTCTAGATATAATATGCACAATATATAGAATAAGATGGGGGAAAAGAGGAGACAATCATAAATGTAGAGTAGCTAAACTGAGGCTGGCTAATGTCTTGGCTTGCAAAGTCTGAGTTGCTTACAACAACAACACTTCTTCACTTGTAGTAATGTAGTTGACTCAAAAATAATAGAGGCTAGATATTTAACAAATTGTATTAGGGTTATGGCTGTAAAAAATTCATAATAACAACTTTTAATGGTAATTTTTGGATCTGAAATCAGGCTAAAATTGGCCTTCTTGTAGAAATAGTTGGGATCTTACATGGGGGAGTTTAACTAAGTCAACGTAGATTTCAAATTGAAATGAATTGAAGAGGATAAAAATTAGAAAAGGGAGTGATTTGGGCCTATTCAGAGTCAAACACAAAGTGATTAAAAAAAAAAAAACATGACACTAATCATTTAAAATACATCAAAACTAGAGTTACAAGAGCTAATTTTGGAAGATGCTTCAAAGGGGATATATTTTCCACCTTATGTAGGGGGTGGTTATGGAACCACCTCTGTGAGTGATAAAAATACTATAACATATGAAACTAATGTTATTTTAATACACAATCACCACTTTAAGCACATAACTATTGCCTAAGTTATAAAACCCTTGTGGTAGTTGTGTAACAAAATGGGCAGTTTCGTAACAAAAGAGGATAGTTGTGTCGCCTAGGGCGGTAGTTACATCACACATGTATAATTTTAAAAATAAGGTGAAAGAAGATATGAAAGTCAAAATAAAAGAGACCAAAGTGGGCCAAGGGAGGAGTAAGAAGGTAGAGGGAGGGGAAAGAGCTAGAGAGTTCCTTGTGGAGCACAAACCAAGAGATCATTATATCATCACTATATTTTTATTGAGAATATTGTACCATATAAATTTTGGGTGAATACATATTTATCCATAGATAGGGATTATTTTCATGAATCAGCAAGGTGTAGTCTTCAGCAATATGTGCAAAAATAAAATAAGAAGTTATAAGTACTTACCCTACCTACCTAAGTGTTAGAACAAAGCTAGTCAGGACTCCGTGTAACTTGTAGGTAGAAGATGGGAATCAAGTATGATTTTTGACAAAAGTATAAAATGTACCATGTAATAAAACATAGAAAAAAATATTTACTATACATGTGGAGGATATTATACTACATGAAATGCCCTGTTAGGGGACTGAATCTTGCACCAAGTTGTCATGTTCCTGCAAAACCATAAAAACTTGCTACAAAGAATAGAGATGTTAAAATGTTAGTTTTGAAATGATACTAATGAAATCTAGGATAAATATGACATACACTAAGGAAAATAAGTATTAAATAAAATATATACCAAAATTGGAAAGTTTTTGAATTGAAACAACTAGTTTGGAGTTTAATATATTCAAAAACTTGCCAAAAATAATTCATTTGTGCCATTTGCCTTGAGATGTTTTTTATTTCTAGATTTCCCATGACCATTTCAAGTGTGAAATTAGTCAATGATATGAGGTCAAGGAGAGGACATACATACCATTGGGAGGGGCTACTGGGCACAATCAAGTCAATTTTGCTAACTTTTTCATTTTTTCCCCAAATTTAGATTTTTTATAAAAACTTAGCTAAAATCCAATGAATTCTTAAATTTTATTATTTGTAGTGATTGATAGGGGTATATTAAGGATTTATTAGAGTTTGGTGATTTCGAGTGATTTTTTTAGGGTTTTGGGGGATTTAGGAGGGCACATGAGTGGTAGACAAAATTGATGCTCACGTGATGAAACTATTGGCCTTTGCAGGGTGGCAATTACATAACTGCCACAGTGGTAACATAACTCCCAAAATGTAGTTACCCCATCACCACCCTAGGGTAGTTATAGAACCACCTCAAGTAGTTAAATTACCATTATAGGGTGGTTTCCTAACCATCATAGGGTATTTTTGTAACTTTTGCCTACAAAATATGGCAATTTTATATATTAGAAATATGTGCATGATTTGACTTATTTAGGAAGTAAAGTTGGTTTTCTAAATGAATTAGGGTCTTTTTGTTTATTGTATGGGGCTTACATATGATGGATCAGAGCCTGGGAAAAAGAGTGTCTCTCTCACATTTTGGTACTTCTGATGGCTAATGAGTTGGCCCTTCTTGATCGAGCAGGTATACTTCAAATAACATGGGTAGATATTGCCCCCACCTCTAGTTGACTATTATGTGACCTATTGGGATCCTAACCAGAACACTTTTATGTTAATCCAAGCCATAGGAGAGTGGAAAATCACTCTCATGGATGTGTATTAGATCACCAATCTTCCCATGATTGATCAATTGGTATCTATTCGAGATGTTGATAACCCCATGAGGTTCATAGTTGGGTAGATCACTTTGGATACCTCGATGCACCTAACATGGGTGTGAATTATGGGGTTAGATTTTCTTGGGTTGAGGGATTAGTGATCCCCAATCTAAAAAAGGATATCATTGGTATCTTTGCCTCTAAATTAGTGGGGAAAATGGCACATATAAGATTTTATACAACTGGTCATCGATCATGTGACATATCAAAGAGAGAGGGTGGTGATACTCATGGAGTTAGGAGATACTAGCATGGATTCATAAAGACTTATATTGATTGGCTCACCTAAGATCCCTTTCTATCAGTCACCTAACCATCATCATGGGTTTGGGCTACAAGAGAATGATCCCCTACCAAATAGGGTGTCGATTGGGGCACTAAGAGATATGAGGGCCACCAGATGGACATACATGGCACCCTTTCATGTTTTACCCTAGATTGTGGGGAATTTTATAGTAGTAGACTTGATTTTCCTACCATAACAAGAATTGGTTGGGCAATGGGCCAATGAGGGGGATTATCTCATGATGGATGCTAGGGTTACTCAAGTTAGAGATAGGCTATTGCAAATTGAGGTACACTCTATAGATTAGGTGCCCTAACATTTTGGTATGCCATATATGGTTAACCTCCATATCCCTAGAGTGATGTATAGGGGGATCCATGAGGCAAGAGATATGAGGATGGGGTGATTGGCATGCCATTTACTCATTAGAGGGTTCTTATTACATGACTAGTTTCACATGCAATTAGAGGAAGTGGACATGATAGAGCCACACAACAATAGATGGGCCCACCACCAAACCACCACCATTACTATGGGATCATACTTAGGGGGACCTTGTATAGTAACAACAACTAAGATATGGAGATGGTGAGGCTAGGGTGTATGTTGAGATAGAGGACATTGATATAGATGAGGAGGAGGTTGCAAATGATGAATTTGACCCTAAGTGGTGTGAGGGAGATCTAGGGAAAATATTGATTTTGTTCATTCATGATTATATCTTGAACTTTGATTAATTATATTTACTTAGCTGATTTTACATGTATTTTATTTTTATATCAACTGAATTTGATTCAACTTATGTACTCTATGATTATAGATATTATTGGCAGTTAGAGGTGGATGATCAGGGACACCTTGATCAACATTTTTTAGTTGAGCACTAGTTAGACTTGAGACCAACTTTCAATAGACCCTAGGTTTATTATAGGGATTGCTCATCATATAAATGGCTTTACCCTATCGTACAATGTTTTAGTGTTGATGATGGTGTTGAGGATAGAGAAAAACACTTTGTTGTCCAGATCAAAGAGTGTGGAGGCCCTAGTATATACCATGGTGGATGGAGGAGGTAGTAGAGCCTCAAACCATAAGATCAAAAGGATAATATCAAAGGGAGGATTGAATAGGAGTTAGCATCCTGGATACCAACCTACAAATTATGGGATGGCTTCAGAGGGAGGTACCATTAGGAGTTGTCACTAGAGCTAGAGCTCTAAACACTCCACATTAGGGCCTTCCTAGAGGAGAGGACATGCTCCTGAGACTTGTTATATACATTTTTTAATACCATTATATATGTCAATTATTTTTGAGATGCCTTGAGGCATGCTTTCCTTTTACATAGGTGTTTGTATCTAACATTTTTATTGTATAAACTAGATAGTTTTCATTATATATATATGTTTTTGGTGTACCTTTCATTGATTTGTTATCATGTGTTATATAATGTGAATTTAATTTTCATGTTAGATTTTCAATTTATGCACTCTAGATGACTAGACATGTGATGGTGTATGTGTATATGTGTATATTTATCTCTTTGCTTTTGATATGTTGCTATGGGGAATGCCTATATACATGCGGAAGTAAAATGTATGCACAGGATGCAATGTGATATATGTATGTAAGTATGTATATATGACTATAGTTGTGTTAACATTTGTTTTGCAGGTGATTTACTTAATTGCTTTATTCACACAACATATGAATTTCAATTTGGAACGAAGGATGAAAGGATAAATAGGATAAATATGAGGTGGAAAGAGGTGAAAATCATAAATCAAAATTGTGTAGGAAAAAGGAAGATAAATTAATCCTTATTAGTAAAAAGGGGAAATGTAATTCTTGATAAACTTATAAAACACAAACTTTATTGGCTTCATCTAGAGAAAACTAACCTTGACAAAATTGGTAAGTGGGAAAAGGTTACCCTCTTCAAACATAGACACGTAGGAAATATTTTTGAAGAACTTTCTCTTTAGACACATTTTTCTCTATTATGAGATTACTTTTACACTTGACTTTGAATTCTTTTCATGAACACCTACACTTAGTCTTAGGTGATCAAAAAGACACATGGGCTCATAATTGAAGACTAGATATAGGTGAGTAAGGGCATCTCTCCCAAATTACAAACCTGTGCAACCAATAATATGTGAGGTCTCAACACCTCATACTAACAAAGGGTAAGAGACGTGTAATTTTGAATTTTCTATTAACATAAGATATATTTTTTTTCACAGAGTATCTACTTTTCTATCTACAAGGCCTTTAACCCCCAACATTGGTCCCATGTAACTAGTAGGATGTAAGGGTTCATCATTGAGGAACAAGATGGGTGAGTAAAGTTACCTTATTATAGTCATGCTAATATTCTATTTTTCATAGGCACCATAAAAGGGAGACATTATCATAGATGAGATTTTAGGCTCTACTATAGGTTAGCATTTTTATAAGTGGTGCAAGAAGATGTAAGGAAAGAGGTGCACTATTTCTCGTTAGCATTTTTCTAAGTGGTGCAAGAAGATGTAAGGAAAGAGGTACACTCTTAATTTTAAGAACTAATATAAATACCAATGTGATGTAATGATTTATAACATGAATTATATGGGGTGATATGGTAAAATGAGAATGGGATGAAATGGAATGCCAAATTTTGAAAGTTTATAAATTGTATGAACTAACCAACTAATCAATCATGAAAGAACACATATGATATATAGGTGGACATACACCGTATGAAAATGCAATGAAAATGAGAACATAATGATATGAAATAATTAGATATATAAGTGTTTTAGATGTAAAGAGTTTACAGACTCACCAAACTCTTTACCCTCTAGAGTGCATAACTGATAAGATCTGTTGTTTAAATATTTTGTCACTAGGTAGGGGCCTAACTAGTTAGGCTTAAAATTTTGACCCTCTCCTTTATTTTTTTCAATTTGAATATCAAGTCTAAGGATAAATTATCCTACATATATTGCATTCTTGTGGACATAATTATGAAACCCATAATACTATTGGGGGGCATAATTAACTTGAGCTGCCTGACCAAGGTATTTGGACACATGTGGATAGGCACCTTTGGGATCTTAAACGCCCACTCATCATGAGTCCTTCCTAGCATAGGAAATATTATAAGAGAGTATTTTAGTGCACAAAGTAGGTGGAAATATGTGATCAATTTTGTATCTTCCAATGTCAGGTCAAAGTATACCCATGATGACTCACTGAGATGCATTTATAGATTGATTACTTTTATTGGAGGGGGAGTGTGCTTGACTTTGATAAAATTTGGGCAATTATGGGGATAAATTTTTATCCTGATGGTGTATATCATTAAGGTATTAACCCTCTCCCTAAGCATGGTCATGGTTGAGGGAAGACAAATGCCTTGGGAAAGTGGCCTAGGATCGATGGGGTAACTTTAACTACCATCTACTCTTACATGATGGAGTGTCAGATTACTGAATGAGTCAATAAAAACCCCATCACCCTCTATATTTCTTGTCATATGAATATTGAGAATTATGGGAGACATGATTAAATAAAGGGCCAATGGAATATCACCTTCTCCCTTATGGGTGACTACTCTACCATTATATATTTTGGGGATGAGAGGTTCTATCCTAACTGAGATTATTACATTAGATTTTGGTATTATTGGATGAGGAACAAAATGTGAATATGAGGAATTCATAAAGTCATCAAGATGGTTACTTTTACCAAGGACTAATTCTATCAAAATGAAATTAAAGTCCTTGGTGACCCTATAAATAACAATCTTGTATAGCTAAAGGTGCTTAAATTTGGTCTAATCGACTTCAAAAACTTAGTTTATAACTAGCTATGATTCACTTGATTCTTAATTTTTGAATGCCTAAGCATTTCATGATGAACATTCCAATTAATAGGGATTTGTACTCAGATCCAAATTTATACACTCAAAGTCTAATTTGAATCCAAAAGGCATGATATACCCTTTGGGAGAAATGAGAATGAATCCTGACCTAGTGTCTAGATGATACTTAGCCCCATCATAATAAAAGACCAATTGGTCATGTGTAGAAGTCAGGAAATCATTAGGTAAGTTCTCTTGGTCTTCTAATATTTTGACCATATGAATACTAAAAATGTCAAGTGATCCCCTTTAGGGTCCTTGGTTTTGAAGCTTGGGAATACAACACATCTATTTTTTATGTGTAGAAAATAGAAGGGCTTATGAAGGTGTGGATAGATTAGTCTCACACTATAGATGAAGGGATGGAAGAAACTCTAGGAACCTAAAATGTTGTTTTCTAAGCTTTGGGTCGAGGTAGGTAATAACTTTTGAAAAATTCAAAGATTGATTGTTTGGATTTTTATTTAGGGTGGGAAGTATGTCAGTGTAGTTAGGGTTTCATTTGGGTGTAGGAAGCATGCAAGTGTAGATATGAAAATCATAATACTATGGGTAGGACATGGGTAATACTATTTGTCCTATCATTATGTATGGAAAATCTTGAAATAATCTAATGAGAGACATTCTAAGGTCTTATTCCTTTATGATGGGAAAAAGAGGGATCCCTTCAGGAATCCATGGGTAATCATGAATTATGATGTTGACTTCTATCCTACCTATGGTTATTGTGTGAATCTTTTACCTAAGCATCAGGCTGACCCAGGGAGGTGGAATGACCTAGCTGATTATTGATGGACTTTAAATATGATGAGAAATAAGACCAGGTATAGGTCAGAGGAGAATGACCAACATCTCCATAAGGAGTAAACCTGATGGGTCAAGGATCCTAGAAAATTGGTATGGCCCTGTCATAGTGTAGTCTTTAAGCATAATCCAAAGTGGATTTAAAGTGACAAGGGAAAAGTTTGAATTATGGATTATTTCTGTATGATTGACCTTTTGTTGGTCTTGATGGTAGCCATGGGATGGTTTTTATGAAGGGGGATTTCCTCATTCTTAGAGACCTATACTATGCAAAGCTCTAGTAGGATAACTAACCCTTCTTGGGGTTACTATCCTAGAGGCATAAAGAATTCATAGGTTCCTACTCCTTAAAAATAAAATGGGAGAAGTAGGGGAGTGTCATTCTCCAAGAGACTAATGATTTCAATGGTAGACATAGTGGAAATTACAATACCAGTAATTGGTTTTGAGTTAGGGATATTTTTAGTTATGCATTTTTCTTCTCATTTATCCTTTAACAAGGTTGGAGGTACCTCTATCCCTTTATTTAAGATGACTAATTTAGGTTTTAAATATCTAATAACATCAACTAATTATGGGGGTTTTATGACCCCATTGATAGGTAGGTGGTAATTGATGTGTAATCTAAGTTTCTTGTGCATGATAGCTTGTAACATATTGAAGGGTTTAGGATCCCCTTGGGCTATGAAAACTTTTCCCATATGAAATAACTAAATTTGTTGAAACAAAATGAAAGGAATAAATTTCATTCGGTGTATCCAAGGTCTTCATAAGATCATATTGTAATTGGTGTCCTTATCTATGATGTAGACTTCATTAGTATTAACTTAGGATCCAAGGTGATTGGGAGTATGATAGTCCCTATGGAAGTGGATTTGAGAATTTCATAGCCTCGTAGTGTGTTGCATAACAATTGGTTTACACATAACCAAGTTTTTGTAATAAGGAAAAGGGGATGTTATTAAAAAACACTCCATCATCAACCATGGATATCTTCACATAGTTGTTGTAGATCCATACTTATAAAAATAAGGTTAGATATCCCCTCCTTGCCATTTCAGAGTTAATGGGAAGGCCTCACAAATTGAAGAAATAATCAACATCCCATGATTCTTGACTAGGAAAGAACATATCCAAATCAATATGGTTAATTTAAGCTTGTAGAGGAGGGATGACACTAGATAAATGTCCCATTCTTAGGGCATTGATCAAGGTTGACTTATGATCAAAAGAGTTATTGATAAAGTCTAAGAATGAAATATGGGATAATGGTTTAGTCAAATTAGAGATTAAATCATAGTTTCCCATGGGTTTAGGAATAGACTCCATTTATAGGATGTTTGAGGGGTGGAGAAATATAGGTTGGTACTCTCTAGTATGAGTAATAGTGTTTATTTCCTCTTCAACTTCCAATTCTATGACTCCTATCATCCTGGTTTTGCCTTACACTCCCATTTAAGGACCCACATTAGGGTTTGTATTTCCTGAGGTGGAAACTTTAACATTATGAATGCCTATTACTGTGGGTTAGTTGTGTTGGATGGGGTGACCCTATGGGTTACCCTAATATTGAATTTGAGTAACATGTGTTTGGTGGTTTTGGAAAGGGTTGTGTTATATTTGTAATTCTAGTTTTGAGGGGCAATAGGGCCACTAGAAAAGGTTTAGGTGTTTGTATTAGAGTTTCCTAGGAAAATGTCCATGAATGTTTGCCTTTGGTCCTCTAGGAGTTTTTGTAGGAATTTTTTATATTCCCTGTATTTATGAGTGTCATGACCTATGAATATATGGAAGAGGCAATAAATGTTGGGATCATAGTCTCTAGGCCTTATGTTTTATCCTTGTTGCCCAAACCTTTCTTGCTTATTTTTCAGGTAATAGTTTCAATTTTGAAACTGGGGGTGTTTTTCTACCTAGTTGGTATTGGTTTTGGTTATAGTTTTGATATTGTATGTTATGAGGAGGTAGTCAATTGAAATTGACCACGTGAATGGCAGGAGGGGTTTTTTATTTCTAGATCCCATGTTTTTAGTATTGTTAGTGTTATTTATAGGTTGATATTGATTGCTATTTATTGGGTTTTGCTTCTTGATTTGATTAATGACACCATCGGTGGTGGCATTCTTATTATGATTCAAGATTTTGTGACCTTAGTTATTTGTAATCTTTAGGTATATGTTTTGAGATCCCACATTGTTTTGTTTTGGGGTGATGATGCACCCTTTAGTCCCATTAGTCTAAGAATCACTATCAATGGTTTCTTAGTCAATTCATAGGGTGATTTCAAGGGATTCTTCATATGATTGATACGAGAATTTTTGGACAACCTCCCTTGCCTCCTTATTAAGTGAATGGAGGAAAAGATTGCATAACTTCCATTCATCCATGTTGGGTGCACTAGTAGAGGAGTATAAGACCTTCTACCATCTCATGATGAAATGGGTGGTTGAATTATTGTATTCTTGCTTGATGTGCAAAAATTTGTGTATGCTAGTCTTGAGGAGTTTTTTTGTGTCAAAGTCTTTGACAATATTAGCTATAAATTGGTAGAAAGAATATATAGACCCATTGGGGAGGTGGTAGTACCAATCAAGTACTAACCTTATATGGTTTTGGGAAAGATATTTTTAATAACCCCATCCTAAATTAGGAGTTACCTAGTGATAGTAGCATAGGATTTTACGTGTGTTTGGATCCCCTTCCCCTTTGAACTTGGGAAGGTCTGATAGGGGATGAAAAATAATAACCCCTCATATATTGGCATTGAGAGGATATTTGAGATATTTAGCATAGGTCCCCATATTGTTAAAGTCCATTGTTGTTGTATTGGGATTACAATGAAAGGGGGAAGCCACATAAGGGTTATTTTGGTAACTACTAAAGGGAAAATAAAAATCCTAATAAGGTGAAGTGGAATAGGCTAGAAATTAGTTGTCTGGATGAGTGGATTTGGAATACATGTGAAAGTAAGTAGGGTTATTGTTAGAAATAGGAGGCATGTCAATTTGTTGTGGTGGGATGTGTAGTTTATGTGTAACTTGATGCTACATAGGGTGGGACATATCCTGTCTACAAAGGGGGATTTTACATAGGAAGAACATGGCTTGGGCGTGTGAAGAATAATAGGTTATTGGTTATCACATCATTTTATAATGGTGGGGTATATGTTTATACAATCCCTATTGGAGTTTGAATTGGAACTTAATAAGACAAATGGGTTTTGGAGGTGTCAGGGTTAGGGACCCCATGAGTGAGGATATCTCCAATGGGTTGGTGAGAGACATGGTTCTGTGATGTTATATATTCTTATGGTGGTATAAGAATGTATTTTGTTGTTGTGACATTAGGTAAGTTTTCATTTGAATGGGAGAGGAAGCTAGATGATATGGTGTAAGAAGGTTTGGGCCCATCCCTTGACCCATAGCTTGTTGACTAATCTTTAGGTCATAGATGTGACCCACTAGGGTGTTAATGAGTTGGTTTGGGCCAATGTTGGTGTGGGATCCATGGGATTATAGTATATGATGGGTAGATTCATGATATGGGGTAGCATTAAGAGGTTTATTTGAGGTGAGATCCCTAGGGGTAATGTTTTTAGTTGATGCTGCTAGGTTGGAGGCATCTTGACTCCTGTTGAGAGGATGTATGATAGCTTGCATACGATTCACCTCATACTATAAGTGACATATCCTTCCCAAGTAATGATAATATTTAGAGATTATTTTTGCATCTTAGATTTTTAAGTTGATGGATGGATTTGTGGTCATATGAGGAGTGACCATGCTTCCACCTGTGAGGGTCATGGTGTTAGAGTCAGGGTGATTAATTACAATTTTAGATATGCCATGTATCTTTTGAATGGAGATATCACTCATGGTCTGAGTGTTGGGAAGGGAGTAATCGTAATATTGGTAGTCTATATTAGTTTCAAATATTGGGTTATTTTAACTCATTAATGAAGGCTCATTAGAACTAAGTTGGTTTCTCTTTTATCCCTCTAGGCTAAGAGACCTACTAGTGTCTTGTTAAGACATATTTTGGGTGTATATGAATACCCATATAATAAATGTAAGGAGGGAATATGGAGAAATGAAATGAGAAGAGGAAGAAATGGGATATGTAAATAATGAAGTACTTCACACTAAGTTCACCAATTTTTATGCATGCAAATAATACGTAATAAACTCTACATTTAACTCCCTAAGGTTTGGTCGAGGCAACTGACACAATGGATGGGATATGGGTTTGGTTAGTTGTTTTATGGAATGGGATTCAAAATAGGTAGTGGTAATGGGTTATCATGATGTATCCAAAATACCTTAGCAGTGTCTCAATGCTCATTGGGAACGTCAAGCTAGGCAGAAATAAAACTCCAAGGTCCTTCATTATTTGATATCACAAGAAGGTAAAGATCCTAGTCAATAATAAGACTGGGGAAGTAAGGGATATCAGGTTGGATGAATCATGGGAAAATTTCTACTCTATTGGGTTGACTTTACCTGATCAATGTCATAAACTAAGTGTGAATGATATAGGATGAGGCTGGACCTAAGGAGAAAAAAGAGATGTGGATGGAAAACTAAGCCTAGATGATGTTATACTAATGTCCTTTGTTTTAGGAGAGAATAATTATGGATGGATTAATAATCCATTCTTGTTCATATAATGCATCTAAGTAGTCTACAATGATATAAGGAATGGGAGTGAAGTGAAAGACCTCACATCTTAACTTAGTGCTGATATTAGATTGTGTAATAATTATGGGACCATGTGCTATAAATCTAGGGAATATACCATGATAGACAAGTCTCGATGTCTTGGTAAGGGTCATCTAAAGGAGGATAGGTATAATACAATAAAAATTATATGAGCTTATTGAGGCAATGGCTTATAATGTGTTCTTGCTAGAATGTTGAAGCGGGGCTTTATATAGGATGCTTGTAAAAATGGGCAAGGCTTGGGTGGAGTGTATTTACTTGCATGCATTGGAAAATATTTTGGTATGATCTATGGCTTGTGTGTGTTATAAATACTTTTTGACACTATTTTTGTTAAGTTTTCATTGTTCATTTTGGATTTTCTTGGTTTTATGGGAATAATTGCTTGTTTGTTGAAAATGAAATGCTGAAAGTAAAAGAATGACAAAGATGAAAATAAATGAAATTAAAATTCTATTTAAAAAAAAAAACTTTTCCAAGATTTAAAATGCATGCAAGAATAGAGGAATAAACATACACTATTGTGCAATATGCTGATTTTTCATAATTGTTTGTATGCAAACTAGATGATGATGATGTTTTTGTTTACTTTTGTTTTGTATGGAATGAACTAAGTATGTAGATTGAATCTAGATATAAAATAAATGTAACAAGAAATATGATATAAAATAGAAACAACACAACATTTTCTTTTGATTTTATTTGTTCACAAACAAACCATACTGGCTTTTCAACTTCTCTAATTTGCTATAAGCAAGTATTTTGGAAGAATTGCTAAGATGTAAACAAGAAACACAAGTTATGATTTTATATTTTAAAGAGTATAATGATTTTTTTTTGACTCACTAAAATAAATAAAATCATAAATATAATAGCCATGTGTATGCACCTATGACTTGTCTAAATTCTTATGATCGCCTATGTGATTGTTTGGAATGCAATGAACTTGTATAGATATTGAAAAGGAAACATTATATTGGTTGGAAATTATTTGAGGATTTTCTAATAGTTTATTTAAAATATTTGGTAGAACATTTTGTTAATTGAAAGAAAGCTAATCGACTAGAATGTAAACACAATCAAAGCTAACAATCTTTTTTCTGTAGCAAAGATAATGAAAAGAAACATATATATTTCCATATCAAATTTACTATTTTTATGAATATGGAAACTCATATATTACAATAAAATATACACTAAATACAAATTATATAAATCAAAGAGAACTCCAACCTGACCAAGGCTTAGATAAGTTGAAGTACATGTGATGTATTTGATAAGAAAATCCTCCGTATGTTATTTCCTTATGTTATTGTATAACTTTTATAAAACTCTCTAGCTGGAGGATACACAAGCTATAGAACAAGATGGGGGAAAATGGGAGACACAACCATAAATGAAGAGAAAATGAACCAAGGTTGGTTAATGTCCTAGCTTGAAAAGTCTAGGTTTCTTACACCAATAACACTTCAATTGTTGCAATTTTAGTTAACTCAAAAATAATAGAGGCTAGATATTTAGGCAATTATAATAGGTCTATGATTGAAAAGGTTTCATAATATAAAATTTTAATGGACATTTTTGGATTTGAAATTAGGCCAAAATTGGCACCTTCTTGTAGAAAGAGTTGGGAGGTTTCATGGGGGAGTTCAACTGAGTCCAAGAAGGAGTTAAAATTGAGAGGAACTAAAGATGATAAAAAATATAAGAGGGAGTGAGTTGGCACTAATTAGAGGTGAACACAAGGTGATACAAATAATAAACATGACACTAATCATGCAAAATGCATTAAAACTAGAGTTATGGGAACTAATTTTGGAGGGCAGTACAAAGGGGGACAAAATCACCACCTTATGTGGGGGTGGTTATAGAACATCCCCTCTGAGAGATAATAAAATCACTATAAAACATGAAATTAGCACTATTTTAACACAAAACCACTATTTTAAGCATAAAACTATCGTCTAAGTTAAAAAACCATTATGGTAGTTGTGTAATAATGGGGCAGTTCTATAATGGATGGGGGATGGTTTTCTCACTTGGGGTGGCTATTCTGTCACACATGGATTTTTTTTAAAATAAGGTGAAATAAGATGTGAAATTCAAAACAAAGGGGACCAAAGGGGGGTCAAAGGAGGAGTAGTAAGGTAGAGGGAGGGGAAAGAGATAGAGAGTTCCCTATGGAGCACAAAACAAAATCATTACACCATCATCAAATTTTTGTTAGAAATGTATGTACTATGTAAATTTTGGGTGCATACATATTTCCCCCTTAGGAGGGAATATTTTCATGAATTGGAAAGGTGTAGTCTTGAGAAAGACATGCAAAAATGAAATAATAAGTTGGAAGTACTTACCCTACCTACCTAAGTGGTGAAACGAAGATAGTCAAGACTCTTTGTAACTTGAAGACAAAATACATGAATGAAGTGTGATTTTTGACAAAAGTATAAAATATACCATGAAATAAAAACATAGAGATAAATATGTACCATATGCGTGGGGGATATTATACTACTTGAACTACCCCATCAGGGGACTAAATCCAATGTCAAGTTATCATGTTCCTTCAAAATTGTAAAAAACTTGTTACAAAGAATAAAGATTTTAAAATGTTAGTTTTGAAACATTAGTCATTAAATCTAGGATAAATATGACATATAAGAATTAAATATAATATATTCCAAAATTGGAAAGTTTTTGAATTAAAATGGCTAGTTTGGGGTCTAATATATTAAAAAACTTGCCAAAAACAATTCATTTGTGTCATTCCCTTGAGATATTTTTGAGATCTGGATTGCTCATGACCATTTCGATCATGAAAGTAGTCGATGGGATGAGGGTGAGGAAGGGATGGATAAAATATTAATGATAAGGGTTATGGGCATGATTAGGTTAGTTTTACTAACTTTTTCATTTTTGCCCCAAATTTATAATTTTGATCAAAACTTAGCTAAAATTCAATGATTTTAAAAATTTATAATTTGTAGTGATTGATTGGGGAAGATTAGGGATTTTTGATAGTTTTTTGATTTCAAGAGAATTTTATGGGGTTTTTAGGGGTTTAGGAAGGCATGGGTATGATAGATAAAATTATTGCTTGTGTGACGAAACTGCTACCCTTTGTGGGGGTGGTGATTACATAACTAGCACAACGGTAACATATTCAAAATAGCACAATTATGAAATAATTACCCTAAGGTGGTTATATAACTACCTAGGGTGGTTAAGTTATAACTTTAAGGTGGTTTTAGAACTGCTTCTTGCTAACTAGGGTGGTTCCATGCATTGGAAATAAGTGCATGATTTGACTTGTTTGGGAAATAGATTTGGGTTTTAGGATAACTTAATGTATTTTTGTTTGTTGTAGGGAGATTACAAATGATGGAGTAGTGATTAGGATTAGGAGTGGATCCCTCAATTTTTGGTGCTTCTGATGATTGATGAGTTGGTCCTTCTTGATTGAGTGGGGATACTTTAGATAACATGGGTAGGGATTATCCCCACCTCCAATAGACTATTATACAACCTATTGACCTATTGGGATCCTAAATATAAAACTTTATATTCCCCTAATCCCTAAGGTATTGGACTATCACTCTTATATATGTATATTAGATCATCTATATTCCCATGATTGATTGATTGGTATCTATTTTAAGATGCTGATAGCCATCGTGAGGCCCATAGCTAGGAAGATCACTTTAGAGACCCTGATACACCTGACACGAGTGAAAAGTTTTGGGTGAGACTTTTGTTGAGTTGAGGGATTAGTGATCACTAATCTAAGGAAGGTTATCATTTGTATACTTGTCTCCTAATTAGTGGGTGATAAGGGCACAAATAGGATTTTTTGTAGCTAGTCACCAATCATGTGATGTATCAAGGAGATAAGGGCACATTACTCATGGAGTTAGGAGATGATAACATGGAATTATAGATACTTATACTGAGTGTCTTTATGGATCCATTTATATCAATCAATCAATCATCATTAAGATTTTATGCACATACAATGGTGATGAGTATGTCAATAATCATTTTGAATAATTATGCACTTAAGAGGGGATTTAACTACAACATACAATTCCATATAATCCTCAACATAATGGTGTTATATAATGAAATGATATGTCCTTGAAGGAAATGTTAAGTTGTATGCTACACTCCAAATCTCTCCATCAATTATGATTATTATATCTACAACTGAGTTCCTCATAAAACATTGAAAGGAGTCACTCCTTTTGAATCATGGAATGGTTGGAAACCAACATTTAAACACTTTTGATTATTTTGATCTCTTTCTATGTCCTATATTTCTAAGAAGAATTTTAAGGCAATGGAACCTCAAAATTACCTATGCATCTTAATTAAATATCATGAGTGTTTTAAGGGATACAAACTTCTCCATCCCACCACTCATGATTTGTTCATTCACAAAAGTGTTATTTTTAAAGAGAGTCATTCAAACACTGCACTTGACACTTATCCCTCTTCCTTAGATGCATTAGAATTTAATGAGAATTTTGATAATTCAGATCCACCTAAGTAGATTCATGATGATCTAGATTCTTCTAGTTCTGATGATGAGATTAGTGATGGGGACTCACCTCCTCCTCCTAGACTATCTTTAGAGGATGAAGAATATCCTCCTAGCTCTCTAGATTCTAGTCCTCTTTGGGTTAGAAAAAAACTATAAAGTGTTGGACATTGGGTTGGAGATATATCAGACACCAAGAAAATATGTTCACAATTTTAGAATGCACTACATGCATTCACTGCACCTGTTTCTGATCCACAATCATTTTGTGATGTATTATTCACTCATAAGTGGGATACTATTATAGAAGAGGAGTATGGTTCTGTGCTTAGGAAAAATATTTGGGATTTAGTATCTCTTCCTAAGGGAAGAAAAATTGTTCAATTTAGATGGATCTATCAAATAAAATTTACTATGGTTGGGTTCGTAAACAAGTTCAAAGAATGCATGGTAACCAAAGGTTTTTCTTAGGTACCTTGCAATGACTATACCAAGATCTTTTCCCTAGTTTCTAATTCAAATCAGTCTTGTCATTGATGTATCACATCAATAAGATGGTCATCAGATGAATGTGAAGATTGAATTTATTCATGGTGACCACAAAGACAAAATCTATGGAGTAACCACAAGGATTTTTGGAATATTTTTCCTGAGTTTGTAGACTTCATAAATCTATCTATGGCCTCAAACAAACTCCTGAGCTTGGTATGCCAAGATGGAATCATTTATTATTTTGGTCAAGTTAATTATATGTAATTTTTATCTTATTCACACAATAGTGACACATAAATGATCAACTATAAGAACCTTGTGAATTCTAAAATGCACACCTACAATTTGAAGATAGTATACAAACTAACCTAAGCAAATGGAGAGTATAGGTTTAAGAAAGTATGAAGAGGTTTAGGATGAATGTAACATGTTAATACAAATCTCATAGTGATAATTACACATTACTATGTGTCTTCAAGAAGAAAAAACCTCATAAATAATCATGACTTAGGGTTATTAGACCTAAAAAAAAATCCTGCACATCTACAGTTTACCACAGTCACAGTTCTAATAGATAGTTTTAGGAGTTTGAGATGTTTGAATATTATAGAGAGGTGATCTAGATTTTAGATTTGATATATAAGGTAAATAATGCATAAATAATCCCTCTACAGTCTCTTTTAGGTCACATGAATAAGGGAAGTGTCCTTTGTTTTATCTCAGATAGAGGGCACTCGATGAGCAATAAAACCTACAAACCTTACACATGAATGATGGAGACTTGAATTATTGTGGGAATATTTAGAGGTTTGAGTTGATATGAAAAAGTGTTGAAGAGAACTTAAATTCACTATGATCACCTACAGGTGGTCATATACACAAAAAATACAGTTTAGGTCTACTATGCCTAAAACTAGACCTAAACCATCATGACCTCTAACTTCATTCATTTAAATACATGATATTTCCATGGAATGAGATAACCCTTAGGGGAGAGTATAAGGTTGATGGGAATCATTGGTTTGCATAGAATATCTTAGGTTGGTCATTTTTGGCCTAATTTCCTCTCAAACTTATTTAGAATACAAGAGCTCAAGAGGCCAACTTTCTTCACTTATACATACATACATACATACATACATATATTTATATATATATGTATATATATATGTGTATATATATATATATATGTATATGTATATATATATATGTATATGTATATATATATATATATATGTATGTATATATATATATATGTATGTATATATATATATATGTATCTATATATATATATATGTATATATATGTATATATATATATATGTATATATATATATATATATATATATGTATATATATATATATATATATATATATATATATATATATATATATATATATATATATATATATATATATATATATATAGTGGGGTCCTTATCTTGGTCTCAGTGTAATTTTTTTGAAGGTTAAACATCTTGATTTTATGAATCATTGCCCAACTTTCTTCACTTATACATACATACATACATACATACATACATATATATATATATATATATATATATATGTATATATATATATATGTATATGTATATGTATATGTATATATATATATATATATATGTATGTATATATATATATATGTATGTATATATATATATATGTATGTATATATATATATGTATATATATATGTATACATATATATACATATATATATATATGTATATATATATATATATATGTATATATATATATATATATATACATATATATATATATGTATATATATGTATACATATATATATACATATATATATATATATATATACATACATATATATATATATATATATATATACATATATATATATATATATATATATATATACATATATATATATATATATATATATATATATATATATATATATATATATATAGTGGGGTCCTTATCTTGGTCTCAGTGTAATTTTTTTGAAGGTTAAACATCTTGATTTTATGAATCATTGCTAAGAATCTAAATGACCTAAAACCCTCCTAAGACTTTATTAAGAACCTGATGGAGAAAAGATGAATGGAAATGCATCCAAGAAGGGAATATTGACCTAGAAAATAATTTTAACATGTTTGGCACTCTCCCAGGTCTTCACTATCTAATTTTTCTGTACCATCACTTGTATGGACAAGCCTAATTCAATATTTTTTTCCAAGATCTGAGCTTTTTTAGGTGCAAAAGGGATCAAACAGATGAAAAACATAATGGGAGTTGTGAAAATATGTATTTAAACTCTTCATACCTATTTATCACTCTAGTTATTCATGAAAAATCCTCTGATCAGTTGGTCATTATAGGCAGTCCTAGACAAAATAGTGAGAATGAGGGTGACTGCCTAGTTAGAAGATGAGAAGTGTTGTTTGAAGTCATTTTGAGGTCTACATTATTAAATTGAAGGAAAAGAGGTTTTGAACATGTGTATAATTTTTTTTAGTGAAACTAATTGAACATCTACAGGTCATCCAAGTGACAAATGTGAGAATTGAGGTCTAGAGGGTTAATAAGTGACTATAAATAGTGAATAACAAGTGTCAAGGGGAGGTTATCAGTTGGAAGAGTACATGGTGATTTGAAATAATCATGTCTAAAATTTATTAGGTTAGGGTGTATGTGTCACACACTTCTATGGTATTTTTAGACAGTCAAGTGGACTCATCATCAAATAAGGTAGTTTCAAGAAGGGTAGTGAAGGGTCTCTATGCCAACTTGGGGAAGAATGATGAGCTTCAAGTGGAAACTTGTCTAAGAGGACATAATTAATTTTATTCCATATTTATCTTGTATTTTAATTGGTTTCCACGTCTTGACACTTGGCCTTGTGACTGTCCAACTTCTCTTATTCTTTCTCCTCTCCTATGCTCTATATATGCAAGCCATTTTGGCATTGTAAGATATCCACACCTTGTATGGTGAATCCATTATAGTTTGAATACTTTATTTTCCTTTTAATAAATATTTATAATCTAGTTTTGGGTTCATAGCTTATTATCTAAGTGTGTGAAGTAGTGCATAGTAGAATGACAAGTGATAACTATCTATCCTTACGTTCTCTTTACTCTTTCATGTTTGGTGTAAGTAGTTCTCTCTATAATAGGTCACATGAAGTTTAGTTAGTGTATTTTTCTATCTCTAAGTGTAAGGATTAGCATTAGTGTCTACAATGAGACCTCTTGTTCATTCAACTTGAGAAGTGCAATGCATATCACCTCCATATTTGAAACACTTATGTTCGAGTAACTTAGAATGTTGAAGCTAGTATTACGAGTCATATTTCATAGTGAAAGTGTATGGTAGCATAATGGATATCAATATGGTATATCACCTCATTATAATAGGTTATCTTCATGTTTCCTTCTATCTCTTTACATCCAAGGAAGTAAGTAGTGTAGGTGATAATCTATCAAAGACTAATTTAGGGAGCTAATCCTTAAACCTAAAGGTTACCTCTACTATAGGCAACACATAGGCCTAGAGGTAATCCAATGATTCAATCAATTTGTAGGAGGCTTAAGAAAAATCTCCAAGGGTGTAATAATTTGAGTGACAATAGTTTTGGCATGCCCGATGGGACTATTATCTCAAGCATATCTTATCAAGGTGAATGCTTGTATTGATAATATGACAACTGCATATGTGTGTTCTACTCAACATTTATAAAATCTACTAAAGGTAATATCTGGTTGTATACCGAGTTTTCTTATTCCTTTTATTCATATTTCATGATCCTTACTAGGTTAACTATTAGTAGAGGTAAAAATTATATAAATCCACTCCCTCAACTTGAACTTCCTCTTGAAGTTCAACATCCTTAGCCTATCTTGACATTTGAAGAGTAAGAAGATTTTGCAGGTCAAGAAGAGCAAGAGAGTGAAGAGGAATTTGAGGAAAACATGGATAGGCAACATGCTTTCCCAACCTTCAATACTAAAAATCCTTTACACCTAAATGCTTATGATTATATCCCTCCTGATGTCACCAAGAGTGTTCCAACTTTTAATGGGGAAGCTCCTATCACCCCAAGTGAGCATATTAGGGACTGTAGAGTAATTTCCTACTCTACATCGTATTTATTTTATTTTTTGATTAGAGCGCTACAATTTTGGTTCCTACATATTCTTGGATGTCGCAACATAATTTTGAATCAGAGGGTCGATTCATTTTGCCTAAGTATCAAAGTGCAGTGGAAGATGCCAAGTGTTGCCCTTCGAGCACGAGTCTTTTTCCCCTTCTTGTTTCCTTTGTCTCATTTTGCCCAAGTATCGAATTCAAGTGGAAGTCACCACATGTCAATTTTTGGGAGATAAAGATGGACAACTGGCATCCTTCGAACACCCTTTTGTAACTTTTGGGAAGGCCACAGAATGTGCCACGTACCTAATAATGGCTAAGTGAAACACACCACATGTCAGCGTCTGAGTCTCATAGAGGCACCCATGTTTCATTCTACCTTTTGACAAAGACTTTCAATGAACCAAGAAACATAGAGAGTAGAAAGCGTTAGGTGGCAATTGCAAAGACCCTGAATGACCTTTTTGAAGAAGGCAGTGGAAGATGCCACATTCACCAAATAGATAAGTGGAAGATGCCACGTATCTTCCTAAGAGTAGCGAAGATCACCACGTGTCAATTTCTAAGAGACCATATTTGAGCCTAATTACCAAATAAAGATTATGGTGGGTTCTCGAACATTATTTCAAAGGATCGAGGAAGCGCTGAGTGTCAACAAGTGAAGACTGCCACATGCATCCATCGTTTCCTAAAAGTTACCCAAGCAAGGAATGCATAAGTTTTGTTTGATAAAGCTATAAAGTATCAAGGAAGTAGGATGTGATAGGTGTCAAAGGTAGAGTGTTCCTGAGTAGAATATATGGAAAGCAGAAGCAACCAAGTGTCATCCTCTGGTGCCTTTTAAACAACAAGAGGGAAAATTCATAAATTGACTAAGTGTCCTCTTCTGTTTCAAAGTGCCCGTTTACCTGTTACAGCAAAAATGGGGGGAAATTCGGTGAGAGTTACTCTAGGTAGATAGAACAGTGCACCAGGTATATTTTTGGGGCTTACCAGCATTGAAGACATTGTCTATTTGTCCCCTAACAATAGAGGTAGAGTAGACAGTTGAGCAGCCAAACAGATGATGGAATGAAGAATTTCTAGTGCGAAGAGAGGTACTAGACATGGATTGCCATGCTGTAGTCAGGGCAATTCCTGATAAGACCAGGATGCATTTAAGGCATTGAATGCACCATCTATTTTGTTTCCTATGAGTGAAGGATGGAATGGAATTGTGTAGGAAAGAAAATGATCAAAGGAGGCATCTGAAGCTATATAAGCAGGATTATAAAATCAAAAAAAGGGGGAAATTCTCATAGTTTTAAAATTTTAGAGTTTTTGACCAATAATATCATTTGCTTTTGTTACATTTTTCTGAGTTGAAAGTTTTATATGATTGTGTGTGTTTCTGTATCTTTTGTATGACTGGAAGATTCAATAAGAAAATTGAACACTATGCCCTTGTTGATGTTATCTGTGTCATTTGCAAAGTAGTCTATGCTGTAGATTTTCTAGTGTTATGATTGGAAATGTTATTTGCTTCTGTCCCATTTTCTGGACTCTGAAGTTCTACATAACTATGCGTGACTTCTGCACCTCTAATGTGATTGGAAGATTCTATTAAGAAGATTGAACACTATGCCTTTGTTGATAATTCCTATATCTCAGCTAAAGACTCCCCTGTTATGAGCCTCTGTTTCTATTATTCCAATCTTTTACATTGATCATGCACTTGTCTGCTCTTAAATGTAATAGTATCATATAATAGTCTCATTATGCTCAAGTTAGGATTAGGATTACACTCAGGCGCATTGCTATAGTTAGGTTTCAATTCCTACATTTTGCATTTCTATTTAGTCTCCTATCCCTTTTCCCCAACACCCAATACAAAAGAAGAGACCAGCTTCTCTAAAATCTGGATGTTGTTTCAAGCCGCATTATCCCACAGGTTGAAACTTCCCATTGTTGATTGATTAAGATCATGTTCAATTTTCATCATCAACAGTTTTTGGCATGTCTGGTGGGACAAATATTTCAAGGAGTTGAAGAAATTTTGGTGTATTCTTCAACCAATTAGCCTTTGGAGGTTTTCATCAACACCAACAATGACTTTGAGTCATCAACCGATCAAGCAGTATCATCAAGAAATCCCTTTTGGTATGTATAACTCTGTTACTCATAGCTATGAGTCCTATTCTCCTTATATATTTAATCAAGATCAAGTTCCTCCTGAAACATCTCCAAGTAATGAAGATGCACATGGCCATGAGCTATACTAGTTTTATGCCCAGTCTAATCTCATTTTCACCTTCAAGAAAGCATTGCTGGGATTTAAAAAATATGTGTTAGAGCTTGACAGCAAAAGGGAATATGGCCAAGAAATTCCTTGTCATGTCATCTATCAAGTGAGGGAAGCAATAGACTTGATCAAAAGTGAGTGGGATCCCATTGAAAGGGAAAATTGGCAAGAACTTACATATGAAATGCTAGATGTGTGTGGATTGATTGCATTTCTAGAAGAAAGGCTAAGCATTCATGAGAACCAGCCTTACCAAGTCTACCAAACTTCATATCCACCACCACAAATCCCATATCAAACATATGCCACCCCTGTTCATGAACAAGGTCAGACTTGTCAAGATCATTTCCCCAATAATGCAGAGTCTATGATAGCAGCAAGTCAAGAGGACCCCAAACCCTCACTTTCCCCTCAAGTCCCTTCCTCCCTTACTCAAGAAGCTTCTTGTTTTCCATCACAGCCTTCTTCTTCATCCCCTTTTGAAGAAGAATATATTTTGAAAGAGGCAATTAAGTATGCAGAAGAATATGCTCAATTTATGACTAGTCAAGAGGATTCCATAAGTACGGATAAGGAGGAAATCACCGTAGATTCCCCTTTTGATGAGCAAGAGGATAAGCTGCAAGATTTTTCCTTCACTTCAGATGAGGAGGAGATCATTTCTAACTTTTCCCTTACTTTGCAAGAAGATACAAAGGAACATGGATACTCCCTTGACCCAGTCATTGAGACAGATGACACTATCCTGCAAGAAGGCTATGGATTGGCCAAGTATGGAGAAGACAGCATCAAGACTCAGCTGAGTATGCAGAAGGAATGCCAGTTTTTAGATTCATCCTTTTAAGAGGATGAAATCATCAAAGAGCATATTGATGCAATAAAGCTGGAATCTGAAGAAGATGAGCTAAAAGATAATGGATATCAAAAGGCACAGAGTGAAGAACCAATAGCCTTGATGACACCCAACAACATGAAGAACCAGTACTCGATGGACATTCAAGGATAAGAAGAGTTCATAGGTGTTGAATACACATTTTGCTCAAACTCGTTCGAGTGTAGGAAAATTCGTGTGGCCGATGTAGAGGACATCCCATCAAAGGTATACCTGTTGTAAACACTGGTATGGCAACACAAGTTGGCTTGTCATAAAGAAGATGTTGGAAAGTTTGTTTTTGATCCCAGAGGAAAATAAGGATTTGTAATTAATGTAGTTAGCTAGTTTCCATTCCCGCATTACTTTGTTTTGTTTTTTGCTTTCCCACTTTTCTTTTAAAATAAGCATTTTAAACGTAGAGTCGGTGTCTTAAAAGCTTTAAATTATTTAAATTTTGCCACAATAAATGCTTCCCCAAATCTTTCAAAATCTCCAAGGTACCTTGCGCCACATAATGTGTCTGCCTCGATATTTCTCAAAGATTGAGTAGGATTTGCTAACGGTCACCTTAATCTAATGCTATTTGGGACTTGATAGGCCCATAAATACCCTTAGTAAATTTTAAAGTTTAAAAACTCTCAAGCATTCCTACAAAAATATCTTACTCATTGTGATTTTGGCACCTAGTGAAATTTGTTACAGCAAGCGTGTTTTTATCTTGTGAAAGGTTTGTACCAGGTTATTATACAAGAGATTTAGAGATGGCAGGAACATCAGCATCACAGTAAGGAACAGGGGCACCTGGATATCTCGATAGTTTACTAGAAAGTAAATCATATGCGGTAGCTCCTATGCAACCACCAAGAAGCTACCTGAGAACAAAAGCCCTGAGAGTTAGTCAGACTAGTGACCCTTCCAAAGTAAGGGACTATGTAGATAGAATTGTGGACTTGATTCTACAAAGAGCCAATGGAAAGAACCTTAGAGAAGGGGCACACCAAAGGTGTCTGCAAAGAGCCCGAGCAAGGCAATATGAGACATTTGAGATGAGAATATGGACCTCACAACTGGCTCAATTCATTGTCCCAACTGTGCACCCATGCCCGGATATAATTGAATTATGTGCGGACTTGATCCATCTATAGTCTTACACCATTCAACAAGGCCCATTCATGTTGTAGATCACCCCACTGACCATTAGGGATATGCTTGCCCTGTAATACAATAGTTCTACCATGTTTCCCACCATTGATAGGATGCAAAGGACATGGGCAAAGGTCAACAATCAGACCAAGTTTTTGAGGTCTGAGTTGCAAATAGCCGATGGCAACGCAACGATACCCATGCTCCCAGCATCAAGGACTCAGTTCACACCCGATAGCCAAGATGCACTATCGATGATGGCTCTCATCTTCAGCATGAAGGATGACATGGTAGTATATGCTAAGTAGATGGCCATTCTCTTTAGGCTAAAAATAATTGACAAGATGTAAGAGTACCATCTTGATTTCTCTGAGCACATCACCTTCTCGATGGTCGAGCAGCTGATCCAATTCAGGTCAAAGGGGATATTCAGGTATTCCTCCTTTTTGTTCCATCTCATTTTGCACTAGAACCCTGACCTCTTCTCCCAATTCATGAGTTTGAACTTATACGACCCAACTTTTGACCCCCAAAAGACCATCCCTGTGTCTGCATGGACACATGTTTTGTTAAGAACAAGTGGCACATATGATTTTTGGGAACTATTCATCACCCTTATTCTTCATTGCCTTATCCCTAAGCCTGTTATAAATAGGTTATTCCCAAGTGTTACGAACCTCCTGGTTAGTTGTCCCATCCCATGTGATTTCTATTTTGGAGCCCATCACACAACCTTAAAGGTCCATGGATTTTGTGGGGAGCCAGTGTTGCTACCAAAAGTTTTGACTCTTCGGTTAGCATTCCTAGAAATTGCCAGGCAGGTGTCGGTGGTTGATAATGAATATGGCTCAGGGAAGAAGAAGAGGAGATTATACAATCTCCCATGGATGGTAGGCAGTGTGAGCCTATAAGCCAAAGAAGCTGAGACTGTGTTGCTAAGAAACTAACCTTCTTGGGTTTCTTGTTGGTTGAGGACAAGTGGGTTTATGACCCAGCTGATTACATAGCCTCTGTAGTGAAGACAAATAAAATTAGAGCCAGGATTGCACATGAAGGCCGCCCTTTTTGGGAGAACATGAAGAATCCTGTTGAAGACGCCCCTGGTCTTTATGTTGAGCTAACAAATTTTCCACCCCCATAGAATATGCCATGGGAGACCTTCTATGATAAATAGAGGGATTATGATCCCAAAGTCAGGATGACCTCTGGTTTGAGAAGGACGCTGAGGAACAAAGGATGGGATGTAGAAAAAATTGAGGCCTATTGGAAATATATGTAAGAAATTTCCTAAATCACCCATGCCTTCGGAGGCATAGACTCAGATGAAAGGTGGGAAGAACTCTGGGATGAATGGCATCCATCCCCTGTGTCTAGCCCAAAAACAAGCCAAACAATGACACTTGGGGTGGGGCAAGCAGCTGGAGTAGGACCGAGCCAACAATTGTAGACTTTAGAGCAAGCTACAGCTGCCACAGAGCAACAAAGAAGTGTGGTGTCTTCACCACCACAAGCCTCCACATCATTAGGAGTAATTGAAGTCCCTAATTCTCCACATGCACCACCGGCAATAGCAGAGGTGGAAGGGAAACAAACACAGCTAGAGGCAGAAACACCTAGGAAGAGAAGAAGGGTGTAGTTCCAATTAGACCTAGAAGAGGAAGAAGAGCCTTCATATCACCTAGTGTAGAGCACTGCAATTCTCCTCAGGTAGGAATTACTCCCCCTCCTCCCTCTCAATCCATTCCTCACCCTGTCGACGTGGTGCCTCCACCTAGCCAAATGACACCTCCTGCCACTGCTGCCATTCCCATTTCACAATTCACCCCATCCTTAATGCCTCAAGCCTTAACATTACCCTATTTCTCCCCCTCTATTCCTAGAAAGATGCCCCTATAACTCACCCCTAGCTAGCCAATGGCTCTCCAATATAGCCTGCCATGAGGATTTCCCTTTGCAGGGGGACATATTACATCCCCTTCCACCTTTCAGACGCACGCTGATGCCGCTAAGAAGGAAAGAGAAGCCCGATTGGAGAAGAAGAGGATTAAGGAGAATAAAATGTCAGCTGTTCCACATTTGAGGTCACAATTTGACCCCATCCAATAGCAACTAATGGTGACCCATTTGTCACCCAACATTGCCAGGCTGAGCGAACAAATGCAGCCAAAAGACTACACCATGAATGCAGTGGCCATTGACATGTCCCTGTTCAGGCCTTAAGATAGAGTCGAGATGTTGACTGAATCCACTTCTATAGTCACAAAAGTTTACTTGAAGAAATCAAGGAGACTGCAAAAGATGGAGGCCAATTTGGCCCAAGAGAAGGCAAACTATAATAGTTTGGCCGAATAAATAAACAAGAAAGACAATGAGATAGCTAGTCTACAAGAATAGTTGCAAGATACTATTTCCCTCCAGACTCAATGGGAAATTCAAGCCCAAAATGATTCATTGAAGATGGAGCTTGCACTTGAGAAGGATGCAACAACAACTCTAAGATGGGAAAATGTAACATTATAGGGAAGAGTCGAAGGACTCCAATTGCAGGTTACCCAATCATAGCAAGGGCTGCTAGAAAAATAGAACAAGGCTATAACTTTTCAAGCCCAGCTCCAAGCTGAGCAACAAAGGACAATACAACTAGCAATAAGCTAACCAATAGGCCAAGAGGTATCGGAGTAGTGCAACTAGTGAAGGATCTCTATGAGTCAGCATGGGTGAGAATCTCTTCAGAGATTCTCTAGCTCAGGCCATTTTTTACCTTCCTACTCAATGCACAACAACTATACAAAAGGGTGGAAAATTCAATATAAAACACTCTGGCCACAATTTTCAAAAGAGTCACAGACTCCCATGCATTGCTAGAGAAGCTCTATGACACAAGGGATGCAACATTGGTAGCCACAGGAATCTTAGACAAAATGGCTGCTGTAAAATAGGTTAATGAGGAGCTCAATCGCAATGCCACGACCAATAATTGTAAAAGCTGTCTCAATGTTGTGAAAGAAGGCATTGGTGAGATGAGACACCACATTGAAGATTTGGTGTAACTATGCCTACCTTCCCTATTTCTAGATGCAAAGATGGTCCTGATGGCCGATTAACTTCAACCATTGCTGCTGGTTAAACAAAGGGATCAGATAGTTTTCAAGAGCTTATGGGATGATTCCTCAGCCCCAGAGGTCAAAACTATTCTGATTCCTATTTTCTAGCTAGAATCCAAGTTGAAAGCCACGGTCCAGATCCTGTAAACCTTTTAACACAAGGATATTATCAACCTTGATCTGGCCTTCATGGAACTACAGAGCAAGCAAGGATTATCTGACCATGAGTGGTCTATCTACCAAACAACTCTTTTAAAACTGTAAATTTTGAAATTTTGATCGAGCAAGAGTCAAGTTCTTTTTGAGTAGGCTCAAAAGTCCTAGAGGTCACCAATAACTGTAGAGTAATTTCCTAATCTACATCGTATCTATTTTATTTTTTGATTTGAGCACTACAATTTTGGTTCCTACGTATCCTTGGATGTCATGGCATAATTTTGAAGCAGAGGGCCAGTTCATTTTGCCTAAGTATCAAAGTGCAGTGGAAGATGCCAAGTATCGCCCTTTGAGCACAAGTCTTTTTCCCCTTCTTGTTTCCTTCATCTCATTTTGCCCAAGTATCGAATTCAACCAAAAGTTGCCACGTGTCAATTTCTAGGAGACAAAGATGGATAGCTGGCATCCTTCAAACACCCTTTTGTAACTTTTGGGAAGGTCGTAAATGTGCCACGTACCTAATAATGGCTAAGCAGAATGCACCACATCTCAGCGTCTGAGTCTCATAGAGGCACCCATGTTTCATTCTACCTTTTGACAAAGACTTTCAACAGACCAAGCAACATAGAGAGTGGAAAGTGCCAGGTGGTAGTTATGAAGACCCTGAATGACCTTTTTGAAGAAGGCAATGAAAGACACATCATTCCCTAGATAGAGAAGCGAAAGATGCCACGTATCTTCCCAGGAGCAGTGGAGATCACCATGTGTCAATTTTTGAGAGACCATCTTTGAGCCTAATTGCCAAATAAATATCGTGGTGGGTTCTCAGACGTTATTTCAAAGGATCGAGGAAGCGTCGAGTGTCAACAAGTGAAGACTACCATGTGCATCCATCCTTTCCTAAAAGTTGCATAAGCAAGGAACACATAAGTTTTGTTTGATAAAGCTACAAAGTATCAAGGAAGCATGCTATGACAGGTGTCAAAGGTGGAGTGTTCCTGAGTAGAATATAGGGAAAGCAGAAGCAGCCAAGTGTCATCCTCTGGTGCCTTCTAGATAATAGGAGGGAAAATTCATAAATTGACTAAGTGTCCGCTTTCGTTTCAAAGTGCCCGTCTACCTATTACAAAAAAAATGGGGGGAAATTTAGCGAGAGTTACTCTGGGTAGATAGAACAGTGCATCGGGTATATTTTTGGGGCTTACAAGCATTGATGACGCCGTCCATTTGTCCCCTAACAATAGAGGCAGAGTAGACAGTTGAGCGGCTAAACAGATGATGGAACAAATAATTTCCTGCATGAAGAGAGGTACTAGACATGGATTGCCATGCCGTAGTCAGGGCAATTCTTGATAATACTAGGATGCATCCAAGGCATTGAATGCACCGTCTATTTTGTCCCCTATAAGTGAAGGATGGAGTGGAATTGCATGGGAAAAAAAGTGATCAAAGGAGACATCTGAAGCTATATAAGTAGGATTGTAAAATCAAAAAAAGAGGGGGAATTCTCATAGTTTTAGACTTTAAAAGTTTTTGACCAATAATATCATTTACTTTTGTTACATTTTCCTAAGCTGAAAGGTTTATATGACTGTGTGTGTTTCTACATCTTTTGTATGACTGGAAGATTCAATAAGAAAATTGAACACTATGCCCTTGTTGATGTTCTCTGTGTCATTTGCAAAGTAGTCTATGCTGTAGATTTTCTAGTGTTGTGATTGGAAATGTATTTGCTTATGTCTTGTTTTCTGGAGTTTGAAGTTCTACATAACTATGCGTGACTTCTATGCCTCTAATGTGATTGGAAGATTCTATTAAGAAGATTGAACACTATGCCTTTGTTGACAATTCCTGTATCTCAGCAAAAGACTCCCCTGTTATGAGCCTCTATTTCTATTATTCCAATCTTTTACCTTGATCATGCACTTGTCTGCTCTTAAATGTAATAATATCATATAATAGTCTCACTGTGCTTAGGTTAGGATTAGGATTACACTCAGGTGCATCACCATAGTTAGGTTTCAATTCCTGCATTTTGTGTTTCTGTTTAGTCTCCTATCCCTTTTCCCCAACACCCAAGACAAAAGAACATACCAACTTCTCTAAAATTTGGAGGTTGTTTGAAGCCGTATTGTCCCATAGCTTGAAACTTCCCATTGTTGATTGATTAAGATCAAGCATAATTTTCGTCATTAACAGGGACATTTATAACTTCTACAATTTCCACAATGTCATTGAAGTTAACATTATATTCAGATTACTTGCCATGTATCTTAGGGGAAAATACCTTGATTGGTAAATAATATTTTCAAGAGGATGTATCACCATTTGGAATGATTTTGGAGAGTTGTTGACTCAAATATTTGAAGATAAGAGTGATCACACATCATTCATTCATTAGTTGAATGTGATTCAAAGAGGTCCTAAAGAAACTATGTATGACTTCAATGAGAGGATTCAAATAATGTGGTATATAATTCCACCTCCCATGAGACCCCTTACAATTTTTTTCCCCAACATACCTAAGAACTATTTGGACTGATATAGCTATCATGTTGTAGTTCATGGGTGGGTACACTTTGCCTAAAGACTATGACATAGCCATTAGAGTTGAGAATGGTTTAATACAAGCTAGTAAAATCCATCCAAAAATATCTATGCATATTCTTCCCAACATGTATTCTATTCTTCCAAGTCTTTCTCCAATTCCAAGTTCGAACAAGTCTAGAGTTGCCCCAAAGAAATCAAAAGATACCATTAATTGGGAGGAAAGATCTAAGGCCTTAGAAGCTCAAGTTAGGCAACTAAATATACAATATGGAGATAACCAAATCCCCTATTCCTATCCTTGACAAGAAAATATTTTTCCACCTTAGTAATATCGTTAAGGGAGGGGACAAGGTCATCCTAACTTCAATATGCCACCCAATGCCTATAATCCAATGTCTACTCCCAACACAAGAGCCATAGTTCCAGTCCATAGTAACTTGGTTCAAGGAGAAGAATGGAAACCTCAAGGATAATATATGAATTCCAATTAAGGTAAAGGAAAATATTTGGTAGCTCAAGGAGGGCCTATTCCTCAATTGATAGTAAAAGATGAGAACTTCATACAAGCAAAAATAAATGAAAGATGAAAACCTAATGGAGTGAGCCTTGCAAAATTTCAAGTGGAAGATACACTTTTACTAAATCATAATAATTTATATGAAAAAACACAAGATAAAATAGGAAATATTTGGTATATGCTCATGATGCTGACACAAGTCCAAAAAACCCTCCTCCAAGGCAACAAGGTGTGAATACAAAAGTGGCAGTTCCTACAAGTCCTGCACCTCTTCAAAATCAAAAGGTAGGAAGGTGAATCAAAGTAATCTATTGAATCAAACTGAAGGCACTTATTTGAATTCAAGGATACAATAAACTTTGAGTGTTACTTCTTTTAATATCATTGATTCGTTGAATACTGCTAAGATTAGTATATTTCTTTGGGAAGTGCTTCACATGCCCAATCAAAAGGAAATAATTCAAGAAAAACTACCCCAAATCCAAATTAATCCTCAACCATCATGAAATAATGGTGTATCCCTAAATAATACTCATACTCACATTTTTTAACCCTCCACCAAATCTGAAAAGCTCCCACCTTTATATCTTACACTCATTATGGGAGACAAGCTTGTTCATAATTGCATTATGGATAATGGGGTAAGTATTTCAGTTATGCACAACCTTGTGGTAGATAAGTTGGGCTTGAAATATGAGCCATATATCAAGGAAGTGTTGCATCTTGATGGGACACAAACTAAATCATTATGTTTTTCCAACATTTTGTGAGTTTTCTTGCATGACTGTCCAAGCATTCCAATCCTTCAAGACATAGTGGTGGTAGATCTGCCTACTCACTTTTCTATTTGGCCTATCAAGGGACTTCACCAATAAGATAGGAGGATATATCTCAGTTGATTAGTATTTCTTGGCTATTAAAATAAGGTATGGATCAAAGGTGACTATTAGAACAAAACCATTGACAAAGTTTCACATTGATCTATATGTAGAAAAAAGTTCTAATCTAAATTGTATCATCAATGATCAAGAAGAGTATGTTATGGATGATGGAGCATATTAAAAACTTAAAGGTATCTCTAATATTTTACTATATGAGTATGGTGTTGAAAATTATGAACATGATCCATATACCTTCAATGAATAAATAGACCTTGGCACATACATCATCCATGATGAAGGTGATGAACATTCTGAGATAAGCCTTGATAATTATTTTTAATAAGCTTTTGGGGGTAACTAACTTATTTATATGCATGATAATGATGGTTTTAAAATTATGGTAGATCAAGATAATGAAGAATACAATGCCATTCTACTTGCCCAAGATGGAAGAGTCCATGAATGTGATAACCATGAAGAAGAAGAAGAGTTATGGCAACATTTCCATGCCATAGTTCAAGAGTTTAAACAACTGAGTAAGAAAAATTCCTTCCAAAGAATCATGAACATGATAGTAAGGTTATTGATAGACCTTATAAACATGAAGGAGAGTGTCCTATTGAGAATGAGAATGACTATGCCAACTCATTATTAAGAAGGTTGCAGTCATGAAATAGTGTAATGAGGCTAAGGCATAAATGTTTATGGTTGAGGAGTAGTCCAACCTAAATATAATTTTAAATCACTTTCAAACATGTTGGAGCAACAAGAAGACAAGTTTTATGGTTCCAGACATCAAGTGCATCATGTTTTGGAAGAAGGTGAAGTTGAGACAACTTTGATGACTCCTAAGAATCAGTTTGAGAGGTGTCAATTGAACATGACAAAGTTCAAGCAAGATGAAAATCCAAACAAGTCTCTTGTGAATATAGATGGAGTGTTCATGAGAACTTCAAATGACACATTTGTAGTCAACAAAAGATCCAAAAATGGTAAGTCATTTGACTATCTACATAAGCAAGTGTTCATTGACAAGTATGAATCATATGAAGGTTTATTTTCTTGGAGAAAAAATTATGTAAGAAGCATTGTCTTTGACCCTGGTTGAGGAAATAATGAATTTGTTATTCACCTCAAGTGTTTGAGGTCTTTTACATATTAGGATAGGTGTGCTTTATTTGAGTTGATGTTTGTGTTTTCCCTAAGTGTTCATGAGAGCACAAATGTGTGTTTTATTTCTTGATGTGTGTGTTTCTTTGTTATTGTGTTTTGTGTCTTTTTATAGGCATTTGAACATTAAGTACAGTGCACAGGTGATTCCATTGACCAAGGATAAGAGAAGGCAACTAGTCCTTAACATAACAAGCATGCTACCCCTAGGAAATAGCCAAAATGTTGATTAAATTTAACCCTAGGTCAAGTTTGGTCAAACCACCTTAAATTTTCAAACTTTTCATAAGGTATCCTAGGTTTGAATTAGTCACATGGTCATTAATAAGGTTAAATAATATGTTTTATCTTTGTCACATTTGCCTAGTTGGTCTTATGTCATACTATGCCACCTTTTGGTCATGTTAGAGTGAAATGTATAGTCTTTCACTAAGGACAAATGTTTAAATAGGAAATATAATATACCACATGTCATAAAGGTGGTAGAGGGTAGTTTTAAATTGAAAAGGATGTAGGTTCAACATGGAAAGAAGGAGATCATTACTAAATAAGGTAATTTTAGTTAGTTTTACATATTACATAGCTTAGATGACACATGGGAAGGCTTAAAGGAAGTACCATGAGATCCCCAAAATTCAATTGCAAACTTAGATGGTTCAAATATCTCCAAAAATAGCAAAAATTGACCTCTCTCTCATCACTCTCTTGGATAAGTCAAAATAGGTCATCGATTTTCTGTTAGTATAGACAGAAGAAGAAGAGTTGGTATAAATTTACTTGGTGGATGAAAGGAGTAATTTTGATCTTACAATTCATTTTCATGGTCCCAATTTTGATGGTCTATACTTAATGAATAATCACTAAGACTGTTAGTGACTCCAAACTACCTATGTATCCCTAATGGCTTTAGTTTTCTCACCTATTTACATTGATCTATGTGAACCATGTGATGTATGATGACTTTCATAGTATGTTCTTCCATTTTATGTTGATTTAAACTAGTTTAGCATGTGTGGACATGATAAGATAAGAATAATCACTCCTTGTACTAAGAAGTGAACATAGTGATGATCTATAGAGCATGTTTTGATAGGTACAAGTGAAGGTTGTAGTGGAGGTTTGAAGAGCTAATTTAAATGAATAATCACACTAAAATTTGTATTCTAAACCTTAGTTGATCATTCAAGCATCTATTTTGAGGTCACATAGACCTACATTCTCACTATCATGTGCAGGCACAGTATACATTGAGTGTGTGTCCCAGAAGTTGGTAATGTCACTAATTTGTGAGAGAACCAAGTTGTATGTATTTTAAATATCTATGATAGGTTTACATTACCTTCAAGACTCATAACATGTATTTATAACTCAAAGAAGAGGGCTAAGCATTCAAGACTATGAGATTGTTTACCACAGTCAAACCTAATTTAGACCTATAGGTTTTTGTGTGTAGGTAGTCAAACATACAAAAGCCTGATGATATGATTTGAAGAGACTATAAGGCTTTAAGTGTAGTGAAAATTCATTTTGGTAAGGATTGAAAACTGTAGGAAGGTATAATAGGTTTATAAATATCACTTCAAACAACATCCATAGTTAACCTATTGAAAAGTTGCAAATGGGAACATTTATCTTAATATTTTCAAAGAAGAGACTCTGCTCCACATAGTATCATCTATTGGTAAGTGTTGATGAGGTTTGAGTAAGCCCTATAGATCCATTCTTGCAACCTAGAAGTAGATGTAAAGATTGAACATAATAAGAAGTTTCTTGTTATGAGAGATAATGGTTGATGGTGATCTCAACTTAGTCAAATTTCTACTGAAGATATTCAGTGAACCACAGTGCAATTGAGACCAAATAGACTTATAACTTACAAGTGACACCTAAAATGTTGATGGTAAAGAATTATGCATGGTAAAAAATCATAAATGAGATCATTCATATAAGACATGATCTTAATGACCTTAGAATAAGGTAGAGGGGTAAAAAATATTAGTCACACATAAATGAGAACTTATAGGAAACTTGTGAATTCTAAAATGCACACCTATAGTTTGAAGATAGTCTACAGACTAGCCTAAGAAAATAGAGAGTGCAGGTTTAAGAAAGTATGTAGAGGTGTAGGATGAATGTACCATGTTGATACCACTCTCATAGTGGTAATGACACATTCCTAGGTGTCTTCAATAACTAAGAACCTCATAGATAGTCATGACTCAAGATTTTTAAACCTAACCAAAAATCCTACACATCTACAGTTTACCATAGTCTTAATTTTAGTAGCCAATTTTATGAATTTGAAATGTTTGAAGACTCTAGAAAGGTGATACATCTTGGTATAGAAGGTCATTAGGACCTAAAAAAGCCCTCCACAGTCTCCTTCAAGTCACATGAATATGGGAAGTGTCCTCTATTTTATCTCAGATAGAGGGAACTCAATGTATACACATAATATTTTAAAATTTTTATCAAATATTGATGATTTCTATCTTATAGGAACCCATCGAGTCTCAATATCTTTGAGTATATGCCATAAGGGGTGCATTAGGAAAGGGGTGGGGATACCATTGGTGATTCACATGATTTTTGTCCCTTATTTCTAGTTATTACCAATCCAACCAGCTCCTAAAACATTACCCTAAGATATTACTCCTCTTTTGCATACTCTTCCAATCTTTTACCACCTTCCCTATTTTCCTAACCTAAAACCCCTTTCGATAGTTTAAAGTACTAGGTCAATTGGGTCGACCTTGTAATCTTATTGGTGAAACTCATTTAGGGTCTAGGTCGACTCTTGTCCAACCTAGCCTGTGACTTAGTAAGTTTTTGTCAATAATGATACTAGGTTGACCCTATCAACTAAAATTTTTAGAAGGGTTTAGGGTTAAATCCACTTATATATACAAGATAATTTGTCCATTCTTAGAGAGACATCAAGATTTATTATTCATTTGTACTTCTTTACAATATACTCTTCTACTATTCTACTTGAGGAATCTTAGCTTAGGGTTTCTACTTGGAGAATCTATTTTTGTGGAGAAGTCTTAGATGATTTGGCATTTATTAGTGATATTTAAAAACCATAACAACCTCTTTCAAATCCCATTTGGCCAAGGGAGAGATTGAGTCTTGATGGATTCATCTTTTAGGTAAGTATTGTCTAACTTTGCTCCTTTCTTTAGTAGATAGAAGTAACATAAGTTTTGGATTTTGAATACAATTACTCTTCTTCTCCATGCATTAGGGTCTTACTCATACATAGCTTAAATGAGATTATCTTATGCATGTTTTATTTATTTTGTTCACTAACCCCCATATTATGCTACAAGCTTTTGTGAGAACTAGATTAGATTTATTTTCTTTATTTGTTATTAGTACAGTGAATATGAAAACACAAAGATTTGTTAGGGTTATTGCATAGTCTTACCTGACTGGAGGCTTTAGAACCCTCCCTAATATTATTGATGTGATAAGAGATCCCCTAATTGGGTCTAATAGATCCACATATTTGTCATTTTCTTGATTATCTAATGTATCCTCAATCAAAAGTGTAAGTATGATCTATCTTCTTCGAGTTAGGATTGATTTATAGATCTAGTGCATTTTTGATTACATACATTCTAGTGAACCCAACATGAATCTAACCCTTACAAGTTTTCTTTCACATTTTTCATTTTCTATCATTTTATTTATTATTTTTATATATTTATGATACTAGGTCGATAGGGCCAATATAGTTTCTAACTTCTATGCATAGATTTAACACACAGTCACATAAAAAATGAATATGTTATATTTGTGTAGGTCTTCATAAGATATATGTTACTGGGTCAAATAGGTCAACATGGTAATCTTATAAGATTCGATAAAACATATTAGGTCGACCAGACTAGTATAGTCATCTTACAGGCTTCCAAAAAAATACTAGGTTGACCAGGCCGATATAGTTATCTTAAGAGGCTTCAAAAATTAGGGAATTATAGAATTAGGTCAACCTAGTCAACATAGTTTATATAATTTTTAAGTAATAGTTAAGGCACTTAAACAACAACCTCACATTCCTCAACATCTTCTAACCCACCAAGGTTACTTTCTCTCTCTCTCTCTCTCTCTCTCTCTCTCTCTCTCCCTCTCCTTTTAGTTATTCCTTATAATTCTATTTTGCATAGTTTTTAGTCTTTAAAACTACCATCATACAATAAACTAGGTCAACCTGGTTGACCTAGTTCTTTATTCTATCTTCTATCCAAAATACTAGGTCAAGCCTATCGACATAGTTCGTAAAGACCCTTATGCAATACAGTAGTGACACTATCAACTCTATTTTGTAATATTTGAATACACTGTCATATGAATCGATAGTGTACTATGTTTCGAATTGGGAATTAACATCTACATGCTAGTAATTACTTCACACTTCCAATTTCAATTATTTGCATGCTTAAAATAGATCACATAGTATAATTAAGTGGTTTTTAATATACCATTTATTTTCACTATTTTTATATTTCTTTCACACACTACAAAATCACATAATTTCAAAATGTATTGAAATAATTATCTACCCAAGGCCTACCTACTCAATTTCATTACTAAGGGAGAAGCTGACTTGGTTTTTTGGCTAAGTATAAACACGTGGTTAATGGTATATATTGGAAAATCACCTGACACAATTGCCAATACAGATCCCTTTCAACCTAAACATCATGAAACCATCCATAGATTTCTTTTTAGTTCCCTACTTTCAGCAAACTTCCCTATCACACTTAAAATAAGACTTTATAATAATAACAACATTTAGGATAACCACTTAGTTAGCATTTGCTTTTCAAGTTGACTACTTTCTCTTTGCTCATTGTATGTTATATTGAAAAAACTTGCATTGGCCAGCATTAGTGAAAGGTTTTGTGCTGTGTGCCTCAATTGGATCATTCTCATTGATCCAATTGCTTGTGTGTTTTCTTTCATTTCTTGCTTTCAAGTATATTGCAAAACCTTTCCCTATTTTCAGTACACTATCATTCTATTTGACACAATCTCTTACAGATTGTTTTTCCTTCCTACTTGTAGTACTAATTCAACCCAATTGACTTTGTATCTATTTTACCAATCAAATTACAATACTAGGTTGACCTAGTCAACCTTAAACCCTTATCAAGTTGTGTTTTTCCCAGTTTACTAGGTCGACCTAGTCGACTCTATACTCTTACTATTGTCCTATCTATCTGACTCAATTCCCTATTTTTATTAGCATTATGTTCATTTATCCAAATCATCATCATGAAGTCCCCTATCAAAATCTTCTTGGATAACTTGAATCCATTTAGACACTATATGGGGTGCTCTTTCATTCTTATCTTTTCTTTATTTTTTCAACTTGTGGGGCATCTTGTGATGTCCATCCACATTTTAATCTAGACTTTGGGGAATTTGTGATGCCCACCCTCATATAATTTAAGACTTTGCGGCATCTTGTGATTCCCACTCTTATTTTCCATTACATGCTACCAAACTAATTCAACCCTAAGAAACCTACCAAGACACACAGGCTTGTCTCTCACATGCTCATCCTTGATAAAGATGTTAATGTATATTCCTTCCCTTATTTTCATGTTTTCTATATGCTATCTATCTAACACTTTTTGTAGGTTACTTGAATGGGTCTCACCCTCTAAAAAGTCCTCTCTTTTTACAAACCTTAGTCCTTCCTTTTTGGGCATTTTTGTTTTCCTTTTTCTCATGAGTTACATTTTAAAACCACATATAGGACTCGATCTTCCTCATGATGTACTTTTATTCTCTTTATTTTCATACTTTTTAATACATTTTAGCACCCTTGTGGGTTTGTTTTTTATTATTTTTAGTGTAAGACCATGGATAAGACCTGGCCCTCCTCATAAAATCACCATTTTGTCATTCCTTTTTGTAAAATGTGTTTTACAATGGCTATAATTTTTTGATTCTTGTTTTCAACTTTCACTTTTGCTTCTTTTGGTAGATGGAATTTTCACAACAATCTATGTTAGCATGTTTTACTACATTTCCCTCATTCTTACAATAATGAATCACAGTTTTAGTATCATTGTATCACTTTTTCACCATTCATCACATTTATTTATGATTTGAAGTAATTCAAATTGTTTCATGTTTCATTCCTTTTGATTTCCTTTCCTTTCACTCCACATTAGATAAAACAAGGTCTAAGTTAAGATAACACTTTTATTTCACCTAGATTTATGAGACTCTCAAACACCATTCTCTCGAAGTTCTCTCTCTTAGTAACTAAGTCACAAGTATTCAAATGAAAGTCATATTTAGCACCCATGTTTAGTTTTCTGAATCCATATGGAGAAGGAATGAAAAAGACATAAATAAAGTTAAAGTCCAAATAATTTGAAACAAAAGGCAATGATATACAAAAGGTAACATGCAAATCTCAAAAGTTAAAATTCACACCAAAAAATGTGATTACAAGCACATATCGTATCTCCAATTGAAGCTCAAACTCCATAATTGGCCTCACAATAGAGCCAAGGTCCATTAGGTGTGGTAGTCTAGTAGATTAGAATAGAAGAATTCAAAAAAATCTATGGTGCTACCTAATTTCTCATGTAAGTACCCAATCTTCACAATAAACCAACAACTCTATAAGGGGTCCTGAGAAATAGGAAACATGTTGTGAGAAGGTAGGTCCATTTTAATTTTCATGCATATAGACTTCATGGGATGATATACATACTTCATTTATTGACCTAAGAATTGTGTGGCCAAGATAAATTCTTCAGAGTCCTTAAGGTTGAAAGTCCTCTTGTTTTGACAAACCTAATTTGAGTGTTTTAACTTTGATAAAGAGTTCCTCTACCTTGCTTTTTCCTTCATTTTACCCACTACCCATTTCATTTCCCCCTTGATAGGAAAATTGTGATTCTAATTTTTTCCCCCTCTTATATACTTCCTTATTCACATCTTAAAAATATGCTAGCACTACTTTATTTTAGTTTTGTCTATTCTTACAACAAAACATGTTTGACCAACTATGGATTACTTTCATGACTTTACATTTATAGATATACCTTGATTTTTTTTACCATTTATCATTGTTGTACTACCCTTTTTATGGACATCTGAGTTCATTTCTACTTTCATGTATTTTTTCCATTGTTGAGTGAGGTTGGCATGTTACTTCTCACTCATCATGTTGATTTCTCTTTTATGCATCTTTTTCCATTGCAAATTGAGTTAAGATTGTTACCGATCACTCATCAATGTTATTTTACCATTTTTATTTACCCATATTTGTTTAAGTAAGGTTTGTTATTGATTTTACATTAATGTTTTATTACCATCCATTTGACATGTATCCTTAGTTTGACTTAGTGAGTTTGCCTTTCTTACTTAAGGCTTACTTGTCTATGTTTTTCAATATTTAATAGCCTTAGCTTTTTGATTACCTAATTTAATCTAAATTTTGACTTGATTATTTGGTATAAAATATCACTTATCACCCTAGCTTTCAAAATTTCCAAGTATGTCCCATCCATATAGCACAATTTATCTTGGCTTTCCTATGTTTGTTTATTTTTGTTCTTTAGTTTTGTATTCTTGGGTTTGTCAAAAGTAGTCTCTACACCCTAAATAATCAAAACTACAAACAAAATAGACAACCATACAATGATTAAGGTAAGTCAAGGTATGCATCACATTTAATTTTAATTTATTTATCTTTTCATCATTTAATTTTAGCTATTTTATGCTTTAAAATACTATAATTTTTTTATCCTCAATGTTATGTGTTACTATGTTCTTTCTCAAAACACCATCCCCTATTTCACCTGAGTAATACGTGATGAGATTTAATTGGGGCATATGTATACACATAATATTTTCAAAATTTTATCAAATATTGATGTTTTCTATCTTTTAGGAACCTATCGAGTCTCAATCTCTCTAAGTGCACACCCTAAGCTATTACCAATCTAACAATGTCTTAAAACATTACTCTAAGCTATTACTCCTATTTTTCACACTCCTTTAGTATTTTACCACCTTTTGTACCTCTTTTCCTAACATAAAAAACCTTTCAATAATTTACATTACTAGGTCAACTAGGTTGACCTTGAAATATTATTGGTGAAAATAATTTAGGGTCTAGGTCGACTCTGGGCCAACCTATCCCATGACCTAGTGAGGTTTTAACAATAAAGATACTAGGTCGACCCTGTCAAACAATTTTTTTGAAAGGGTTTAGGGTTAAATATAACTATATATACAATATAATTTTTCCATTATTAGAGAGACATAAAGAGATATTATTCATTTGTTTCTATTTACAATCTGCTCTTCCACCATTCTACTTGAGGAGTCTTAACTTAGGGTTTCTACTTGGAGAATCTAGTTTTATGGAGAAGTCTTGGATGCTTTAGCCTTTCTTAGTGATCCTTACAAACATCAACCTCTTGTGAATCCCATTTGTCCAAGGGAGATATTTAATATTTAAGGGTTCATCTTTCAGGTAAGTATTCTCTAACTTTGCTCCTCTCTTTAGTAGATATAAGTAGCACAAGTATTGGCCTTTAATAATATCACTCTACTTCTCCATGCATTAGGGTTTGACTCATACATAGCTATATTGAGATTATCTTATGCATGTTTGATTTATTTTGTTTACTAACCCCCATATTGTGTTAAAAGCTTTGGTGATCATTAGATTAGCTTTATTTGCTTTACTTGTTATTAGTATAGTGAATATGAAAACATATGGCTTAGTTAGGGTTATTACATAGTTTTACTTGACTGGAGGCTTTAAAACCATCCCTAGTATTATTATTGTGATAAGAGATCCCCTAATTAGGTCTAGTAGATAAAAAAATTGGTCATGTTCCTAATTATCTAATGTATCCCCAATCAGAAGAGTAAGTAGGATCTATCTTCTTTGATTTAGGATTGATTTATAGGTCTGATGCATTTCTGATTGTATACACTCCATGAGTAACAAAACCTATAGAACTTACACATGAATGGAAAGAAGATGAATGATGGATACTTGAATGATTGTGGGAAGATTTGGAGTTTTGATTTGGAGATGAACAAGTGTTGAGGAGTACTTACATTCATTGTGATCACCTACAAGTGGTCATATACACAAAAAATAAAGTCTAGGTATACTAGGCCTAAACCCTCATGGCCTATAACTTAATTTATATGACTAAATGATATTTCCAAGGCATGAGATAAACTTTTGGGGATAGTATAAGGTTGATGAGAATCATCAGTTTGCAAAGAATAGCTCAGTTTGGTCATTTTTGGCCTCATTTCCTCTCAGGTCTATCTAGAATACAAGAGATCGATAGACAAACTTTATTCACTCATATTTGTATAGATGGTGTGCATGGAGAATAAATTAGATAGGCATAGTTGAAGGGGGTCCTTATCTTGATCTCAGTGGAATTTTTTTGAAGGTTAAATGTCTAGATTTTATGAATCATTGCTAAGAAGCTAGATGACCTAAAACCCTCTTAAGAACTTGATGGATAAAAGATGAATGGAAATGCATCTAAGAGGGGTATATTGACCTAGAAACTATTTTATACATGTTTGGCACTCTCCTAGGATCATTACCATCTAATTTTTCCATATCATCACTTGTATGGACATGCCTAATTTAGTGTGTATTGCAAGATTTGAGTTGTTCTATAAGTGAAAAAGGGAATGAAAAAATAAAAACAATTGTGGGAGGTATGTAGAGATGTATTTAAACTCTAAATACCTATTTCTCACCTAATTTATTAATGAAAAATCCTCTACTTAGTTGGTCATTGCAGGCAATCCTAGACAAAATATTGAGAATGAGGGTGACTACCTATTTTGAAGACGATAAGTGTTGCTTAAATTCATTTTGAGGTATAACTAATGGAATCAAAGGAAAAAAGGTTTTTAACATGTTTATAATAATTATGAAAAAATCTCCTTTAATATCTATAGGTCATCCAAGTGACAAATGTGAGAATTGAGGTTTAGAGGCCTAATAAGTGACTACAAACAGTGAATAACAAACGTCAAGGGGATGTTATTAGTTGGAAGAGTTCACGTTGATATAAAATAATCATGTTTCCACATTCTCAGGTTAGGGTTTATGTGTCACACACTATTAGATCAGTTTTAAATAGTCAAGTCGACTCATCATCAAATAAGGTAGTTTTAAGAAGGGTAGTGAAGGGTCTCTATGCCAACTTGAGGGATAATCGTGAACTTCAGGTGGATACTTATCTAAGAGGACTTCATGACTTGTTTTCATATTTATTCTCTTTCATTATAACTAGTTTTCAAGTCTTGACACTTGGCCTTGTGATTGTCCCACTTCTCTTCTTCTCTTTCTTCTCTTATGCTCTATATATTGAAGCCATTTTAGCATTGTATGATATCCACACCTAGTATGATAAAGCCATGTTAGTTTGAATATTGTATTTTCCTTTAAATAAATATTTATAATATATTTTTAAGTTCATAACTTCTTGTCTAAGTGTGTGAATTAGTGTATATTATAATGACAAGTGATAACTATCTATCCTTGTGTTCTCTTTCCTCTTTCATATTTGGTGAAAGTAGTGCTCTCTCTAATAGGACACATGAATTGTAGTTAGTGTATTAATATATCTCTAAGTGTAAGGAGTAGCATTAGTGCCTTCAATAAGACCTCTTATTTATTCACCTTGAGAAGTGCAATGCATATCACCTCCATGTTTGAAAAACTTATGTTAGAGTAACCTAGGATGTTGAAGCTAGTATTATGAGTCATCTTTCATGGTGCAAGTGTATGGTAGTCTAGTGGAGATCAATCTGGTGTATCAAATCATTATAATAGGTTATTTTCTTGTTTCTTTCTATTTCTTTCCATCCAAGAAAGTAATTAGTATAGGTGATATGATATCAAAGACTAATTTAGGGAGCTAACCCTTAAACCTAGAGGTTTACCTCTACTATAGGAAACCCACAAGCCTAGAGGTAATCTAATTTTTCACTCAATTTGGAGGAGGATTGAACATAATATCCAAGGGTGAAAAATTGAGTGACAATAACTACCTTGTACTGACAACTTATTGGTAGTCTCATATATATTACACACACTAGACCTAAGCTCTCATTTGTAGTGGGCATAGTCTCTAAATTTATGTAAGAACCACACAAGATGCACTAGAAAGTAGCTAAGTAGATTATTCACTACATTTATGGTACTCATAGTTTTGGTATTCACTATGTAGTAGGTATTGATGTTAACTTGATTGGGTATATAGATTCAAATTGGGTCAATAATATTCAAAATTGTAAGTTTACTTCAGGTTACAGTTAACCCTTGCTTTAAGACCAATTAGTTGGTCAAAAAAGAATTATAATGTTATTAATTTATCTTTTATAGATGTAGAATATATAGGAGATTTAATTTTTCCACTGAGACTATGTGGATTTAGGGGATTCTCACTGAGTTTGGCATCTAATTTCTATGACCAATAATCATATTCTATGACAACCAAAGCACAATCCATATGTACAAGAATATGGTCCTCCATTAATGGACCAAGCATATCAAGATTCACATGAATTTAATTCAAGAGTTTATTCATGAAAAATTCATTGATCTTTTCATATACTATTGGAGGCTTAGGATACAATCTAATTTAGCAAAGGATTATTCAGGTCCTCTTGCTCAAACCTAGTCTAACATGAGAATGACCCGAGGCTGTGGGTCACCTAATCTTGGGTCAGACCTCTAGGGTTTTTAATGAGGCTAGCTCCTCTGATGTATCACTTAGCTCATTCCCACTAAAACCTACTAATTGATAGGATGAAAAGGGAGAAAAAGATAACTAAAAGGGAAATTTAAGCTAATTTTTGTGATGCACCTAAATTGATTACTCATCCACTCTATTTTAACTTCTAAAAACACTAATAAGACAAGAAAAAAATTGAACCTACACTCCAAAGGTCTATTATGCTTCAATATTTCATGTAGAGATTTACCAAGTGATTAAAACCTAAGGGAAGTGATGTAAAGGCTTGATTCAAGGCACTAACTAGTCAATGTATCCACTTGCTAGCTTCAATCAAATGGCATTGAACACTAAACATGACCCATATAACAAGATAAACTACCATCCAGTCTAATTACATCCTATCTTATCCTAGTTGGATATTAAAGTCACATATGGGTCTATACCATCACCATACCATTTACATCATCCCTTATCATCATCCATACTCATTGTCTTATCATAATCACCTTCATCACATAATCACTTACCATTATACCTTGAGAAAATTAGTCCAATGCTTGAGATAGTCCTATCACCCTATCCACTTACCTATCCTAATTATCATCATCCTTATACCTATTTTTTATTTCTCATATCCCATACTATCTAAGCCACTCATCATTGGTCACACCCCTCCCCATAGCCTATATCTTGTCTTATACATCCTTATCCAATCATCCTTTATACCTATCACCTAGTACATCTTTGGCATCATACCATTGTGCATCCTTTTATTGTCTTATCCTATCCTCCATTATCACCTTTTATTCATCCCATATTTGGTCATATCCTTATCACCTACATAGCCTAATTCCACCTCATCCATGATCAATTATACCCCACCTTGACTTGTTTAATCCCATAGTCCAAAATTGACCTTATCCACCATTATTTCACCATAATCCCCATATAATTTTATCTCAAATTTTATTCATTTTGTATATCCTTGTCATCATCCTTTTGTAGCCTTTTCATCCCACCCCATATCTTGTATTAATCCCATCCACTCATCATTAAACACACCCCCAATATCAGTTTCTTGTACATCCTACATCTCATCATTCCTTTGAACATACCTTATTATACATCTTTATATTCACTTCCTATCCTAGTCTACCTTGTCATTAGTCATTATCCCATCACCCAACCATCATATTTATTCTCTTATACATCATTTTAGTCACATCCTATCCTAGTCATATCTGATCACTTACATTTTATCTTGCACATCCATCTCCCATTCCCCATCTTATCTTCATACCATTATAATCTAGTCATATCCATCCATCATTTAGTCATCATCCCATCACTCATATCCCAATCATCATCTTATATATCCTAGTCTTACCCCATTATATATATTTTTTATTTTCTTGTAAATCTTACTAGTCATATCATATCCTAATCCCACTTATAATTCATCATACCTTTACCATATCATAATCACATATTGACATATCATATATATCATATCCTAATCACATTATCTCTTACACACATATTGTCCTAAGTCCATACCCCATCACTTGTATTGACCTTTTCTTCATCACCCATCTAGTTTAACCCCATTCTATCTTGTCCTAGTTGGCTTCTTAGGTCATATTCAGGTCTAAACCACTCACTTTTAATTACCCCTTTATCATTTCATTGTCATTATATATATTCATCCTTATCCCATTACCTTCATCACATCACAATCCCATCCCATATTGAGAAAATTGGTTTAAGGCTTTGGGATAGTTTTAGCATCCACATCATCTTATCACCCCAGTCCACTATCATTCATCATTCAATCAGATCTCATACCTAGTCAATATCTTATTATCATCTTGTCACTTTGTCAGTATAAATCTAATAAACCCATCAAACACAATCAATCATCAATCATATTTCCTTATTCATAACTAGCACCCATCATATTGTCCTCTTGCTAGTTTGAATTTAGGCACCCATGGAATCCTTAATATTTTTGCTAGCTTGACAACTAGGCATCATTGATAGGACATTAGTGCTTATTGAACCATCCATCTAAAATCTGACCTTAATCTTATATCATCTTGATCCTATCATACTTGCTCGATTATTAGACCCACTTTGTCTAAGAAACCATCCATAGCCTACCTTTTATCATCCATCCTTCATCATGGAGTTAGATCCTGATTTCATTAACCAATACATAAAAACCTATAAGGATGAGAAACTCTTTAATATCATTATTATGGGTGTCCTAATCCTTGAAGGTGTTGACCCCCTTTAATTCATTACACCTCCCATCCAAGCCCTCATGTGAATCCTACACCAATCCTCCATATGGTAATCATAAACCACCATTTATCCATTCTCATACTAGCAAAGGGAATCCAATCTTGGCCACTAATAGACCATCCACCTAGCCATGTCAATAATCATATGATCATAAGTCTAATGCCTCCACATCTAAGCCACATTGTGAAGTGGGTCCTTACACTCCACTTCCCATATCATTAGAATCCCTTTTCAAATAACTTGTCATCGCTAACATGATGGTCTATCTACCCATATGACATCTTGATCCCACTAATCCTAAACCTTCTTGGTATAAAGGAAATTGATATTGTCTATATCATCAAACTTGGGGGTATTACATTAAATAATGTCAATTTTTTTGAGATTATGTCCAAGACCTCATCAACAGTTATGGCATAGTAATCAAGGATGAATTAGATGAATTTAAATCCCTAGGTGAACAAGAAGAGGAATGCCAAGATTCCATTCCCTATCAAAATCAAACCCTTTCCCTTCTAAGCCAAGGTCAATACATCCTATCCATCCTCAATTATCATCCCATCTTTGACCACCCATCCATTTAAAACAAGTCTACTCCCCATAAACCTAGTCTTTTCATATCCGATAATCCCTTTCATGGACCTATCTTTGCTTCATCCATTATTCATCCATCATCTCCCTCTCACCAATCACATCAAATAGCCCCCATTTAGAGGATAATCATGGATAATCACTACTTTACTAGCAGGATAGCATCATGTACATCAAAATCAACATCAAAGTCAGAACAAGTTTTATCTACTTCAAGATCATGTGAAAAACCAACATCTAAATCAAATTCCTCATAAGAATCATCATCCTTTATCTATATTACATAGAACTATGATAATTTCTACTCTTTTGAAGATCCCAATCAGGATGATGAAGTCATAACTCAATTCTTGAATGCTTTATCTATTGAATATTGTTAGAGTGGATCTAATCCTACCTTGGATATGTGTCGTAATGATCCTTTTGAGATTCTTGAGGACACTTTCTCCAACATTAAGGCTAGGGCTCTTAGTGACCTTTATGAGGACTATGATTCCAATTATCCCCTTACTCCATCACCCAACATTCACCATCCACCTCACCTCCATAATCCTCATATCCCACTCCATGAAGGGGATAAATAGGAACATGCATCATTCTATTCCCGTCTACATTTCATGTTGTGTGTTGTAAATACAAAGATCCAAGACTATCATCCAAAAATCATAAATCATGATCAAATCATCTTTTATCCCATAAATTAAATTCAAGTAAATTCAAATCATCGGCCTAATCACAAAAGGTCTTCCCCTAGTGAAGCCAAAAAATTGGCACTAGGGGAATATTAAAGTCAAAATAAACATTACATATCAAGTCAAGAATAAATCTCCCCTAGTGAAGCCCAAAAATAGGCACCAGAGAGCAATTAATATCAAATCTAATCAACAAATAAAGTTAAAAATTATAAGACCAATAATTTTCTTAATGCTTGGGTCAAAGAATCAACAAATCAAAAGGTCTTGGATCCCTTACTCTCATGGCATCAATATAAATAATCCCCTCCACCATATCCAATGATGTATGTAACTATTGAAACCCATTTATGTTCCTCATCTCATCATATCATTTATGATCACATCCCTCCTTCCCATCCTATATCTTATCATCATAATCATGACATCCTCCCATCCATACCATATCTCAAATACCTGGGCAACATTCTCCATCATAGGGGTTACAAAGACACCTAGTCAAAACATCTAGAGGAAGTTGAATCGAGAATCAATAAAGGCCACCAAGACATGATCCTAGCATCACATATCTATATAACTAGTGTCGGTTGAAGTGCTAGATAGTGTTAGGAATCTTGAATCTTGCCCTTCTCCAATAAATTGAGATGCCTAATAAAAATCAAAAAGTAAAAAATACACAAAATATAAAAAAAATAATCATTTGTTTAATGGTGAAAACTAGTCTTTTGGTGTATTGGGCAAGTACCATGATGAAAACTAGTTTCTAGAATCATGGTAAAATAATCTATTATCTACATTATTCCTCAACACTTGGGGGAAGATATGTCCATTTCATATCCATGTCCATCCATCTCACTTGTCACATCTCTTATCCATGTTATCTTATCCCTTGGTCTATTATCCATACCCATCATCTTCCATATATATGATATCACATTCCTTCTTGCCTTGACCTTCATAAGGAAGTGGAAGTTATCTTTTAAAATGTCCTCAAAACATCTTGGCATCTCCTCTAAAGAATAGTTAGGAAACTAAACATATGGTTCCTTCATGATGTGGTCATTAGAAATCCCTAGTCCATTCCTCCTTAGTCCCCATCACCTTCATCCCTTTGTCATCCCATACATCATCCCATCCATCCTTATTTCAGTTTCTAGGATTAGTATTCCTTTTTCTAGTAACCCCATTTGTACAATGTACATACATATCCCAAAAAATCCCTAAAAATTGAAAAATGTCAAAAACCCTAAAAATCATAAATTTTGAAAAAGCCAAAATAGTCCATCATGTCTTATCTTTGGCATAATACCCTAGTCACATACATCTCTATGTAATTTTTCTTTTCTTATCCCTCATATTTGGATCCAAAATTTGGTTTTGAACCCCAATTGGAGTGGTCACTCATCTCTCCATCTTTTTATCATCATTGGCCTAGGTATTATTGGCACACATCACTATGCCAAGAATTTAATTTGGTACCTAGAACTTCCCTATTAAGGATATTTCATACCTATCACCCATCACATCAATATTTTATAATATGGAAGGTGTTTTATCTCATCACTTTCCATAACATTGCCTCTTCATACCTAGCACCCATCAAATCATTCTGCTAGACTGAAAGGTATTTGATCCCATCATCTCTTAGTATTCTTACTATATTAGACTCTTGTAAGGTCTTATCTATTGGTAATAATTGGTCATCACTTTTATAGATCACCTTCCTTGGCCACTTTTTGATTCTATTTCAAGACCAAATCTACATTTAAAGACATTATCATAACATCCATCCTTATATCCCAAACTAGGGGAAACATTCTACATTTATATCCACATCCATATCCCAGTCCTAATCCTAATCATCATCACCATGTCCAAATACAATCCCCTCCTTAGTCCCAAATCACATCATGATCATCCAACCCATCACCTAGTCACTCATCCCATCATTAGACAAGCCATTGTGACATTACATGCAGATTTTTGTCTATTTTTTTTTTGCATCATGTATATATCTTGTTTGTTTGATTTTTTTATTATATCATCTCTTTTCATGTATTTTTTAGAAATAAACAAGGATGATATGATGACACAAAAAGTGCCCTTGAAGATGCAAATTTCACCATTTACCCATGCACTTTAGCACAATGTCCTCTTGGTCATCCTTATATCAAAGTGCATATTGTCAAGTGATATATTTATTGGTTTTCTTAGACTATGATGATCTTTATGACATTTGTGATGGATTGATAACCATTCCTCATCATTTATCTAATTTTCTCATCCATCCTCCTTCCCATCACTAATATAATCCTCTCAACTTATCCAACTAACATCCTATCTTTTATCCTTATCATATTCATATCATCATCTAAATCATATCTTTCAATAACTAATAAGTCTCATCATCCTATAATCTCATAATCATTTTCATCAACATCATATTTTACTACCTCACCATCATCTTCTATCCTCTCATTAGAACTACATCGGCCTGAGGTCTTTTTAGATTATGTCGGCAAAACTTGACCACATTTCAGTGCCCAAGGATAGCTCAGCCACTATCTCTCTCATCCATCCTCATCCCATAATCCTTTGGTCATTCGATCATATCAATTCTTCTATATCATCATATTGATCTATTTATATTTGAGCTACACCCATCATTATTATTATCCAATCATCATCTTTTCTTGGATTAGAGATCTCATTTGCATGCATACTTGCTTGGGATACATCTAAATCTTTTGGCCTTTTAATCTTATCATCATCTTGTTATGATTGATTCCTCCTTGGGATGTGTTGACAACCGTGACACCAATCATCTCTACTCCCTATGCACATGTCTTTTTTAGGGGCTTCTTCAATTTGTAGCTCATTGCTCAAGTTGATTTTATCCTCTTCATTTTTATCTTACCTATAGCATCCCATTCCCTATCTATTAATTGTATCCCACCCCTCATTTTATTCTTTCAAGTGGCCATCCATCTCATTCTTCCCCACATGTCCCATCAAGGGGGCATCATATCCCATAAAATCATTTACTAATAGTCATCCATGACTTGGTTTTTATTTGAAAGACCATTACTCCTTCCACTTTATCTGCTTGAAATGCCCTTTCAAAGAGGGGTAAAATGTATGCACCTAAAATTACTCACTTCATTATTTTCAACTAATATTCCTATTAGTCAACACTAATTCTACTTAACATATTTTATTCCACTAATTTATCCTAATCCTAGCCATATATCTAATATCCCCCTTCGATTATCCTTTATTCACTAACCTTATTTATCCCACTTCTTTCATTAATTCTTATAAATATCTCATTATCCTAATATAATCCTAGTTATCTATTATATGAGAATTTTAAATTCCCATAACTCCACCTACCCACCTACTAACCTACTCCTTAGGTAATCTTACATCCATAGAAATCCTAATCCTCATTAAAACCCCTATAATCCCCATTATCCTTAAGCTAATTAAGAATCCTCTATAAATGGGGAAGCTTCACTAAGAATCTATAAGTATATAAAATAGAGACTTCTAAATAATTTTTAATTCCTCCAAAATTCCCTCTATTTGCATATTTAAACAAGCTCTCCCTCCACCCTCAAACTAACTTGAATCTTCATATCAAATCCATGCCCATTTAACAATCAGCTAGAATTCCCATAACACCATTATTTCAAAATCAATCCTCAATCAAGCATCCATCATCCATCATCTTTGATTAAGCATCTATGTCAATTTGAGTCTATATGAAATAACTTGATCATTTACAAATCTTAGAAGGAGGTAATATGAAACAAAGAATCTAGTAAGATTTTATATCATTCTGATTTGTTTTATAAATCCTTCCTATTATGTAGTTTGATATTTGAGTTGGTTGAATTACATAATTTAATCTATAGATTTCAAAATTAATGTTATACATACATTATGTCCCTAGGGTTTGATGTATGGCAATCTATTTTAGATGGTTATGTTGTTTCTTCTATTCCTCCATCTAGTGTTGCAGATAAGAAGCTATTTGAGAACAACTCTAAGGAAATGAATTCCATCACTTGTGGTCTTACAAAAATTGAGTTCAAAAAAGTAATTCATTGCACATCTACCAAGGAAATTTGGGATAAATTGAAGACTATTTTTGAAGGAGATTCAAAGGTTAAGTTGGAAAATTTTTAGACTCATCATAGATAATTTGAGAGGCTCAAAATCAAAGAAGAAGATTCTATGGTATCCTTTTTGTAGAGAGTTGATGATATTATAAACACCATCAGAGGTCTTAGAGAGAGCATTGAAGAGGATACTATAGTTAAAAAGGTATTAAGGTCTCCATCGCTCAAGTTTTATCCAAAAGTATCTACTATAGAAGAAAGTCATGATCTTACTTAGTTGAAGATAGATCAATTACATGACACTCTTACTACATATGAGATGAGAGTAAATGATGATATACCACCAAACAAGGAAGCAACATTAAAAATAGAGATGAATCCAAAAAGGTAGTTTTAAGGTAAGAAACCCAAGGAAGATGACATTTTTGATATTGATGAATATGAACTAATTGCTTTGTTTACAAGGAAATTGAAAATAGGTTCAAGAAAGTATAAGGGTAAGTTGTCTTTCAAATGATTCAATTATGGAGAGATAGGACATTTTGATAATAAGTTCCCTCATAAGTTTAAGAAGGATGTTGATGAAGAGCATGATCAAGTTCATGATGATGGCAAGAGATCATTCAGGTTTGATAAAAACAAAAAGTGATTTAGAAGGTTTGACAACAAGAAGTAATTCAAAGACAAGAAGCGTCTCTACACCAAAGTAGATTACAACTCATTAGATGAGAGTGAAGATAGTGACTTAGAATATGATCATGAAGATGATGGTCCTACTGAATATGAAGCTATGTTCATGGCTGAGGAAGGAAGTTGATTACATCAAAATTCATCTACTTGGAGTGATTTAGATAATGATGAAGATGAGGTGGAATGTTAGACTATATTGATGAATACTCCTGAAGAACTAAAGATTTAGAATAAGATCAATAAGAACATGAAATCTAAACTCAAGGACTATGAGGAGAAATTTAGTGTATATGAGGAAAGAATGAATGAAGACACTTATGAGCATGAAGATATGATCAAACATTTCAATTGTCAATTGGAAATTCTATCTACAAGCGTAAAAGCTAAAGAAGATGAGTGTTCAAGGTATGTTTCTAAAAATGAGTCTTTAAAATATGAGTTAGAGAAGACATCTAGTAAGGTGAAGACATTTGTGAGATTTGAAAAAATATCATATGATTTAGACAATATTCTGAGTGGTCAAAAGCATGCTAGTGATAAAATTGGTCTTGGATATGAAGAAGAAAAAAAGAGTGTAACTCAAGACAAGATGAAGACTAATGTGAACTAGGATAATTAGCCTTTGAAGATAAATCATTAGACAAGAAATGATGGTGAAAATAGATTAAATACAAATCAAATTAGATAACCAAATGCCATGAGTTATGCAAATTTCAATCGTTACTACTATACTTGTAATCAATTTGGGCATAGAGCTAGAGAATGTAGAATACCTATTAAAAATGAGTTTGCATGGGTTTATGATAGGGGCCATCATTAAAAATGAGAAATAAAGGTTATGTGCTTAAATTATCTTAATGAAGGACACTTTTCTAAGTATTGTCCAAATAAAGAAAAGCAAGGTAAGTCTGCTTAAAAAAGAGTAGTTTGTTTCAGTTGTCATGACATTGGACACATTGTTAGTTTTGTTAGAATAAGGCAACACAAGCTTAGTTTCCATCAAAAAGTATGGTATGCTTCAATTTTTAATAGAGATGTCACATTAATAAGTTTTGCAAGCAAAGGCCTACAAGTTAGAAAAGGTTCAATCAAGATCCAAGAATGTAAGGAAGAAGGAAAGTTAACTAATGAAAACCAAAGGCGATAAGTATGAATCATGATGAGTTTGTAGGTCTAAGTAATTTATTTGCTATGGTGGAGAATATTTCAAAAGTTGAATAATGCCGAGGGTTATAATTATTTTCTCATGTTGAGAATAAAGAGATCAAGATCAAATAAATGACCAAGGTGTTGGTTGAGGCTAGTTAAGAGGTAAGAATGAATATAAATGAGCATCTTGCTATTGGTGAGCAAGCATCATGCAAAGAACATTAACTGTTAGTGCCTAGTAATAAGGCTCCAAGTTGCAAGGAAGATTCTACAAATGAAAGGGTATGTTATGAATCTATGTTGTCTCCATGTATTGTCAATCCAATCATAAAAGAAAAGGAGAATGATGTAGTGGTTGAGGAAGTTGTTGTAGACACTATAAAACTACACATGACAATTCTAGTTGTCAAAATGCCTTAGAACCCATATCAAACCTTGAGTCTAGTTGACCACCTATTTAGCTAACTCATCAACCAACTAACTTAACCTTTTAACCAACCCCTTTCAACTTACTTTTACACTTTTACCCTTAGATACTCGACCATTGATGGTTAACTTAACCATCAATTGTTAGCCTGACAATCAACGATCAAGTCCTCACCTTCTTAACATATCACTAGATATTTGTTAGATAATGAGGCACAATTTAATATGTTCATGTTATGCAGTACTAATGAACTTCCAAGTGTCGTGATCAACATCCTCACCCTCTAGGGAACCTTCCATACACCATATCTTTTTTCCTATAAAAGGAGGGGAGTGGGAGGTGAAAAGGATCCATGTTAAAGCTATAAAATCTTCTTGCACATAGGCATTCAAGCTTTCCAACATCTAGTCTTCCTTAATTAACTCAACATCAACAAAAAAGACCCGAACCTCTACCGAATTTGCTTTTGAGGCCAAAGTATTATTACTCTAGTAATATTTCCTCAACCTTACACTATCAACCATCTAGAAAGCCATAAGTATATTCTATTTATTATTTGTTTCATTGGATTTATAACCCCCTGACCTAATTAGACCTATTTGCACCTTGTTTCCCAACTTTTGGATCCTTAACATAACCATTATCAGACCACCTACCTACTTTGTAACTCTTTTTTGAGTACTTTAAAAAATCCATAGGAAACTGTTGATGGTTAACATAACCATCAATGGTTACCCCAACCGTTGATGATTACCCAACCACTAACGGTTAGCTTAACCATCGACAATTCACCCAAACACTGATAATCACTGTGGAAAAAAATAACAAGTTATTTTTAGACCCTTAACCCCACCCAAACCTAACTTTTTATGTTCTTAGCTATTCACATACCCTTTTTTGATTTTTTGAAATTGAATTCACCCACCTTCGTATGAGTATTGACCCACTTTTGCTATATTTATTCATTTTATTTAACAAGCATTCTACTTTCTTCTTGTATTACATTTCATTTACTTTATGTAAGTATATTACTTTTATCATTTTAAACTTGATTTTTATTAATAGTGGATTGATAACCTCCTAGCAAGCATATGCTTCTTGGATCTAGCTCACGATAGGTAGTCCACTTAACTATCTTGCTAAAAACCCCTTTTGTTAGTTCTTTCTTATTTGTAGGTTATTCCTTTCTAGCTAAAGAGGATTTATCCATCTTCATCTAGATTATGTGTACATCATCAACCATGTATTTCTACCACACCCTTATTACTAGTTTCTTATCTTTATCCAAAATTAAGAAATGAGTATAAATTAAGAGAAACATTTTGGCATGCTTGGTGGGACATAACATCATCTGTGTGCCCCTTTTTTTCTTCCTTTATTCTATGCTCATCAAATGAAATCTAAAATTTCTTTTGGAATAAAATAAACCCTTTGCATACATTTATTGATTGCTTATTTTAGTTCATCTAGTAACTTAAAGGCAAAGTAATTAATCATAGTTTCACTTTCATTATCACACACTTTTCCAAACCACATAATCAATCAACACATCAAAACAAACTTGAGACAAAGCCCAACTAGGATTTCATCACCTAGTGGTAAACCTTACCCTTTCTCAACAATCCTACTTGGAGGTCATTACCAAGGGGAGAACCAACTCAGTTCTTTGGTTGAGTATAAACTCTAAAATTCAGTATATTTTGGCTAATCACTTGACACGCTTATCATTTTGGTGTGTGAAGTGAGGGGGTAGGCCACGTATTGAAGATCAATACAGATTTATCTCTTAAGCACCTAAACAAAACCTGAAACCAACCTTAGATTTCCTCTTTAGTACCTGATCTACAAACCAAATTTCTTCTCCACACTTTCTAAGGCATAAACCAAAAGTGAACTAAAAATAATCCTAAATTTTAAACACACTTTTATTGTATGTTTGGATTGCCTTGAATTCTTTTATTTTTCTTGATTTTTGTTTGAGGTGTGAGTTTTTGTCACTTCTTTCCTATTTTCTCACATGGTCTTTACTAGATAGTAGTTGATAAATCAAACTAATCAAGTACCACCTTCCTCTTCCTCTTCTTCCTCTATGGAGTATACTTCAGATGTTGAGAGTACTCTTCATCATTATCCCCCTCCTACCATACCTTGACTAGTTGAGGGTGATGTGGATTTTTCCATATTCCTTGATATCAACCCCACAACCCTCCAACACAACCTTAACACCTTATCTCACTACACCTCTACTAATTTTGTTCCTCCCATGGATCTACCTTATGGTATACCTCTCCCTCTTATGGTTAGTGTTACCTCCACCCAACCTTTGATCACCCAAGCTTCTTCTTCTACTAATATCCCATCTAATACCACCACCAAAACACAATCTAACATTCCAACCTATAACCAAATTCCTCCTACACCAACCAACACCTCCAATTTAAGGGAAACCTTACCTCTTATTACCTATAGCCCACCTACCATGGGGATATCCTCTACCCCTATTTCCACCATTCCCCTTATCACTACTAATCCACTAATTTATACCCCACTCCAAAATTTGGTACTTTACATACCTCTTACCCTTCCACCCATTAGCACAAGGGTCACCACCCAAACTTAACCTACCAATTTAACCATACCTCCAAACCAACCCATGTCCATCCCTCAACAAATACCCATGACATATTACCAATATGTTCCTAATCCACAAGGATACATACCACCTTCTACCTAACCTTTTGTACCCATAAACTAATATGTGGCATCATCCCAATCCTCCATGACCACATACCAATATGTGGTATATTCTCAACTTTCCACCTCTTATCCATACACTGTAGCCACCCAACCTCAACCAAACCTACCACCCAATTATGGAGCTCCCCAACATGAAATAGATTTAGTTAAGATGTTGATGGATAAAATTTTCAATATTAAATCATATATTTCTAGATCTCATAACATTTTATCTTATGATCCAATTTGTAATGAATCCTTTCACCCATTTATTCCAATCTGACCTTATCCTCCTCAATAGGAACTACCTAAGTTTTCTAAGATCCAAATCAAGGAGGACCCCCAACAAAATTTAAGAGCATTCTACCATTATTTCTATTTGATTAAATATGATGATGCCCTTCTCCTTCATACCTTCCCCATGTCCTTATCTGGACCAGCCTTGGATTGGTATAGTTCTCTCACCAAGCACTCTATCTTCTCCTTTTCTCAACAAGCCCAAATCTTTTTAGATCACTTTTCAGTCAACATATCTAATTTTTTTTCCGTTACTAACATTTACTCCATTAGGTAATTCAATTATGAATCAATTACCAATTTCATAGCTACATGGAGAGGTCTCATTAACCAAATTTATTTCTCATTATCCTAACCTAAACTGATTAAACTCTTTTCTTGAGGTTGTGCCAAACATATTGCTCCAACTCTTCAGGTTCAGACTTTTAGAACCTTTGATGAGGCATTTACCATGTCACGTAAACTTGAAATTAGAGCCATTGATGAAGGGAAATTGAAACTAAGAAATAATAATTCCATATTTAAATCCAATGACCCTTCTTCAACCAAAACCACTAACCCATTCAACCATCCCAACAATAAGACAAAGGTAACCAAAAACACAATTGTTTTAATATTTGCTCCACTTCCAATTGTCAACCAACCTTATCAAACCAATTCTTCCAACCCATAAAACCAACGAACTCACAACCAAAACTAAACCAATCCAAGACAATATACTCCCATAGAGGAATCATATGCTTTGGTTTTGGATAAAATACTTAAAGCTAATCTCATACAACTTCCTCCTATCAAAACACCCTAATAATTCAATGCTTCTTGCCCCACACCTGGCTAGTAAAATGAAAATGATGTATGTGCCTTCCATCACATTATTAAACATGATGTTAGTATGTGCAATACCTTTAAAACTATTATCCAAAACATGATTGACAAGGGTGAACTTGCATTAGATAATCCCAATGCACCTCCCAATATATCATTAGACATATTTTGGAAACCTTTTCCTAACCATGCACCTTCTCCCAACCATGATAACACTCAACCGAAATCATCTCACGCTCATGAGGTGCACATGATCAATGTCATTATTAATGAACCTACCATTGAGAAGACCATTATCTCAACTACCTCTTCTTCCACTCCACTTATTGAAGTAGTGGAATCTTCTTCTATTCCTTTGGACACCCAAACAAAGCAAGAAACCTCCACAATTTTAGTTGATGATACCATTGACTTATCCACCTCTCCTTTGATAGAAATACTAGAGGATGCCACCATTGATTCAACCATATCTTCATCCAATCCACTTATGGAAGTGGTGGAATAACCATTCTTTCCTTTGGACATCCCAACAAAGGAAACAACCACCTCCCTTTTTTTCATTTGAACAAACCACACCCTCCTTACCTACCATAGAACAAACCACTCCTTTGGAAACCAATCCAAAGGAAGAGATCATCTCCTCTATTATTTCCCTAGAAATACCATCTTCCTCAACCATCAAACCTTCCACCTAAGACAAAGGTGAAAAAATTATTCCCTCATCTAAACCAATGGGTTTAATATTTGAAACCAATAACAAAGGAATCAAACCCATCTATAAACCTTTTTCTAGATTGGTTCAAAGCCTAGAGTTTACCTCTCAACCCAATCTAGATATGGTCACCTTTTGGCACTATCTTGGGCTAAATTACCAAAATAAACAAGAACATTTAACCTCACTTACATCTACCCTCAAACCCATCATTACCTCAACCCCATCCTTAGATACTTCTTCTTCCAAAACCATAGAGGAATCTTCTAACCCACCTCTATCTAAAATTACTAAACCATACTACACCTCCTAACCAAGCCCATCAAGAATCTAGGAATACTTCCTACCCCTATCTTGGCTCATCCATATTTGAAGTTACACTTAACACCATCAATTCCACCAAAGAAACCTTTGACTAAACCTATCAAAAGGTGAAACCACCTAAACCATCTAGAACTATACTCATACCACCCCCTTCTCTTTTACCTTCAATTTTAAGACCCCATCCCTCCAATATCCCTATTACCTATTCCTCATCTAGTAAACCTTCTATTTGTAATTTACCTACACCTACCTCCACCAAAACAAATAAATTCCCATAATTATTAACTAACCTAGCTACCTCTACCTTCCCACCTATCACCAAACCTTTACCTTTCACCTCTAAATCTTCTACCTCCAAACCAACCAAGAAATCCCAACCTAACCAACCCACCAAAACCATTCCACAACCCACAAATTTCATGGTAAAGCCTACTTCAAAGAAGGATCCCACTCTTAAAACCAAAAACCTATCATCTCCAACACCTTTGCTTGAATCCTATTTAACTATATTATAAAGTTTGTTGTAAACTTCCTCCTTAACATTACCACCCATCAAACCTTTCAAACCTTCACATCCTACACCATCACGGTTCAATGACAATTTAATTTACTTATACCATAGGACACCAAGACATGATACAAAGAACTACAAATCTCTCCAAACACTTGTCCATAGCCTATGGGATGAGAATGATCTATTATCAAATGAACCTCATTTGAGTCTATTACTAACCCAACCACCAATCCAAGATACCAAACACTTAAATACTCCCCCTTTCTCACCTAAGAGTGAGGATGAATTAGAGTAGCAATCCAAATCAACACTCTTTCTTATCCACACTATCCATATGGTTATCTGATCAAGGGCCCAAAAAAAATATAAGGGAAAAGAAAAAGTGTCCATACCATGGACCTACCCTTTTACCCCTCAACCTTCCAACTAAAACCAAGCAGCTTCACCTTCACCATTACCAAAACCCAAAGTATCCATTTTGGGTGCCTCTCCTTGCAACCCTTTAAAATTTATTCAACATTTATTGTTCAAATAACTTCACTAAACACTGGTGAATATGAGCTTATATGAATTAATCAACAACTCACCTCCTCACCATCAAACATTGATAGAGATTCTACAATCCATAGAGGTTCAAACCAAAGATCCTCAACCCCTTGCAACCTTTGTCAGATCCATTCAGCTTCTACCCTAGTCATCTTTAAGGATTCAGAAATACCTTCTATGCATCTTGAGGATCTTGATCCTCCCCTCTTTATCATGGCATACATCAAATAAACCTACATCAAAAGGGTGATGATTAATGGAGGGGCTAGTATCAACATTATCTCCTCCCATGCCTATGACCAACTTGAATTGCCAAAGAACATCATGTTTGAAACTATAGTGGTTCTTGACTCTTTCAATGATACTATGGCCACTACCTTTAGAATAGTTATTCTCCATATTTATTTGGGACCTCACACCATCTTATAAATCTTTTACATTATAGAGGGTGAGTTATAATACAATGTATTACTTGGATGCCCTTGGATCTATGCTATGAGTTGTGTCACCTCCACTTTACATCCTTGCATTAAATTTGAGCATGAAGGTCATATCATCACCATGCCAGTTGACCCTAGTCCTTTTACATCCTGCAATATGACGTACCAACTAATGACGTTCTTCCTCCTCATCCATCCAAGTCAACACCAACTACTAACAAATCCACACCTATAATTGATGAAGCTTAACAAGATTATCCATCCCTTATTCATAGATCCCAATAGAGAACCCCTTAGAACCCACATTCTAATGTCTCTCACTTACAGAATATTGCCTTCTAGCCTTGGATGCTTTCTTTACTCCTAAAGAGTATGGGAACTTGATCACGGCCCTAGTTATGACCATAACATTAAAACCTTATCCCTTTTAGGCTACCCAATAATCACACCAATTTCATCTATGGGGGACTCGAACATCCACTTCTTGCTTCCTCTACCACCCCTCATATCTAACCATTTACCTTTGATTTCTCATAGCTCAACAAACCAGCCTTTGCCAAAGCATACCTTCACAAGTGTGATTGGAATGGGTTTGGCCTTTGCCTTTATGAATAGGGATCTCATGAGCTACCCATAATCAAAACTCAAAAACCTCATGATATATTTGTCCTTGGGTTCATACCACCAAAATAACCCACCTCAACTTAAACCCATCACCACCATTGATGAGGATGTCCCATACTCACCGACCCCATCTCCCTCAAAGTTTGAGGATTTTGATATCATCCCATATAAATTTTTTTATCAATACCATTAGTTTGGTCCACTTAACCTATCAAAATGATGGCTGAACTAAAACTCTTCCTCTCATCCATCCTAAAATGGTATAAAATGATTCTCCTAGCATCAACACTATTCAACATTAGGACGATGATTTCATTCTCACCTTCCTTGGTGCAGGGGATTATTTTATCCATAAATCCCTTAATCTTAAAAACCAAACCATTTTGAATGAATCTACCATTGATGTCAACTCGGGTACTCAGGATACACCCCACATTGTCAAGATTGGTTAATCCTTGAATTCTATAGAACAACATGATTACCCTTTCGTCATGATCAAAACATAGAATTTGATTGGTCTTATCAAGATATACCCAGAATTGACATTTCTATTTCTCTCCAAAATATGGTCACCCATCCTAATGTTAAACCCATTTGGTAAAATCTTTGTAGGATGCACCCTTGTATTGCCCTTTTAGTCAAAGAGGAAATTCAATGCCTGTTATCTATTGACTTCATCCAACCCATTGATTATCCCCAATGGTCTTATAAAATCATTCTAATTACCAAATCCATATGGGGAATTCACATTTTTATTGACTTTAATGACCTTAACCATGTTGAATGAATCTACCATTGATGTCAACTTGGGTACTCAGGATAATCCCCACATTATCAAGATTGGTAAATCCTTGAATTCTATAAAACAACATGATTACCCTTCCTTCCTTCATGATCAAAGCATATAATTTGATTTTTATTATCAGGATATGCCTATAATTGACCTTTTTATTGCTCTCCATAATATGGTCACCCATTCTGATGCTAAACTTATTTGGTAAAATCTTCGTAGGATGCACCCTTGTATCACCCTTTTAGTCAAAGAGGAACTTCAATGCCTCTTATCTATCAACTTCATCCAACCCATTGATTATCCCCAAAGGGATTCAAAAATAATTCTAATTACCAAATCCATAGGGGGAATTCACATTTGTATTGACTTTCATGACCTCAACCTTACTTTTCTAAAGGATGACTTCCCTTTGCCTAACATCGACCAACTTATTGATCTTACAACTGGCCACGAGATGTTATCTCTCATGGAAGATTTCTTGAGATATAATTAGATCTTTATTTATCCCAAGGATTAGCATAAAACCTCTTTCATCACCCCATGGGGAACCTTTTTCTATAGAGTCATGCCATTTGGTCTGAAGAATGCTAGTGTGACCTACCAGCGTGCGATGACGTACATCTTTCATGACCTCATCCATAAAATCATTGAGGACTATGTGGATGATCTCCTTGAGAAATCCAAATATTTCAAGTGTCATCTAGACATCCTCAAAATCATCTTCAAATGACTTATCCATTTCCATGTTTGCCTTGACCCCAAGAAATGTATTTTTTGGGTCCTTTTTGGAAAGCTTCTTAGGTTCCTTGTCTCCCTTTAAGGAATTGAATTAGGCCTTACCAAAGTTAGATCAATCCTTGAAATTAAACCTCCAACACACCTTAAGCAAATCTGTAGCTTGAAGGAGAATCTCTAATCAATCTATTAGTTCATCTCTTAATTATCAGATAGATGTCAACCTTTTCACCATCTTCTCAAGAAAGACACCTCCTGTAAGTGAATTAAAGACTGCCAACAAGATTTTTATTCACTCGAAGAATACCTTCTTTTTCCACCTATTTTGACCCCTCTTAAAGAGTATTAACCCTTCTATCTTTACGTCTCTACCACTGACCATTCCTTAGGGGTAATGCTCAGTCATCACGATGAATAAAATAAAGAGAAAGCTATATACTATATAAGTCAAACACTTATAGAGTATGAGACTCGATATTCCCATCCCAAGAAACTTTTCCTTACCCTCATCTTCATGGCTTCCAAAAATTTCGACTACCTTCTTAATCATAAAACCTATGTCATCACTAACACTAACCCACTCAAGTACATGCACTCTAAACCATACCAAAACTAGTGTATGGTTAAGTGGCTCATGATTTTAGCTGAGTTTGATCTTTAATTCCTTTAGTAAAAGTTAATTAAATTTGAAGTCATGGTTGATCAATTGGTCAAAGATCCTTTACTATATAACCAACCTCTTCCTCTTGCATTTTTAGATGAGTCCATCATGACTCTTTCTAAATAAGACCCAACCAACCAAATGATCATGTTCTTCGATCACTCAAAATGCTATCACAGTGGAAGTGCCAGAGTTATTCTCATTCCCCTTGATGATTAACCTCTTCCTCTTTCCTTTAAACTTGACTTTAAATGCACCAATAATGTAGCTGAGTATGAATCCCTAGTCATAGGTCTCCAAACTACTCTAGCCTTGGAAGTCAAGATAATAAGTGTCTTTGGTGATTCCCAACTTATGGTTAACCAAGTCAATAGATCTTACTAGTGTAATAATGATGTCTTTATAAAGTATAAACACCTAGTAGATGTACTCTTAACATCATTTAATCATTACCTTATCCAATTAGTTCCGTGATCTACCAACAAGTTCATGGATACCATGACTTCCCTTGCTTCCCAAATTTCTTCTCAACCTTCTAACTCTAAATTCTTTGTTGCTATCCATCATTTTATTACCCCATCTAATATCCATTATGAACTTCCTACCATTTGTAATGTAAAGCAGTCTCTATCAAACATATGGTACAAGCAAACTTTTGATTACCTCAACCTCAATACATTCCTCCCAACCTCTAAAATAATACTCAATGGGCCTTTATTTAGAGTACCTCTCATTATACCATACTAGGGGGGATCCTTTACAAAGGTGGCTTTGACAGCCTCCTTTTTCATTGCCTTTGCAATCATGAAGCTTCCCATGCCATCAAGGAAACACATAATGGGATATGTGGGGGACACTTTAGTGGCTTAGTTGTTGCTAAAAACATCCTTCACCTTGGATACTATTGGCCTACTCTCAACCAAGACTATTGTGAGTATGTAAAGAAGAGTGTCAAATGTTAACAACATGCCAATTTATATCATGCACCTGCCCATGGCCTCCAAGTATCAAAAAACTATTGGTCATTATAACAATGGGGTTGAGATATTATTAGGGAAATTAATTGCCATTCATCACAATGCCACCAATCCATCATTACCACCACTAAATATTTCACCAAGTGATTGGAAGCTATTCCTCTCATATCAACTAAGGTCGAGAAAATTTTCAACTTCATCAACCATCACATCATCTGTCATTTCGATGTTCCCCATAAGATCATCACCAATAATGGTAAATATTTCAAGAACAAGAAATTCCAAGGTCTTTGCAACAAATTTAGAATCAAGTTAAGATTTTCCTCACCTTACTTTCCTTATGTAAATGGATAGGCAAAAGCCTCTAAGAAAATCCTTAACAAGATGTTGACCAAATTTGTTAATGCTTCAAGTCAAGATTGGCACTTGCACATCCCCTTCACTTTATAGGTCTATCATAATAGCATTTGAACCTATATGGGTGCTACCCCTTTCTCTCTAGTCTTTAGAGTAGAGTAGTCTTGCCTCTCAAAGTCCATATTCCCTCTCTTTGCATATCTTTGCAAGAGATCATTTCTGAAAGAGACTATCATCAAGAATGACTAGCATAACTTGAGTTACTTGACAAACATCACTTCATAACGCTTAACCATCTTCATGTCTACTAAGAGTGAATCAAGCACACCTATAACAAACACCTAAAATAATGAGAATTTAATATCAAAGACATAATCCTTAAGGAAACCAACATATCACCAATATGGAGAAAATAAAAAGAGGCAAATTTTCTTTCAATTAGCTTGGACCATATATCATAATCCATAAGTATGGATTAGGAGCTTATCAGTTTTCATTTCTTGAAGGTAAACCAAAACCTGAGCCTCTCAATGCTTCATATTTGCATCTGTTCTTTTGTTAAAACATAGATCAAACTCACTTTTTTGTCTAACTTAAGCTCGTCCCTTGATTTATGATATTTTAACCTTTATTCACCTATCCCTCTCCCTTTGAGGACAATTGATTACAACATAGAACCATGTGATTAACCATCATAGTCATATCCTAATCCTAAATATGGGTACCACAACTCTACCCATGGCATGGATCTCATGGATACTTTTCATCTCTAACAAGATGGAATCCCATGGTCATTTTTCCTCACACTATTTATTTCACCTACTAATAACCGCTTTGTGCTAAATTTTTTTTCCCTCATAAAGGTAAACCTATAAGCATAAATAGACTTGTCCATGTCTTAAACTAGCATCAAAACAATTTGGGACATCAAAATATTATTTGGGTCACATATTTATAGCATTATAGACTGATCCCTTGAAGGAGAACTACCCAAAAATCATCTAATTTGCTTAAAAGATAGACTGCTCCCTTGAAGGACAACTACCAAAATAAATAAATCTAAATTTATACCATTCCCTTGAAGGATGGCTAAGTCAAATTTGTCAAAATCAATCACTTTAGGCTTCCCACATTGATCAGCTTCATAAATCGATCAAAACAAACAATAATAACAAGTAGACTTTATATCAAAATAGAACAAGCTATCCTAAAAAATCTACAATCAAATTTTATATCTAACACTAGTAGACTTCTTGCTTCAATCAGTCTACACCTAACATAAGACATGGGCTTGTCTATTATGATTCTTAGGTCACCTATATAAGGGGAAAACTAACCCACATAAGGTTACCTTATCTCTCACCCATTTATTTTTTATTCTTATTACCCACCTCCCCTTTATTCTATCTATAAATCAAGGGATTATGAGCTTACTCAACACAAAGTGATCAAGACACCTTTTTATCAACCTAAGCATGTTAATGCGAAGAATTAAAAAATCTTATGTTCCCTATGCCGATATAACTTTGGGTTTTGTTTTGTACTTATCAATGAAAAGGCATCATGTTTCTTTCTTATCTTTTCATTATTAGTTCATGTAGACATGTCTCATTGGTTCTTATTAATTTTCCCACATTTAGTTTGTTATGTTTATGTTCCATCATATAACATCATAAACCACAAAAAAACATATAAATACTCTATGATCATAATCAAAGATCATCACATCAAATTCCATTACATAAACAACATCAATGGTCATGAACATCAAAACATATCCATAAACATCATATCCATGAATAAAAAATGAACATCATAACCATATTCTAAACATCACATGCCTAAGTTACTGAGTCCACATATAATAAAGCATAAGCATAAACCAAACCATGAACCATAACATGAACATGAATAACCATAATCATAAACCACATCATGAAAGATAAATCACAACTATATAATAATCAACATCATCATATACATCATTGCATCAAAATAATACATGTAATAATGTATAAATATCTCTCATGTACATATCACATCATCAACACGTAGGTTGTTATCAAAATCATATACATATACATCATACATATCAAATATCATGCCCTTGGGGCACCACTAACACTGGCCCCTCCTATTCCTCCACCTACACTTCCACTACGTGTCAATCCTCCTGAACTATCCCCCTATCCACCCACTGTAGAGGCCCACTATCCTAGAGTCACCACGGTTGCCTTGCCTACTAAACTAGACCTATACTCCCCCCATCTTAGCTACTTTGGACACTATTCTAGCACTATGGCCTTATAATACCTTAACTCCTTAATCATATCTAAGTACTATGTCATATGAACCATCCCAAGTGGTCCTCTTATTGGTGCTTCCATAGCTCCTACCCTCTACCTCTGTGTATCCCTCTCCTGAGTCACTAAACCAAGGGAGTTCCTCACTTGATCTTTCTCTCTTATCAAGGTGCTAACTTGACCCTATAAAGTAAAAATCTAGCCCTATAGAGTGGCCACCTATCCTTGTAATCCTATGATCTAAGTGTATACAACTATCAATGTTGCCATTGCTTGTCTATCCTAATCACCACCTTGTACTTGTGCCCCAATTAGATCTACATTTATGGGATATCAACCCCCATAATCCCATCTAAAATCAGCTATTGTATATTAGGCCTGATACTATCCTGCATATCCATCAGCAAAATTGACATCATATATCGCTACTCTAGCTAATAGCTCCTCATGATCCATCACTACATCTTATGACTATAACTCTGGGAGTAGAAAATCTACATCCTCTCTGCTATACCTCAAACAAGGAGCTATAATCCCCTACATAAGGCCATACTACCACTAAACTCAATCAAAGGGAATGTGCTCTGTCTCCTACTCTCTCCTCTCATATATCCATCACTAGCTCTGTAGTGATAGAGTGTGGTAACTATACTAGGCCCACCTAAGCCAGCCCACATATGGCCTCCAAATGATGTCACCCATAACCAAACCCTCCAATGCATCTCAAACCAATCAATGTCCCTAGTACCACCTTCAACACTTATCAAAGCATAATCTCCTCTCCATCTTAAGAAATTGACTCTATAGTCTGCCTATGCATAACCCTCCCATGGTGGCCCTAAAGCTCTTAAAACCCAAATATGCTCGTATTCCCATCAATGGAGCAAAAACACAACATTGATTCCATATCATCTATGAGCTCTGAATGCCTAGATCTCCCTATAAATTTGAACTAGTAAGATAGGTGCCCACCCAAACACCATCCTCCCAAGTAACATCTCCACCAGTTCTCCCAATAGTAGATAAGGGAATCATCCATTACTCAAATTAGGTAATACAAAATAGGACACTACCATCATCATCATCATAATCATCATCATCATCATCATCATCATCATCATCATCATCATCATCATCATCATCATCATCATCATCATCATCATCATCATCAGATTATCTCATTTGAGGCTCATTGGTACAGTGGCCTATAACCAAAACTACTTTAATGAAACTTGGCATGCACCCATCTTCACCATATAGTAGCTCCATCTACTCATCCGTCTCCTTAATCTTATGTGATAAATATTTTCCCCTTAGATCGATAGCTATGTAATCTTATGGACATCCTCTAAGAGGATGGTAATCTCTCTTATCAAGAGTAGGAAGGTGTTAGTGGTTGGATCCCATCTCTCGATGAGGGCCACTAGCATCATTGTATCTTATGGTAACCATTGATAATATGACATTTCTCCTAAACCAACCTCCTCCATATGCATCAAATCATCTTGAGTCATCCTTATATAGACCTCAATGAAGATCCTTGGCACCTGATCCCTCATATAGATTTGGTCTCATGCCTACAAAAATCAAAGTTAGCATGTGTCACCATTTCTAATTTCCAAATCAACCTCATTATCCACCTATACCCACCTCTTTCAACCTATTAAAACTAGCCCATAACCCTCTTGAACTTAAAAATAACCCTAACCCATAAACATTCAAACACCTACCCTAACCTATCATATCAATACCTACTACTTATATCATAAACATCTACCCTATCCCACACATTTTTTACACTTTACCTTAACCTATAACACCTTCCCTAAATCTACCACAACAACACCTAACTCTATCCAATAAAACATTCATACTTAACACTTTTCAACCAAGACTACCAACCCATCACTCAACACATCACCTACCTTAAACCTACATTTGACACTTAAAATTACAAACACCACTTTTTGCAATATTTTAAACTATCTTCATCTACACCTTTTTAAATAAACCTCTCCTAAAAATATTTGATCATCGATGGTTTGCCTAAACCATCAACAGTTAGGTACACCTTTTTCCTTGGTGTTTGACCATCGATGATCATGATGGCCATTGACAATTGGGTTAAAATAGTGATGGTCACTATATGTGACCACTAATGGTGAAACTTCAACATTACCTACCTTAAAACCACACTAGAACAATCAAAACACCAAACTAACCTACCTAAATCTATCTCTTAACCCACCCCAACTCAAAACCTCAATCAATTTTAAATTTCATCTGTTACATTTTTTTTAATTTAATTTCACCCAAAACTTGAACTAAGGCAAAACCCCCAAAATTGCTATCAAAACCATCATACCCTATCCAAATTTAACTATCAACTGACCCAAATTAACTATCTACCAAATCAAAACATCACCTACCTCATTCCTCGATCACTATCATGGTTGAAGCCCACATCCTGCCACTTGGCCACAGTCTCATTCACCTTGTATATCCACTCCTATCTAGATCACCTCAAACATTCTCAACCAATCAACACTCACCACCTCAACCAATCAATCAACTCTCACATAAAAATGCCAAAGTGTCAATCACTAGAATGCACAGAAGCATAGAGTCAAATTATCAAAAGTAAAAATGAAATTTCATTTTTACTTTTTATATTTTAGATTTTTAGGATTTCCCACTAATCATCAATGGTCAAGACAACCATCGACAGTTGACCTTGGGAACCTTGACCATTGATAGTTAGGAAAGTCCACATTTAAAAAAAAAAACTATTTTAGGCACCTAACCTGAGTGCCTAATTTTTATAGATCACCTAATCTCCCCCAAAACCAAAACTTGAAATTTTGGAGGTTACCCTTCTCCAACCAACCACTAGACCATGTTCACCTTGATGTTGGTTGTTTTCACCAAAACAATCACATGTTTTGTGATGACTTTGCTCAATTTTTTTAACTTCACTAACCGACCTTACCATGTTAAATATTTACATTTTACACCACCTCGTGCATGACCAGAACATTTTTATTTTTTAGGGGAACACTTCCTACTTTAGATACCTATGAAAATGTAGACCTTATCTAGAATACTTATAGAGTCACCTGATCAGCTATGACTAATGCTATGGACTAGTTATCCTATCACTTATACTTCTAAAACTGACCTTATTTTTACCAACATTGGCAACCTTAGTCTATGTGTGATCTTGTCTATCATACTTAGTTGCATTTTATGCACATGTTACCAACTTCATGACTCCCCATACACCACTTATCAAAACCTGACTCTCAGTTTGAGGGGGAACACCTCCTCCCATACTTGAGGTAATCAAACCTTAGACCAACACTCTATTTTTTTGTAGCTTGTTAATTCAAAGCTACATAACAAAAGGGGGAAAAAGTAGACACTATAAAACTACACATGATAATTATAGTTGTCAAAATGCCTTAGGACCCCTATAAAACCTTGAGTCTAGTTGACCACCTAGTTAGTTAACTCATCAACCTACTAACTTAACCTTTTAACCAACCCCTTTTAACTTACATTAACCCTTTTACCCTCAGACACTTGACCATCGATGGTTAGCTTAATCATCAATGGTTAGCCTGACCTTCAATAGTTAGGTCCTCACCTTCTTAATATGTCATTATCTATGTGTGAGATAATGAGGCACAATTTAATATGTTCATCTTATGCAGTGCTAATGAACTTCCAAGCATCGTGATCAACAACCTCACCCTCTAGGGAACCTTCCATCCTCCATCTCTCTTTTATTACAAAAGGAGGGGAGTGGGGGGTGAAAAGGATCCATGTTTAAGCTATCAAATATTCTTGCACATAGGTATTCAATCTCTCTAGCATCTATTATTCCTTTAACAACTCAACATTAGCAAAAGAGACCCAGACCTCTACTGAATTTTCTTTTGAGGCCAAAGTACTATTACTTTGGCAAAATTGCCTCAACCTTCCACCATTAACCATCTAGCAAGCCATATGTATTTTATACTTGTTATTTATTTCATTGAATTTCTAACCCCCTAACCTAATCAGACCTATCTGCAACTTGTTTCTCAACTTTTGTATCTTTAATAGAACCCTTATCAGACCACCTACCTACTTTGAAACTTTTTTCTGAGTACCTTCATAAATCCATAGGAAACTATCGATGGTTATCACAACCATCGATGGTTACCCCTAATAATCGATGATTACCCAACTATCCATGGTCAGCTTAACCACTAATGGTTCACCCAACCATTGATGATCACTGTGGCAAAAAATAACAAGTTATTTTCATCCCCTTAACCCCACCCAAACCTAACTTTCTATGTTCCTACCTGTTCACAGACCCTTTTCTAATTTTATAAACATGACTTCACCCACATTAGCATGAGTATTGACCCATTTTTGATATATTTATTCATTTTATTTAGCAAGCATTCTGCTTTCTTCTTGTATTGCAGTTTATTTACTTTATACAAGTACATTACTTTTATCATTTTCAACTTGATTGTTATCAATAGTGGATTGACAACCTCTTGGCAAGTGTTTGCTTATTGGATATAACATATGTTTCTCTTAAGCCAAATAAGAAGAATAAATACAAGTGTCAGATGACTAATGAGGAGAAGGAATATGAGGAGTTATGGGAAAATCTTAGTTTCACACCATAGTAGAGCATTATGGTGTAGAGGAGGTCTTTGTCTATGCTTCTTAAGATATTCCTTTCAGTGGAGAAGCAAGTTTGTGTGCTCAAAGATCATAATGCCAATATGAATAGAGACTTGTGTTAATATCAGAAGGTATTTTATTAAGGGGGAACAACAACTTCATGAGTTTGATCTATTGGTTTGTGAAGGAGATGTAGTACAGAGTCAGAATGAGGGGTTTCAAGGGGCTTAATAAGTTTGATGCAAATGTCAAGAATATTTTGATGCTCAAAAAATTATATACACTTATTTTGATGTGCTCCAAGTGATTTTGTGATCTAAAGGTACGTTGAAGGTAAATTGAATATTTTTGAGTGATCTTTGTTTTCTCAATTTTTGGCTTAAAGGCAAGCAAGCCTAAAATGGGTTATAGGAAGTCTATGTTCCTAATGGTGTAGAAGATCAAATATTGGTCCAAAAGTGTGTGATGGGTATCTTTAGGTGTGCAAGAAGTGTCATAGGTGTGTGTCAACCAGAAGTAGGTTTATTGACTTTAATTATTTTGAGATTCTAAAGTTTTGGGCTATGTTAGAAAAGTGGTCTGACTTATAATTTGAGGTATGAGGCTTCTTAATATGTTTAATGGGAAAAATGGGTTGTCAAATCAAGACTCATAGAGATTTGAAGGTTTATGGTTTTCAAATTATTCATATTTTTGTCAAGATGAAGGCCTGATTGAGTAAGTAGGTTTGTGAAGGAAGTATGTTTTAGAAGATGATCTTGGTGATGAAAATTGGTGTGATTAAGGGGGAATATGAGAATTCTCTAGATATGAAGTTTTAGGTTTAGAATGTGTGTCTTCTTAAATTTGTAGGCTCTACAAGTTCTAGGTAAGGCTACAAGAGGACTAGATAGGCCTTGTGAGAAAATTAATTTTCTTCAATTTTTACAAAAGATCAAAGAATGAGTGTTTTAAGGTGATTTTTCAAGCTGGTTTATAACATTTTTCTTGATTTATGAGTGGTATGATGCTCTATTACTGGTCTTGGAAGTGTCTTGAAAGATAATGTTAGTAAGCCTGTGTGGTGGTTCTTCATGGTGTGTGGAGATCTGAAGATGCTAAAATGATGCAATGGATTAAAGGTATTAGGGGGAGTCCCTCTCAGATGTTTTTTGTTGAGTTTTATTAGATTTCAGCATTTTTATGTGTACTATCTTCATTAGTTGTTGTGCTTGTGAAGAAGAGTGTTGGCATGTAGTAAGAAGAAGTTTGTCAAGGTAAGGGGGATTTTGTATCATATTTTTAAGATATTCATTTCCTATTGATAGTATTTTTAGTTCCCTAGGATCATTTGGTGCCTACTTTGTCATTGTGTCAAAGGGGTATAAAGTCCCTGTTGTGGGAGTGCTTGAAGAGAGAGAAAGTAAGTTGTATATTGTTATATATGATGTTTGTTGACATCAATGATAAAGTGGTATATTTTTAGAGAGTTTTTAGTGATGTCATGGTGATG